>CM053624.1:217861177-217892086 GCA_028646595.1 Phalanger gymnotis
GGGGGGAGGAAATGGGGAGAAAATTTGTAATTCAAACGCCTGTGAAAATCAATGCTGAAAACCAAACATGTTAAAAATAAATTAAAATAAAGAAAAAAAAAAGAATGTCAAAAAAAAAAGATGGGAGTTTACTGGACATCCAGTTTGTCAGGTTTGCAAGGCCTTCGAGATATAAGATTGGAAGTCAGCAGAAAGACTGAGGCAGGATAAATAGATTTGAGAATCATTAACACAGAGATGGTAAATTAAATCCGTGGAAGCTTATGAGATCACCAAGTGACAGAGTACAAAGAGAGGAGAGAAAAGGGCCCCCAACAGACACCTGAGGGACACCTATGGTTAGAGGGCATGTTTTGGAGGAGGATCCAATAAAGGAGACAGGGAAGGGGTGGTCTGATAGGGAAAAGGAAAACCAGGAAAAAGTATGTCCTGAAAACCTAGCGAAAAGGGAGCAAGAAGGAGTCAACAGTGTCAAAGGCTGCAGTCAAGAAGGCCAAGAAAAGACTGTTGGATTTGGCAACTAAAACATAACTCTGGAAGGGGCAGTTTTGGTGCAATGATAAAGTTAGAGATCAGATTCTAATTGGTGAAGAAACCAAGAGGAGGGAAACCAGAGGCATCTACTGTGGACAGCCTTTTTGAGGAGGCAGAAGAAATACACCACCATAGCTAACAAGGATCAAAAGAGGGTGTTTTCTTCCCATGACAGAGGAGACATGGGCATGTCTGTAGGCAACAGGAAATGAGCCAGTACAACACAAACCTCAAGATTTAGAGTTAAAAGATCCCAATTAAAATCCCACCTCTGACTCACTAATAGTATGATCTTAGGTAAGATTGAACAGCTCCTTCCTGAACCTCTATTTAAGCAGGGAGTCTAGGCTGCCATCTCTTTATCTCCCTCAGGCTGCACTCCTAAAGCCTCCCTGCGTCAGATACCTTCCCCTGACTTCTGGCTTCCTTTTGTGCGTTGTCTTTCTTCATTAGATTGTTAGCTCCCTGAGGCTGGGGACTTTTTTCTTTTTTGTATTGTCGGCCCTTAGCACATTTAATAAATGTTTACCAACTGATGGACCAAGTTGGCTGGAGCACAAAGTATATATAGATTGCATCTAAGTAACAGTAAATACAAAGTAGTTAAATACAAGGCAGTTTGGGAGGGAGGGCACTAGGAGTAGAGGGGGAGTCAGGTAATCTTTATGTAGAAGATGGTACCTGTGTTGCATCATAAAGGAAGAAAGACTCTATGAGACTGAGTTAAGAAGGCAGCACATTTCAAGCACAGAAGCAGCCAGTGTAGGGAGATGGGGGGTGGGGTGTGTATCACAAGTGAGTGAGGACTATAAAGACCAGTTTGGCCAGGTCATAGAAGAGACTATAGCGAATTTCTCCTGTTAGTTCTCACTGGATCCATGCTGTCAGAATTCCATTCTCTGGAGCACCCCATCCTTTTCGAGCTGATTTTCTCTGTAGGATCCTAAACCATAGATTACCATTTTTTTCCTTTTAATTCACTGAAAACCACTCTCCCGAAGTCTGGAGCACATGCGAGACTATCATTAGGATTCTTTTCTTTATATTCCATGTTATCTATTTTAAAGACTACTAGATGAAAAAGGGTTGGATTTGTTTTGCTGGGCCATAAAGGAGAGAACTAAAAGTAATAGGAACAAGTGGCAAAAAACCAAATTTAGGCTTGATGTGTTAAAAAACAACAAATAAAACCCCAATCCCACAACCATTCAGAGCTCTTTACAAGTACAATGGGCACCTCCTGGAAATACCAGGTTTTCAGTCACCGAGGATTTCAAGAGATAATGGATGACCACTTGTTGGAGATGTTGTAAACAGGACTTTTGTTCAGGTACAGCTTGTACTAGAGCAGCCTTCAAGATCCCTTCCAACTCTGAGAATCTGTGACTGTGATCAGTAATATATGTGCTTTATAATTTTTCTTAGAATGATGAATCTGCATGGATTTTTTTTACACTATTTCACCTTTGAGACTAATCAGATACTTGGGGGGGGGGCAGGTAGCAAGAGGTAAAGGAGCAGAGGGGGTAAAGGTACAGATAACCTTGCCATCATTATCAAAGCACATGGACAAACAGACCCTAAGTAACCATGTAAACTAATTTTAAAAAACACTGTTAAATTCTGACTCTTGAAAAATTAAACTACTTCTACCTTAGAAAACTATCTTATACCATTAAATGTAGTTTATTGCCCTACATTACTCAATTGCACAATGACTGCAAAATCTTATCTGATATTATTCCTGACAAAGACCAGGTCTACATAGAAATAAATATCTAGACAAAAAGTTAAAAAAAAACCCAGTTAATTTTACATGTTTTTCTACATAATGCCACAATCAAAATATTTAGCACATATTTTATTATGTGCACAGTCTCAGGCTTGAGGAAAGTATCTTTGTGTATATTAAATATTTTAAGAAGTTCTGAAAACTATTCTTTTAATAATTTTATTGCTTTGAAAAATACTTTATCAATACATTTCAGAATGAGACTGCCCTATATTAACCTTATTTCCATAAATGTATATATCAAGAATACTAGGTACAGTTTGGCCACAATTTCCTTTAATTACTATCATTTTATCTGGGTGCACACGATAAATTTTCTAACACGGAATACTCCCTCGCTATTAAAAAGAAGAAAAATGCATTGTTTCAATGCACTGTAGCAATCAGAAGGATTAAGTTTAACAACAAAAGTGGGAAGACAGGGAACACTTCCCACAACTCTGGAATCCAGCTCTAGTTCAGGAGAAATTGGGGAGGGGGGAATAACTCAGTGTTGTCTTTAAAAGTTTACACATTTGTCTAATATTTCAGAAGTCTATTTCAATGCTTCTGCTTTACTAGGTTTTACTCAGGAAATAAAATTTATATGGCCCTAAACTTTAAGGAAATGGCTGGTTTTATTTAAAGCAGGGGACCAAAGAACTTTTGGCTTTATGAAAACTTTCTTCTTAGAGAAAAAATTTGAACTCAATTTCCTATGTAAACTTTAGGAATAAATTTGTAAAGAAAGTACCAGAGAATCTTTTTTAAAGTGAAAATTTATAATATTCTCTATAATTCTTTAAATCAACTTTATAAATATTTGACTATCTTAATTATCATATTAATAAGTTCTCTTAGAATAAGTTCAGATTGCTAATGGTGCCAATTATAGCAAGTATATCTTATTTACCATAAAAGAGCTTAGTTATATTTTAAAAACAAGGATGATACTGAGTAAAGGCAAGACATCTATGTATACGACTTATACAAACTATTACCAGTACAGCGAAACCTAATTTTGCCTCAAACACATAGTAGTTCCTAAAATGTTAGTCTATATTGTTATAAATCAAGTAATAGTTTTCTATTATAATTTCAGATATCTTTCATAGTATTTTCTTGTTGATAGCCAGTGGCTCTTACTACTTTAGCTTCAAGTTTTTTGAGCCCATCTTTTCAACTTATTTATCTATGAAATGTTTAATTATCACCCTAGGAAATTTTTGAAGTGAATTCTTTTGTGAAATAAAAAGTCCACATGATGCAAATAATCTTGGCCTCTGTTATTTGTTGGTTAAATTTATATTTCTATATATCACGTATTCTTAAGGCAGGCATACTATAGAAAGTAATCTGATTCTCCAGCCAACACTGAAACAAACCAGGAAAACAGTCAAAGAAAATCATGCATCTTTCACTCCCAATTATGGAAAGCCCTTAAACATCATATGGTCTTATAAACAAAAGAATAGTAAATGATGTCTACACTTTTACTCTTGTACTTAAATTCTCATTCTCTACAACTTTTAGACATAATGAGTTCTTGAGTTCATAACCCCACTGTGTAACATGGCACTTCATTTTACTCATCCCACCACTTCTTTTACTTGCCACATTATCTTTTTAATTGTGGGCTCAATTTGACCATTTGTAATAGCTGTAAAAGACACTCACAACATAGATCAATGGAGATCTACAAGCTGATCATGCATAGCATAGTCTGGAGAATAGGTTTTCTTACTCTAATGGGCCAAATGGATCCTCTAGCAAAACAATTAACAGCAAATGCTAGCTTCTGCGCACCTCACCTTCCATAGGGGCTCCCTTTATCTTCAACGCCATTATGTCTTGCTTCTGCTTGACGTTAATGATCAGAACATTGCCAAACAAGGTTATCTCTGTTACAGCTTTTAAGTAATCTTGTATAAGTCTGATATAAGCAGGGGAGACATTTTAGAGAAGCCATTAAGGTCATAGGTTCACAGGGACCTCAGAGGCCATCCTGACCAACTTCCATATTTTACAAATAAGGAAACTGCGGCCTAGGAAGGTTAAGTGACTTGAACTGGATGGTGTTTTGTTTACTGAATCAATTACTTTTATTTTTTCAATTAACAAGCACATTGGGTTCTCAGATTCTTTACATTCTTCGGTCAAGTGTGTAATACTAAAGATATAGTCCTCAGCCTGTTCCCTCATGAATAACCTCATCAAGGAGAGCCTCAATGTATAAATACATTAGTCTCCTACAAACTTTATATAGATGTCAAAGAAGGAATATGGCTTGGTAGTTATGGGTGATCTTCTGGTTACCTTTCTTGGTCAAGAAGCTACAAGTTTGTTTTTACCACGCCTTTGGCATCTTTCCTGTTTTCAAATACTGCAAGCAGCAATTCCTCTGCTACGCACTTTTGGTCTACTTTTCTTCAGTGACATTTCCATTGCATGTCTAGGACTGTTAACTCATTTTAAGAGTCCAAATGTGGTAGTTCCACATGGTAAGACTATAAAAATCTTTGCAGATCTTTTCCTAAGGTAATCTGTTTGTTTTCCTACTCAAGTTTAACCTTTATATCTTTATATTGGGATGGCTGCTTATCCGGGTCATTTATTAAGGATTCAACAAACTGGTTTTTTTCCTTCCACTGTTTCTCCCTGATTTATAAAGTATAAACACTCTTCAAGTCCTTCACTGTCCTTCTCCCCAGGAAAACTAGCTTATACTCTAAAATACTTTCCTTGGCAGTCAAATCTTTCTATTTGGCAAGTCAGTCAAATGTTTGTTGACAAAGGTGGTTTTTGGGTTCTTCAGACCTCATAATTAAGGCAGTTTCATTTCCTAATTTGTTTAAATAGATCAGGCTGAAGTTGTTTTAACTGGATTCCATATTTTTCACCATTCCTATTTTTTCTGCTAACTTTATACTAATTTTGATCTTTTCTCTAACCAGTCAGTAAAGAAATGTAATTCAGGTACAACTTTTACATTAGTAAAGAGTGATTTTCTGTCAAAATATAACCAATTTCATTTTTTGTTATTTGGTGTTTGTCATATTTTTTTCTTTTTTAAAAGAAATCTTTAGCTCTTCTGGCAAGTCTTGTTGGGCCTGTGTCCAAACTGCTGGTAGATGTTTTCTCACCATTGTCTTCTGAGTTTGTGTCTTGAGCTTACTTGAGCTCACCATAGTAGTTTTTAATGGCAGGTTCTTTTTGTTGTTGTTTGTTTGCTCATTTTCCCAGCCTATTTCATGACTCTGGACTTTATGTTAAGGTTGGGCTCTTTTCACCTGGGGTTGGGAGGAAGGGAAGTTGGAGGGGGGAGGAGTATACCATCCTCAGCTTCAGACTTTTTCACATTCCTATTTTCACAGCCAGTACTAGAGTGGGGTGGGGGATGGATGTGTAAGCTTTTGGTGATTCTAAGGTGGTGTGATCTAAGGAGAGGTGTGGTCACTGCTCTCCTGGTCTGCACTCTGGTACTTACCGGGAAGGTCCCCTGCTCACTTTCAACCACAAGTGCTAGTGCTCCTTTCCACTCTGGAACTGTGACTAAGGCCCCTGCTCTCTTTGCCCTGAAACTGCAATGAGGATCCCTGTGCTTTTGACCACAAGTTCTCTTCTCTGCCCTGGAACTGCAATCCAGAACTGGATAATGGGCAATGAAGATGGCAACTATGGCAAAGTCTTGCACCCAGTGCCCACACAGGCGAACCCCATAATCTCTTTCTGACCAGTTGTCCAAACTCTTTACTGTCCCTGGGGAGGGAAAGTTCCCACAACTGTTGCTACTGCTTCTGGTATTCTCACCACCTCTGAGGCCCACACCCAGGTGGTTTTCTGTAAATAATTATCATGGGTACGGCTAAATCAGGTAACCAGCAGTCCCATGAAATGTTGTCTCCTGTTGCCTTTCAATGTCAGATGAAACCACTACACAAAGCCTTTATTTCCTTCTCAAAGAGACTTGTAATACTTTGGTTTTCTGCTTTTGTTTACAGGGAGAATATCAAGAATAAAACAATTCAGTTCCACCAGTAAGTTCCACTTGTAAGTCAGTGAATAAGGTTCTCGCATGTAGAGTATGACTACCATTACTAATAGCTAACATTTCTATAGCAATCCACTACGCGCCAGGCACTGTTCAAACTGCTTTACAATTTATTATCTCATTTTATCCTCAAACCACCTTGGGAGATAGCTGCTATTGTCATCCTCATTTTACAGCTGAAGAAACTGTGACTGGCCCAGGGTCACATAGGCAGAAGTGTCTGAGGCTGGACTTAAACCCAAGTCTTCCTAACTTCAGACCCAGTGCTCTAATTAATGTTTACAGTCAGCCTAAAATCTGTATGGTTTTTGGCGACCTCTGTTCTCCTGTGCAGCTCTGCCACCTAATTTCTAAAAACAAAGAGGGTGGCACAGGACAGACTACTACTTTCTATTTCTTTTCTTCATGGGTTGCCATGGCCAAAGAATTCACCATCCTGGTTACTAGCCTCTGGCCTGCTCTACCTCTACCCCAGATGCCTGGCCCCTTTGGGAAAATCTTCATCCTGAGGCTGACTCAGTAACTTCTGTATCTTTACTAGAACCTCCAAGTCTTGAGAAGGCTCAGCCATGTCACTTTCACTCCCTCCATCAGACTTAGCTTCAAGTTCACTCCACTCCATCTGCATCGAGAAGGTGCTCCCTCTCCTCCCCACCCCCTTAATACTTAGTAGAGTGCCCAGGATATAATGAGTGCCCAATAAATGCTCACTCCTTCCATCTACCTATCCTTTGCCAGGCTAGTCATTAGGAATTCTAGACTCTTCAGCACAGCAGAAAAGGTCAGAGCCTGCACTCTAACTCACATAGTCTTTGAGAAATCTTAGTCATTCAGTTCCACAAATCACAGAATTTGAGCATTATAAGGGACTGCAACAGCTATCTAGGTCCAACCCATACACAAACGAAATTCCCATTATAACACACCCAACAATTAGGCACATCTAGTTTCTGACTTGCCCCCAAATGATAAGTAAGTACTAGGTAATATAATGAAGAGTTCATTGCTCCTACAAAATTAGGAACTGCAAGGCCAAAATCTAAATTACATTATTTTTGATTGGCTCTAAGTCTTTATTGCCAAGACAACCAATTTAAAACTCCTGACTTCTGGTGGAGATATAGGGGTATTTTTTTCTTTTAAAAATAAATATCCTACGGTTACTTAAACTCATACAGCTGGATGATTAAACTGATTTTCAGAGAAGAGTCAATAAATAAATTTACAGGATAATCCTAACTTTACTATAAAAACGTACAGGCTCTGGAAGTCTTCATAAAGGGACTTAGCATATTTTGGTGGAACTTTGTAAAATATAAGATATGAGGTGGAATAAAACTATCCACATCTTAAAGATGATAGCTTCATACCTGTATTTCATTTACTTTGTATGGTGTTAGGCTAGTTTTTTCTGGAAGAGGTTCTAAAATAGTGTCTTCTGACTCTTCTGTTTCTGAGCATGATGGGGTCTCCACAGTTACTTTCACAGGAAAATCCATTTGCTTAAAGAAAATCATAGGAAACTGTTTAAGCAAGGTTAAAATGACCAAATACTAAAGCACACTTCAGAACATTTCCAAAGTCTTAAGTAAAATTTCCTTATCTTGACATCTTCATTATGTAACACTTGATAGTACATATATTTAGGTAATATGACAAGCAGATGAATGTGCAAATCCATCTGCAGGGACTTCTTTTCCATTTCATCTCAGAGATACAAGATACAATTATTAATAACAAAGCTGAATGTAATGATGTTAGCATAATACACTTTTTCCTGCTGGTTACACTGTGATTAGCTAATTTCAACATTCTGAATCACACTTTTCTTTTAACTTCACATAAGCAGTAAAAGCTGGGTTTGGGATCACAGAGCTGAAAGGAACTTCAAGGAAGATCTAATACAAATCTCATCACTGGAGAAACCTAGGACCCTGAGATTAAGTGAACTGGCCAAGGTATATCCCGGGTTTTATTAAGGGAAAAGCCTGGAAAAAGACAGTTAATTTAAGTTGCAAAGCAGTGGGTAGGAGGTAGACATTATTGTTTGGATGGAGAAATACTATGAGTATAACAGAGTTCTTTTTCCCATTTCTGCTTAACAACATATGGCCTCTTAAACTCTGCAATACCCATCTAGGAAATTGTAAAGATACGCATGGCAGATGATAAAAATAGCTCACTGCGAGGTAAGTCTTCTAACGGACAGCCAACTTTAACAGAGAAATTAGGAAGGAAATTCCCCCTCAACCCCCAAATTGAAATATGATAAATATTAGCATGTTACCTGAACTGGCCAAGGTAAATCTCGGGTTTTAATCAGTGGAAATCCCCTAAAGAGACAGTTAATTTAGGTCACATTTTAAGGTAAAAATGTTGGAATTTATAATAACATATGATAGCACATCAAACTGACATCTTTGGAGAAGTATGTATTTTATGTAATTGAATTTTCCAAATAAATGAACCTTAACCCTTGAAGTCTCAAAATCTTTTTTTAAAGCTGTATTTTTAAGTTTAATATTTCACACATTCTTCTCTTTTCCGAAAGAACACAGTCAACATACTTTAACATTTTCTTGACTGTCACTATAAACATCAAGAGAAGGCCTACATTAAACAGCCCTAAGCTATAATTTTTTAAAGTTTCTTCCTCTTTTCTTCTTTCCTTTTAAAAAGAACCAAAAAGGGGCAGCTAGGTGGCACAGAGAATAGAACACCAGCCCTGGAGTCAGGAGGACCTGAGTTCAAATCTGGCCTCAGACAACTGACACATTTACTAACTGTGTGACCCTGGGCAAGTCACTTAACCCCAATTGCCCTGCCCGCCCCCCCCAAAAAAAACCAAAAAGCTTGATGTGTCAAAACTTTAATGCTGGTAAAGCCCAGAGAGATCATTTAGTCCAGGAGTTTTAAATCTGGGGTACATAAATTTGTCTTCTAGAATATTTTAATAATCATATCTTACTATAATTCATTTCCTTTGTAATCAAAAATATTTTGTTTTGTGCATTAAAAACACTGCAAGACAGGATCCACAGGTTTCACCAGACTGCCAAAAGAGTCCACATACACAAAAAAGATTAAGAACCCCTGTTCTAGTCCAACTCTGACTATGTAAGTGAAGAAAGTGAGGCCTACAGAAAAGATGGTGCCCCAAGGACACACACAACCACCAAGGTTTTTTTTTCTCTTCACTGTCAGCTGTCATTTTATATTACTGTCATCATACCCACAATACCACAACTATACTGTTTTTATCTATTCTCATTTAATTTACTGCTTCTCATCTTCTCTGCACTGGAACCTAGACAACCAAAGTTGTTAGAACTATATATAAAGTAAGAGTTCAGACCCTGAGAGAAGGCATGACAAGCCACTTAATGGGAATTAAGTGAATACACTCTAATGCACTGATATTGTTAAGGCATTTTAATTTGTCATAATTTATAATAAAATACATTTACTATAGAGAAAATACACTTAAACATATATTGAAGTTATGTACCTCAAAATATTTTCATATGGGTAATTAAAAAGGCCTATATATAGTGTCACTGATGTCTATTAGAACGTAAGCTCTTTGAGAACAGACTATCTGGTTTTGTCTCTTTATCCCTGGTGCTTTGAAAACTTTTGTGCTATTGAATTTTTTTTTTATGAAACAAAAACAATTCACTTCACGTTCACAATTATCCCATTGAGCCTTATTCAAAAATAACTTTTACAAACTGATCCTTTTATCAGAATTTAAATCTGATGGTTTAATTTTTCCCTCTATGGCAAAAATCCTCCCCCCCAATTTCAAATAAAAATTGCTAAGTAAGAATATCAATGAAGCTCATACTTAGGTTCAAAAGATATGCTATCTGACAAGTTGTCTGGTTCATACTTCATATGATCAATATTTTTCTTACATTATAAGGACAGAAGCTAAAAAAATACTCTACCTGCTCCGGTTGGCACGTTCTGCAGTACGCCAGGGCAGGAAGTTGTATGTACCAGGTGGTAATGACTCTGGAGTATAAGAGTCTCTACTACATAACTGTTTTCTTCCTGTACTTAGAGGTTTCATTGTTGTTACTCCTAAATGGTTTGAAGAGGTATTAAAGGAAAGAATTAAAAGCATTATGAAACATCTAAGTATATGTAATTAGGTTAACACATGCATATACACCCCGGGGTACAACAAAAATATGCATGTAGCATTTAAGCTAATGCAATGCTGCAAAAACCCATTTACTTAAATGTCCTTTTATAAAGAACAGTCGCCTCATTTTTATGTTATTGCTGTACTGCACCAATTATACTTTTAGTAAGATGTCTAAGTCTGATACAATATGCTTGAGAAGGTTAGCAACTCATGGACTGGTTTAAAAGAGTCCATTAGCCCAAGTGCGGTAGACACATGCCACTAATCTTTCCAAAATACCATTACAGGAGTAATTACAATGTTACTTTAGTATTTTTCTATTTAGTCCTTGCATGGCTGTATTAAAATTTCTCCTTTGAAGAGAAGGATATAGGAACGGGGGTTGTCACTTGGGCAATATGCTATAAACTTATATGCTGCCATGTATATTTCCTATCAGGACTGATATCTCAGTGTGGAGGAATGGCCATGGTGAATGGTGCTACCACGATGGGCTGGTGGAAATGTACCACTGCACTGCTGATTTCTACCTGCTCCTATCTGTGAATCTTTTCAATTAACTTCTAGCCTTTTAAGTCACCTTATAATCCAAACCTGAGCACAATAGTACATAACAATTAAGCATGTGTTAGATATTGAAAAAAAAAGTTAAATATATATCACGGAATGTAAAGGATGATGCCACCAATTTATTGGCTAAGAATTAATTTCTAGCACATTTTTCTACCAAATTCATCAGCATTGGACAGCCACACTAACAACTTTGACACTCCTTTACTTGAGGGAAATGGGAAAACACAGCTATGTACTTTCTCTTAGACATGTTGCACTTTGCAGCTACAGTATTACACTACTGAGACCACTCTCTCACCCTAACATTATCACATGGAGTTGTTGGCATGAACAACTGACACTGAAGAGCCTATGAAACAATCTCTCAATAATGCAAACTTACTTTCATATGGAAGACAAAATACAAATGTAAAAATAACAGCAGAAAGTAGGTGAAAGGAAATATTTGTGAGACTACAAGAAGCCAATAATTCATTCTTAAAATGTTCAAGTAATTTATGCATTTGGGCCTCTCAAAACAAATTTACTATTTATTACATATAATTAGCTTATATAATTGCATTAATATATTATCATTATGTAATTTTCAAGGCAGGGCTATGATTTATGAATAATTAGAAAAGACATCAAAAATAACCTGAAATTTACATTTGAAAATTAAATTTCCTGTCTTGTAACTTTAAGAACACTTTAGTAAAGTTTTCATATAATTGTAAGAATTTATTATTCAAGTTCAATTCTCCCATTATTCCAAACAGCATGCAAAATCAGTAAACGGGATATAAGATGTTCTAATCCCTACAAGTCAGTAATATGTACATCTTTATAGACTTTTACTCTATTATGCCCATGGGATGAATTTATACCTCACAAATTACATTAAAATTTATCTTATCTTGTGCTATTTAACTTAAATTTTTTTCTTTCTTAATACAAGCCTAAATGTGATATTGAATTTCATTTTTAAAAGTATATACTAAATACTGTTAACACAAGTAATCTCCTATGCTCTCTGAAACTGATTACTAACCCAAACACTGATTTGAAGTGCTTACCTCTGTGCCTCCAAATTACTGAAGCAAACATAAAAAAACCCAAGAAACAAAATTACTTTTTCAGTAGCTCAAAAAAGCTTGCAAACGTGTCACATTTTCACTTTGCTCAACCATGTTAGTGAGAATTTAAAAAAAAATTCTCATTCTCAGGGCGGACCTGGGATTTCCTCGGTGTAGGAAGCTCCCACTAAGAAACTTCATCTACCACTGCAGATGGGCACCTTGATCCAATTTAATATTCAGAGAGCTGCTTGGGGCAATAAGAGATTAAGTACCTTGCCCAGGATCACACAACCAGTATGTGGGAGGTAGCATTTGAACCCAAATCTTCCTCACTATAAAACCAACTCTAACCACCATGACAAACTAATTTTTACCCAAGATGCCTTATTAAATACTATCAAAAACCACGATTAAGTTATTGAAATTTAGCTCTAAGTAATAGTCTATATGTAAACAATGATTTACACAATTTCAAGAATGTTCTAAGCATAAAATGAATTCTTAAGGCAATAAAGGATAATTGACATTACAGAAAGCATTTCTTTTTACATGCTAATTACTTTGTTAGTTATCTGATGTGATCCAAATGTTTAAAAACAATATTGGTAGGCAAACTGTAGTCCACCTCTTACCATTCAGCAATCCACACTCTTTCAAAAACTACTGTTGCATTTATCTTCCACTAAAGCAACCAGTGTGAAGTCCAGGATGTACGTTTAAAGGATGATGTAAGGGTATTTACATTAATAAAGGGATAGCAGCTACACCTACGATGTCACTGGTGTCTGACTCACAGTGAGAAACTTCTGTCACTGTATGTTGGCACCAGTTATGTGACTTTCTTGGACTTATGGAGCCAATATGTGTCTAAAGGTGAGACTTTAACACTGTTCTTCTGCCTCTAAGGTCAGCTCTCTACTATACACAATTAAAGAGCTTAAAAATATGATGTCCTCACTGAACATGTTCTTTTATTCTCATATACCCACAGGGTTGGAGTTGGAAAAGAATCCACACTCGGTTTCCACATCAAATCCCTTCAGGAGTGTGGCTCTGAACAAGTTACTTAATTTGTCAGGACCCAAGGTTATTTTCTAAAACTAAAAAGTTACAGAGCAACTGATAATTTGCATTGAAGAGGCTACAATTTCCTTGATGAAACCACAGGGGCAGGAAAAAAAAATCCGTACAGTATATGAAATACCAAATAATGGGTTATTTTACGGGTTGACAAGTTGAGTGGGAACAGTGGGACAACTTGGACCAGAATTGAAAGTGATGAAAAGACACAGATGATTTGCCATCTATATTGATGAGAGGAATGCTCTCAAGATTCATTAAATTATATACTACGTCATGGGTAACAAAATGATGATTAACAATTAAACCAACAACAAAAATTTTTAACAAGTCATTCTTTCAATAACTGCTCTAATGTACTAGTATTCAAAGAGCTGTAAAAGCTAAATTTGAGTCTATCAAATCTTTATGAAAATTATCCCTTTTGATCTACACATTCATATAACTATAAGGTATATTTTCATTCTAGAACATCTGGATTGCTATTTATTCCTAAGAGAAGCTCAATGAAGAACATGACTCCTTCCAGAGTTCCTTCTTTCATGAAGTAACACTTAAAGATTTAGAACAAGGCAAAAATTCGCAGCTGACCAAGGAAAAACATGTTTCAATTTGGGAACAAAATATATTTAATTTTACTATGTATTTACTAATATATTTAATTTTATGTTGTCCACTGTGCCTCTTATTTAGACTTTTTAAAGGGTAACTTTAGACCTAAGAATTTATTTTTCATAGGACTGCATAACCATCAAATCTATAAATCTATAAAGGGAAAAAAAAGCTCTTTTTTCTACTGTCAGGTACAACCTGTTCTCCAAAATAAGTACACAATCAAGAAAGTTAAGTGTAAAAGCTCCCAAACAAATAGGTAAGGTTTTTTTTTTTTTAAGGCTTATGACTGGGATGTACTTTTTCATGTTTTCTTTTTCCCTTTTCTTAAAAAAGTACAGTGAAAGCCATCTCCTGTATTCTTTAAGTTTCCTTAATTAAAGGGTCCTCAACCTACAATGAAAGCATATCTTCCCAATACACTGCCATTCTCATCAACCACAAGATGGCATATAAAAAGACTGATTGCCAAGAGCAACTGAGAGGACATGAAAAAGAGACTTTACTGGAAGTTCTTACTCAGCCTTTGCTGACAGTATTTTAAAAATTTAAATACATAAATTTTAACTACACTTGATTATGGGACTGTAGTTCTAATTTCAGAAGTCTAGATAACCTGTTTTGGGGAAGTTCTTTTGGACACAAATATCTAATCTTCTAATGCATTACTTAAAGAGCGTTTCTCTCTAAATCTATTTCATCTGAATTAGTGAACCATTTTTTAAATATTTCAAAGGCTAAATGTAGATATGCCCTCCTCTGAAAATATCAGACGTATTTCTGCATTTATTTTCTGGTTTAGCACTTTATTCATTCACCTTAGGTAAATGTATGTAAGGGAGGAAGACAGAAGAAAACAGACATCTTCAGAAATATTACTGATTTTAATGAGCATTACCTTTAGGTTTACTCTTCACTAAAATCCTTCCCCAAAATTTACATTCAAAATATTAGAAGTAAACAAATAGATATTCTACTCATAAAAGTCAATATAAAAAGTCCCCAAAAGGGCAAATAAGTTGAGATTGTGGTGTTGGACAGGAGTTTAATTAGGAGCACTTTTCCCAAGTCATTTTTTTTCTAAAAAGAAAAAGTTGAGAATCTTATGCCTATGCCAAATTATCTTAATTCAAATGCTCACAATCTGAACAAAGCCATCATTTATATCTTCGACACAGTATAGTAATTAGAGCACATTTTAATTCTGAAGCTCTACTGCTGAACATTTTGAGCACCCAAAAAGAAAGGTAAGTAAATATTACAGGGGGAACTTCCAAGCGGCGTTAAAAAAGCAGGGTTACCAATACGAATAGTAGCTTTTCCTTTTCGACCACTTCCCAGAATTATAGTTCTTTTTTTCTGTTTAGTTTTGAAAAGGTCCTTTAAAGTTGGAGAACTTAACCACTTGTACTAGAAAAGAGAAGTAAAATACTACATTTCAGTGACAGGCAACTTAAGAGCTTTTGGCTTCAGCCAGCAATTATAATTTTAAATAAATAAAAATTTTGTTTTGTCCTTTTGGTGATATAATCAGCAATATAATTTTTGCAACAAGAATTATAGGAAAAGTATAAGAGTGCCTTTATGTTATTTAGCCAGAAAATGACTGACTTGTAACTGAAAAATGAATTTCACAGCTGTCTTTGCTTTATAAAGAATAAATACATCAACAAATCTTCTGAATGAAATAAAAAGAACACATACCTCTGATTTAGCACTCTTTCCATTCTGGACAGCTCTGTTAATAACTGCTTTCACCAAAGAATGATCTGAAATGAAATGAAAATTAAATTACAAATATTACAAATTTTGTTGAAAAACAGAAAATTAGCCAAATACCACTGCTGTCCCCTTTCCAGAAACGTAGAAAATTCTTATTACTGTAATTATATACATGTGACCTCTTTGTATATATTTCCTTTCCCCTCAAACAGTATTTGAGGCCACTTCTCCAACAAAAAATCCCTCCAACAAGCTTCTTTGTTAATAACAAGTGATGTAGATGAAAGAACAGATGAAGAGGCCTGAAAAATATCCTTTGCTTGAAGTTTTTACTGTCATTGCTCAAACCACCTGACACACTCTTACCATTCTTCAGCAGCACCTCTAGAGGATCTCAGACTCTAGGGGTAGAGAGGGGCTTCCAATGGTAAACGTATTAAACAAGCCAAGACATACAAATTATATTCTAAATACTCTAACCATAATCTCAAAGATCATATAAACATTATAAATTTAATGGCTAAAAAAAAAATGTATCTTTGCAAGAGAATTTTAACCTAACACTCCCTGTGAGGAAATAGGCTCTAGCAAGGGTCTAACAGACAAAAGCAGAAGAAAAAAAAAAAAAGATGAACAGTTCATCTGGGTTGGAGCAAGGGTCATCACAATACCCCAGTGGGCCATACACCAAATGGCAAACAAAGCTGTGGCAAAAAATTACATAATAAAATACTAAAGTTATTTTGCAGTGCCAGGCCTACAACTACAAGGGCCAAAACTCACCCTTCCTTTGGCACAAAAATAACCAAACTATTACAACACATTTAATAATACAACCTCCACTTTTAAAATTATAAAAGAAGCTGAGATTATGAGACTCAGCTTGGTAATGTTTATAATTTAAACACTTCTTAAGCTCTGTCACTAGTAAGATTAATTAAGCAAAACAAATTTATTAACCTACCAACTAGTGGGTTTTTTCTTATATCCAGAACCACCATGGTTGTATTTCCTTCCAGGGCAGTTAGTAGAGTTTTAGCTCCCTCATCGCTAATTCCACACTGCTGCAGATCAAGTGCTTGAAATAAGAAAAAAACATTTCTACTTACTAAATTTATGTGTTGAATGTGTAGTCATCACTACTCATATACGGAGTGTCCTTTTTTACATTATTTATACTGAAATGAATCTGTAATTTCACTGACAAGGGTATTACCTCTAACAATGCATATGACAACCCATCCATATCTATCTATCCAGAATGACTCTTGTCAGAGATCACTCTTACATTTATCATCGGGGACCTAGCTAACATGTGATGTGTCTTCTTTACTTTTGTTTTATTATCATCAACACCACCACACTTATACAGTACTAAAAGGTTTACAAAGCAAAATATTAGACTATAACCTTTACCTATATTTAATATATAGTCACAGCTTATTCATCCATGAACTTGGAAATAACACTAAACAATTGAAAAACACTTATTAAGTGTCCACTATGTGTCTGGTCTTGGATAGGCACTGGGGATACAAAGATAAAAATGAAAAGTCCCTGCCCAATGTATGTATAATTACCTTACAACTCCCCCCAAGAGGAGGGTGGGCAATGCAAGTATTACTATCACTACATTACAGATGAGGAAGCTGAGGTCCACAGAGGCCAAGTAACTTGTCCAAGGTCACAAAACCAGGGTGACAGCAGGGACTTGACTTTCCTTACTCTAAGATTAAATTATGCTTTTGGAAGATTATCTACATCAACATTTTAATTCTAGTTTGACCTCCCTATTACTGAAAACATTTCTGGGTTGCTGTCATTGCAAATATGCACAAAAAAATGTAAACTAATTTTAAAATAAACTAAATTAAAAATATCAATGAGTTCTAAAATCTGTCTTTCATTTTTGGTGGGGTGGAGAGGAAGAACAGAATGGATAATCTGTGCCACATAGTTACTTCCTATTAGAGCAAAGGACTAAAATTGTGTTGATAAATTTCATAGATAAGGAAAAAGAGCCATAACTAATCTGACTTTTTTGGCCTCCATTGGCTTATTAGCAATAGTTATAAATAAAACTTTTGTTACTACATCCCTTGGTCATCTACCTGGTCTCTAATGGTCAGCCAAACAAAACTCCCAAGAGATTCAATATTAACAAGTATTTATTAAGCCACCTACTATAAGATAGGTGCTTGAGATACAAAGAATGATACAATCTCTATTCTCAAATAGCTTACGTTTTAATGGGCGAGACAACAAGCACACATATAAGTATATACAGAATAAATACAAAGAGACCAAGTACAAAATAGTTAATACAAGAGAGTTTGTGAGAGAAGGCACTAGCAGTCGATGGGGACCAGAGAGCGTTGACATAAGCTGAGGCTTTTGAGATACATCTTGAAGGAGGAGATGGATTCTGTGAGGCAGACATGAGGAAAAAGGCATTCTAGGAATTAGGGATGCTCAATGTGAAGGCACAGAGATGGGAGATGGAGTGTCATCAGTGAAGAGCAGAGGGCAGACGAGTGTGGCTGTATCGCAGAGTGCAGAAGGTGGAGTAATGTACAGTGAGGCAGGAAAGATAGTCCAGGGTAAGGGTGTTAAGGATGTTTTGAAGTTAAACAGAGGAATTTATCATGGAGCCTAAAGACTATAGAGACTGTGGTTTATGGAGGAATCATGTGGTTCGAACACTTAAGGAAAATCACCGGCAGCTGTGTGGAGGATGAACTAGATGAGAAAAAGACTTCATGCTAGGAGACCAAAAGAGAGGTTATTGCAATCAATCTAGGCAAGGGGTGATAAGGGCCTGAAGTAAGGTAGTGACTGTGTAACAGAATGGGTTAGACAGGAGAGCCAATACAGAGGCACGAACAGTAAGATCTGACAAGCGAATATGAGATATGAGCAGAGAGAAGGTGAGGAGGGGAGGATGAAGTGACAAACCTGAGAAACTGGAAGAGAGATGATACTGTGGATAGAAATAATAAGGTTAGGAAGAAGAGAAGGACTGGAGAAAAACTATGAGAAAAGTCCTGAAGAGAGGTGAGAGAGAACGTAGAGGGAGAAGAGGCTCTATACCAGTAAAGATGGAAAGAATAGCAAAAGACAAGAATTAAAAAGGAAGAGGAAGAATGCTGAGAGGGAAAAATTATGACAAGCACAGAAAAAAAACTGAAGATGTGCAGAGTCCCAAAAGTCTTAGTGCTGTTTTTTTTTTTAAAGAGTCGTAGTGGCTTTATTAGGGACAGAAAGTACCAGGAGATTAGGAGTTGGCATTGGGACCCTTCTTCTTTCCAAAGGTGGGCACTACATTGACAAAGCGTTGGTTGTACTGCATCCTCCTCTTAGCACGCCCAGTCTTCTTCTTCTTCTCCTGCTTGGCCACCTTGGGAGTCTGACCCCTCACTTTTCCAGCTCGGGCCAGAGAGCCACAGACTTTACCTCCTAGCATACGGCCTGCCACTTCCAGGGTGGACAGGGGTTCCACCCTGCACTGCCCCAAGACGGCTTCATCCTCCAGCAGGGAGTCCCCTAGAAGCAGGACCTGATCCTCGGGGGCGATGCCCTCCAGAGATGCCACATGGACCTTGATCTGGGCGACGGTCTCCTGCCCAGTCACCTTGAGGGTGTGCAGAGCCTGCGCGCAGACAAACAGCTGCATGGTGGCGACTCAGACACACTAGTCCTGCTTCTGCCGCGGCGAAGATGGAGACCAGAAAACCTTAGTGCTGTTTTATACCATTAAATCTTAAAACAGCATTAATACTTTTGGGACATTTAAAAATGTTTTATACAATTTATTAAGAACATAAAAATTATATTAAAATATTCAAAATATGTGTTTTTATATGTAAGACTTTTATACACACATATTAAATAAACGTAAAAAGAATAAAGAAAATAGCCACAAAGAATTTTCTGACCAGCCAATGTTTCCCAGGAGCAAGGAGTTAATAAAGGCAGTTCTTTAAAACACATAAGCTATAACATAGAGAAAACACAAACCAATGATTTTGTATGTAGTGTCCCTTACTTCAAGATTATATTCTGAAAGCCAGGGTATGAATATCAAACTAAAATGCTTTACTCCACAACAAAGCGAAGCAAAGAATCTTGTAGTAAGTCATTTTTGTACCTGTCGTGATGGACCAGGTCAGAGACCCCTTCTGCTATCCTCCAGAAACAATTGTTTTTACCAACCTCTCAGCCACAAACTGTCGCGAAGACATTCTGCAAAAGCGCCGGCACCTTGATCACCAATAAGGGTGTTGCAGTTGAGTGAGATGCGCTGCAAGCCTGCCATACCATCCAGATCAGGGTTCCGATAGCGAAGACTCTCAGCCCACACATCTTCATGCCTCCTTATCGCCTGATACTTGAAAGATTTAGACAAATGAAATAAGTCTCTGGGAATAATCAATACTTACGTAAACATGGTCTTTTATAAAACAATCTATTAAATTGTAAATTCATATATACTACCTGTAGGTCATGAAAATACACCTGAAAAATGTGGTTGAGCAAAAAGGACCAGCAAATAATCAGGGGTCCTCATGTCTAGCCCGCCTATCCCCACTACTGAAATGTACAAACTGGGGCAAGTCATTCAACCTTTCTGGGTTTTGTTTTTTTGTCTATAAAACGAGATTGAAAGAAATGATCGATAAGATCCTAAAATTCCAGGATCCAATATACTAAGAAGTGAATATAACATATGCCAAAGCAGATAAAGATTATTTAGAAAATTCATACGGTAGTGCTATGGCAAGCTTCTTAACTCCATGCTTTAAAAGTGAGGCAGAAGCAAGTTAAAGTGACTTGAACAAGGTCATAGAAGAGCTTGCTGAGACAGAACCAGGACTAGGTCCAATGAACTTTCCATCACACTGTCTGCTTCCCACAACTGTTAAATCAAAAATATTCATCACCATATATTATAATAAAAAGAAAAATTAAAAACACCAAGCAAGCTTCTAAAAAGAACTTTATATAAACGGAAAAGCTTGGGCAGTTATTTGTGGTACTAGAATTGTAGGTGCCCCCAAAGCACCAAAACTTAGTCACATCTTTAGCAACAGATGTCATCTAAAAAAGTAAATGTTTTGGTCAGTTTGTGTCAAATTTTTTGTGCTATTTGCATCAAATTATTAAGATTGAAGATCAAATATTAATCACCTTTAAGATACTGGCCAAATGTTCTGCTCCACGCCAAGTCAAATTACAGCCTGAGAAATTTATAGTCTTGAGAGTTACCAAGGTCTTAACGCTTTGACAGATGGCTATAAATAACAGAGAAGCCAAAGACAGATAACAGATCAAACACAAATATTCACTATTCAGTTTTCTGAGTCTATTCTTGTTCAGTAGTTGTTTTGCATTACTAAGTTGCTTTTGTTTTTTGGTTTTATTTTTTCTTTGCTAATACCTGTAAATACATTAAGCCTGTTAAAAAGACACGACAACTATAAAGTCTATTACAATTGCAATGTTATTCCAATTTACAAAAACCACAACCTACCTAGCTAAAAATGACACAGTTGAGTGTATGGAATTTGCTTTTGATATGCCAGGAATTTTCCTGTATTTTTAAAGCATAAATTAAAAACGTTTTCTCCTGTCCATGTCTTAATTTCTATACAATCAATAAAAAAAATTTCTCCAAAATCACATGCTCTATAAATCTACTTCCATTTGTTTCTGTTGTCGATCATTTAGTATTTGTTAAGTAACAACTATGTGTCTATCATTGCAGTGCATTTCAAGGAGGACTACAAGGAAGGCGCAGACAATCTCTGACCTCAACAACTTCATAATCTATTTGAGAAGACAATATGATACTCATTTTTTAAATGACAGAATAAAAAACAAGATATAATCAAGTGCTAACTAATATAGTGCAAAATAAATAAAACAAGATAAGAGATTGGGGAAGACAGGTTAGTGGTTAGTAGTAGCAGGAGTAGTTAGCAGTAGTTCGCTTCATGTTAGTACACTTGGTCTGGGCTCTGACACATAAGTAAGAGTAGGATAGATGGAAGGAAAAATAAATATCAAAACTCACTTTCTAAACCTCCATCTCCAATTGGACAATATGCTAGAGACAGATGTACCAAAGATGCCGATTTATTCAA
Organism: Phalanger gymnotis; assembly: GCA_028646595.1. NCBI lineage: Eukaryota > Metazoa > Chordata > Mammalia > Diprotodontia > Phalangeridae > Phalanger > Phalanger gymnotis. The sequence continues at coordinate 217,882,875 of CM053624.1, forward strand.
TCCCTTCAATGAAAAAAAAATGTATCGTTAAAAACACATGAAGAGGGTTTAAAAAACAGAACTACTACCAAATGTTGCCATGATGAATTTTAGAAACCTTACCCTTGTTAACAATATTAAATCTCGTTCTCTTAAATATATTCCCTGAAGCTCTAGGTTCTTCAGAGCAGTAGATGCACTTAAACAACCTTTAATAGCTTTACATAATTGGATGGTCACCTCTTTGGATCTAATTGTAGGAATTCGCCTTTTAGAATAGGCTGTATACCTATCAGGAGCTAGAAAAAAATGTTTTCCAAAATTATTATTAAAGAAAACGTACCAACGACAACAAAAAAGAGCTTATATAGAACATTCTTTTTTCCTACATTAAGAACTGGATTCTGTGTGAAAAAGGTATTTCCCCTCTTCCAATCTTTCACATAAGTACAAACATTAAATGACTGCATAGGAAAAGATACAAAGTTCAGGTAACTAGGAGTGAAAATTTTAGCAAGGGGTCTACATCATGTTACAAATAAAAAATTATAAAACAAAGTGTGAGATCTGAAGGAAAAGTTCATTGTTATGTAGGGAGATCAGAGAAAGCTTTCTTAGAGTTAGTATTTGAGTTAGACATTAAAGGATGGATTTGACAGATAAAGATGGAAAAAGTAAGGGATAATAAAAGGATCAGGAAAACAAGAATGGAATTCTAAGGGCACAGGGAGTGTTTAGGAGAGCAGAGAGCAGTCCAGTTTGGCTGGAACTAATATGAGAAAAATGTTTCAGGTGGCCTACTATGGACTACCTGCTTGAGGAGGCTTCCTTACATCATGTACCACAACAGGCACAAATGGATGTGAACTAATATAAAAAGGCCACAAGATAAAAATCATTGGAAGAAAATAGGATGAAATACCTTTCACAACTGTGCCTACAGGTGCTTAAAAAAAAAAAAAGATAGGGTCTCCCCTATGTTGTCCAGGCTAGAAAAAATCAGGGAAAACTCAAGGGCTCCATCTCAATCTCATTTTGTCCTGGGCTGGCTGGTCTTCCTTAGGCAACCTTTCCATGGGCACCCCAAATTCATGCTAAACTCAGTAGGGACACCTAATTGCCACAGCCCACTGCAGCTCAGATCTTAAGCTATAAAACTCAGACTCCTCAGTGGCTGGGATTACAACAGTGTGCTGTATCACCCAGCTGAGAGGTAAATTTTTAGAAGATGAAATAAACAATTCTAACTACACAAAATGAAAAAAGCTTCCTTCACTAACAAAAGCAGAATTAAGAGAAACTGCACACTAGGAAAATTATTTGCATAAATATGACTAATAAAAGTATGACATCCAAAATACAGAGTGTTCCTGAATTCTGGACACAGGCAAAAATGCACATTTTCAAGAAATGAAATGAATGAAATTTTCAACAACATTTTATTTAATTGGAATATTAACAAACAACATCTTCAACATGATTTCCATCATTCGTGATGCAAAGGTTGATGTGCTTTGCAAGATTCACATGAACTCGATGCAATACCTCCACACTGCCTATGTGTTCAGACTTTAGGGACACCCTGTATACATGAATTGACAATCATATAACACTATACATATTTTCAAAACATGTTCCAAATTATTTATGAAACTAAAACAACTCTGAGGTTTCACCTCACATAAGACAAATGAGCAAAAATGACAAAAAATGAACAATGTTTGAAGCCCGTGGGAAGACACACATTAATAAATACAGGGTTGAAAGACCTGCAAAGGTCTAGATTTCAATTTGAGACTATTTAAAACAAGCAATTAAACCATCCCTGTCTGCCATTCTAGCCATCACACTACTGGGCATATAATCCAAAGACAAAAACACAGATTCAATATATACCGAAATATTAATGACAGGGCTCCTTGTGGTAGCAACTAGTTAGAAACAAAGTGGGATTCATGACTGGAGAATGGCCAAAAAACCAGGGCATATGAATTTTATGGAGTATTACTGGACAGTAAGAAATGATGAGTAGCAAGAATTCTCAGAGCAAGGGGGGAGATTTGTATGAAGTGGAGCGGAGGAAAACAAAGCAGAACCAAAGAGAACAAAATACACAAGGAACACAACAGCACGAATGAAAAGCAGACTACAAAGCTGCCTGGCTCTGAGTAACTAGTGATGAAGCGCAACCTTAGTCTTTGCTGGGAGAAGAGGAAAGCTAAGAGGACAGAATACTGTCTACGTTGTCATAAGGAGTCGCTGAACTGGAAACCTCAACTTGGTGAAAGCAAGAGGTGTTCGAAAGTTAGAAGACAGCTTTGTGGAGAGCTATTTTGTGGTACCATGTAGCAAAGTAAGTGCATGATAAATGCCACAGAGAAAATGATGAATTAGAGGCTAAAGTAGAAAGCATACAATGTGATGCAGTTCCATATAATGAAATGAACACTGGACTCGGGGTCAAATGATTTGGGTCAGAAACCACCTAGCACAGTGCCTGGCACATGTAGGTACTTAATAAATGGTGACTGACTCAATGCCAACTTTGCTCCCACAATTATTTTCATAGTAAGCTCTTGGCACAACAAATAAATACTACTTGAAATTTACTTGGAGAAAACCAGACTGATGTATAATATTTTACTTTCCCCTTCCCCTGAATCTACCCTATAAGAGGCAGTTATCACAGGTAAAGCCTGGGGGTACCCACCTACCTACCAGTGAAAGTATAATTTTCCAATTATTTAAAATTTCAAACATCCTCTCCCTGGGAACCCAACAACAGCTTAAAGGCTTAAGTAGCATGTTAGATCTGAACAAACCTGAATCTCCAAAATCTGGTGGATAGGAGCTCCTGATGGCAACAAAGGGCAAATTTTTATTTATCCTAAGGGCACTTAGCAAAGGTGCCCAGTCCAGGAGCTTGAGGCGGTCTGCATTGAAATCCAGCACCCCCAGCCTCAGGTTGGCTCTCACGACAGGCAGAGGTATGGAATCTTGAAGTGCACAAAGATATTCATAGTGAGAAAAAAAATCTGTGGCACTCTCTCTCCGGAGCTTCACCGAGTCGATCATTTTCCGGCCGCCAGCTGTAACCCACCCTGACCCTTGGGAAGGGAAAAGAAAGGCAGAGATTTACTCCCAACAGCAAATTTTGGTAGGGCATTTGAGTTTTTTTTTCCTTTTCCTTTCCTTTTGATGGTAAGGGGAAAAGTGGGGAAGAATGGCCTTATTAAAGTTTTCCTAGTACTCCACCTTCCACACCTCCTAATAGAGAAACTCTGCAAAGGGGTGGGTGTCAGAAGGGGCTGTTTGCAGGATGCTAGGAAGGCAGCTGAAATTACCCTCCGCACCTCCCTTTACACTAAAATTGTTGTTGTGTTCAGTGTTTTCTAGTTGTGTCTGACTTCGCGACCATTTGGGGTTTTCCTAGCAAAGGTACCAAAGTGGTTTGCCATTTCCTGCTCCAGCTCATTCTACAGATGAGGAAACCGAGGCCAACAAGGCAAGTGCCTTGCCCAGGGTCACCGGGCTGGTAAGTGTCTAAGGCCAGATTTGAATTCAGGAAGATGAATCTTCCTGACTTCAGGCCTGGCACTCCATCCACTGTGCCGGCTCACTGCCCTTTTACACTGAAAAGCAGATTTAAAGAAAAAACGTTTGTAAAGGATTGTTTGCAAGATGTTAAAGCAGCAGTTACAATCAGCTCCTTCCCCCACCTCTCTGGTTGGTGCTTGATAACGAACTCCCTTTACAACGAAAAGCAGATTGAAAAAATAAAAGGGGGGGGTTGGTTGCGGGAGGTGGAGTTGCTTGCAGGATGCTAGGACAGCAATTGGAATTAGCTCTCCTCCCAACTTCCTTTGCACTGAAAAACAGAAATGCACACATATATGAATGCTTTTACGTGTGTGTGTAGTGGGGGGGCGGGGCGGTGTTTGCAGAAGGCTTAGGGCAGCAGTTCCCCCCTAGATCTCTGGATGGAGTACTGTTTACAACGTACCCCCTTTATGCCGAAAAGCAGATCAGATCCACACACACTAGCACAAGCAGCGCAGGAGGAAGCGCGAGAGCAGCAGCAGCGGCCACGGGGGCCGCGAGCGGCCCCGAGCGGGAAGGCGCCACGGTCTCGGGGCTACCGCGCTGACCGCCGTCTTCGCCGTCGCTGCTGCTGCCCTTTGGCTCCGGAGACTCAATCCATTCCCTCACCCCATCCCCCGCGCTCCGCGGCGTTCACCTTTTCGGTTAAAGAAAGTTGACCCCCGGCTACATTTCTTTCAGTGCGATGCTCTCCCGTGCTTCGGCCGTTAGGCGCCGCTTCATTGTCCTCCCCAGGTTGGCGCCGCCCACCTCTCTGGTTCTGTTTGCTGTAACCCGGGAGGGTAGGGCCGACGCCGCCGGGGGAGCGAGCGTGCCCACGCAGGCCGGTCACGTCAGCGTGTCGCCGCCGGGAGGGGGCGTGGCCAGGTCGTTTGCGTTCCGAGGATTGGCTGCAGGGGCTTGGCGGGTTTTCCGGTTCTCTCAGCGCTCCTAGCTGCACGGGTCACGGAATATGTGCTCTGGAGAGTAACCCAGAGGTCGGGGGATCCCAGATCTGGGCTTCTGAGGGCCCTTAAAGGCCTTCTAATCCAAACTCTTTCCTTTTGCACGTGGGGAACCTGCAACCCAAAGGGCTTAGATGACGTAAGGCTCGCAGGCAGAAAGTGGCCGAGGCGCCTAGTCCCTCTAGCAGCCCGCATTGCAAAGAAGGATGAATGACACGGGCTCCTCCTGCCTCCTACTCCACCTTTGTCCAGCGAACCGCCCCACCTCTCTAGTCAACTAGGGGAGGCCCCTCAGCTGTCAGAGAGATTTTCCTAAAGCTCGAGGGTAATTCTGACCAGGCCACACACGCAGACCCCGAGCTCAGGTGACCCCCGACCTCTTGGAGCAAACGTAAAATCCTCCAGCGTTTAAAGCCCTTCGCAATCTGGCCCCTTCCAACTCCTCCAGTTTCCTTAACAGTTGACTCCTTTCCACACTCTCTATGGTCGAGAGAGACTGGCCTTGCGGTTCCTTCTACAGGACGCTTCGTGTCCCGATTGTGCCTTTATCTCAGGTGTCCCCTAATACCTGCAGAGCTCATCCCGCCTCCCCCTCCAGGTTTTCCCGATTTCCTTCAGAATTCAGTGTACATCCCACCTCCCGCAGGAGACCTTTCCCTTTCTCCTCTGAGATTACCTTCCACTCACCTTGTGTCTGTGTAACCCAAGCCCCAAAGCTAATAGATCCGGGACTCGGTGGAGATCCATGACCAGGCCCTGCATGAGGGAGGGGCTGAGTGGAATCAGTGAGACTGGGAGCCAAGACAGATCCCATCTCTTCAGTACCTTCGGTATTTCTGGTTTCCTACTTTAAGAGAGATGATGGCCATACCAACCCCTCCCCCACTTCAGGTTGCTGAAGAAAAAAAGATGTTGGGAAGAAGCCAACTTCAATCCTGTCCTTATTCTCAGCTTGCTACGCTAGAGATGTTGAAGAATTTCTCCTTAGGTGAGATCTGCAACTTTCTCTTGGTTGACTAAGTTATCTCGCTCCCAATGGGAGAGCTCCTTCAATTTGTATTATCTGGTGTGGATATATATATGTATATATATATGTATGTATATATATGTATTTGTATGTATATATACATACACGTATGTGTGTGTATGATGTATATATGTGTGTATACATATGTGTATGTATACACACATATATATAAATAAAATATATAGATATTTGCACATATATGTTCCTATACATATACTTTCTCTGATCTATTTTTCTATTAATTTAGATAAATGCGTTTCTTTGCTATTTGCTATGTATGCTCATTGTGAACTGGTGTTTGATGGAAAAGAAGTCGACTTGGATATATTGCTTGGGGGCCTCCCTTCTCCATTAATAAATAGAGATCAGGAATTTAGCTTGAATTTGAAAATTACGTCATCTTTTAGGCTAATAATATTTAAGGGAGCAGATAGATTTACTTCTAGCCTGATACCCCGGCTCACTGAGGAGAGCAGAGTGAATAGCTACTAGTCTTCTTTGGAGAACTTGGGGGAGAATGTAGTATGTCAATTCTTGTCTCCCTAAGAGCCACACATAGTAATCCTTTCTGCATATATCTTGTATGTACAGTTATTTTTTTGCATATTTATCCCCATTAGACTGTGAGTTCCTTGATGTCAGGGACCATGCTTTTGCTTTTAACAGGCCTTACTTAGCGCAGTGTCTGACACATAGTAAGCACTTAATAAATACTTGTCAGCTGACTTTGGATTCTGTGGATCTGTATTAAAAAACCTCCCTCTGATACTTGCTGGCTCTGTGACATTGGACAAATCATTTCATCTTTTTGGCCCTTATTTTTATCATCTATAAAATGAGGAAGTCGTACTATTATCAAAACATTGACTAACTTTGGTTCCAGAAATCCTACGATGATGCATGCTACTCATCTTTTGGCAGAGAAAGAGTAGACTCATGATGCTAAATGAGACATACGTTTTTGGACATAGCCAATGTAAGAATTTGTTTTGTGGGAATTTGACTATATATATTATATATATATAATATATATAATATATATATATAATATATATAATATATATAATATATATATAATATATATATTTGTTGCAGGGTTTTACTTTAGTTTTTCTTTTTTCATGGAGGGTGGAAGTTGGAAGGAGAGAAAAATAACTGCTTAATTGGTAAAATAAAATTAATTAATTAAGAACATTTTTAAATGAAGGGATAGTTTCTGAGGTCCCTTAGAGCTCTAGATTACATAATGATCAAGTCATTGAATCCTATGCAAGAAAAAAAGCACAGTATACAATTAAACATGTTTGCTTTTATGGATAGTTGACTCCATATGCCAGGGTCACATGACTAGGGCTCAGAAAACCATAGTTAAATTCAGAGAATAGGAAGAGTTTGCCAGAAGTAGGGACTTAAGGTCTTCCACAGTATTCCAAACCATGAAGGTAAGTGCCCCATAGAAAGGGGGTAGAGTAAGGTGGGAGTGGTAAATGTTTAACAACCAGCCCTTTCTCTCAAAACAGATTTTTAAATCTCAAATCAGACCTCAAAACAGAACTCAAACAGATTTTTAAGTTTAATGTTCACGATTAACATGCTCTCCATCACTTTCTTAAGTTGACAACAAAACAATAAATCAAATCCTAATTTGTAGCATTTGCTGATTTCTGAAGTATTGATGAGCCAAGACGGCTCTCAGGCCATCACACCCCTTGGCAAGAACATTGAATATATGCAAGAAAATAGTATGAGATAAGACTGGAAAAGCCTTTTCTCATGCTATTGGCTATGACATATGGTGACTTAGAAAGTTATCAACTCAGAAACTTAGTGAACTTGGTTTTCACTCAGCACTTCCATCCAGTGGAATAAATGGGTATAACAGCAAAGATAAACATGGGAATGTCTAACTCTGGTTATTTCCTGTTGAATAGGATGATTGTGATGGCTAGCTGTATACCTCATGATGCTTAAATATTCAAGGCCCTGTCCTTGGCCTTCTTTCCTTTCTTTAGTCTTTCTCACTTGTCAAGCACATCTACTCTCATGACTTAAATTATCAGCTCCTTGCAAATGCTTCCCAAATCTATATATTCAGCCTCTTTCCTCTCTTCTAAGCCTCTGTGCTATATGGAACCTCTTATCTATATGTCCCACTAACCACTCAAATTCGATATGCTCAGTATTAATTTCATTAAATTCTACCCCCTAAAATCTACACCTCTCCCTAAATTTCTCTGCTCTGTTTGATAGCACAAACCTTTGGCTTAAAACTTCACTGTTACTTTGACTATATCAAACTTCTCTCTCATGTCTGAACAGTTTCATTTAATATCTCTTGCCTCTATGTCTTCCTTTCTACTTCCACTGTGAACACCCTAATTTAAGTCCTTTTACTTAACTATTTTTCTAATCTCCTAAACTGCTCATCCTGCCTACCCTGTCTCCTGACTAATCTGTTCTTCACTGGACCAAATTTTCCCAATCTGCTGTTCTTCCCAACATTCTTCTAGCCAAAAGTGTTCCTGGCTTCTATTTCTCTACAAAGTATCAATGTCTTATTCTGGCATCCAAAACTGTCCACTATATCTCTCCACCTTGCCTTTCCAGTCTTATCTCATACTATTTCCTTGCATATATTCTATGTTCTAGACAAACTTTATTAATCCTCATCCCTTGTTGTTATCCTCCCCTCTCCTTACTCCTTGCTTCTTGCTCCTGCCATCATCCTTAAAGACTCCTCTTCCCTTCACCCCATTATAATTTCCTTTTAAAATTTTTTTTGAATTTTAATATTTTATTTTTCCCAATTACATGTAAAAGTAATTTTAAACATTTTTTTTTTACAATTTTCAGTTCCAAATTCTCTCCCGCCCTCCCTTCCCCCATCATTGAGAAGTCAAGCAATTTGATAAAGGTTACACATATGCAGTCATGTAAAACATATTTTCATATTAGTCATGTTGTGAAAGAAAATGCAAACAACAAAGAAAAGTAAGGAAAGCAAAATAGCAGCATGCTTCTATCTGTATTCAGATTCTGTCAGTTCTTTCTCTAGAGATGGATAACATTTTTTATCATGAGTCCTTCAGAATTGTCTCAGATGTTTGTATTGCTGGGAATGGCTAAGTCAGTCACAGTTAATCATTGTACAATATTACTGTTATCTGTACAATGTTCTGGTTATGCTCACTTCACTTTGCATCAGTTCGTGTAAGTCTTTCCGGGTTTTTCTGAAAGTATCCTGCTCATAATTTCTTTTTTTTTAATTTTTTTAAAGAATTTTTTTATTTAATATGTTTAGTTTTCAGCATTGATTTTCACAGGACTTTGAATTACAAATTTTCTCCCCATTTCTACCCCACCACACTCCAAGATGGCGTATATTCTGGTTATCCTGTTCCCCAGTCAGCCCTCCCTTCTGTCACCCCACTCCCCTCCCATCCCCTTTTCCCTTCCTTTCTTGTAGGGCAAGATAAATTTCTACACCGCATTGCCTGTGTATCTTATTTTCTAGTTGTGTGAAAAAAAACTTTTTTATTTTTGAACATCTATTTTTTAAAACTTTGATTTCCAAATTCTCTCCCCTCTTCCCTTCCCACCCACCCTCCCTAAGAAGTCAAGCAATTCAACATGGGCCATATGCGTATCATTATGTATAACCC
>CM053624.1:217892586-217917134 GCA_028646595.1 Phalanger gymnotis
CTCCTGGTTACTCTTGTGAGGTGGGCTTTGTGGGCCTGGAGTCTTTTTGTCAAGATGTCAGAATGGGGAGGCTGGTTCACGGTTCTGCTGCAGTGGGGCCTAAATAAATTTCTTGTTGTTTTCTCCTTAGAGAACCTCTCATACCTTGCGATTTCGAACCTTTCAAACATATACATGATTATGTTTGAGATTATAAATTCGGCCTTCCTACTATACATTGTCAACAGTAGTAACAATTGCTGATATACAACCTCTAATATCAGAACACCTGTAAGTAGGTAAGTGATCAAGGTAGTTTTATGTTGGTCAGCTCCTCGAAAATGTAAAATGAAACCCAGTCTTGGGATTTGAGGCTTAGACATTTGAAATCAAGTAAACATATCTTCTTTCAATTGTTTAAAAACTTTGTTGGTCTATGGTGCTCACTCCCAAACTATCTTGTATTTAAGTACTTTGATTTGTTCACTTTCTATTTATACTATCCATATGCAAGTATATATAGCATGGTATATACTTATATATGTACTTGTTGCCTCCTCCATTCAAACAAAAGCTCTTTATGAGTAGGGATTGTTTCATTGTTTGTACTTGTAAATTCATACAGAGTAGACAATAAATACTTATTGAAAATTCAAGTCTTTCAGGGTTTTAAAATTATCATTTAGGTCCTGAAAGGAATAATTAAAATAATAACTAATATTAATAAACCTCTTGCTATGTGTCAGGCATTATCCTCATTTTACAGATGAGAAAACTGAGTCAAACAGACTTAAATCACTTGCCCAGAATCACACAGATACTAAGTGTCTGAGGCTGGATTTGAATTCAGGTCTATCTTGACTCCAGGTCCAGCGCTCTGTCCCCTGTACCATCTAGTTGCTCAAGGTGAACGTAATGGCTATAGTAGCTGATAGAGATCACCTAGTATCTGGTGAATGAAAATGATCTGGGTTCCTTAGGAAGGCTAATCTCAGATAAAGTCTTAGGCTTACTTATCTATAGCTGGAAGGGACCTCAGAGGCTTCCTAGTCTTTTACAAATAAGTCAATGGAGGCCTAAGAAGTTTAAGTGATCCCCCAGGTTCCCATAGGTAGTAAAGTGTCAAAGGTGGGATTTGAACCCAGTCTCTTTAATTCCAGAGTCATTGTTCTTTCTACTGTAACATGCTGCTTCTTCCCCTAAAGAGACTTTCAAAATAAGCCAGAAAATGTAAATAATGCCTCTTTAAAATATTAGCTTTCTTCATGTTCCCTTTCAGCAATCATCTTTATTGTAGCCTGAAGAGAATGAGTAAAGAAGGGAAGAGATAGAAAAGTCATCATGTCTACCAAGTTAGCACTTTCTACCACTATGTTTGAAATGTCTTGGGTAAATGGAGTCATTTTTCAGCCTGGAATTTCTTGGCTATAATTTATATTATAGGTTTGGAATAACACGTTTACCCTGATGTGTATTGTTTATCAGTTCAAAAGATCATAAAATCTTAGATTGTAGAGGACCTTAGAAGTCATCAAGTCTAACCCTCTCATTTTACAGATGAGGAAACCGAGTCTGGGAGAAGTAAAGTGACTTGTCCAGGTCAAAAATGTCATGGCTGGGGAAGAATATGAACAAAGGTCTTTCTGCTTCCGAGACTCTATCCGCTAATTAGAAAGCAACTAGAATGATAAAAGGCTTTAAGATGATGCTGACTCAGGACTGATCTATGGAGGAATTGAGATATTTAGCCTGGAGAAGAAAAGGCTTACAGGGGAAGGTGCCTCATGATATCTATCTTCAGGTATTTGAAGGGCTATTGCTTCAAAGGGAAGCACTTGGCCCAAGAGGGTAAAACTAGTAACAATGTCCTAAAGTTGCAAAGGGAACAGATTTGGACTTGATGTAAGGAAACGTTTCCTGACAATTGTTGTTGTTTGTCCTTCATTCTTGAAGAGGACCATGACATCAGGAAGGTGATACCATGACTTGCAAGTGAAGTGGACCTACGTGAGGAAGGGCTGTGCAAAGTCACCAGTCTCACTCTCTCCTCCAAAGCCATTTGGGTCCAGTGGTGAGATATAGATCAGGATGACTGGAGATGGCCCCAGATGGCAGTGGAAGACCTTGACCTTTTTCCTCCTAACAATTAGAGCTATCCCAAAGTGGAGCGATTTCCTCTGGAGTTAGTGGGTTTCCATTGGAATCTCACTGGAAACCACTGGGATCACACTAGAGATCTTCGAGCAGAAGATGACCATGTTTAGAACAGAGACTTCTTGAGGACAAGGACTGGTTCGTTTTTGTTTTTCTAGCCTAGCACAGTGCCTGGCACACAGTAGGCACTTAATAAATGTTTATTGATTAATTACTGTTGGGGAAGTAGTAGAGAATCTGGTTCTGCTATGAATTGAACTAGATGTCCTAAAACTCTCTTCTAATTGTATGAGATGATGATTTTGTGGTTCAATTTTAAAAAAAGGAATGGGAAAGATATAACCTCCTCCTTTTTCCACACTGCCAAAAAAAAAAGAACCCTCTTACTTTGCCCAGAAAGATTAAAGTCAGTTTACCATCATCAGCAATGACAACATAATAAGAAAGAAAAAAATTAGTAATGCAAATGAGGCTACCTATACATGTGGTAAGCATAATAAACAAAATAATGAAACCCAGAAAAAGTGACTTTTCCTTTTGTGAAATTTTAGCTTTTTTTTTTTTCTTAAGCAGTAGAACTAGCCCCAGCTTGGGGAGGGTTTTCTCCACTCTGACTATCTGAAGCTAGGGTCAGTGCTCTTAAGGGTTTAGAATGAGCCTAGTTTCAGCATGGGCTCCCTTATTTGTTTGTCAGACATTTCTATTCAGTCTCATTATGTGCCAGAAGTCTGGGCATTTGGACATATTTTATCCATTGCAAAACGAACAAACACAGATCTGATCTAAATGGGTTTCTAGGACCTCCTCAACCATTTGTTAAATAGTGAAGTCAGTACTTAACAAATGTTTGTTGAGTTCAATATAATTGGATCAAATTTCTCAATGTGAAGTGTTTTGGTGGCTTCTTTTTTTGTAAAGAGTCCATTTATTTCTTGTTTTTGCACTTAGGAGCACTTACTTGAAAGCATACTTACTAAATAAAGTCTGTTTTTATTTATAAAGTGGGTTCTTTTCTTTAAGATTCTTTTCCCTGCTGGAGCTTGCCTTTTTTTTTTTATCAACTTAGTCTCCACTAGTGAACGCTGCTATTTTTCTCCTACCTTCTGCAGCAAGTCTACCAGCACTGCATGTTAAGTGGCCAGAGAACAAAAAGACTTCCCAAACCCTGTACTTGAAAATGAACTTGGTGGTGCTGAGAGCTTTTCTTTTCAGCTTTTGTCCAGAGCTCTGGGAGAATTGCTGGGTTCCATTGCTAGGTGGCGATGTTCCTTTAGCAAAGAGAGAGTCATTTGTGAATGTGAGCTTTTTTTTGTATTGTTTTTTAGCCTCTGAAGTAGATAGGAAATACTGATCTCACTGTCTCTTCATTAGAAAGTTTTTAACCAGACTTCCCTTCTCAGCCCATCCTGAGAAATCAGCAAAGTCATACATCATCAACAGTGCAGGAAAAGATCTAAAGCAAAAATCTCTTCCTGAAGGTCACAACACAGATTTAAAAATGTGAAAGCCTGAAGCCAAAAGCTAGTTGTTGCCCCGGGTAACTGCAGAAATCAGTCATAGATGTTGGCTTGAGGCTGTCTAAGAGCCTAGAGTGGGGAAGAGAAACAATTTCCCCTGACTCATGATTCAGGGAATACACTAATTTAATTTATATTGAAGACCCACTTTAGTCTCATGTGAGCTATAGTTTTACTGTAAAGCAAAAGTCCTTTCAAAACAGATGAGAAAAAAATAAGTAAATTCTGAATTCCCATACACCTACTGCTCATTTAGCATCAGTTCTCTCTTTGTCTTTGGCTTCATTCTTTTGAGTCTAAGAGTCTTCTTTGTTAGTTCTGCCATCTGAAACTGTCCCTTGTAACTCTGTTTCCATCCTGACTTGGAAATGACATACTTTTTCTTCTTTCCAGTAATTTCTCATGTTCATTTTAAAAAATAATCCTGCAATATAGTTAACATTGAAAAAAAATCTCCTTTTATAAAGCGATGCTGCCTCAGTGAACTTTGAATGAGGCTTTGCCAAATTTATCTATTATTATTACTGACACTGTTTGTAGACTGGACTCCAATCTCACCTCAGATAGTCACTAGATTTGTGGCCCTAACAAATCACCTCACATCTCGGTACCTCAGTTTCCTCATTCATAAAATAAAAGGTTGGGCTCCATGGCCTTCTAAGGTTCATTCCAGCCCTCATTATGTGATCCTGTAGTAATTAAAAAGACATTCCTTCCACTCAGCTAGGCTTAGTTCAATGTGGGTCATTAATAGTAATACTAGATAAATTTGGCAAGGCCTCATTTAAGGTTCACTGAGGCAGCATTACTTTATAAAAGGAATTTTTTTTACAATGTTAACTATGTTGCAGGATTTTAAAAAAGTGAACATTAAGAACTACTGACAAGAAGAAAAAGTATGTCATTTCCAATTCAGAGCCTTAGGAAAGCTCAGTGAAAGAATCCGAGGTATGGCAACTTACCTGCTTGTGTATGTATTTACTGGAGGTGAATATAAGATTCACTGACTCACAGAGCAGGATGAGACCTGAGGAAATCATCTAGTTCAATTCTCTGTTTTCAGGTCTAAATCATTCAGCAGGACTATTTCTAGGCATCTGAGGGCCAGTGGCACACTGTATGGGTTTCTCTGTCCACCCCTCCCCCTTTAAAAAGAAAATTTTTTGTTGGTATATTTTGTTTTTATATCGTCTTCATTTCCAAATATCACCCTAGCAAACCATCCCTTATAGCAAAGATTTAAAAAGGAAAGAATAAAAAATAGTTCTTCAAAAACAACACATCAACAGTGTCTGGCTATATATTCCATATTCCACATCCATAGCCCCCCACTTTTGCAAAGAAGGAAGGAGTTATTTTTTTTTCAACTCTTTCCACCTTCAATTTTTATGCAGGTGAAATTTGGTTAAAATACATGGCAAGGGCATCCACAAAGGAGATAAGAAGTCACAAAATATCATAGTGCAACCAGTGTGGAAAGGGTGTGGGAAATGTTTCCAGGGGCCTAGCCTCAATTCGTTAACAATTAAAGGATACATGGATTGTACTAGTTTGAGTCCCTCAGGTCTTTTTTAGGACCAGCTTATTGTATATTTCTATCTCTCCTGCTGCTGCATCTCTGAATCACAGGGCACTTCAAGAGGAAGGACCCAGGGCCATTAGTTTGATTTGTTCAGTGTTAAAGATGCCTTTACCTTCCAGGACAAGTAATTGTCTATTCTGATTCCTTGAATATTTGCAGGGCTATAGACTTCTTAGTCATAGCTAGTATTTTTTTTTCTACCTGAGACAAATGTTATAAAGCTTGCTTGAGCATGGTGGTGGAACAGGGGTCTGGGGAGGAAAAGACAAAACCCCTGGATTATAGGTGCAAGCCTGCTAGTGGAGAAGCTGCTGTGGGACTGGAGAAAGCAAGGTGGGGCAGGGTTTGAGGAGCTCACACCAACCAGCCTAGCATCCCTTAACCTAGATGACAAGCTCTGTCTTTTCTAGTGCTATCTACATCCTGTAAATTCAGTGCTCTCGAATCTGGCTACCCTTGGGTCTCAGGTCTGAGTTCTGACTCTGCTCCTTAAATTCCTCAGTACCCTATTTCAATGTTTCATCACCCTGAAGGTCAAGAAGTGTTCCTTATATCCACTTGAAATTTCTCCTGCTTTTATTTAAGCCCATTTCCTCTGTCTGATTCAACCCTCTGGGGGATTGGAGAGAGTAACTGCTCCACATCCACTTCCCAAACTGGGAGGCAGTAATCAGGTCAGCCCTTAGCCTTCTCTTTTTTAGGCTAAACCACTCCAATTCTGCTAACCTTTCCTCAAAGGACCTGTTTTCTATCTATTTAATAATTTTTTATTTGCCTACTAGTTGGCAGCTCCTTATGGAACAGAATGAGGCCGCATGGTGGATTGGAACAATTCTGGACATCCAAATTATAGTCCCAACTCTGCCAATAAATACTTGTGTTACCTCGGACAGCGAACTCTGAAATAACCTCTGAGTTTCTTCTTCTGTACAATAAAAACAGAAACCAGAGCAGTTTAAATCATTTAGACTAGTGTCTGTCACAGAATCACCACAAGGCCCTTGACAAATGCTTTTAGATAGAATGGTCAATCGATGTAATGTTATCTTGATTTAATCAAAACAACTTCTCCGTGTCCCAACTGACCTTATTTTAAAATGGGTTAATAATACTAAGCCTGCTACACTGAGGTATCATGAGTATTAATGTATTTATAGCTTCTGAAGTAATAGATAAGTATAGTCAAGTAAGACAAATTCAGACATTGTCTGGGTCTGAAAATTTATGTCTCATTCTACACCTCTAGTCTATTATCTCTTTGTCAAGAGATGAGAAAACATGTTTCATCATTAGGATCGACCATCATTGTCCATTTTCATGATTGGTCATTGCATTGATCGTAGCTGATAAGTCTTTCATGGTTACCTAATTCTCTTTCTACTGTAGCATCCTATCTAAGGTATCTAAGATATATGCTGATGTCCCCACACACATAATACATATAAGTATTTATATACATGTTACATATAATAGACCTAATATTCTATGATAAATGACAAAGTCAATATTTTAGCATTTAAATTGATTCATGAACTCATTAATATAACTACTTGCTCTTAAGGTACAGATTATAAACCATCTATATTATCTCATCTTATCAAACTTTTATTCAGGTCCTCCCCTCAGTCTTTCATAGAGAATTAGTACAACACTCTGGGAGCCTTCCTCTGACTCTTTTAGCATTCTGTGAGTACTAGGTCAGCATTCTGGCTGTTCATGTTATCCACTATTATTGTTACAATATTGGCTGACCTCCTTTTCTAATCATATCTTTTCTTTTATGCTCTTTTTGGGGCACAGGTCATGATTAGTAATATGCCACTTACACCCACCATGAATTGCTCTATTACCCTTTAGA
This sequence comes from Phalanger gymnotis, assembly GCA_028646595.1. Taxonomy (NCBI): domain Eukaryota; kingdom Metazoa; phylum Chordata; class Mammalia; order Diprotodontia; family Phalangeridae; genus Phalanger; species Phalanger gymnotis. Next base: position 217,899,677 of record CM053624.1, read on the forward strand.
TTACCTGGAATTTAGATTCCTTGCAGATTAAAGAGTTCCATGACTCAAAGCCAATATATAGCATAACTGGAAGGATTTGGGGGAAGGGAGGGGAGTGGTGTGGGACAGTGATTTTACTAGTGTAGAGAACTTCCTCTATCGATGTAGATCATTAACTGCTATTCAACTCCAAATTTTAGTTTCCTGGGACACCAAGAGTTTAAAGGGGTTTGCCCAGGGTCTTTCCACCATGGCATATTAGAAGCGAGACTTAAATCCTAGTGTTCTTGACTCCAAGGAGATTAATTTTAAAAAATATATTGCAGAGCAGTTTAGAATCATTGAAAGCAATGTGTAGTTTCCCAGATAATCTTATTTGTTCCATCCAGTTCTGGGTCTACTTTATTGGCAATCTGCAGGCCTAAGATATATATGTTGATAGATTAACTCAATGAACTATTCATATACTCATAGAGTATAATGTGGACAATAAGCCTTCTTTATCATTTTGCTTTTTCCTGTGTGGAAATACACATGTCCCACACTCAAACACACAGAAATATAAATTAAGCCCATAATTTTGGAAGTGCAAAGTGATACCCTGTCCTTTCTACCAAAATTTTAAAAATCTGACATTTAAAACTCTACTTTAATTCAGCTTTTCTTCAGACATTCATTTCCTTGTTGAATTAACACTCACTCTGGCAGTCCAAAGTCAGAGAGTCTGGCAACCATCAGAGCTGTAAGAGACTAAAGTGATTTGTATGTTTTGTGTAAGACTGGAGTAGTGGAATGAGCACTTGCCTGGGTTCTGTTCCAAACTTCTCTAATGTTGACTTGCTTTGTGATTTGGAACAAATTTGTTTCATGCTCTTGGCCTCAGTTTCCTCAACTGTAAAGAGAAGAACATGGACTATTTGAGGTCTCCTCCAGATTCAAAGGTGAGAAGAAGGTGAGAAGAACCAAAGGTCTGGTAGGGGGAAGAAATAAGTCAGAAAGACTCTTTAAGAAAAGAAAACCTTTCACTAGCCTTCAATTTTTAGGGAGTTTTCCCTGCTTTTGTGAATTCTTCTTATTCATAATTTCTTGGTGCAGTAAGTATTCCATTACATGAATTTATCACAGTTTCCTTAGCCGTTGCTTAACCAATGGCTCTTGAGCTCTTAAAAAAAAGAGTCCAAGGAAAAGAAATATAGTTCAGTGAAACCACCATGTTTACTTTGTGAGTATCACTAATAACCCCTCTCATAAAGCAGTTTAGGGCTCAGAAAGTTTGAGAGATGTAAACGGAAAGACCAATACTGCTATATGTTTTTCTCCAAGTTCTCTTTTCCTTTTTTCCCTCTTCATTATCTCATCTAATAGTGTGGTTCACACAAACTAATTTGTTTTCTGCAGTCATCTCAGGTCAATCACGTTTCTCCATTTCCACACTCAAATACTTTCTGAATCTAGAGACATTTGACTTTATAATACGTCACAACCAGTAGCTTAATGACAACCTAGCCATAGACCCCCCACAGGAAAGATTAAGGACAAAATATTTCAGATGAAAATGGAAATCATTTACTCTAGTAACCTGTGGCATCATCATTACCACTGGCAAAAACATCCATTTAACACCTATTTGCACATGGTTGGTTCAATGTAATTTAAGTGGACAATCTGGCAACCTTTGACAATATTGTTGAATTTAGACATAAAACCAATCAAATAAACATTGGAAAAAGACAAATTACAAATAAATATGATTTAGACAAGAAGGAAGTCAATATTTTATGGCTTAAAAGTCAAGGATATTGACATATAGTTTAACCATATAAAGATTTTCATTACTGCTCACCCAGGAAGGTTAAGAGATAGGGAGTCTGGCGACCACTAGAGCTGAGAGAGACTGAAGAAGTTCATATTCTTTTGTGTAGGACTGTTTTATAGTGGAAAGAGTATTTGGAAAGGAAGAAGCAAAGGGGAAAAAAAGGGTCATTTATTTAATAAGCCAACTGTTAGCTAGATCCTGCATCCTTGTATTTTCCATCTGTATTCTTGTATGGCCAGAGGGGAAGAATCATTCCCTTCCATCTTCCCCCATCATTTCCACCCTTCCCCCAGCCCTCATAGCCCTGACCACACACAGACACTGCAGCTCCATCTATGCCTAGCCATAACATCTGTGTGGAGCCACAGAAATATACACTTTGAAGGAGACATGGCCTGGGTTGTGCCAGGAAAGAAGCTGGAAAGAGCTGTTTTATTGTGTATGTGATCACAGATCGGTTTCCATGAATTACAATGATAATACTGCTTTTATATCTAATCATTCTAAATGACTCTTTGTGATATTTGAAAAGAAATCCCACATAAGACAATAAACAACAACTTTTTTTACATTTTGCAAAATGATAAGTTCCTCTTTATACATGTCATATGCCATATAGGGGTGAGGGAGGAAAAGAGAGAGGTATAATATGCTCTTCATTAGGACAACACTAGGGATGGGGAAGAGAAGAACAGTCCCCTACTGGGGAAGAGAGTGGGTTGTCTGAATTAGCATCCAAGAAAGAAGAAGGTGTAATTTAGCTTGGTTACCAAAGTTTCTTCAAGAAATGGAAAGCTTCTGGAGTGAAGACTCCAGTCAGAAGTGGAGAGAGGATTCAGAAAGTGTTGGAGTAATTGTTTGTCTGACTTAACCTATCTCCCCAAAGTATTAGCCTTTTATGAACACTATGTACAATCCACCCCGCCCCAACCCTGCTCTGATAAATCATCTATGTTATCTTCTGTAAGGTTTGCTTCTGGTGCCTTCTTCCCTCTTCCTTCTTTACTCATCATTCATAACATGAATTCTGGTCACTGTGCTAAACATAATGGACTTGTCATTTCTGTATATCTGTGAGGAAATTAAAAAAACCTGCAATACTTTTGTGATAATATGGATTTGATGGCTGTTTTCTTTTTTCCTACCAGTATTTTTAAATCCTTGTTTAAGGGCCGTTTGGGGGATGTGGAGGGAGGTTATGTTAGTAAGGCCATGGACTCAGACAGTAATGACACTTAAGACTATTGTTCAAAGGCCTTGGTGATATTTTAGAGGTAATAAGCAGCCATGGTATAGATAAAGAATTGCCATCAGAGTTAGAAACATATTTTGACTGTGTTTCCTTGGGCAAGTCACTTAAACTTTCATTGCCTCCATCAACTCTCCAAGTTATAAGTTGTTCTTCTTTGCTGGGAACGAGTGTTTCCTTATTGGGAGGTCTCTATACCAAAGAAATCACAGGTCTAGACCTCCCCCACCTCCCCTAAAAAGGCCCATAAACAAGGATATGAAAATACTAAAAAGCAAAAGAAAACAACCACCAAATCTATATCATCACAAAAGTGTCATGGTTTTGTTGTTGTTGTTATTGAATTTCCTCACAGAGATACAGAAATGGCAAGTCCATTATGCTTAGAACAGTGACCACAATTCATTTTATGAGTGGTGAGGGAAGAGGGAAGAGATTGCTAGGAATCAAACCTTCAGTATCATTATATTCTCCTTCCAGAGAGGATAGAAGAACTAGCCTCCTCCACAAAGGGGCGCCCTTACCACCTTTCATCAGCAGGTAGATTATATAGCTTTGTTGAATAGCTCATCCAATTGAGGAAGTACATTATAACTCTACTATTAATACCTTTTAATGAATTCACTCTGCTGTGTATGGCAAGGAAGACAATAACATCATAGTGTAGTAAATATGGCCCTGGACCTGGAATCAGAAAGACCTGGGTTCAGATTTTACCTCAGGCACTAGCTAGGTGATCCTGGAACTGATGGCCTGTAAGGATAGTTCTAGCTCTTTCTCTGTGATGCTAGGACAGTAAAATCTTTCTGGGACCTCTGACGAGTAATTCATATCTACAGAGATATTTATATGTCCCTTTAAAGTTTGCAATGCACTTTTCTCAAAACAAAACTGCAAGGGTGGTACAGCTAGATCCCAGTTAGTGATGATAATGAATTCCCTGAAGTAGTCATGTGTATTAAGTTCACACGGTTTAAAATTATAATTATATAAAATATGGGAATTGGCTCCAGCTCAATGGAAATATGCAGTGTGAATTCAAATACTGAGACTAATTGGTGAAATTCAATATTCACAGTAATCTGGACTTAGCTAGTATTATTTCTATTCTGCACATAAAGAATATAAGATGAAATAACCCAGTCAAGCAGCTGTCAAGGGATGCAGGTTAGACTTGAACTCAGGTCTCCTGACTCCAAATCAGGTGCCCTTTACACTCTACCATGCTAACTTTCCTGAATTCCTTGGTCTTCGCCCTTCATTTGAGCCTGTTCTCTTGCTGTCGTGGGTGTGTGCTAGCAAGGGAAGAGGCAGAAAAAAAAGCATGGGGAGAAATTGCAGAAAGTGAGAAAGACTACTAGGCACATGCATATAGGTAACAATGTTGAGAGTGAGAGAGGAGGAGGAAGAGAAGGAGGAAGACGAGAAGGAAGAGGAGGAGGAGGAGGAGGAGTTCAGTGAGAAATATGGCTTTCGGTTAGGCTTATTTTAGCAGACTACTGTTTGTGGGCATTAGCAGTAAGCTCGTTCTAGGAATGAGGCAGTATGTTTCTATTTATTATTTGGATTGTTTCCCTTTCCCTCGACTCTTGGGGCTGTGCCTAGTTTGTTTTGTGTCCGTGCAGGACTATATTCCTTACCCAACAATTATTTAAACTAGTAACACCTAGTCCACCAGTCACTCTAGTCTATGGAAGCGTCTTAAGGTTTTATATCATCTCCATGCACTTATGAATGGGAGGAGCGAGCCTAAGAAGAGTCATACTACATACAAACTGGTATGGAGCTAGAAAGCTAAAGGAATAGGAGAAACAACTTGAGACAGGGTGTGGTATTGTGGAAATAACACTGACATTTCCTCTGGATTCAAATTAGGAGTTTAAGACTCCAATAGGTGTGTGATCATAGGCAAGTCACTTCATGTCTCTGAGCCTCAGTTTTCTCATTAATGAATTCCCCCAATGCATGTTACAAAAGGTCATGAAAATTTAGACTCATGCAAATTAAAAAACAAGTCAGTTACTGCCTCACACTCATCAGGTTGACAAAGATGACAAAAAAGGAAAATGGCAATTGTTGGAAGGACTCTGAGAAGACAGGCATGGTGGTCCACTCTCAGTACCCTTGTGACATGGTCTAGCAATTCTGGAAACAATTTGGAACTATGCTCCAAAAGTCACTCTACTGCAATTATCCTTTGACTAAGCAAAACCACTCCTAGGTCTATATCCCAAAGAGACTGAACAAGGAGGAGAAAGATCCATAGGTACATTGGGGCATTCTGGAGCCCTGTCAAACTGTCTCCCAAAGCCCAATTGTCAGATTTTCAGTGTGAGTGTTTATACCTTGGAAATCGGCAAACACTACAAACCAGAGCTTGATTTATTGTTTTATTGATTGCCTAGACGATCAATGAATCACTTATGAAAGTGATAAAGAAAATGTTAATAATGTAAATTAACCCTAAAGGTGTGTCTTATAGTAAATTCCCCATCTTTCCCCCTCTCCCACAATTGGTTGTTAAATATTTACCAGCATACCCTTGCCTATATGAAAAAATATTTATAGCAGTTCTTCTTTGTTGTAGCAAAAAAACTGGAAGCAAATCAGTCAGTCAATGGCTAAACAAATTATTACATGTTAATAGTCAATTATTATTGCCCTGTAAGATATGACAAAAGAGAAACCTGGGAAGGTTGGTATGAACTGATGTAGGGTAAAGTAAGCAGAACCAGGAGAACAATTTGTATAGCAACAAAAACACTGTAAAGAAAAATAGCTTTGGGTAAGCTGAGCTAATTTACTTATTTAGTGCCATACCAAGGTACCAAGAAATTATTTTATAGAGCTAGAAAAAAATTACAAAATTCATCTGGAAGAGCAAAAGGTCTGGAATGTCAAGGGAAATATAGAAACATAAAGGAAGGTGGCCTGGCCACACCAGATCTAAAACTGTATTATAAAGCAGCAATCACCAAAACTACTTGGTTCTGGCTAAGAAAAGAGTGGTGAATTAGTGGAATAGGTTAGGTCAGGAGTGGGGAACCTGTGGCCTTGAAGTCACATATGGCCTTCTAGGTCCTCGGGTACAGCCTTTTGACTGAGTTCAAATTTTATAGAACAAATCCTTTTATTAAGGGGAATTTTTCTGTGATGTTTGAATTTAGTCAAAAGGCTGCACTTGAGGACCTAGAGGGCCACATGTGGCCTTGAGGCCACAGATTCCCCACCTCTGGGTTAGGTACATAAGAGACGGTAGTCAATGACTATAGTTATCTACTGTTTAATAAACCCAAAGACTCCAGCTTCTGGGATAAGAACTCATTATTTAACAAAAACTATTGGGAAAACTGGAAAACAGTATGGAAGAAACTAGGCATAGACCAACATCTTACACCATATACTAAGATAAGGTCAAAATGGGTGACTCTAGGCAAGTCACTTAACTTCTACCAAGCTCAGCTTCCACATCTGTAAGATGTGGGTGATGATAGCACCTACTTCACTGAATTGTTATGAGAATCAAACAAGATAGAACACATGTACAGTGCTTTGCAAATCTTACAGACTCTATGTAAATGTTTGCCTTTATGATATTGAGAGCATCGTGGTGACAGTTCCCTTGAAGAGGGATATAACATTGTATGTAGACTGCTCGTCAGTGTTTTTCCCATTTGACCTTCCACAGGTATCTATTACTGACTTTAGTCAATAATAATGATGATGATGATGATAACATCACATTTATCTAGTGTTTTACTATTTATAAAATGCTTTTCATGCAGCCCTGTGAAATGAGTAGTATACTTCTCATTTCTAAATGAGGAAACAAAAGCTTAGGAGGTTGTTAATGTGACTTGCCCTTGATCAAACAGCTGTTGTAAGGCCTGAATCTGGGGACTGAACCCAGATTCTCTTATCCCAAGTTTAGTGTTTTTTTCCATCATACAACTCTGCTTTGTTTTTACATAATTCTAGTGTATCTGAATCAGTTCCTATTAGAATACTGTCTAGAGTTCTTGGGTGGGGAGGTAGATTAGCTTATTTCTTTTCTATATTGTGTTATTTTCCCAGACTTGTTATTGTCCTTTTCCTTTGAACGTTGACCCTTAGAGTAACCCTTAGAGTAACAATGTCCATGACTAGCTTTAGATTTGATTTTCAACTTCTGTCTCTTATAATATAGCATATATTTTCAACATCTCTTGAGCAAGGCTACCCTCTAGGCATTTTCAAATGTCCTAAAACAAACTATACGATATTCTTCAATGCAACTGCTATTTTATCACTGATCTTCCCTTTCAAAATATTTTTAAAATGTCTACTGCTTTACTCCTGTGGGAAGAAAATGATCTTCTTTCTCTCTCTCAACTTTATTGTGAAAACGAATGCTGCTATGTCTCCCAAAACAAATAAGCCTTAGGCACCCAAAAACACAGAGAAGCACTCAACCTTGCAGAGATAGGTGAGGCCATTCTGAGCAGAATTTTGACTCCACGTAAAAAGACAGAGGTCTTTATGACTTACTCATAGTAACCTATCATAAATCTGGAACTGGAGAACACAGAACAGAAGATATTCAGACTGTGGGAAAAAGTAAGCAGATCAAGAGAGAGATTGTATTTTTGTGTTCCCAACGGGAGGCTCCAAAATAAGGATGTGGCTTTCGGGTATAGAACCATAGCATGAGAAATAGACATCATGGGGGTCACAGTATTTTTCTTGTTTAGAGAGGTGTTTTATTTTGGGAGTCATCTTTATCAATCCTCCTAGGCTGTGAGCAAACTAATCTTGATCAGCCTCTGGGGGAACCTGGGATCTAGGCAGAGTACCTTGACAGCAGGAGAAGGAGCTTGGAAAGGCCACATGGAGGACACTCACTGCTGCTACTTAAAATCCAGAAGGTCACCTTCTGAGGATTGCTAGAATTGCCATAGGTCAGAATAACCTCGTATATACTATATCATGTATAAACCACATAGTGTGCATAGTTTCCCATTGGAATGGGAATTCCCATTCCCATTCCCTTCGCATCAAAGTTTATTATTAGTTTTACATATGAGGAAACCAAGACTCAGTGATTTAGTGATTTGTTTAATGTCACATAGTTTGTAATTGGAAGACCCAGATCTTCTGACTTTAAATCCTGTGCTCTTTCTACCACACCACAGCTGCCACTCTAACAGCCCATTTTCAAACTGTCACCCTATTTTAATTGATTCTAAATGGCTATTAATGTGTTCTATCGTTTGGTCAGAGCTTATGATTCCATTCTCAGAAAGATAACTCCAATTATTCACAAGTGGGTTAGATTCCATATCTTATCTGTGATATGTAGTGCAATACAATGTGATATGATAATATAATAATTTCTATGTAATATATAGATAGATGTAGATATATACATATGGATCTCTGATCTCATCAATTCATGAGTTCTCTTCAGTGATACAGACCATGACCCATCTATGCTTGTCCAACTAGTGTGACTCTCATACATGTTCTCCTGAATGTTCACTACATGGATCTGCTCAATGTACTGGAGGCCTTTCTTCAGATGTCAGAAATTTATCATTGGGGGGAGAGAGAGAGAGAAAGAGAGAGAGACCCAAAACACTAAGAGTTTAAATAAATTGTCCGGGGTCAAACAGCCAGTATATATCATATGTGAGACTAGAATTCAGGTTCAATGTGCATATATTAAACATCTACATATGTATGTATATGTTGCATGTTTATATATAGATACCATAAATATATGCCATATTTGTATGCAATATGTGCATGGGTACACATGTGCATATGCGATATATGCATTGTGTATGCATACATATGTACATACATACAAACATACATATGTATATATATGTATGCATGTATATGCAGCTAGGTGGTTGTGAGGTGAACAGTGCTGGACCTGGAGTCAGAAAGATCTGAGTTCAAATAAAGCCTCAGCACTTGCTAGTTATGTGACCCTGGGCAAGTCCCTTCACTTCTGTCTGCCTCAGTTTCTTCATCTAATCTCAAATAACCCAATGTCAGAAAAGGAAATAGATCTAGCAATAAAGGAATCACCAAAGGAAAAAACTCCTGGTACTGATAGATTCACAAGAGAATTCTATCAAACTTTTAAGGAACAATTATTACTTTACAATTATTCTCAAAAATTGAGAAAGAAAGCATGCTATCATAACCATTTTATTAGACAAATATAGTCCTAATATCTAAGCAAGAGAAAGATAAAACAAAATAAAACAATAAGCCAATTTCAATAATAATGATAATAAGTCATATTTGTGTATTGTTTACTATGTGCCAGGCACTGTGCTAAGTGCTTTACAATCATTATCTTGTTTGATCTTCACAACAACCTTGGGAGACATTATTATCTCTATTTTACTATTTTATTTTTTTATATTTTGCTAAATTTTTTATATTTTACTATTATTATCTCCATTTTATAAATGAATATTGACTCCCAAACTCTTAAAATCCTGTAAATACATGACATCAATTTATCCAAGAATCATTCATTATTACCAAATGAGATTTATGCCAAGGATGCTCCAACATTATGAAAACAATCAATGTAATTCACCATATGGAAAAGCAAAACATCCAAAACTATATGATCCTCTCAATAGATACAGAAAAGGCTTTTGACAAACCATAACACTCTTTTATGCTAAAGACCCTACAAAATACAGGCATAGAGGGACTTTTGTTAACATTATAAAAAGCAGCTATCTAAAGCCAAAAGCAAGCATCATATGCAATGGGGAGACAGAAGAACCTTTTCCCATAAATAAGAGAGTGAAGCAAGGATGCCCACTCTCTCCTCTATTGTCTGACATATTTCTGGAAATTTTAGCAACAGCATTAGGACAGGAAAAAGAAATTAAGGGCATAAAGATAGATAAAAAGAAGACAAATCTATTCCTACTTGCTGATGATATGACAGTATAGTTGGACAATTCTACTGAATCAACAAAGATACTAATTGAGAGAATGGATAGCTTCAGCAAAATTTCAGCCTAAAAAATAAATCCTCAAAAATTGACAGCATTTCTGTATAATAACAAAATACAAGAAGCAATACTAGAAAGGAAATCCCACTCCAAATAACTACAAAATGCATAAAATATCTGAGGATCAACCTACTAGGGCAAATCAAAGACTTGTATAGATTCAATTTAAAGTGCTCCTTATGACTTTATATGTATGATGGGTGTCATATTTCTTGTCTTCTTAATAGGTGAGGGAGGATTAAAGCAGAGAATTTGGAACTTAAAATTTAAAGGATTATAAAAAGAAAAAAGAAAGGTTAAAGAAGGGATGGGCAGGTTTGTTCTTTTTGAAAAAAAGAAATAAAGAACAACAAATAGCTAGAGGAATATTCAGTGCTCATGGCCAGATCATGCCAATATCATAAAAATTGTAAGACTACCAAAATTAATTTATACTTTTAATACTACACCAATCAAATTACCCAAGGGGATACTCTATAGGACTTGATAAAATAATAACAAAATTCACTTGGAAAAACAAAAGATCTAGAATATCAAGGGAAATAATGAAAAGAAGTAGGGATGAAGGGGAAATAGAACTATCAGACCCCAAACTATGTCACAAAGCAGTGGTCATCAAAACCATATGGTACTGGTTTAAAAATAGAGAGATAAATTAATGGAAGAGACTAGACAAGGGAAATAAGAAACAATAGAACTTAACTCAATGTTTGATAAGGTGGAAAACAAATTACCTATGAAAAAACTCCTTATTTGGTGAAAAAATGCTGGGAAAACTGGAAAGCAGTCTAGCAGAAATTAGACTTAAACTAACATGTTACAGAATATTACTCCACAATATATTCTAAATGAATATGCAACCTTAACATTAAAAATAATATAAAAAATTAGAAGAGAAACAAATTACACAACTCTCACAACTATGGGAAGGAGATACATATTTTAACCAAACAAGAGATAGAAGCAATTACAAAAGATAAAATAGATAACTTTGATTACACAAAACTGAAAAGCTTCTGTACAGACAAAATGTACCTCAGATAAAAATGAGAAGTGACAAAATGGAGAAAAAAAATTTATCTTGTTTTTCTAATAAGGGTTTGGTAGTCAAGATACATAAAAATCAATAAATATGTATAACCAATAACCTTTCTCCAGTAGATATGTAGTCAAAGGATCTGAGCAAAAAGCTCTGCAAAAATAGCAAAGTATCCACAACCACATGAAATAATGTTCCAAAACACTAATGATAAGAAAAATGCAAAACAAAATAACCCTAAGGTTTCACTTCATACCCTGCAAATTGGTACAAATGATAAGTCAGTGTTGGAGGCATTGTGGAATGATGGGTACACTAAAACATTGTTGGTGGAGCTATGAAGTGGTATGACCATCTTGGAAGGCAATTTGGAATTCTGCAAATAAAGTGATTAAAATGTCCATGCTTTTTGAAATCAAGACTCCATTACTAAGTTTATGCCTCAAGAAAGCCACCTGTAAGAAGAAAGTCTCCCATATACAAAAATATTTATAGCAGCTCTTTTTGCAATAGCAAAGAATTAGACACAAAGTGTATGTCCAACAATTGTGGAATGACTAAACAAATTGTGGTACATGAGTGTAATGTAATATTATTGTGCTCTACAAAGTGATGTGTGCAATGAATACAGAGAAGCATGGAAAGATCTATATGAACTGATACAGAGTGAAGTAAGGCAAGTAAGTGATATAAACAGTAACTACAATAATGTTAGTGGAAAGAGCAACTATACCCCCCTAAAATCCAAAATGAATATAACATAATTAAGAAGATTAAACAGATCCAATGAAGATCCAATGAAGAAGAGATACGAGAAGACACCCCCAACCCGCTCCTTTGTGGAAGTCTCCAGGTGTTACACATTGCACAAGTATTTGGATTTTTCCAATCTATCAATCAGTTGGCATTTTTTTGTTGTTTTTAGGGGGTTTTTCCTCTCTAAAAAAGACTATTAGTTATGTAGGATGGCTCTCTGGGGGAGGAGGGGTACTTGGGATACCTATGATGATATAAGAAACAGAAGACATCAATAAACAACTTTAGGCACCATTTTCTACCCAACTACATGTGCTTTCCCTTTCAAATTACCACGTATTTAATTATTTTGTAAATATTAGTATTTATTAACTTTATGTTTGTGCTATATATTTTTATATGTACTTGTTTCCTTTGTGAGACTGTAAACTTGTTGATGGTAGGAATCGTTTCATTCTTTGTATTCGTATCCTCAGCGCCTAGCACAGTGCCTGGCACATAGTAGGAGTTTAATAAATATTTGATTCATTACATTGTCTACACAGTATTTGTGACTGCAGAAGCAAGCAGTTTAAGGATCTGGATAAAAGAGGCAGTAAGGGGCTGGCCAATGACAAGACAAATGCCTGCAGATTTCCTGCTTGCCTGAAACTTCCTACTAATGCCATTCCTTTTTCCTTAAGGTCATAGACTCTGACACTTAGCTTCTTGCTTGTTAACCTCTATTTCTAACTAAGCATTGGCAGAGCTCTGATGCTGATGACCTCAATAACTGTGGCATCAGGCCTTGTGAGATAGTATTGTATGAGAAAGAAGGTGGGGGCTTCCAGGATGATGTAGAGATATTTAGGTGTGAAGTAGTATATATGGAGAAAGACAGTCAAGTTTTGGTTAGAGCAGGTTGTTATGGGAGGGAATAATAAGAAATTAAGTTAGTGAACTAAAGGCATACAATTGAGAGAAGATTTTAATAAACGGAGTTGTCGTATGTTAATATGATATGCAATAAGGGAGTCATTGGAGGTTCTCCAGCATAGAAGTGATATACTTGTGTGTGAAGGAAACTAATTTAGAAACTGTCCAAGTCCCTCTTTATCTACTACACTAACACCCACTCAGGAAGAGGGAGAGGTTCAGAAGGCGAACTGTTAGGGCCGATACTGTCATTCAGGACTTTCATTACCAAACCGTGTTGGTGTCTTCTGTGCCTCGTACTCTGGGAAGCGTGCCCACTACCCAAAACTCCCCCAGGAACATCCGCAGTGCAGAGGAAGCACATCTATAGATAAACAAGGAACGATAGCTAGGAACGCTTGAACCTCGCATCTGCTCTGCAATCCTGAAACAACTTTTTTCCTCCTGTGTTCTCATTCTCACCTCTGACATTATGAGATTCAAGCTCATCTCAAGCACTGTCAATAAAATTTCTTCTCCCTCCACCATCTTTTATATGGAACTTATAGCCATCCTTAGTAAGAGAGAAAGGATGGTAAACTGTGCTGAGCTATCGATTGCCGCTTTGGCCTTGCTGCTGTTATATCTCAGCTAACCTGTCTTTCTTCCTATGCGAATCCTATGTATGTTAGGTATATTCTCAGAATTTTTCCAGCAAAGCTTTTAAGAATAAGTAAATCGATGCTCGGTATGTAAAACTGTGGTATGACTTTAGGAAAGTCACTTAGTTTCTCTGATGCTCATTTTATTCATCTATAAGGAAGAGTTTTAGACAAGATGTTATAATAATCTTTCCAGCTCTAAAATTCAATGATTTCTAGATATCAAAAAAGTCAAACATCATTACTTAATATTGATACCATAACTAGGGTTGAGTTCCACTTCATACTCATAGCTCTTTATGAGTTTTGTCTCAAATGCTTCAGTATCCTGAAGTATTTTTCTGTTGATTCTAATGATATGATACAATGCCTGGATTTTATCGTTACACGAATAATTAAAATCGCTTAATACCAAGCAGTGTGAATCACTAATGGCAGTTCCTGTGCGTCTTTCCGGGGGACTTTGAATTTTCTCAAGGTAACCTTCTTCCTGTGGAATCTTCATTGTACATCCTTGAATCTGCGAGCAGGGCATTCATCTAAACCTTCATACCCTGTGCAAGTTATATCTAAATTGGTTCACGCATATTATAGAAAGTTTTTTCCCAATGCTTTGATGACCCAGTGGGCAAGAGGCCTCTGTCTGTGTATTATGGATAGCAATTGTCCTAGGAACCAGTTCATTAATTTCTGTGGTGAGTAGTGGTACAGTCTCCTTTGGCTAGAGCTATTATAAATGTCAAACTTGGCTCAGTAAAGAAACAGTGTGGAAGGGCTTCACTGGGCTTCACATATTAGATAAGCCTTCAGTTTCCTGCAAATCCTTTATCTATAGAGTAGGAGACAAGATCATCTGTCCAGAGGAGATGGGAAGGGTAGTCCTGGGATCTGAGAAGATAGGAGTTGCTATGGGGAATGTGATAAAGAGTTGTACAGAGGAGAAGAAAAGGATTTCCATGTAGCAGTAAGGGCTCAGTTGGGGTTAGATAATATGAATTTATAGTAGTATAGTATAGTAGTATAGTAGTATTGTGTGAATTGAGCAGCATCCAGCTACATGTGAGTGGGAAGAAAGAAGGTGGTGGTGATAGTAACCCAGTGTTGGGGGTTGGCAAGACATGAGTGACGATAGGACAAGGATGCAAGGTATTGAAGGGTAAAAGACAGTGTCTTGTACTCAACTATAGGTCAAGACTTTGAAGGAGGAAAGTGAGGCTAGAGTCAGGCTGAGGTACCAACAGCTGAGTAGAGGGTTTACGGGTCACAGTGGAGACAAAGAAGACATTTACAATAGGCTTAGGAGGAATGAGGAATAAGGAGGGATAGAAGAATAAAAGGCTAGGATCAGAGAAAGGAATTTCATCATTCCAAATCATGAAGGAAGAAGGTGATGTTAGCGGTGATGGTGAGATCATGAGTATTCATCTGCATAAAGGTGGTGGAGGGAAGGTATATGCTCTGGGAGCTAAAGAGTTTATTGAACTGAGAGACCAGGATATTTGAGGAGACAACACTAGTGCACTGATGTCTCTAAATATGAGAGCATGACAAAGAAAACTGGGAGCCAGGTATTGTACTCCTTAATAAGGAAAGGAGAATGACTTTGAGTAAGGTAGTAGGTGACTAATAAGGATTTAGGTAGGATGATAATAGATGGATTGAGTGAACCTCGAAGGAAGAGATATAAATAAGAGGGAAATAGAAGTAAAGTCTAGAAGGAGGAATGAAGAGCAAGAATTGTTTTTTTCCTCCTTCGGACCCAGTATATCAGTGGGCAAGAGAGAAAATGTATGCAGTACTGGAAAGAATAGGCATAGATGTATTTTCCTAGGCACTTCTCAAACATATCTAAGCCATACCACTTGTACTCCAGACTCTTCTTTTTCTTCCTGTTCTTACTAGATATTGGATTCATAATCCTGGGACCCTAGGTTTTGATTGATGAGCTTTTGCCTTATATTGTCTGATCCCAAGTCTACTGTACCATGTGCTGGCCTTCCTCAAGCCATACAACCAGAACTCCAGCCTCCTTCTCTTCTTCTTCCCCCTGGAACTTAAACTCGAACTTCTCCCTTTTGCTCCCACCCAAACATTGCTTTCTAACTCTAGCTCTCCATGTGGGTTATCTTCCCCTATTAAAATACATACTCTTGAGGGCAGTGGCTATCTTGCTTTCATGTATCTGAATCCTCATCACTTAGGACAATGCCTGGTACTTCTTAAGTACTTAAGTGCGTTTTCTATTCATTCATTCTGGAAAGAGTAAGATTTCTATGAGTGGAAAAAAAAATTGGAAAGAATGTGAAAAAGGTACAGGATTATGTAAGTTTATTACTGAAGAACACGGTTACCAAAAGCACAATGGCACAAGGGAAAGAGAAAGAAAGGAAAGAAAGAAGAAGGAAGACAAAGAAAGATGAAAGAAAGGAGGAAAGAAGGAAAGGAAAAGAGAGACATTGAGGCATCTTTTTAAAAATGTGAAGAGAACAGAAGGCAAGCCAGAAAGAAGCATAGACAAACAGAATAACTTTGAAAGGTACAGGTTCAATTATCTATCTATCTATCTATCTATCTATCTATCTATCTATCTATCTATCTATCTATCTAACTATAGGAGAAGCAAGCTGTACAGATAAAGACCTGAAATTTGATGTATAGTACTATTTTTCTGTTTACCATATGTTGCGTGTATGTGTGTGTTTTATGTGTATGTGTGTGTTTTATGTGTATGTGTGTGTATTTGTCAAGTTCAGAATAAAAATACTTTTCTTTTTAAAGGGGATGTTCTAGCTGACCAATGGGCTTCCACCCAAGGACAAAGAAATATCTCACATTATGTCACCAGGGAAAACAGAGTATCAGGTCAGGTTTCTGAGACTCTTGCTCTGAGCTAGGCCCTGTGATTAAAAAGGCCTGGTCTCTAAAGCTATGGTCCTAGACAGGTTCCTAGCACTGTGAAACCTGGTGTATAGACACTTGATGGTTACTGAGGGCTGAGGCATTGGAGGTTTCCTCAGCCATTTTGGTGAAGTAGGGCTTCCACATGTTGCAGTAAGCAGAGATTTCTAAACTCCACCCCAGCGAGGGCTGCAATTATTGTTGTGGTAACAGCGAAGTGTAGATACAACTTACCAGCATCTCTGAAGTCCATATATACCCTTCATATACCTCAACTTGTAGCCGATATTGTTTTGTAGTTTTCACTAAAGCCACAGCTAGACTCAAACCAAATCAAATGAATGTCAGAATTAATTGCTCTTAGGGCTCATTGATCAAACTGAAATGAATGTCAAATCAGAACTAGGTCATAAATAGGTATATTAGGTGAAGAGAGGGAGTTAGAAGAGGTAGGAGGGGGTAAAGAAGTCATAAAAGATCAAACCAAGTGAAGTAAATACTAGAGCACAGTTAGATACCAAATAGGAATGTTATCAGTATACCAGGGGCAGATCTGGTAATTCTGCTTATGTATTACTTGGGATGGCCCCCTTATAAGTTAGGGCCCCAGATATTCAATCTCACACAAAACCATATAGTCTTGAATTCTCAATAATATGTTTACCTTTTCATTAGTCAATCAATAAACATTTATTAAATACTTTCTATGTGCTAGACATTGTGCTAAGCATTGGGGATACAAAGACAAATAAAAATACAGTCCCTGCCATCAAGAAGTTTACAACCTCCACCTCCTCCTCCTTCTCCTCCTCCACCACCTCCTCCTCTTCCTTTTTCTTCTCCTCTTCCTCACCATCATCACCATCATCTTCCTCCTCCTCCTCCTCCTCCTGCTCCTGTTCCTGTCGCTGCTGCTTCTCCCCGCCCCCCGCCCGTTCCCTTGGAGCTGACCATCCTGGTGCCTCTTTTGTGAAGCGGCTGCTGAGGAGACCGCGGGACTCGCCATGGCCGACGAAAAGCCGAAGGAAGGAGTCAAGACTGAAAACAACGACCACATTAATTTGAAGGTGGCACGGCTAGATGGTTCAGTGGTGCAATTTAAGATTAAGAGGCACACACCACTTAGTAAACTAATGA
>CM053624.1:217917634-217941045 GCA_028646595.1 Phalanger gymnotis
AATCAATGAAACAGACACACCTGCACAGTTGGAAATGGAGGATGAAGATACAATTGATATATTCCAGCAGCAGACAGGAGGCGCTTTCTAAAAAGAATCTACAATTCTTCTCCAGAACTGTGCTCCCAAGGAAAACAATACATTCACAATTAGAAACCAAGATTTGGTTCATCCACATCCTGACTACTGCAGTATAGTTTTCTCTCTTCTTTGATTCCCTTCCCCCGTTCCTTTATTGTACATAAAATAACTGGTGTATGTGCACAGGCATAATGCGTATTTTTTTTAACTAAATGGCCAATGGTATGTTTTGATCAACATCAAATGGAGATGGGGAGGGGAAAAAAACCGGTTCTGTGAAAATATCCCTTTTCTCCATTTGTGGCATGCTCATTCAACTTTTATCTTTATATTCCAGTAAGTTATTTTGCTCTCACTGTTTAACAACAACAACAACAAAAAAAACACAAAAAATCCTTGCATACCTTGTTTGATTGGATAATTTCAATGTTTTTCTTTTATCATTGTAAAACCAAGGACGATTTTATAACTTTTTTTGTATGTAGCTGTTACATGTAGGGCAATCTCTGTCTCTCAGTAGGGATAAATTACTATAAAGAAATTGATTCTAGATAGTTTTCCCTTCAAGTCAAACATCTTGTTGTTTAAATAAACTTCTTGTTTAAAATAAAAAAAAAGAAGTTTACAACCTAATGGGCAAAGACAATGCACAAAAGGAACCTGACAAGTTGGAGAGTGCATCAGGGAGTGACAGGGCATGAGTGGCAAAGGTGAAAATGTCATTAGTCAGCCAGAAGACATAATTAGTTCAAAGTAAGAACATTTAATATAATAGCTTGTTGATAATGGTCACCAAAGAACATTTCCTCCATGTCACACTCCCCCACACAGAAATCATTAGTGGGAAAAGTGAGTATGAATAGGAATAATTCTCGAGTTGCACAAATTTTGAGAATATGTGTGATCAGGGCACATGTGTGGAAGAGCAATACATTCCAGTAACACCACAGGACAATCTATGTCTTTTGGCAATGTTGTTGTGCTGCTGTCACTTGGCATGCTCCCAAAGAATGTGTCTCCACTGGGACCATTACTCTATTGATCCCTCTTGGTCTCATAATGATTGCTAGTGGCTCAGTCTCTGCTGGGCATTTTTCCTAGGGTCTTAGATGGTCTCATTGTGACACATACCTTTTAGGTGTGTTGTCTTTCAGCTACCATTTTCAGATTTGCAGGCTTGTTATCTCATCTCTAGGCTTATAGGGTATAGTGGATAGAATCTCTCCCCACCAGAGAAGACTTAGGTCCTTAGTCAGAGCAATCACACCCAACTAAGGAAAGCCAAAACATTTGCCCACGGGCTAAAATTAAGTCTCCCCCCCCTCCACCTCCACATCTGAATTGAGATCACAGCTTGGTTACAGATACCTACCTAATCTGAAGCTTGATATCCCCAAGATACTCTCTGATTTAACAGGTACTTTTCTTTGAACCCAAACAAACAAATAAAAAAAAGCAAGGCCATTGTTTGCCCACCTAAAAGGCATCTCTGTCTTTTTGCATATGTATCAGTAGCTCAGTAAAATCTAGTAGCTCTGGTGCTATATTTTGGCCAGTGAAAAACTCAGTGTCTCCCTACACTTGTAAGAGGATTCTCTCATTTGTTAATAAATCAACAAGTATTTAACTAATAATACCTCATGTTGTAGCATATTACTAGGCCTACTAAAGCACAGATGAATAATGACATCTTCCCTGCCCACAAGAAGGTCATAATCTAGCTGGGTTTCAGTAATACAATTCCTTTGTTACTTCCTTGTTGGCAGATGCATTGTATATCAGCAGTTCGTAATAAAATCTTTTCATTGGCCAAGGGCCAGATGCTGAGAATCCAGGAAGAAAGGTCTGGCTCTAGGCAGAATTTGTCGTTCAGTGACCTTCACATCTCTTTTCTGTGCCCTTTCCACACAATCAATCAGTGCCTCAGGGCATATTTATTATAAAGCACCTAATATGAGAGAGGCAATATTGCGCAGGAAATAAGAAGCCAGTTTCAAAGGCAGGAAGACCTAGGTTCAAGTTGTACTTTTAATGCATACTAGCCAAGTGAGTGGGCAGATGACCCCTGAGTGCTTGAAACAACTGTCTAATTTGCAGAGAAGGTGCTGACCTGAATTGTTTCCTTGAGTTTTCTCTAACAATGAAATCACAGGTTCGGTGCCTAACCTTAATGTAATAAGTCTAGCTTTACTCTGGTCACTGCAGGATATATAGAGATAGTAGCTACTACTGACCATCAAGCATCTTCGCCTCGCTGTGCATCCCAGGTCACATTCTCCAGAGCAGAGGATGCAACTTTTCTCCTGACTGTCTTCACACTGAACCAAGAGGAAGAATGGGTATATTCCCTGCCCCTTACTGCCACTTCCAGACCTTTCCCCAGATATTGTTGCTCAGCAGCTTTTTCTTCAAAATTCACTCTATCCAAATATATTACAGAATCACAGAATTTGATAGCTGTAAGGAACATGAGGGGCCATCTAGTGCAACCTGGGCAAGAAAGTTATCACCACTGTAATATCCCCATCCAAGTAACAAGACCTCCAAATTGGGGGAACCCACCAACTCTCAAGGCAACCCATTCTCCTTTTGGACAGCTCTAATTTTTAGAAAGTTTTTCCTGACATCAAGTCTAAATTTGCCTCTCTGAAACTTCCCCATTGCTCCCAATTCTGTCCATTAGGGCCTAACAGAGCACATCTCATCCCTCCCACAAAGGACAAATGTATGTTGTCTCATCTCAAGTGCACCCTCGCTGCTGCACCATATAGCCCTTTTATTCTTCCCTGATTGACTCTTTACCAAACTCCACAGTTTCTAACTTCCTCTCCTCTCATCAGTATCACCTTCCTTTCCACATAGCATCTTGTCACCTTTACAGAAAAAACTGAAGTAATTCACTTGAAGTTCTCTTCCCTCCAATCTATACTTCATATACTCTCCACATCATCCTCTATTCTCTCCTCCTTTGTTTCAGTCTCAGAAGAAGAGGTGGTCCTTCTCTTGGCCAAAGCCAACCCTTCTTGTGTCTTTTCCTCTCCCAAATTGTCTAAGAGTTTCTCTTTCTAATCATCTTTGTAATTCCAATCACTCTTTATTTACTAGATCCTCCCCTGCTGCCCATAAACATGCCCAGACATAATATATCTTTAAAAAGACCTTCCTTTGACTCTGCCATTTCCTCTAGTAGTAGTCAC
Source organism: Phalanger gymnotis (assembly GCA_028646595.1). Taxonomy (NCBI): domain Eukaryota; kingdom Metazoa; phylum Chordata; class Mammalia; order Diprotodontia; family Phalangeridae; genus Phalanger; species Phalanger gymnotis. Next base: position 217,920,913 of record CM053624.1, read on the forward strand.
CTTATATCTCTCCCTTTGACAGCCACCCATCTAGAAACACCTACGCTTGCTCTTCTCTGCTTCCTCTAATTTCTCAAGTCCTTAGAAGCCAGGTTTTGGCTATACCACTTGATTTTGTACCACTCATTTTCTTTCAGGTAACTAATAGTTCTTTAATTGCTAAATCCAATAGGCTTTTCTCTTTTCTCATTCTTCTTGACCTCTTTTTGCACTGTTTGACAGCATTAGTCATTTCCTCTTCCTGGATACTGTCTCCTCCTTTCACAAGACTCTCCTTCATGCAGTCTTTGTAGGCACACTGATCTCAATCTGTCCTCCTCCATCTCCATGTTTTTGCACTGGCTATCTCCCTTCCCTGGATCATGCTCTCTTCCTATCTCTAGCTGTTAAAACCCTTCATTTCCTCTAAGGCCATGCTTGGGTGTGATCTTCACCACAAACTTTTTCTGATTTCCACAGCTGAAAATGTGCCTTCTTCCCTCACGCTTTCTTAGAGCACTTTATCTAGATCTCTTCTTTGCCACTATCATCTTGTATCTTGTTTACTACCCATTCGTGTAGGTGTTATATCTGTGCTTTTAGATTGTAAAATAATTGAGGACCAGGGAAACAGAATTTTTTATTCTGCATCCTCAGAACCTATCCTTGCACCTGACATTAAATTGTTGTTTAATAAATGTTGTTGGGCTTTTTTTTTTTAAAAAAAATTGAACTGAATAGTATACATCAGAGTTAGAGGGAGTTGCCTCCAACTTGGGGAGAGAGAATCTATCTCTGGAGCTGAGTAGGTGGTAGTATGGTCTGGATTTTATGGGGAAGAACTATTCTAAATCTATTTTTGTCCCTTCTACCTCATACCCTAGGAAGAGGGCAGAATTGAATTTGAATATTTATAAACATAGAGGGTATTGTCTTAGTAGGTAAGCTATGTCTTTTAAATGACAGATTTATTGTGGTTCTTGTTACTTTCAGTGTGACTGATTCTTCGAATCTCTAATCAGCCGTACCTATCCTGTGGGCTAACTTCTGGGGAGCTACAGAATTATCTCATTAAGTGATTCTGTATCATATATAAGAAGCATATCTCTGCAGACCAAATAAATATTTCTCAAATGTATAAGAATGTAATAATATTATTGAAATATATAGATATTATTGTTTTTTACTAGGATACAAATTCTTTTAAAAGCATTTCTGGATTCAAGATAGCTTTTTGCCATCATGTACTTTCTCAACCAATTGATACCAATAGTACAAGGAGAAAATATTTCAAGATGGTAGTTACTATCATGTGAGGTGAGATCTGCATTTTTTTTTGTTAGAAAGGGTTCCTTATACTGCAATAATTTCAGAATAGTAATGGCTGACTTTTATACTATTGCACCTTAACGAACGACTTTTGCATCATCTCATTTGGTCCTCAAAATTTGGCAAGATAGGTACTAGAGTTGCTACTAAATATTTTTATTTCCATTTTAGAGAAAAGTGATGATGTCAGTGGCTAAACTCAAATCAAGGTCTAACCTGAATCCAGACTCAGCTCTCATTTTTTTTCTCTTAATTAAAAGAAAATTAAACTCCTATTAATTCCTGTTGTTTGTATATGTCATCCATTTCCTCATTTATGCCCTGTCCCTTTGAAACCTCCCTTGTATCTCCCTTTTCCCTCCAAAACAAGATTAACCAGTATAGAGGCCAATCTGACAACATTATGCCATATTCTACACCAGTAATTCTCCACCTCTATACAGAGAGAAAAGGGAAATGTGTTTCATCGTCTATTCTTTGGGACTCCAGCATACTTACTGATACATCACATTGCTAATTATTACTCTAGATACTTCCTCCAAGAAATTTCGTGCAATTTTATTTATTTACTTATTTTTGAGAACTGAAGTACTTTGTTTTATTTCTTGTGGTTTTTTAAAAATAAATTAATGTCTATGGTAACAACAGAATCACAGAATTTCAGAGTTGGGAGTGACTTCAGTGACCATCTAGTCCAACATATATTTAAAACAAATTCCGACTGCCATCTACTCAATAAACTGGAAAGTGATCATCCATTCCTGAGAGGAGAGCTCTTTCTACTTTGGGATAGTTTTAAGTAAGTTTTTCCCTATATAAAATTTTAATTTACCTCTTCACAGCTTCCACTTATTTCTTCTAGATCTACCCCAGTGGACAAGTCAATTGACCCATGCCCCCTCAGTCTCTTCACCTGTCAAATGGGGATAACAAACTCCAACAGTTGTTATGAGGATAAAATGAGATATTTGTAAAGCACTTTACAAATCTTAGAGTCCTGTATAAATGCTAGCTGTTATTATTATTGATAATAATAATCCTTTCAAATACTTGAAGACATGTTCTCTATCATGTTCTCCGTTAATCTTTTCTTCCCTAAGATAGACACATTGCTATTTCAGTTGGTCTTCACATGTAATGGATTCAAAGGCTCTTCATTATCCTAGTTGCCCTCTGGCCCTCTTCAGCTTATCAATGTCCTTTCAAAATAGAGGAACGTGATGTATGATGCACATTAATATAATGTTCAAAATAATTGCCATAAAATTTGGCACCAATTTGATTACATTTTTAGTACCTGATGTCTTAAGAAATACAAATAAGCAAGTAAAGAATTTTGCATGATCAAGACAGTGTGGTATACTGGATAGTGCCCAGGAGCTACTGTTAGAAGACCTTGGTTTGAATTTCTTCCAGTAATTGAATTCCTATCTGATCTTAACCAAGTCCTTTCACCTCTCTCAGTGTCAATTTCCTCATCTATAACGTGAGGGGAGATTGGACTAGATGATCTGATAGGTCCCTTTTAGCTCCAGAGCTATGATTCTTTATCACATTTTTTCTTAGGAATATACTAGTCATTATCTCCCTATATTTGTATTTTATCAGTATGTCTAATTAATTTTTATTGTCGTTCAGTCATTTTTAATCGTGTCTGACTTTTTGTGAACACATTTTGGGTTTTCTTGGCAAAGATATTGGAATAGTTTGCCATTTCCTTCTCCTGCTCATTTTACAGATGAAGAAACTGAGGCAAACAAGGGTAAGTGACTTGCTTTGCCCAGGGTCACACACCTAATAAGTGTCTAAGGCCAAATTTGAACTCAGGAAGATGAGTCTTCCTGACTGCGGGACTGGCACCTGATCTGCTGTGGCACCTAGCTGCCCCATTCATACTGTATATAAATCTCACTAGGCTGGACTCTGTGTCACCTTCTATATTTTATATAGCAGCCAGCATATTTGTCTGGCTGAATGCATGAGAAGTTATAATATTCATGTAGTCATGCTCAGGCTTTCATAAGCAGAGCCAATCACAAGAAGAAATTTAACAGAAGCAGAGAGATGGAAGGGACCTTGAGATGTTTTCTAGTCCATATCCTTGCCTCCAGCCAGGTCTACTCTTACATCATCCTAGCTTCACACTGGTAGCATCTGTCCTATTTTTAAAAGACTACAGGGGAGAATTCTGCAATTTCCCTTGGTAGCACTTTCCATTGTTTAACAATCTTCTCTGCCCCTGACCTAGAACATGGGAGCTGTACATAATACAGTCTTTGGCTAATGGTCTGCTACAATTTAGGACACACTACTACAAGATCCGCTCTGAGATGCATGCTTCTTTGGATCTATGGGACCCTTAATCAAAGGAGTGATTCTTTATTCTCCCTCTCTGAGGAGCGTAACAAATCAGCTTGGAGGAATAGCCCTGGGTAGTGCCATATTTTCACCTGGTTTTCTGAAAGTGTTCTAGTCACCTCAAATGCCCTTTGGCATGAAGGGACAGTCTTCATGATGATTTAGGACCCTTTAATGAAATGAAGATGTTTTCCTTCAGTCCTTTCTCTGTGTGGTAACTAAAGCAAGAGTGATTTAAAGATAGTTGTTAGAATAAACTTAAGGAAGAATACATAAGCTCCTTTAAATGGTTTCTTTCTTCATCTTTGTATCTCTAGTGGCTAGCCCAGTCCCTGGCACTTAGTAAGTGCTTAATAAATGATTGTGGATTGAGTGAATCATGGAAAAATAATCATGTGACAAAAGAAAAAGCGGTACATACCATAAAGTATACTGGAAATAAGAAGTATGCAGTTACAAAATGAGTCACTTTTGCAGTAGGGTACAGGAATTTGCAAATATCCCAGGGTATAACTTGATATGAATTTCCAACAAAATCCAATCTGGCAGATAGCCAAAGTGAGGCTTCTTGTTTGGAAAATTTCAAGAAGAAAATCTGAAGATGGTGTGTGTGTGTGTGTGTGTGTGTGTGTGTGTGTATGTGCACTTGAATGTGTAAATATACACACAAATGTGTGTTTAAAGGCTCATGTTGTTTATATTCTGGAAGGAAAGTTACCTAATCTCTTTACCTCTCCATGTCTCCCCACCAACTCATATTAAAAAGGTACCTGTATTCTGCGCTAGAATGTTCTCTGAAGGGAAAAAAGGCTCTTTGTGGTAGAAAGAATGAAAGACTAGGAAAGAAACAAAGTATGGGCCAAGATTTAAATTCAATTCAAATATTTTTGAAGCTTCTGCTATATTCACTGTGCTAAGGTTCTGGAGATGAAAAACAACATGATTTTTTTAAGGATTCCTTTTTATTATTGTGAACTTGTGTTTCAACAATCTGGCTAGCAGCTGCTGTAGGGGTGTAAAACCAACAACAACCAGCACACAGAATGCTGCAAAAGCCCAGGTTCTTTTGATCTGCTTTACTAAGGAAAGCAATGTTAAGGAGTTAACAATCTTACTTTAATCCAACATACAAATATCATTCACTTAGTTCAGGGGAAAAAGCCAGCGCCTTGAACTTCAGAGCAAATACAATCAAATTACAAACAAACCAAATATAATTTGTAGTTACCAACATCTGAGTTCAGCTGGGGAGCTCTACAACGCCTGGCTCAGAGTCATGTGTCACTACTGCTGCAGCTCAGAGCTCCAAAAAAAGAAAGCCAACTTCTGGTTTTATATCTTTTTCAGGGTCAAGGGTGAGTCACACATGCGACTCACCCACGTGACCTAAAATCGTCACAAAAATGCGACAAACCCATGTGGTCTAAAAGCCTCTGATGTCACAAACATGTCACTCAAACCCATTTAAACTAGACTTTCCCTTGAGGCAAGGAGGTCATCAAGGACTCCTCATTTAATCAAGGAAATAAAGCCCAACTCTTCAAGGGCACGTGGTTGAATTAAGTGCTAAGAGCCCATTTTGATTGCCAACACAACTTGGCAAACAGCAGCAAAGAATATTTCTCTACACAAAGAACAGAAAAAAAGACTGCATATGAAACCATGAATATCCACTACATAAAGCTCAGAGTTTTTTTTTTACATTTCAAATTTAATGGCTAGTTTGAACAAACACTATCTGGATTGTCTCTTGTCTCCTGAGCTTTCTGCTCTATTCTGTGGATTTTTAAAAAATATTTCATTGAGCCTCTTGACTTCTCCTCCTCCTCTTCCTCCTCCTCCTCCTCCTCTTCCTCCTTCTCCGCTTTCTCCTCCTCCTCCCTCTGTTCCTCCTTCTTCACCTCTTCCTTCTTCTGTTCCTCTTCCTCTTTCTTCTTTTTTAGTATCTTTATCACTACCCCTGTAGTGATAAAGTGTAGATCTGGAAGTCATCTTCGTACTATTAAAATCATGGAAAAGGATGAAACTGCCAAAGGAGAGAATGATAGAAGAAGAAAAGAAGAGGACCAAGAACAACCCTGGGAGAATTTACAATTGGCAGCTGAGAAGATGAATCAGGAGAAGACACCAAGAAGCTAAGTCAGAGAGGTAGAAGAGGCAAGTGGCAAGGAAGCCAAGAGGAGAAAGAATTTGGGGATATCTGTCAATTGAGTAATGACAACAGGTTGTGGTATATGATCCTGATGGAATAGTTCTGTGTTATAAGAAATGATGAGGTCGGTGATATAAACATGGATAGACTTGCACAAAATAATGAAGAGTGAAACGAGCAGAATCAAGAGAATGTTGTATATAGTACCAGCAATATTAAGAACAACTTTGAATGACTAAGTTATTTTGACTATTTTAAATACCCAAATTAACTACAAAAGACCTAAGAAGGAAGTCACTATGTGCATCCAGAAAAAGAACTGATAAATAGAAGTACCTATGGAATGATTATATATGCATATTTGTCTCTAATGGTAGCCATCTTGGGGAGGGGGAGAGGGAAAAAAGAAAAAAAAGAAAGTTATATGATAGTTTTATTATATGTTTAAAAGGAATGGCAAGTTGTACATAATCGATTTGAAGTTTCATGTGAAAACATCTTTTTTAAAGTTTAATGTTATGGAAATGCTTGTTTTATTTCTTAAACTCAGAATAAAATTTTAAAGCAAAGAAATAAGACAATAGTGTAAAGTATTGAACAAAGTATCAAGGAGGAGGAGGATGGAGAAAAAACCATTAGACTTGTCAACTAAGGTGACCTTTGGAAGAGCTGTTTCAGTAGAGTGGGGACAATGAAAGCCAAATTGCAAGGAATTCAAGGGTGGTAAGTGAGTAGGGGCTGTGACTAGGCAGGAGAGATTACTCATTTTAGGTGTTTTGAGGTGAGGCACAGAGAAATAGAAGCCCATCTTAAGGGAAGAGCATGTTTGTGGTTACAGGTAGAGATGGAGGAAGTCCCCAGAATGTAGCACCATGCTTCTAGTGCCTTCCCTATATTAATTATTTCCTACTTATCCTATATATAGCTTGTTTGTATATATGTATTTGTTGGTTGTCTCCCTACTGGATTGTGAGCTCTTTGAGGGTAAGCACTGCCTTTTGCCTCTTTTTGTATCTACAGTGCTTAGCACAGTGCCTGATGCAGAGTAGGTGCTCAATAAATGTTTATTTACTGATAGGAAGAGCTTAATAAATGCTTATTGATTGACTGAGAAAGAATGATTGCAGAGTAAGGTCCATAAGGAGATAGAAGGGCACTCTGAGCAGAAATTGGAGTGGGTAATTTTGGCAAGGAGAATGTGGGTGATGACCCCAAGAGCTTTTGAGAACTGAAAGGAAGATGAAAGAGCTAGTCTTGGATTGCCTCATTCTACTTAGTAACTTAGGACGTTTTCAGCATCTGTTGACAGAGAAGGGAGCAGAACTGGAATCTTCAGTAGAGAAGGTCTTAGACAGCAGCTGTGAGTAAAGGGATGTAAAGAAATGAAAGCTAGTTTATCTGATCAGTGAGGTATAGTGTAGAATGCAGACTCAAGAAGACTTGGGTTCAAATGCTACCTCAGACATTTCCTAGCTGTATGACTGTGGGCAAGTCACCTAACCTCTCTGTGCCTCATTTTCCTCATCTGCAAAATGAAGATAGTAATTACAGGGTTATCGTGAAGAACAAATGAGATAATGTATGCAAAGACTTCGAGAACTATATACATATGAATCATTATTATAGACACTATCCCCACAGGGCTAAGAGTTGTTGTTGTTGAATCTATAAAGAAATGATGATTGATTTCAAGGGAATCCACTAATTTAGGGAAGTTCCACATTTTAACATGGGCTTCAAGAATTCTCTTTCTAAAAGCTCTAAGAAGTGTGCTTTCTGCCCCTGGCGTTGTTGTCTCACTTACTCACTTGTTTTCCATTATTTATAAAACCTAATATGCAAGTTTTGGCTTTTACAGTGATACAATTCTCTGAGGACAGACTGATAAAGTGCTTGGTAGATGAGGCATTAGCAAAGGGGGCTGCCATAATCCTACAAACTGTTAGTTCCTCAGCAATAGGAGTAGCAATTTCCCCTGAAATAATCTAGTAGAAGCAGCAGACAAAAGTATCTTTCCCGGGCATGATGCTGGTCTCTGTTGCAAGTCTGAATCATCCAGGATTTAATGTTTTGAAAATTGTTTTTGGCCAAAGACGAACTTTGCTGTAGAGATAATATAATATGCAGGAAGTTTATAAAGAAGGAACATTAGTAGTTGAGCATGCATATTCTTCCCTATCCCCTCTACCAGAGTCACTCCCATTAAGTAACTCTGGCACTAAGTAAGAGGGCATATTAACTATCTCATGCCACCAAACTCCCCTTGTTTCATTACACCAACAATGCACTAAGTGGTGCCTCTTTAGAACCCTGAGCACTGAACTTACTCCTGGGAAATGACCTGGAGAGAATGGAATCCATTATATTTACTGAAGACTAAGATTTGTTGCTGGGATATTAAGAACCAACAGAATTCACTTAGAGGCCTGCCAAAAAGTACAAGAGAATACAGAAGTCATATATGGGCAAAGAGACGAGGCAACTCAGTAGAGCGGGGAAAAGCACATGCCAGGAGTTTGGAGACCTGAATTCCCGTCCCAGTTATGGCTCCAATTAGCTAGAGAATGTTAGACAACTGGATTTACCTCCTCGGCCCTTAGCAGTAAAATGAAGGGATTGGATTAGGCAACCTCAAAGGGCCCTCTAAGGAACACTGAAATTCCTAAAAGTCTCTGATTCTAAAAGAGGTTGTAGGTATGCCACTAGACAGCTGGTAATGTAGTGGATAGAGCACTGGGCTCGGAGTCAGGAAGACCTGAGTTCAAACCTGGTCTCAGACACTTACTAGCTCTCTGACTTTGGGCAAGTCACTTTAGCTCTGTTTGCCTCAGTTTCCTCATGTAAAATGGGGGCGATAATAGCACCTCCCTACCAGGGTTGTTGTGAAAATTAAAAAAGATAGTAATTGTAAAAAGCATTTAGCACAGTGCCTGGCACAGACAACGCACTATATAAATGTTTATTTCTTTCCCTTCCCTCTTCCAACTCTCAGGACAGAGCTTGTGCCCATTTTGCTACTCTAAGGATGAAAAACTCTGTGTCATTAGCTTTTCCACCCAGGACAAGAAAAAAAGAAGTTAAACAAGACAAGTAAAAAACAATATAATTTTGGTCATTTCATAATCTTGATAATTGCTGTTCACATAGATGGATAACTTCCCACACAGGCAATGGTAATGAAGTTATGGATCCTTTGTACTGATACATCTTTCTCAAAGATGATAGTCCAATAAGAAAAGTGGAAGGAAATATAAATTCTTGCTATTTATTCTTAATTACATATGTAACCCAGGGCTCAAGCCTGAATCTTATGCCTAAGACTCTCCTCATTGGTGGAGACAATGATGACTCAACATTGCATGAAGAGTATGACTGATCTAAGAGGCTTCCTGCTTTAGGAGAGCACATGATCAGTTCTGGACCCTCTTCAACAAGAAACTAGGAGAAGGGAAGAAGACTTCAAAAGGCAGAAAAATAGAGGAGCTAGTAACTCAATATGTTTCAACTTTGAGTCCTTGAGACTTTGGGAAGTTTCCTCCTGGGTGAAATAGAAGAGGAGGCAAACTGCTGTCTGCCTTGGTTTACTCCTCTATAAAATGGGCATAATAACAGCACCAACTTCCAAGGGTTATTATAAAGCTCAAATGAGATATTAATTTAATGCCATTAGCATAGCATCTGGCACACAGGAAGTGCTATAGAAATGTTAGCTGCTATCGTTAGTATTCTCTGCTCCAAAGTTTTGAAGCCAACTCAACCCTCAAGTAGGCACATACAGCTTCCAGGAATTATCCCCTGTCCTTGAGGAGAACCTTATGCATATTTACCAGTTTCAAACCTCAGGTTACACATAAATTCTATAAACAAAAATATACAGCCTCAATAAGACACTGTACAGATTCAAAGACCTTTGTTTCTAACCAAACATAAATTAAGTAGTTTTTTAAAATCACAAGAAAATGTCAGAATAGATAAAATGAGATTTGAAAAATAATAGAAAAAATGATATCTCCAACATTGGACACACTCCACAAAATGGGGGCTGGAAAATTCCTATGATTCCAGGTCATAAAGGCAGAATTTTGAGGGATGCTTGTATACTACTGCTCTCTCTCTAAAAGTACAAAGATATCAGGTTGCCCCTCAGGCCACCAGACAAATATCCAACTGTTTTCTTGTCAAAATGGTCAAATGCTGACAACAGCCTATTCAAAGTGGATCTAGAATGTATTTCTATTATATGAAAGATGCTGGAATGAGCTGATGAAAAATAGCAAAACAAGGAATAAGGTATGTGGAGGGATGAGGAGGCAGGGAAGGCAGAGAGGAAATGATTTCATTATACTCAGCTCTGGTTAGATTCTCAGCAAGGTGCTGTGTCCATTCCTGAGCTCTGAACTCACAATGATTCATCAACCTGTAGAGAGTGTTCAAAGGATCAAGCTAGGAAAATATTTAAAAGGCAAAAAATAAGATCTTAGAACAAATATTTATTAAAGAGGAAGAGGTAGAATAAGAAGAGGAAGAAGAAGAAGAAGAGAAGGAGAAAGAGGAAGAGGAGGAGGAAGAGGAGGAGGAAGAAGAAGAAGAGAAAAGGGAAGAAAAGAAAATAAGGAAACAGGAAGTACTTAGCTGGAATAAAAGAAAGCTAAGGCTCAGCTTAATAAATACTATCTTTTAATAAATGAAGCTGCTTAAAGCAGAACGTAAGCACTCTTCTTCATTACCAGAGGGCCAAGTAAAAGAAAGAAGTGGGCTTATGTAGCTGCTTGAGGGATCTCTGTTAGGTGGAAAGAAACTTTTCCAAGGAGCGGTTATTAAAAAATGAGATGGCTACCAAAAATGGCTACCATCTTTTCTGAAGGTCTTTTAAAATAGGGCGGATGAGTACATTTAATTCATTCATTTAGCAAGTTTTCACTGGGCACTGCTATGCAAGGCACTGGGCAGAGTCTCATCTCTGAGATGATTCAAGCTGTGGAATCGATTACGTGGCCTCTTATCAACCCTTCAGGATCACATGATTTTAAAAACCATCAACCAAGAAGCATTTATTAAGCATTTATGTGCCAGGCACTTTGCTAAGAAGTGAGGATACAAAGAAAAGGCAAAGCCTCTACCTTCAAGAAGCTCGGAAGATAAATTCAGAGTGGATGGAAGATACTTCTTGTCAAGTTGTTGTTTGTCCTTCATTTTTGAAGGAGACTAATGACATCACGATGTCTTGACTTGCACTTGAGCTAGAATTAAATGAAGCAGAGTTGTGCACAATTGTCAGCCTCACTCTCTCTCAGACTCATCAAAATCCAGTGGCAAGGCAAAAGTCAGGGTGACTGGTGATGGCTCAGGATTCAGGGCATGACTTTGGTTTCTTCAGTGTCTTGCCAAACTCTAAGAGTTCCATAGCACTTGCTTCAACCACTTTCATGGCCATTGAAACAAATTGTTCTCATCTACTTATTCTGCCGGGAGAAGTCTTCATGTGCTTGGGGTAGGCAATCCTTGAATACTAACAGGTTTGAAGCTACTCTCACCCTGGTTTAGCCCATCTGCCTAGACAATTCACCAGGGTGTGGCTGCTGCACATGCCACAGCTACTTGGAGCCATAGGTGAGAATTGGGTGACAGGTGGACACCAAAGGTGATGAGTAGCCATAAAAAGGGCTCAGTGAACCCTCACACCAGAGGTGCCAGTCCTTTCTGAACATCCCATCCTTTTCAAGTAATTTTAGGGGAAAGGAGGAGGAGAAAAACTACAAGAATGAGTAAAAAGGACTATTTTCCTCAAAACTAAAAAAGCAAGAAAAGAGTATAAGGATGTAGTCTTTTGAGAAGCAGGCTCCAGTACAGAATGTAAGCCCCTTTAGGGCAGAGACTTTTTTTTTTTGCTTTGTCTTGAGTACCCTGCTTTGAACCTTGGTCATAGTAGATGCTTAAACAAAGGTTTGTTGAACACAATTGAATTTATAAAATGATGACAGTATGGAGCTATTGTTGCAAATTTTACTTCAAGGTTGTGGAAACAGTTCTCCTGTCCATTTTAGCAAACCAACCATCACTGAGAGGCCATAGAATATACATCTGGCTTCATTTTCCTTGACTTTCCAGTAACAATAAGAACTGATTTTTTCAGTTTGGCAAAGTTTTACATATTTTCTCTCACTTGATCCTTCACACCTGATCCACAAACTTGTAAGACAGCAACTGTGGATAGTGTTATCTTTATCTTACAGAGGAGGAAACTGAGGCTATATACGGTTAAGTTATTTGCTTACGGATACACAGCTGGAAAGTGTCAGAGGATGCATTGGAATAGGTCTTCCCTGAATCTAGGTCCAGCAACTTTTCCACTGTACCACATTTATTCACATGGACAATCTAGGTATCTTCTTTTTCGGAAATCTGGTCCAAACATAATATCATCATCATCATAGATCTCGCAAGCAGGCATAGTAGATAGAGAGCAAGCCTTGGTGTCAGAAGGACCCAAGTTTTAGCTCTGCCTCTGACCACTTCCTCTGTGACCATGAGAAAGTCACTTAACCTCTCAATGTCCCTCTAAGTCTACAGCTCTCTAAGACTACAAATTATAGATAGATAGCTCTCCATCTTCCTTGGTAGAGGGACTTTTGATGAAATCATAGATCTGCACCCAGAAAAAAATAGGTTTGGGAGGAGTACAAAGAAGATCACTTTAAGGGCATAGAAATGGTAATACATGAAAATTTTCAAAAATCAGCCCTTTCCTTACTCACCTCCAAGAGAAGCAACCAAGAAAGTTATTATAGGTTATCTAGTTCAGACCCTTCATTTTATGGATAAAGAGCTTGAGGCCTTAAGGAAGTTAATAGACTTGTCCAAGGTTACACTCAGGTATCAGAGGCAGCATTTGAAGCCAAGTCATCTGACTAAGGGGCCAGTGCTAGTCACTCTCAAAGATGTTTCTGGAGTGGAATACGAGAAAAATTGACTCTCAGAAAGTTGGAGAAAATGAAAGAAAGCAAAGAGGCAAGAATATATATTATGGAAGAAAAAAGATGACTGGAAAAAGAATGGAGGAGATTACTTTGCTAATCAGACTTCTGGGGAGATTGAGTTGTATCCTGCCAAGATAGCGAGAGATCACATGCACGAACTGAAATGGTCCTCTCCCTTCTCCTTCATTGTACTAAACTGGATGTAGCTACCTAACAGAAGAGAAAAAAGATAAGAAGACTGAGAGAAAGGGGAGGGGGAAGGCATAAGAGAGGAAGAAGAGAAAGAAGGCAAGGAGAAGTAAGGGTGGAAATTGGGATATGTGTAGAGGGTGGGAGGAATTAGTTGTGAGGGCATTCTAATGTAGTTTTTACCTTTTCAGAAGAAGCTGAAATGAAATTAAACCCTATCAAAAGTAATAATACCCTCACACTTTCTTTAATAATAACAACTAGCATTGTTATTCACCCTTTAAGTTTACAAAGAGTTTTTGTTATTTGGTTGCTTTCAGTCATGTCTGACTCTTTGTGACCACATTTGGGGGTTTCTTAGCAAAGATACTGGAGTGGTTTGCCATTTCCTCCTCCAGCTCATTTTGCGGATGAGGAAACTGAGGCAGACAGAGTTAAGTGACTTGCCCAAGGTCACACAGCTGCTAAGTGTCTGCAGCCAGATTTGAACTCAGGAAGATGAGTCTTCCTGACACCAGACCTGGCACTCTATCCATTGTGCCACTTAGGTGCCCTACAAAGGACTTTACAAATGTTATTTCATTGGATCCTCACAATAACCCTGTAAAATAGGTGCTATTATTGTACCCATTTTTCAGATGAGGAAATTGAGGCTGAGAGAAGCTAAACTTGCTCAGGGTCATATAAGTAGTAAGTGTCCATGACAAGATTCAAACTGATTTCAATGCCAGTACTCAACCTGAGGAACCACCTGGGCATCCTTCTGTCACCTTACCTCAAAGCCTAATACAAAGTTAAATTTACAATAAAAGGACAGGAGTCAAGATGATAATCAAAGAAAATTTTACAAAAGAACAATTTAGCAAATAAAGCAGTCATCTGGCAAATTGTAAAAGCTGTGTATTTGCATTTTATTTTTAATTCAGTGGTATAGAAAGCAAGTAGTCATCTCATATTCAGTACTGCTTTATATTCAAACTAATGTCAGCATACCGTTATTAATGTCTTAAGTCATCAGGGACTTGATTCAAATTTTCAAAATTAGTCACTTATTTAAATTTCAAATTTGTAGATTCTAAACTTACATTACATACATCAAAAAATTGATCATACAGAAAACTAAAACCTTAAAATAATTTTCAATTTGCTAAGTAGATATATACATATATATATACATACATACACACACATATATTTACCTTAACAAAAAACCTTTCAAATCCTGCTTGCTTCTGTGGTCCCTTTTGATGTTTTGCTTTACTTTTTTCTGGATTCTGTATTTCTTTAAGATATTCAATTGATGCTTTTTGTTTCTATATAACTCTAACAAGATATAACCCTTCCCACCTCAAATAGTTAAGCAAAACCAACTAGAATAGTTGGTTTTTTGACTGATTGCATATGTCACCTCCCATTTTTGTATATAACTTGTTGACATTAATTAAAAAAATCATGTACTTGAACTTTTATAATTTGACATCACTGGCCATTGCATTTGGCCTCAGTTTTATTGTCACTTATTGCTGTCTTAATTTGTAGTCATTTTATTTATTATTCTCCAGGCTCTATCTATTATTTAAAAAAAATAAGTTGATGCCTTTATTTACAACTTTGGCCCAATCGCTTTTGATCTCTAGGCTGATGTTTGGCACTGCATTACATAATCTAAATTGCTTCAAGTATACAGATGGTCTCATTTGTGGTTTGGTCAGCTATTATACTGTGTCATCCTTCTTTCTGTACGTATACCTAATGGTTCTGGGAAAGGTTACCAAATCATATGAACACAGTTATTTGTTTTCAGCACACTTAGACAACCAACTCTCTTGAGGTTTCAAGCTAGTAATGTGTATATTCTTTGAGGAGGGAGAAAATAAACTTCAGTTCATTAGGCAATAAGAACCTTCTCTTTACATATGAAAAATTCTAAGTCAGTGAATAAATGTTCTCATTAGCATGCCCATTTCAGTGACACAAGAATGATGTGAATCCTTCTGATCGTACAATCTTGCTGGTAACATATAGGATGTTTTGAATTCTGTGACAGACTTTCTAATATGCTGATATGCTCAGCTAAAATTGCTAGAATCTGACCAAAAACCTAAAGAAAAACCAAGGGTTTTAATTGTCCTGTCAAATCTCCTTATATAAGTCATCTTAGGAAGCTTAGTTATTATTCTTTGTCATACCAGGCATATCTATAGGAGACTATAAATGTCAGTAGGCTTAAGTGTTGTTGGGTTGAGCTGGGTTTCTTTTTAGTTTGTTTTCTAAGCTGTATTTTGTTCCCCTCTCCAGGTAGTTTCCTGACATATCAACATGATTCAGACTGTCAATCTTAGTTTCATTAATGTTTGGCCTTAAGGTACACAAAGCTACTTCTTTTTCAACCAGTTGTGTTCATCCTATTTCATGCTTTCAGTATGTGTCATATTATGAAGCCTGCTGAGCCCTTGGTCCAAGAATTATGAAAGTTTAATGTAAATCAATAAGCCACACAAATGTTTCAGAACTTTAAAATGTGTATTGGTTCTGCCCAAATTTACCAATGCCATTGTAACCTTCCATCAAAACTGTGGGTAGCTGATTCCATTCTCCTTTTTCCAGCCCACAACTTCAAGTCATCCTTCTTGGCTCCTATTCATTGCTTGCTATTGCTATTGGCTTGCTATTCATTGGATCCTACTTTATCTCTGAAAACTAAGATTAATTACTAGGGAAGTTTTTCTTGATTATTGCTATTCTAACTGCTATGTCAGTCATTTAGGGTCAAAAACCCCATGATGGCAAAGGAAAAAATCACATATAGCCAATATTTATTCTGTATCCATGAGGAGTATAGATATGGAGTCATAAAAATTACAGATCCATAAAAATCTGTAATAAATGCCAAAACCATTAATTTCCCTTCCATTTTATCAGCACAATTTATATAGGACTCTGCAAATACACTAGTCTCTGTCTAGTCTAGTCTAGTCTAATGAGGAACAACATTTGAGTAGAAGAAAAAGATGTGCTGTTGTCAAGTGTACTATAGACTGCCTTGGGCAGGAGGAAGAGATAGATGATGCTTTTCTAATACAGTACAAAACTGTCCCAGAGGCAAGATTATAGTAATGGAAGGGAACTCCAACTATTCAGACACCTATTAGGAAGCTTATTTAAAAAATAGAGCATCCAAATGACATCATGATTTGTCTTAGTATTATTTCTCATTTCTCAGTTCATTTCTCAGAAAATAGAGTAAATAGTAAAGTGAATAATGATTTTGGATTTAATTCTGATCAATTGAAAAGATGATTGGTAACATGGAGATGCTGAAAACTTTGGGAGAAAATATTCAAGGAGTTATTATATTGAAGGATGAAAATGCTAGGTATGAAAGTAATAAGTATTTTAGAAAAGTAGATTTCAAAATTATTACAGGAAATACAGGCAGAGATTGAAGCTCTCAAGGGGAACTTGGCTCAAGGGAGGCCAAATGGAAGGGAGGCCAAAAGAAAGAAAGAAAGGAAGGAAGGAAGGGAGGTATGGAGGGAGGGAGGGAGGAAGGAAGAGAAAGAAAGAAAGGAAGAAAGAAAGAAATAAAAAAGAAAGGAAGAAAGAAAGAAGGAAAGAAGGAAAGAAGGAAGGAAGAAAGGAAGGAAGGAAGAAAAA
The DNA here is from genome assembly GCA_028646595.1 of Phalanger gymnotis. Taxonomy (NCBI): domain Eukaryota; kingdom Metazoa; phylum Chordata; class Mammalia; order Diprotodontia; family Phalangeridae; genus Phalanger; species Phalanger gymnotis. Next base: position 217,937,554 of record CM053624.1, read on the forward strand.
GAAAAATTCTGACTCCACGTTTGCAAATAATCTTACTGGGGAAGAAAAGGGAGAGATATAAAGAAATTGATGTGGTTACATAGTGAATTCTCATTTAAATATATGTATGTGTATATGCAAGAAAAAATAGTAGAAAAGACCCCTACATGGGGGAATAGTATCATGATGCCTAAAGCTTGCAATTATCTAAGCCTTTTAAAAATTCTAAAGTCAACAAAAAGAATCTTCTGAAATTATATAAAGAACCAAAAGAAGAATAAGGAAGTCATAGGCCTGGCAGCCTAGAAAGGAAGAAAGGAAATGAACATTTATAAAGCACCACCTATGTTCTAGGTCCTGTGCTAAGCTTTTTACAAAAATCTCATTTTATTCTCACAACAATCATTGTAAGAAAATGCTATTATTATTCTGCTTTTATGTATGAAGAAACTGAGGCAGACAGAGATTAAGTGACTTGCCCAGGGTCATACAGCTAGTAAGTTTCTAAGGCCAGATCTTAATTCAGGTCTTCCTGACACCAGGCTCAACACAATATTTACCATGTCTCCAGCTCAATACCATGATAATAAATAGCAGTGGAAGCTGAACAATTCTATTCACTTTGCTTCCATCTTTTACATTAAGGAGGAGGATCTAAGCAGAATCCTAAGGCCAGTTGAGAAGAAAGGAAACAAGAGAATACCTAGCTACTTTCCTAAGCCTCCAGAATCACATGAATTACATTCCAGTATCCTGAAACAATTTTCAAATGTACTCACAAAACTGACAATAATCTTTGATTGTGGAAATCAGGAAGAATGTAAGAGTTACCAGAAAGTTGGAGACAGGAAAAATGTTTCCCTGACTTAGGAAAGGTCATTCCAGAAACTATAGAACATTAAGATTGACAATGATCTATAGCAAATTTCTGGAATCATTAATACAACTAGATACTATGTGTTTACTTTCAAATGAAAATGGAAAACACTGAATAAGCATGGCTTCACTAAAATAACTTGTGCAGCTTCTTTTCCTTTTTTGATTGGGTTATTAAATAGCAATGGATTAGATCATAGACTTTTAAAATCTATAGTACGTCTAGACATCATAAAAGGAGATTGAACAAGAAAAACACAAAAGGTTCATTTAAGAAAATTGCTCCATGTAGAAGCAATGACTGGCATACTAGAATTAGGAAATGTTTTATTCAAAAGAAGAAAGGGATTGATGGAGACTGAGAACTCATTAAGAAGGCAACCTTCATAAAGAAGTTTTCAGAGAAACTTAAGAAGACTTGTATTAACTGATACAAGGTGAAGTGAGCAGAACCAGGAGAATAATTTATACAAGAACAATAATATCATAAAAACTAACAACTTTGAAAGACTTAGGTACTCTGATCAACTTGGTAACCAATTATGATTCCAGAGGACCAGTGATGAAACACAATACCCATGTGTAAGGGCAAGCAAAGAGGGATGTTTTACTGTTTTTTCTTTTTGGAGTGCTTCTCAGCACTGAGGCAATCAAGTGCCTTTGATTGGGCCTTGCCTTTGTTTGTAGGAAGGCCCATGCCTTTTTGCTAATTAGGTCACAAGAGACGTGAAGCCATTGAGAGGTGTGCAGCCCTCGGCCCTGAAAAAGGGTATGTATACCCAGAGGATAGCCACTGAACTCAAAATTGTGAATTGAGAATTGAAAACTCTCAGAACTGTAGGAAGTGAGGTTTTGCTTTGGGTTCTCACTCATTGGAGGAGTGTTTGTGTGATTTGGCCAGACAAGACTCTGGGTAGTCCTTGAGGAGTCTCCCCCTTCCCCTTTCCCCCTGTCCCCCCCACTTTGAAAACCCAGATGTTGGTGCTTCTCTCTAGTAACTAGGTATGTATTGCCTTGGTCAGACAGTTAGAATCCCTGTCTGTTGTTTTGTGTTTATTTTCTCTATTTATAATTTCTGCTTGTAATTCCTGTTTATATTTTCTCTGAAGTTCTGGGTGCTTTTTCCCCCCTGAACTAAGTAAATGATATATTTATGTTTAATTAAAGTAAGATTGTTAACTTGTTGCTAAGTTGCTTTCCTTAGAAAAATAGATCAAAGAACCTGTGCTAACAGGTCTCCTGTGTGCTTGTGTTATCGTCCTTACACCTCCACAGAAGCTGCAAGCAACATTGTTGTTACACCATGTCCTGACAGAGAGGTGAGGGACTCAGAGTACAGACTGAATTTTTTTCTTAGACTTGGCCAATTTGGGAATTTGTTTTGCTGGACTAGATATGTTTGTAACAAGGGGACTGTTTTTCCTTCTTTCTCAATGGGAAGCAGGAGAAGATGGAAGAAAGAAAAAACAGATTTTTGTTGAGTAAAAAAATTAATTTTTAGAAAAGGGGAAAAAGGATTAGATCAAGTGAAATCATTTTTCTAGCAATGAGAAAGGTGAAACTGAGGCAATAAGACAGAGGATAGCAGTAAGACTATATATGAAATAAGAAAGATTTTGAAGGGTGAGAGAATAATAGTCTAGGCCAGGAAATCTAGATAAACCCATACAGCAAAAACAAATGATTATAAGATTGTACCTGGAGGGCAGAGCCAAGATGGCGGCTGGAAAGCAGGGACTAGCATGAGCTCCTTTCCAAGTCCCTCCAAAAACCTATGAAAAATGGCTCTGAACCAATTCTAGAACTGCAGAACCCACAAAATAGCAGAAGGAAGCAGGGCTCCAGCCCAGGACAGCCTGGATGGTCTCTGGGTAAGTTCTATCCTGCAAGGAGCTGGGAGTGGAGCAGAGCGGAGCAGAGCAGAGCCCAGTGTGGGTGGCACGAACTAACGAGACCAGGAGCCGGGTGGAGGATGCCCTAGCGCCCTGAATCAGTGAGCTGTGGCAGTTACCAGACTTCTCAACCCACAGACACCAAAGACAACAGAGAAGGTTAGTGGGAAAAGCTGCTGGGGACACGGTGTTTGTGGTTGGGCCACTGCTCCAGGGCAGCAGAGGTGGGGCAGCTACAGAACTGCAGCAGCAGTTGCTTCTGGCCCCAGGCCCACCTAGTAGGAGGAATTAAGTGGCAGATATGAGCAGGAGTGCAGAGCCTGCTGAAGATCTAAATCCAGTCCAGGTCGGAGATTCTTGGGGATGGAGGAGTGCTGGTGTGGCAGCATCCCCCCCCAAGCTTGGAACATAGAACTCTTTACTCTACAAGCAGTCCTACCCCGCTGAAAAACTCAAGGGTCAAGTAAGTTGGCTGGGAACATGGCCAGGCAGCGAAAACGCACCCAGATTCAGTCTCAGACTCTGGAATCTTTCTTCGGTGACAAAGAAGACCAAAACATACAGTCAGAAGAAGTCAACAAAGTCAAAGAGCCTACAACAAAAGCCCCCAAGAAAAACATGAACTGGTCTCAGGCTATGGAAGAGCTCAAAAAGGATTTAGAAAAGCAAGTTAGAGAAGTAGAGGAAAAATTGGGAAGAGAAATGAAAAGGATGCGAGAAAACCATGAAAAATAAGTCAATGACT
>CM053624.1:217941545-217977258 GCA_028646595.1 Phalanger gymnotis
CCCTTCCTTCCTTCCTCCCTCCCTCCCTTCCCCCCTTCCTTCCTTCCTTCCTTCCTTCCTTCCTTCCTTCCTTCCTTCCTTCCTTCCTTCCTTCCTTCCTTCCTTCCTTCCTTCCTTCCTTCCTTCCTTCCTTCTTTTTGCTACCCTATTCCTATCTACTCTCACTTTCCCAACCCACCCCACTACAAAAAGGAAAACAAAGCCCTTTGAGTATATATGGCTGATGAAGCAAAACAAATTCCCCCACTGGCTAGGCCGAAAGTGTGCTCCTTCTTCTGTTTCTTACATCTGTCGTCTGTCTATCGAGAGGTGGGTTCTGTATCTCATCACCAGTCCTCTGGAATTGTAGTTGATTATTTCATTGATCAAAGCTGAAACCAGTATGCAGGAGCAACATGAAATACAAAATATATTCAAAATAACTTCTGGGGGAGGCTCTAACAACTGGTTGGGAGAGAAGGGCAGAGATTGGAATAGGATTCCTGCAATAGGAGGCACCTGAACAGAGCCTCAAAGCACACCAGGGATTCCACAAGGTGAAGGGAAAGAGTCACCAACCAGCTGCCAAGTTCACTCAGTCCCACCCTTACAATATTTCACCTGTCCATCCTTTGCTCTCCAGCCCTAGGATACCACCCTAGCAGGTGTTAATGAACTATGGCAAGAGCCTACTTACAAGGCTTCCTGCTTCAGTCTCTTCAAATTGCTCTCTACTATGGCAGTCAACCTAACTTTCATTTCATGTGGATCTGGCCAAGGTTACTCCTGTGTTCAGAAATCTTTAGTACCCTGAGGAGATGAAGCCCAGAAGCTGGTAGCAAAGAAGCTTGGAGACTACAGGCCCAGAAGAGACACCAAAAGATGACCAGTGTAGATGTGCTCAGTGGCAACCATGAAATCAGCAGAGCATCAGAAGAGACAACGTGTCCATCAGTGAGCAGACAGGACAGTGTGAGGACATCAGCACTTTCTGCACTGTTGGAGGTCTGACTTATTCTGGCCACACTTCTCCTATGTATGTGCCCTGGCCATGTGGTTTCAGTGGTCAGTGACCCTTGACATCTCTTTCTTGGCTCCAGGTGTTACCTGTGTTATGTGCCCTCCATTTGTGGTCACTGGTCATGTATATTCCTTGTGAGCGTGTGCCTTTCTCTACTTGTGGGAGAAGGTCTCCCATTTATGCATAGAAGGATTCTTTTTTGTCTCTATGTCTACTCTGCTCACTGATTAAATTTTTTTTGTTTATTTATTTAAACTAACATGTTCTTTGGAGGTCTGCTAAAAGTAAGCACATCAGTGGGAATGTGTGAGCTATGGTTTTGAATAGTTGATGACCCATGATGGCGTTGAACTTCTGTTAAGTTTTCTAGAGCCATGTGCCACCATGAGAGTATATTAGGGGTTAGACTTGAATTGAGTTGGGCCTCTTGGTGGTAGGTTAAGAGAACTGAATGAAACATTGGACACAAGATCAATGCCGGGCTGAGGGAGCCATAGCAGTGTAGAAGGTGGAGAAGTATGTAGTTGAACCCAAGCAAATAGCTCAAAGCGGGAAACGGGAGAAGAGAGAGGAATTCCAAAGAGCAGTCAAGAAGGGCAGTACTTGTAGCCAATGCCATGCCAGGTGGCTATTTATACTTAAAGTTGAGTGGACAGAAGGCAGAAAATGGCCAGACAGCAAACTTCTTAGTATAAATGATCTCTTGTCTTGTACTTGAAGGACAAGTCTGCATGAATAAACTGAAAAGAGGTGTCAGGAAATTGTCTGATACATTTAAACTTTATAAAGAGTAAATCCAGATATAAGGCAGATAGAATAATCTCCTGGATTATCCAAACTGGCATTGTAGATTGCTCAAATTCACCATGCTAATGCTCTGTCTTCCACATCACATGGTCCGCATTGAATACAGATAAAAGTAAACTTAAAAATTCTCCAATGATTTATTCTTTCTTTTCTATACAAAACTCCCATTTGCCTCCCAAAATAGTTTTATGTGCATAGAGCAAGAGAAGGCAGCATCGTCCATGACCGGACCATAACCAAACATCTGTGGTTTGAAAAGAATCCTCCCAGATTTCTACCTGAGAGGTCATCGTGACTTTTGCCCATGTTTCTTTACTATGACATCTTGTATTATAACTCCCTAGTTGAGGATGAGATTCTTTCAAGACCCTTTATATTACCATGTCGTCCTAGTAGGTAGCAGCACTCTCCTGAATGTTTTGTGGTGGCAGAGGCAGTGAGATCATACATAGGAAGAGACTTGGCGAAAAACTTCTACCATCATAAGAGATCGTTAAAACTGGCTGAAGACAGATGAACCCATTAGTTTAGCCATCAAGGGGACACTTCAGGTCAGTGTCGGGTCACATGGGTGTGTCATGCCTAGTCTTAGGAGATGAAATCTGTGCCTCGCTTAGAATGTGAGTAAGTGACTTCTGTTCTTGGAGTGGATCATTCAAAAGCTTTCTGTGGTATTAAATTAGGGCATGTGCCAAACCTAAAGGTAATAAGAAAAATCCTGAGCATTCAAGAATAAAGATCCAGCTTCTGCACCAGCCAAACAGTTCATCAGGAAAAGCAGTAAAACTGCCATGAATATTATATACAGAGAATTCAGCAAGCGATCATTCTAAAAATGTATGCTCACTTCCCAGGATGTTTAGGATATTTAGAAGTGAGCCATTTTTCACTTGTCTTATTACCCTGCATTTGTTTAGACATGTGCTTAAGAACACTTTTAGGGGTAAAATTGCTCTTTTGGTTCTGATGGGTGAATGAGAATTTAACCCCTTAAACCCCAGAGGAACTTCCAAAAGCAAAAACTCCCCTTACATATGCCAGTGCCACTTATAGAATAAGAATTATAAGAATATAGAATAAATATTAGAGGGTAAGCTCATTTTACATTCATCTTAGTACAGCTGATAAGTTCTTCTGGTTATGTTCATTAAGGTCATAGTCTTAGGATCTGAGGACATTATACAGTACCTACAGGAGGATACTGACAACAGAATTAGAAATAATGACTTTTTTTTCACCCAAGCAGCCTCCCCAGTGTCTCCAGTGAGCACTTGTACTTTGCTCAAGGCCAAACTTAACCCTTTGGGCTCAATTCACTTGGATTAGCTTTGTTTTCCTCTTTAGTTCTAAAAGTTTAGTTTTTGTTTCTTGGATCCTATCATTCTATTTTGGACTGATAGAATGCTAGGCTCCCTTCATGTCCATCAGCTTCTAGAATAGGCCTTCTCCCTCTTTTTGCCAGATGAGTTAAATGAGTTAAACATGGATAGGCATGAAATTTAAGGGAGGATTCATCCAGTGGGTCAAAAACTCTGTGATGGAAATAATCAAAGGTCATTGCTCACATGTGGCAAATTTCTAGCAACGTCTCAAGGAAAGGGATTGTGTTCTCTTGCTCTTTTTTGTTGTTCTGTCATTTTTCAGTAATGTTCAACTCTTTGTGACACCATTTGGGATTTTCTCAGCAAAGATGCTGGAGTGGTTTACCTTCTCCAACTCATTTTACAGATGAGGAAACTAAGGCAAATAGGGTTAAATGACTTGCCCAGGGTCACACAGCTAGTAAGTGTCTGAGGCCAGATTTGAACTCAGATCTTCCCGACTCTAGGCCCTACAGTCTACTACTGTGCCGCTTAGCTGCCCCACCACAGATTTAGAGTACTTCTTTTCTTTCTTTGTGCCCATTCAGCTTATTGGCTGCTAAAAATTCTTAGCAATAATAATAATGATAGATAGACACCATGTATATAGCACTTTAACATTCATGTATGTTACCTCATTTTATCTTTCCAACAATCCTGGGAGGTCATGCTATTATCATCATCCCTATTTTAAAGATAAATTGAGGCACAAAGAGGTTATGTATTATACAGAGTCACACAGGTAGTGAATAACCAAGGCCAAAAATATCTAAAGATTTGAACTCAGAGCTTCCTCTCTCTAGGTCTAGCACTCTATCCACTATGCCACCTCCAAACAACTACCACAGGAACCACACCAGCAACATTGACCCAGCACTTTCTATGTGCCAGGCTCTTTGTAAAACACTTTATCTGATCTTCATCCAAAAGAGTTACTCACCGGATGTTGGAGCTGGAAGGAATCTCAGATGTTGCCTGGGTCTTTGGACCCTTGTTGGGCCTGTGCTTAAGGAGCCCGTGAAGCTGAATGGGAAGAAACACATTATTTTCATTAACCTCTAATTGAAGTTTAGCATACTCTCTAATGAGGAATTATTATTATTTCACAGAGAGAAACATTACTCCAAGTAGGGGTTCATAGGTGCATAGGTTCACCAGACCGCCAAAGAGGTCCACAGCACACACACACAAAAGGCTTAGACCTCCCAATCTAGACCAACCCGCTCACTTTACAAGGGACAAAATGGAGATCCATAAAGGCTAAGTGATTTGCTCCAGGTCATTAAAGGTTTTTGTTGTTGTTTGTTTGTTCGTTCGTTTGTTTGTTTTTAACAGCTGGTATGCCTAAGGAGTAGCTACAGGGTCATGAAGCTAGCTAGTGAAAAATCTGGGCCTAGGTCTCCAGTCTCCTGGCGTTTGGCTTAAATGTGCTTTCTAGTATATCTTTTTGCTATATCTCTTCTCCATTGTTTCCAATTGCTCTTCAGTGTATCGGAAATTATTTTTTTTGTCCACACATTCAGTTGCTCATTTCTAATCTCAGCTCTACTGTTTGCTTACCATAGGAACCCTGGACAAATCCATTGATCACCTCGTACGTCTGTCTCCTTATCTGAGAGATGCAGAAAACAAGGGAAAATATCTAGGAGAAAGAGCTAAAAGAAATAAATGTGGCTTATTGCAAATTCAAAGCATCCTTGGAGGATACTTTTGCAGGAGCCGATAGCTAATAGCTATTGTTATCTTGCTGCATGTACTGTATTTGGGTCCTGAGAATTTAGATTCATTCCTTACATTGCTATGTAGAGCATTACAACTTTGCATGGAGGCATTATGAGACATTTTCTTTATTTTAAAAAAATTCATATCTTTTTTGGGCATTATTTACATTTCCTAATGTATTTCTCCTTTTTCTCCCTCACAGAGAACCATCTTTTATAGAGAAAAATAAAAACAAAGGAAGGAAAAGTTCAGCAAAATTAACCAACATAATGAAAGAGTCTAACATTATATGCAATGTTCCACACCCATAGTCCCGTATGTCCACAAAAAAGGAAGAAAGATGCCTTCTCATATTACAAGAGACATTTTCAAAAGGATGAAAAGGCATTCTTAGACACTCAGCTTTAATAAGCCCATAAGAAATTCACAAGAGTGAACAACCCAGTGAAAAACATACCCCAAATTCCTGGGAAACACTTAAATACAAACAATTGCAAGAGCTTTGGTCCAAAACGGAGACAAATTAACTATTCCTGAGGAATCATCCATTTCCAAAGGCCAGCAATGTTGTTAAAGTTTGGATACATATTCTAGTTTAAAATCCCTAGCAAGTAACAACCCCCTATTTCTCTGGGCACAATAGCTCCTTGTACTGCAAACAATGTTGGCTACATAGAACTGGAAGAGCGTCTAATCCCCATGGTAATGGTTTCTCAGTTTCCGACACTGAAATCTTTCTTTGTTCGTGGTGTAATTGTACCACCTGATACTCGTAGGCCCAAAGGTTTGTAAAGAGGGTCAGTTTTCTGTAAGAGCAGGAGGAAAGCAAAACTTACCCACAGCTGCCTCTGTGTATTGTATCCAAAAAGGAGATCAGCCTTGGGGTGAAGTTGTGGCTATAAGGTGTGATTGTAAAGGGATGAGGCTGGTTTTCATACACGCTAGAACTTAATAAAGACAGTGCTATGAAGGGGAAAGAGTGGTAGTATTGGAGTCAGGGAGACATAGTTCAACATTTGTTGAGTTTAGTGATCCTAGGCAAGTCACCTAACTTTTGTGTTTCAAGCTCCTACTGAGCTACTAATTAGCTAATGGAGTCAGGAAGACCTGAGTTCAAATGTGACCTCAGAAACTTATCAGCTATGTGGCCCAGGGCAAGTCACTTAACCTCGTTTGCCTCAGCTTCCTCATCTGTAAAATGAGCCAGAGAAGGAAAACTCAAACCGCTCCAGTATATTTGACAAGAAAACCCCAAATGAGGTCACAGAGAGTAGGACATTACTGAAAATGACTGAATAGTCGCTATAAATGGCTTGTAATCCATGTTGGTGGAGGCAATTCCTATAGCAAGAGGTTACTGCACAGACAAAAGTTGTAGAACCTTCATATATTCACTAAAACTTAGACATTAAAGGTATATAATTCTCTTCAAAGTGGTCATTTTGGGAGACTATTCATTTTATGGCTAACATTTTTATAGCACTTTAAGACTTGCCAAACTCTCTATAGATAACACATGTGTATATATATGTTTATATATGTATATACATAAAATATATGTGGCATTAATAATATTATCTTTACATATATTATAACACATATTATTTTGGTATCACCATAATCCTGGGAGTTAGGGGCTATTATTATCTTCATTTTAGAGATGAAGAAATAGAGCCAGATAGGTTAAATGACTTGCCCAGGGTCACATGGCTCCTATGTATTGGAGGCAGGATTTGAACTCGGGTCTTCCTGACTCCAGGTGCATCCACTACCTACTGCACCAACCAGCTGCCTGTACATGTATTACATGTATACGTAATATTTATTTGGTGTACACTTATTTATATGCTGATCTTCTCTAATGAAATATAAAACGCTTGAGGACAGGAATTCTTTCCTTTTTATATTTATAACCCCCAGTACCCAGCATGGTGCCTGGCACATAACAGGCGCTTAATAAATGTTCGTTGCTTGATTGTTCAAAATGTTATCGTAATGCTCCCTTTGGAATTGCTTTGCTTCGAATGTATTTGGTGGCAACGAAGCACGAGATTTCAGTCTTCCTCCATTAGTTTACAAACCAAGGCCCAGAAAAATAGAACATTTTGTCCAAAGTTGCACAGGAAGCAAATGGCATAGCTGGGATTTGAACTCACATCCTCTGATTCCACACCCAACATTCTTTCCATTGCACCACACCTGTCATTCTGAGAGGATAGACTGGATTTTTTTAAATGGCACCAGAAAACAGAATAAGCTGGAATTTAATCCGGTTTGTGGCAGATACTCAAGCTCAGTGACACCGTGGACAGAGCATTGGACTTGGAGTCAGGCAAATGGCACAACCTCTCGTTGCCTCAGTTTTCTCAAGTATAAAATGGAGATAACAGCACCTGTCTCAGCAAGGTAATTGTGAGAATCAAGTGGGATAATATTTATAAAGCACTTAGCACAGTGCCTGGCACACAGTAGGTATTATATAAACGTTTGTTCCTTTCCTTTCCCTCTAGGTGTATGACCTTAGGCAAATCACGGAATCTTTGTCTGCCTCAGTTTCCTTATCTGTAAAATGAGCATAACTATAGTAGTACCTGCCTCACAGGGTTGTTATGAAGATAAAATGATATACAAAAATATTATAAAATGAATGCTGAAAACTATCTTTACATGAAATTGGAAAAAATACTATTTGCAAACATAAAAGAACATTTAAATGCACATTATGTGCTAGGTACTGGGATGGATATGTCCAAAGTTTCTTACAGTAATATTGCTCCAGTAGATTGTAAATTCCTTGAGGACTGGGTCTGTTTTCTCCAGAGCACCATGCCTAGAACATCAAAGGCATGGAATAAAGGCTTATAAAATGAGGGGAGGTAAAATGAGATAATATTTAAGACTTTATAGTGGCTTCATGACCCCATTTGGGGTTTTCTTGAAAAAGAGACTGCAGCGGTTTGCCATTTCCTTCTCCAACTCATTTTACAAATGAGGAAACTGAGGCAAATAGAATTAAGTGATTTGCCCAGGGTCACACAGCTGATAAGTGTCTGAGGCCAGATTGGAACTCAGGAAATGAGTCATCCTCACTCCCAGGTCTGCATTCTATCCGCTGTGCTGCCTAGCTGCCCTGTTTGACTTTAAGGCTTTGTAAACCTTAAAGTACTATAAAAATGCTAGCTATTATTATTAATATAATTTTTCATTAAAATGAGTTATAACTTAATTTCTAAATTCATTCTAAAGTCATTGCTAAATGACAAAATTTGAATTGTGTGTACGTTAAATTAGTTTGAAGCCATTCTAGAAAAAGGAATTCCGAAGTATTTTATCAATGACACTAGGCAACAGCGTCCTAAGATGACTATTATGAATGGGCCAATAATCTTGTGAAAATGTAAGTTCTGGCGTGTTTGCTAATAAACCTGCAGCATCATCGTATGGTCTCACCTCAAAAAATAAAGCAATAGCGTTGCTGATTATCGCAACTCCATCAGTGAGCGGCTGAACTCTCACGGCCAAAAGTTTCATTAGAAGAGGTAACTCAGGGGTTATCAACCTTCACCATGAAAAACTTAGGATTATTCTTGTTATGTTTCTCAGAAGCCTAACTTTATCAAATGAAAAATTAAGCCCTCCTAGGCATAGTCTTTACATACTCTTTGTACCTTCTTTTAATGACACTCAGTGATCTTTAAGTCATACCAGAGTGCTGTCAGAGTCAAAAAAGACCTGTGTGAACAAGTCACTCAACATTCCGGGCCTTATTTTTTCTTATCTATAAAATTGGGGCAGGAGTGGATCCAAATGACCTATCAGGTTCCTTCCAGTTCTAAAGCCATGATCCTATGACCTACGTAGTTCACCTATCTCACAGGAATATTGTGAAGATTAGATTTGTAATAGATTATATTTATTATAGATTATAATAATAAAATGCATTGTAAAACCTAAAGTATCATATGAACATTAGCTATTATTATTATTATTATAATTAGTCGATCAAAAATTGAATATTGTTCACTCTAGTAGAGGCATAATGGTCTATTCAGCATTTTAGGCATATATTAAAAAATTAACATAATCCTCAACCCCAAGAAAATTACAACAGGAAAGAAAGAAGGAAGGAAGGAAGGAAGGAAGGAAGGAAGGAAGGAAGGAAGGAAGGAAGGAAGGAAGGAGGGAGGCAGGAAGGAAGAAAGGGAGGGAGGGGGGAGGGAGGGAGGAGAGAAGGAGGAAGGAAACAATTATTTATTGACTGTTCTTTGCTAGGCATGATGCCAAGAGCTTTAAAAAATATCTTATTTGATCCTCACGAAAACCTAGAAGGTAGGTGTTATTATTATCCCAATGTAACAGTTGTGGAAACTGAGTCAAACAGAGGTTAAATGACTTGCCCAAAGTCACATATCTACTAAGTGTCTGAGGGAGGATTTGAACTTGGGTCTTCCTGATCCCAGGTTCTGTGGTCTATCCAAAGGGAAGAGAAATTCATTGCAATTCAACAAATACTTATTAAATCCCTACTGTATATAAGACTTGGGTTAGTCAAGTTGTTCAATACTGGGTATATGAGAGATCTGACACAGGGTCTATTCTCTGAGATTTTGCAGTCTGATGAAAGCATTCAGGTAAATCTCCAGTCTGCTCAGCTTAGTCCTCTACAAAATGAGGATTTTGGAGCAAATGACTTCTAGGGTCCTTTATAGTTCAACATTCTATGATTCTAAGAGTGAATAAGGTGCAAAGGCAAGACTCAGGCAAAGTGTTCTGAAAAATCAGAGTGGTGAGAGATCAAATTCTTGTGGGGTGAGGGAGAAGATTAAGGAAGTTTTCATGGAAAAAATGGGATTTTAGTTGAACTATGAAAGAAAAAAGAAATGTAAAAACAAATGGAACTGGAGGGAATAGGGAAAGGTCCATTCAAGGCACTGAGGACAAAGAGAAGGAAGAATGAGAACACTGGATTTAAAAGTCATCCAGTTTGGCTAGGGCAAAGAATATGTAAAGAGAGTCATAAGAAATAGAACTAGTAGGCCAGAGTCAGATTGTGATGGGCCAGGATGCTCAGATTTAAACACGAGGTCTTCCACTTGCTGTCCCATATTTAATAAAATGACACTGAAGTTTTCTGAATAGAAGAGTGACGTTATCATAATGGTCCATTAGGAAGTCTACTCAGGGAGCCGGATGGGAGATGGATGCGTAAGTGAATAGACTAGGAAGGAAGATGAATTTGGAGGCTATTTTAATAGTCAATGCAAAAGACATCAAAATGTAATCAACAAAAGTACGGAGAATACAATTCAAGTCAACTTGCATCACTAACGAATTCTGTAGGGTTGTCCCGATGTCTGGTTATACTGAAACTTAATTATTTTGACTATTGCTGGTAGTGTATGAGTTGGGGCCTGAAGATCTGTTGATTATGCAGAAGTATGCATCACACTTAAAATTCATTGAAATGGCATTTGTGCCAACTGGGATCACTTGGAAAGATGGATGTGAGTAATTGAAGGAATCTTCCTGGATGAGAGGGCCTTCAGTGTCAATCTAGAGGAGGAAAAGGATGTGATATGGTAGGTCTTCAAATAGTGGTTCTGTAGAGTAATAAAGACAATGCTATTAATGACTATTTTTGCTGTGGGACAATAAAATTTTGCAAGTAGTCTTGGGATGGGGCAGGCTCTATCAAATCTTCTGTGTTTCTGTTAGGTCTATGATTATTATTTTATTTCCATAATTAAGTGAAATAAGTAGAGGGGGGAAATACTGGGGAATGAAATTACGTATACTACCGAATTTTTAAGAACAAAGAATTGTCCAGATAACTTAAACAATCTTAACAAAATAGGAATAGCATCTAAATATGTGCTGAAAAAAATTTTTCATGGCCTTCTCTTTGCTGTTGTTCAGTTGTGTCTGACTTTGTGACCCCATTTGGGGTTTTGTTGGCAGAGATACTAGAATGGCTTGCCATTTCCTTTTCCAGCTCATTTTACAGATGAAGAAATTGAGGCAAAACAGGGTTAAGTAACTTGCCCTGAGTCACATAACTAGTAAGTATCTAAGGCTGGATTTGAACTCAGGAAGATGAGTCTTCTTCATTCCCAGCCCCATATTCTATCTACTATACCACTTAGCTGCCATAGGGTCATCTGAAAATTTGCATGTGAAAATTTTTTGAGTAACACCTCTCACACCTGTCTATTCAAAAAAATTTTTTAACATATCTATTTTCTTTCTCTCTCAACCTCCACCCTATTGGGAAAAAAAGAAAGTCAAATTTCTTGTGACATATATTCACAGTCAAATAAAACATTCTCTCAATGGCTAAATACACATATATGTACATATTACATATACATAAACACATATATTAATATATGTGTGTTCCACATGACTAATATGGAAATGTGTTTGCATGACAGCACATGTATAACCCTTAGCAAATTGCTTTCCTTCTCAATGAGGTAGGCAGGAAGGGAAGGTGGAAGAGAAGTTGGTACTCGAAATTGTGAGAAAAAAAAACAAAACCAAGGGTTAAAAATAGTTTTTCTATGTAATTGGAAAAAATAAAATATTAACATTTAAAATATATGTGTGTTTATTTTTATAAATATATTATATGTATCTTATCTATCCATCTATCTTTCATTTTGCACCCCTGTAAAGGATAGCATGGTTCATCATCAATCTTCTGTTTGGTTTCAACAAAATTTTGAGATAATGGTTCAAGTTTAATTCCATTTTGCAGAGGAAGTGAAGGGGCAGAGCATCTGGACTGGTGTTTGGTTCAAATTCATATTTGGCCCTTCCTCTTCCCACAGCAGCTTAAAGTCATTTCAGCAAGGTCTTTGTTAGATCATGAGCTTAAGCATTCCTTAGTAAAGCACACACCAGAATGGAAGTGTCATAAAAAATAGATCTAGTACTTAAAACCAGGGCAATCAATAACTTGCAAATGCACAGTGCGAAAAGATGCTTGCTTACTTGCTTCTTCCCTGCACTCTCTTGCCCATCACTTCTTCTGTCAGTTAAGAAGAGAAACTTTTCTAACTCAAAGAATTTTGCTTATCATTTTTGATCCTAGTTACAACTACTCAAATCATCATTTGAGATCTGCAGTGTCAACCACCCCTATTTCTCTGGATGTTCAAACAGCAAATAACAAAAATAAGTCACTAACGTGTGTTATCTGATTTCCTGATTTTCCTCTTTGTGACATCCTGTGATAATTGCAAAATGATTCTTAAATGTGTGACTATCTAGTTTTGGGTTTTCCAGTTCACAGCTTTTTGTAATACAAAAGGCATTTTCTTTTTTTATGTATTTTTTATTTAATATATTTAGTTTTCAGCATTAATTTTCACAAGAGTTTGAATTACAAATTTTCTCCCCATTTCTACCCTCCTCCCCACTCCAAGATGGCGTATATTCTGGTTGCCCTGTTCCCCAGTCAGCCCTCCCTTCTGTCACCCCACTCCCCTCCCATCCCCTTTTCCCTTCCTTTCTTGTAGCAAAAGGCATTTTCTATATGGATTTTATTTCTAACTGGAGAATAGAAACAGCCATATTATCAGCATTTTGGAGCTAGAAGGTACCTTGGAGATTATCAAGTCCAACTTCCTTGTTCTATAGATGAGGAAACAGAACATTCAGAGAGTTTGAGTGACTTAGCCAAGATCACTTTAGAACAAGGGTTCTTAACTGGGGGTTTCTCAAATTTTAAAAAATATTTATAGGTCTATATATTGATGAATTTATTTCAATATCATTTTCTTTGTAATTCTATATATTTATGCATTTAAAAATGTTATTCTGAGAGGGCATCCATGGATTTCACCAGCCCACCAAAGAAGTTCATGACACAAAAAGGTTTAAGAACCCTTGCTTTAAAATTTAACGCAGGTTCCAACCACAGTCTAACTCATTATGACGAAGTTTAAGCATCAAGAGAACGTGGCCCATTTTGTATGCTGATATCATAAGTATACAAAAGTGCTTGCAAGAACTAACGCAAGGAGATGTACCCATGACACTCCCAACCCCACCCTCCCCATCCCAAGTACCAAGTGCACACAGAAAACTCTTACATATGCAGGGTGGCTAGGGATAAATGTTTTTTGGAAAACTTTTGTTTTTAAATGACCTTCAATTCTATCATGTTCTTAACTGTAATTGATGCTGAGTCCCAAAGCTAACCACAGTGAGTTTCTTGAGGGAGAAGATAATGCAGTACCATAGCTGTACCCCTGTCTGGCCTTTCCAACAGGTCAGCACATGAGTGGAACGCATGCTATGCAGAATGGAAGGAAGGTCTCAGTTCACATAGATGACCTCAGTCACACATTTTCACATGTTTTGGGGTCTTGCCAAGTGCCATCTTTATCACTCCTAGCTAAAACATGTCCCCAGACAATAGGTTGGCTGTCATTTTAATCTACATCAGCAATGGTAGTTACCTCTTCTCATTGTTAAAAATCTCATGTGGATGAGGAATGGTGTGTGAGGAATGGTGACTATGGTCTTTTGAAGGTGCCCTATCTACTCCCTTCCGCTTCTGAAGCTATGATGGTGAGAACATAAGGGAGAGAAGTTGAATAACATGCCTTTATAACCCAATACTACTCAGGAGTTTGGTTATATTTATTTTGAAGCTGGCATAAATATGTCCTTCTTCTGACAGCCATACAACTTGAGAGCAATCACCTTAGAATTGCTGAGATATGCTGAAGTGGTGCCCAGAGAAGCGTCTGGCTTCCACATCCAGGCAGAAAAGCTTGTCATGGCATTATTTTCCCCCTGAACTTATTCACTATAGAATTAACTCTTGTGCATAGAGTTAGGTCTCTGATCTTTGTACTTAAGAGATATATTGCTTCAATATTTTTAAAAATCTGACATTTCACAGGTGAGGATATTTCTTTTTTTGTCTAGTGGTCAACCTTTAATTGACAAGCCTCACCATACTTGTCTTGGCTAGTCTTTGGACGACTGGACCTACAGTCAAAGTATTACCCTGTTGGTAGGACCTGCCAGATTTTATGCATCCTAGGGTTGACTCCATGCAACAGGAAGGCATTGAAGATGATAGATAGAAGATAGAATCTTATTCTAGTGGAGAACTTAGGAAATAATCTAAGAATAAAGTTGTTCAAAATGTTATGGATGATGAGACTCTGAGTCAGGCAATTAGCTACCTAAATACTTCAGAGGAACTGTGATCTTATTGATGTTGGTACTCTTCACTGGTGCAGAATGCAACCCATTCATACTTTCTGATCCATGGCTATTGATCATGACTTCTCGTAAATTCTCCGCAGGTCATACAAGAGGCTTTTCTCTAGACATTATGTGGGTACCAAAACAAGATGTAGCCTGTCTATTTGTTCTTCCTCACCTTTGCACATAATTAGCCCACATGCTTGCCTGGTTACTCAGTACTTTGGTGATATCTTTTATGCTGCTTTCTGTATGCAATTCATTATTACTAGTATGTTGTAGCAAATTTATACCACCATGAGTCTCTCCATTGTCCTTTAGTTGGTCTGTAAATGATATTATGGTATATTCCAGAATTTTTAACTGTATGATATCACCAGAAGAACATTGGTGTTAAAGAAATGGGAGTTAGATTTAGCAGGAAGGTGAGAGGTATTGAATGTATACATTGGTGTGATATTTCCCAAATATAATCCAGTTTGCTCTCTTGCTCCTTTTCAATTCTAGGCTAAATTCATTATCTATCTGCAGTGTCTATCTAAGACATAGATAGTGATGGACCAGCTGTAGGGGTCTGTCTATCCAACTTCATTTCATAGTCTACAAATTAGAAATTCTTAATTTGTGTATTTTTTTCTTATATGGAAAATTAGGCTAAATTCTTTGGAGCATTTTTAAAAATCTCATTTAGAATGCTCTGCTACATTTCCAGGCTTGATGCATTCAGTAGAATGGCATTGGCAAACAGAAGCATCTGTAGGACTTTACCTTCTATATGGAGTAGACCTCTTACATTTATGCCCTGCAATAGACATCTTTCTTGCCCATGACATATACCCGGGGTGAGTTTTATTCTCATTTTACGTCAATAATCAGATAATTATGAAATAAGTTTATCTCTTCTGAGATATCTCAAGAAATTTTGTATGATCTTAACATGCGTGGAAGACATTTTGGTAGAAGAAAAGCCTATGAGGATCTTCTGAATCAAATGTTTCTAGGTAGTCACAAAGAATAGGCAGAGTAGGGTCTTACATTATCTGTATCTTTCTGTCAATTGTGCAACTGTTATGATCTGACCTGTTGTAGAATATCATCTATGAGTTGACTTCCTTTCTCATATTTTTATCAAGGATGCCTTCAAAACATGTTTGTAGAGAAGAGAAAATAGACAGATGGGTTGATAACTATTGGTACCCTCATAATTTCCTTCTGTAGCAATAATATTAGTGATATTGCCACATTTGTTCACCATCTCTTTCTGATATCTTTAGAATTGCTCCTGTAAAGCCGTCAAAATTGTGATATTTCTGTCATGTGTTTTCTGTGTGTACCAACAATTGCTCTTTCAGTTTTTGTGTTCTTTAGTGCAATATTTCTAAATCCCCCTTATTTCTCATGCCTTCCCTCTGTTGATTACTTACATTCTATTCTCTAGATTGCTTATACAACTATGTACAAACGTAGTTGTTTGCATGTTGTCTCCCCTTAGTCGGTGAACTCTTTGAGAGGAGGGATTGTCTTTTGCTGTTCCTTGTATCCCCCACACTTAGCACATTGCCTGGCACATAGTAGGTACTTAATAAAAGTTTATTGACTCACTGACTAGTAAATTGAGTACTTTGATGTTGAGTCCAGCTGTGGTAGTTCCATTGCATTGATGGAGAAAACAGTGTATTACAAAAATCTTTCTAGATCTTTCCCAGTTTTTGTCTGTTTTCTGTTTTCCTTCTAGTTTCATCCTCAAAGGCTCTTAGAATCATTTCACTTAAATGAGTTAGACACAAAGCTTTTTATAGATTCACTTCAGCTTCTATCACTTCTTGCTAAAGGGAATGCTCCTCATAATCTTCCACTATCTTCTTCCATAATATTTTTCCAATATGATTATATTCTAGACCTCTGATGTCTTTCACTATTACAACTTCATTCTTGGTGAGAATGCTTTCAAGTGAAATGGCCAATGGCCCTTTTTTCAGTTCTCATCTTTCTTGACTTCTCTACAATGTTTGACACTTTTGATCAATCCCTCTTGCAAGGCACTCTCTCCTCTTTGAGACACGGCCCTTTCTTGATTCTTCTACTTATCTGCTGATCCTTCTTAAGTCTCCTTTGCTTGATCATTATTTATGCTATACTCCTTATGTACAGCATACAGCAGGGCTCTGAACTGTACCCTCTTCTCTTTACATTTTCTAATCAATCTCACCAACTGTCATGGGTTATGTGTTCGTGTCTACATAGGTGAGTCTCATATCTGCATATTCAGTCCTCATCTCTCCTGTGAGCTTTGGTCCCACATTACCAACTTCTTTCTGAACATCTGCACATATATATCCAATAGACATCTCAAACTAGATACCTCCAAAATGGAACTCAACATCGTCCTTCAAAAACCCACTCCTCTTCCTAACTTTTGTATTTTCGTAACCACCGTCCTCCCAGTTGCTGAGGTTCATAACCTTTTTATTATTCTTTAGTCTTCCTTTTCCTTCATTACTTATAACCAAACAATTGATGTCTCACTGATTTTGTCTTCACAATATGTTTCACATTTGTCTCCTTCTCTCTACTCATATGGCTGCCAACTGAGTTCAAATCTAAACCACTCTTGCCTGAAGTACTGTTAAATTTGGTCTACCTGCCTCCAATATCTGCCTTTTCTAATCTGCCCTTCCCATAGCTGCCAAATTGATATTCCTAAATTACAAGGTTTACCACTCTACCTCATTGTCCTAGGATAAAATGAAAACTACCCTATCTGGCATTTAAAGTGGTAGTGAGGTCTCATTGAATGCTGGACCTGGAGTCAGAAAGACCCAGGTTTAAATTCTTCTTTAGACCTTACTAGCTGTATGACCCTGGGCAAGTCTCTTAATCTCTGTCTGCCTCAGTTTGTTCATCTGTAAAATAGACATAATAATAGTACTTGCCTACCAGTATTGTGAGGATAAAATGAGATAATATTTAAGGTATTGCAAACTTTAAAGTGCTCTAGAAATGATGGCATTAATACAATTTTTTTCATTAAGAACAAGTTATGACTACTAAATAATGAAATTTGCTGCATGTATGTGTATATGTTAAACTTGCTTGAGGAAATTCTAGACATTTGACAAAACCAACTTTGCCATTCCTTTATTTGACTCTCCAAGAAGAGCCTATATGCCACCCTTCCATTCATTGCAACTTCTGTATATGTTCTGTGGTCAGTTATCATGAGAATATTGATATCATTCAATACCTCCAACCAATGATCAACTTTAAACAAGGCTCTCATATGAAGTGCACCAAAAGTTAAATTATTAGATGGTTTACAAACTATAATTCTTAACATCCTCTGCCCTATTTTCTGATATTCTGCTACCGAACTGTAAGGCTAGAAAGGCATGGCACAGGATTGAGGTCCATTTCATATTTCTCCTTTGTTTCACAAGTTGTCATGGTGTATCAGTAAGGCAATAAGAACAATGTAGATGATAATCATCAAAATGCCTATGTAGTTCTGTATCACAAAGTATATGAGACTCTCCACATAGAAGGTAGAAGAAGTATAACATTTATTCAGACACCAGAGAACCACATCCCACAAGCCGTTTATCTAACCTATCAGAGCAGTAAAACATTCAATACACAATATCACAACCTGGAGCCTCAGCATCCCAAAACCTCTCCAACACCCTGTTGGGGTCTTCCCCACAGACAAACTCTCCCAGTACAGCTAAGTCAGCCTGTTGAGTTCTAACTATCATGAGGGCAGCCATTAGCAGCCACCAGCAGGCAAAACTCTCTCTCTCTCTCTCTCTCTCTCTCTCTCTCTCACTCTCTCTCTCTCTCTCTCTCTCTCTCTCTCTCTCTCTCTTTCTCTCTCTCTCCCCCTCTCTGCATTTCTTGTGAAACTTCCTTTTGCTGTCAGGAAGGTTCTCCCACCATATGTGACTTAGGCTTCCTGTGACATAAGCAGGCCTATCAATGGGTGGGAAAGATCTTCAAATCTAATTGCTACTACATTTAGCCCCAAGATCTTTTGTACCCATAACTGATGTCAACAGAACTTTACACAACAATATAACAGAGATAACACAAGATAAGCGTATAAAACAACGTCATTATTCCCCCCCTTGAACAAATGGGGCTCAAAATCTTGGGGTAAGGGGTTAAGATCTCATCCTCCAGAGCTTCTTCCTGCTGAAATTGGACATAGAGCTGTCCCTGCCCCAAAAGATAAAGAGTCTCATTGAAGAGGTCAGTTCTTTAGCAAGCTGGTATCTGGAACTCAGTTGATGCCAGGTCCAGGGATGACACATCATGGTCATGGACAGGCCCAGGGGTGACATCTGAACACATCAGAGGGTAACATCTAGCTTAAGCGATCAGGCATTTGCAGGTGAGTGGTACTAAGCCTGCAGGAAACAAATCTCACAAACAAATTTAATAGACAAAAGCCAAAAAGAAACAAAGAGATGATCATAGACTCATTCGTGATAGAATATGAGTCAAGAGTATAGTTTCATAATTATTTTCTCCTATTGTTACAGTATTGTTTTTCCCATGTGCTATAATTTCTGCAGCCTTTAGAACATCATCCGGCTTCCGTTTTACCCATACTTTAGCTCCCAATTTTATTCTATCAAATCTACCAAATCTTTCCTTTCCTCTGATAGTTATTTTGGAATGAGGGTCAGTTTTCACAAGGGGTATTGTTTCCCAAGGAATAATAGTAAATTGAACTATTCTATAATTTTTATACAACTGTATAAGTTCTTCATCCAAATTCTGGATGGTCACAATAATTTCTTCCTTGATAACTATACACTATCATTCCAGCCAATACATGTATTCCTTGAGCTGCTAATCCTGGTTTAGGTAATATCCATCCAATGTAGGGATTCTTATACATAACCCAGCAGAGATTTTTCTTATCCCTTTTCTCTCCAACCAAAAGTTCTCTAAACAATGCAAATCACATCCTGCCAAACCAGGTATTCCTGGATACGGTGGTGAGATATCTTCCCTCACAGTCCAATACTCAATATTTTGGATCTTATGTGTTTGCTGTTTTCTAAATTGCAGATTCGAGCTCATCATTCTGACTAGAGGTGTACTTCCTCCTAATGTCTATTATTCATCTCATGTAAAGCAGTGAACAAATTATCCTTCCAATGTTGACATGAATTATTGGAACTTAACCTTCTTAACTATTCTTTCAACAATCCATTCATTCTTTCTATCAACCTAAATGCTTGTGGATAATATGGAATATGATATATCCACTCTATATTGTTCAATATACAATATCTCTTCATCTAATTACCTTGGAAATGTGACCCATTGTCACTTTGAATCTTCATTAGGGTTCCATAATATAGATTTATAATATCTAGAGTTTTACAGTTGGTTTCTGGGTTGCATTCTTTTTTATAAATTTTATTTTATTTTGAGGGGAGAAGGCAAGGCAATTGGAGTTAAGTGACTTGGCCAAGGTCACACAGCTAGTAAGTGTGTTAAGTGTCTGAAGCCACGTTTGAACTCAGATCCTCCTGACTCAAGGGCCAGTGCTCTACTCACTGCACCACCTAACTGCCCCTCTGGGTTGCATTCTTATAAAGACAAGCCACTAGTACACCTGAATAGGTGTCAACACAAGTACATATAAATTTGCATCCTTTATCTTGGGGTAGTGGCCCAACATAATCTATCTGCCAAATCTGGGCTGAAACTTTTCCACTTGCTATTTCTCCAGTTACTACCTGAGGAACAGTTCGTTCCTTTTCCAATTGACATATATGACATTCCTCCGTTACTTGCTTTAACAGTGAATAAGAGATACTAATGTCTTCATCTTGTGCCCACTGGTGTGTGGCCTGGACCCCTAAATGGACGGCCATTTGGTGGGCCCATTTTGCTAGTACTAGAACATCCGTTGGTGTCGAAGTAGGGACAATATGTTCGGTAGCAGTCTTTCCTAGTTGATCAGTATGTGCATTGTACTCACGTTCTGGTGTAGTGAGGGCCATGTGAGCGTTTACATGAAAAACTGACAAATTAGTAACCAAGACAGGTCCCATATATCTTCCCATAGTTCTTTGCCCCAAACTTGTTTGCCATGAATTTTCTAATTTTGATTTTCCACATTGGCATCCATGTAGCTAACCCATTAGCTACTGCCCACTAATCAGTGAATATATGACACTGTCCTCCTTTCTCTGTTTTAATAGCTTGATGTACTGCTATAAGTTTAGTGTACTGACTACTTCCACCTATTCCTGTACTTTCCAAAATCCTCTTAGTACATGGGTTATAGGCTACTACTTTCCAATGTCTTTTATGGCCCAAATATTTTGCTGTCCCGTCTGTAAACCATGCATGTTTCTTCTGTTCTTGTTAGTCCATCATATCCATCATTCCATTTTCCCAAGGATTGTACCAACCATTGTGCCTTGGTTCAGAGTGTTTGTCATTTCTGTCAATGTCGATGCTTATGATAGATTCACGTAGAGCAAAAACTCCACTTTTGCCTGTTTTTGATTTATTCCGAATGTATCATTTCCATTTAATTATGCTAGCCTCTTGCGCATGTCCAATTCTGTGAGATGCTGGGGTACTCATTACCCAACTCATAATCGGGATTCCAGGCCTTAGTATCACTTCATGGCCCAGAGTCAGTTGTTCAATCTCTACCAAAGCCCAATTTGCAGCTAACAACTGCTTTTTAAAAGGTGTATATTGTAATCCAGATGAAGGTAGTTTCCTTGACCAAAAACCTAAGGGTACATTTTGGCTTTGTTGTTTCTGCCATAAACTCCAATTCACATAGTCATCCTGTAAAGTCACTTGTAATTCCACTGGTCCACTTTGCATAGGCCATAAATCCAAAGCCAATTATATAGCAGCTTTAGCTTCTGCAAAAGCTTTGCTCTGTTCAAGTCCCCAATCAAATTCCTATTTTTCCCTTGTAACTTTATATAAGGGTTTCAAAATCTGTCCTAAACGTGGAGTGGAGTGTCTCTAATATCCAAACGGTCCTATGAACTTTTGGGCCTCTCTTATTGGTGGGGATAGGAAAATCTTGAGTCTTATGTCAAGCTTGGGGGAGAATTTCTCACAGTCCTTTATTCCACTGTATACCCAAAAACTTTACAATTTGAGGTGGTCCTTGAAATTTTGCAGGGTTAATTTCCCGTCCTTTGCTTTTCATATGCTAAATTAAAAGTATCAAACTCTTCTCTATTTCTTTTACATTTTCTCCCTGTATCAAAATATCATCTATGAAGTGGGTAAGCTGTATACCAGGTAACTTCAATTCATCTGAATTTTCAGTCACAATCTTATGACAAATAGGCTATGCAGATATACTTGTGGCAAACATGTAAAAGTATATTGTCAGCCCTGCCACGTGAAAGCAAACTAGTCCCATTGTTTGGAGTCTACTGGGATCATAAAGAAAGCAATGGCCAAATCAATAACTGCGTACCAAGTCCCATCATATTTCTAGATCCTTTCTATTAAGGTAATAGTACCTGGTACAGCAGCATACAAGGGAGGAATCACTTTATTCAATTGTCTTTAATCCACTGTCATTCTCCACATTCCATCTGACTTTTGTACTGGCCACACAGGATTATTCCATTGAGTGGTTGTAGGGACTAACACTGCTGCTTCAACATATTCCTTTATAGTACTGGCAATTTCATCTTGCCCACCTGGCACTGCTTCAGAGTAATTACTTTAGAAGATTCAGGGAAAGTGATTGGGTCTATATTTACTTTTCCCACCAAAATTGTATTAATCCCTATCTTCTTTACTGCAAACTGTTATCTCCCTTCAGGTAAATTCAGAGTCACAACTTTCAGTATATCTATTCCAATGATACATTCAGGAATGGGTACAATGACCACAGTATATTCTTTCTTAGGCAATTGTCCAACTTTCATCATCAGTTTCAATTGTTTGGCTGATATTTGAGACCCTCCTTCCATGCTTAAATTTGTCAGGGTTTCCATAAATCAAGCTGGCCTCTGCCCCAGTGTCTATCCATGCCCTAGTTATAGTATTTGATCCATTCTTCCAATATATAGTCAGATTAATATGAGGTCTGTAATCCTGTCTGTGTGTTTCTTTAATCTGAGCTGGGGCTCAGCCTATTCCCTAATCTCCTTGAAGATGTGACTCACTTGGATATGTGTTCAAGATCTGTAGGATTTGTAGGGGCAGTTCTTACTTCTCTATTCCATTTGCTATTAAGGCCCTTATCTTGGTACATTTTGTATAGCTCATTAGTTGGAATACCATCTATTCCTCTAAAATCTACCCCCGCTTTCAATAGAGCAGTAAACATTTCTCTCCTTGTCATTCTATTCCGATGTTGACTCTGCTGGTTTTGCACCCTTCTATCCCAAGGAAATTTATTATTTTCCCAGTCTCCTAGGTCATTTAACTGTGAAATCTTAACCAGCACCTCTGAAAGAGGGTTCCCTAGTTCTGCAATCAGCAGAATCAGAATTACATGTTTATAAGTGTGGGGGGGTGCTGACTTAACTATCAAATTCCTATGAGAGACTCCCAAGGGAGTTTCATAGTAAACTTCAGCATTCCCTAAAATAAGAGCAGTCTTCATTACCTCCTCCTTTAACTTTCTCATACAGTCCCTAATTGAATACCAGGGTCTATCTGTGGTAGGCCACATAATATCAGCAGAATTATCCTCTTTACAATGTGTTTCAGCCAAAGCCAACAAACTGGTTGTTTGGTTACCTCTTTGTGAATGACAATCCCTAAAAGCTTGCTGTATAAAAGAATTCTGACTAATACTTATGGATCGCATACAATCCACAGTATCTACAGACACTCCTGTGGCCCCTTCATTACTGATTCTCACCATCCAGGATATGAATGATTCTCCAATTCTCTGGGTGACCCTACTCAAGATATCTATGATTTTCTGCTGTGTAAAATCTTCCAAAATCAAAGGGGAAGAGCCAAGATGGCAGCTAGAAAGCAGGGACTTGCTTAAGCTTTCCCCCAAATCCTTCTAAACACCTGTATGAATGGCTCTGAACAAATTTTAGAACTGCAGAACCCACAAAATAACAGAGGGAAGCAGGTCTCCAGCCCAGGATGACCTGGATGGTCACTGGGAAGGGTCTATCACACAGTGCTGGGAGTGGAGTGCAGCCCAACATGGGCCACGCCAAGACAGACCAGACCGAGAGTCAACTGGAGCAGGCCTTAGGGCCATGAATCATTGAGGTGGGCAGTTACCAGACTTCTCAACCCACTAGCACCAAAGACCATGGAGCAGGTTAGTGGGTAAACTGCTAATTCAGGTTAGAGAGTGATCTGGCTACCAGCCCTGGGGGTGGTGGAGGTGGTGCGGCAGTGGAGCTTCAGCGTCAGCTGCCTCCGGAATCCCTGGCTCACACAGTGGGAGGAATCAAGCAGCAGATCAGAGAGGGAGTGCAGGGCTTGCTTTGCCCTGCTTGGATCTGGGTCACAATCCTGCTTCGCAGTTCTTGGGGGAGAAAGAGTGCTGCTGTGGCAGAGCTTGTGGTGACAGTGGAGTAGAAGTAGCTCTGAAAACAGCAGCACTTGGACCCTAAAGCTTGAGACAAAGCATTCTCTACCTACAAGCAGTCATACCCTGACAAAAAGCTCAAAGGTCAAGTAGTTGGCTGGGAACATGAACAGGCAGTGAAAAAGGACACAGACTCAGATGCAGACTCAGACTCTAAAATCTTTTTTGGGGGACAAAGAATATCAAAACATACAGTCAGAAGAAGTCAGCAAAGTCAAAGAGCCTACATCAAAGCCTCCAAGAAAAATATGAGTTGGTCTGAGGCCATGGAAAAGCTCAAAAAAGATTTGGAAAAGCAAGTAAGAGAAGTAGAGGAAAAATTGGGAAGAGAAATGAGAGTGATGTGAGAAAACCATGAAAAACAAGTCAACTACTTGCAAAGGAGACCCCAAAAATACTGAAGAAAATAACACCTTAAAAAGTAGATTAACTCAAATGTCAAAAGAGCTCCAAAAAGCCAATGAGGAGAAGAATGTGTTGAAAGGCAGAATTACCCAAATGGAAAAGGAGATCCAAAAGACCACTGAAGAAAAAACCACCTTAAAAATTAGATTGGAGCAAGTGGAAGCTGGTGACTTGATGAGAAATGAAAATATTATAAAACAGAACCAAAGGAATGAAAAAATGGAAGCAATGTGAAGTATCTCATTGGAAAAACCACTGACCTGGAGAATAGATCCAGGAGAGATAATTTAAAAATTATTGCACTACCTGAAAGCCATGATCAAAAAAAAAAAAGCCTACATATCATCTTTCGAGAAATTATCAAGGAAAACTGCCCTGATATTCTAGAACCAGAGGGTAAAATAGAAATTGAAAGAATCCATCGATTGCCTCCTGAAGAAAATCCCAAAAAGAAAACTCCTAGGAATATTGTTGCCAAATTCCAGAGTTCCCAGATCAAGGAGAAAATACTGCAAGCAGCCAGAAAGAAACAATTTGGATATTGTGGAAACACAATCAGGATGACACAAGATCTAGCAGCTTCTACATTAAGAGATCGAAGGGCTTGGAATATGATATTCCAGAGGTCAAAGGAGCTAGGATTAAAACCAAGAATCACCTACCCAGCAAAACTGAATATCATGCTGCAAGGCAAAATATGGATTTTCAATAAAATAGAGGACTTTCAAGCTTTCTTAGTGAAAAGATCAGAGCTGAATAGAAAATCTGACTTTCAAATACAAGAATCAAGAGAGGCATGAAAAGGCAAACAAGAAAGAGAAATCATAAGGGGCTTGCTAAAGTTGAACTGTTTTGTTTGCATTCCTACATGGCAAGATGATGTGTGTAATTCATGAGACCTTTCTAAGTATTAGTATAGTTGAAGGGAATATACAAATATATAGAAAGGGTAAGTTGAATATGAAGGGGCAATATCTAAAAAATAAAATCAAATTAAGGGAGGAGAGAGGACTATATTGAGAGAGGGGAAAAAGGGAGAGATAGAATGGGGTAAATTATCTCACATAAAAGTGGCAAGAAACAGCAGTTCTCTTAGAAGGGAAGAGGGGGTAGGTGAGGGGGAATGAGTGAATCTTGCTCTCATAGGGATTGACCTGAGGAGGGAATAACATGCACACTCAATTGGGTATCTTACCCCACAGGAAAGAAGGAGGAAGGAGATAAAAATGCGGGGATGATAGAAGGGAGGGCAGAAAGGGGCAGGAGGTAATCAAAAACAAACATTTTTGAAAAGGGACAGGGTCATGAGAGAAAATTGAATAAAGGGGGACAAGATAAGATGGAGGGAAATACAGTTGGTCTTTCACAACATGAATATTGTGGAAGTGTTTTACATAATGACACATGTGTGGCTATGTTGAATCGCTTGCCTCCTTAGGGAGGGTGGGTTGGAAGGGAAGAGGGGAGAGAATTTGGAACTCAAAGTTTTAAAAGCAGAAGCTCAAAAAAAAGGTCATTTTTGCATGTAACTGAGAAATAAGATATGTACGGAATGGGACATAGAAATCTATCCTGCCCTACAAGAAAGTAAGGGGAAAGGTGATGGAGGGCAGTGGGGTGACAGAAGGGAGGGCTGCCTGGGGGACAGGGCAACCAGAATATATGCCATCTTGGAGTGGGGGGAGGGTAGAAATGGGGAGAAATTTTGTAACTCAAAATCTTGTGGAAATCAATGTTGAAAACTAAAATATTAAACAATAATATATATTAACAATTAATAAAACCCTGGAATAGAGGAGCCAGAAGTGGGGGCACAACACTTGTTTAGCTGGGGAAACGGGCCCCTTTTGTGGTGGCAGAAGGAGACCAGGGCAGGAAGGCAGATGTCCAGCAGGCCCCACCTTGTCAGACCAGTGTGAGTTCCTGAGCCCCAGGGGGTGGAGCTGGCAAGCACCAACACCAGGACCCTAGACCTGCCTTCACACAGCCAGGGGAATTGGCTGCTTTATAATATAGTTATAAGCTGCCACCCAAATAGAGGAGAAACTGAGGGACAGAGGTTGCAAACTCTCTGAGAGCCATGGAGGTGTTTCCACTTTCCCAAAGATCCCTCAAGTGCTGGGTGGAGTGCATTACTATCAGGGTGTACTAGTAAATACTTAACAATGGGCTGGAGCTGGAGGAAGAAGTATATAGATACACACATGTTTATTAATGCTTTCTTAAGTTGAGATAATCAACAAAACATTAGTCAGTTGGAGCTGGTTCCAGCATACTCCTTAATACAACCATGGTGAATATAAGCTTGCCTAGTACCTCGTTCTTATTGTGAATTGGAGCAGGCAGGAGGCAGCGGCATCACCTACTGGTTAAATACACAATATTAGAGGAATGAGAAGAAAGCCCCTAATATGCTGGTATATTTATTGAAACTATTTCATAGTAAACAATTTTAAAAATGCTCGGTTGATTGACAAGAGTTGCATAAAATAGGCAGACAGTAATCGGGTGGCACCCTTAAAGAAGTATTTACAATGATGAGACCATAGATCCGCTGGAGTATTGCATATGCTTAACAGAAGTAATGGAATTCATTCATTGTTTGCAAAGCATTGTGCTAAAGATATGATTGCTCAGGAAGACATAATCTAATTATAGGGATAGAACAAATTAAAGTTAAAAAGATATGACATCATATAAAATGGATCGAATTTGTATAACATAATGCTAAAAGAACTTGGAGTAGTGGACTTGTTGAAATTAAGTGAGATCAACTAGGGAAGGCTTCTTGTAGGAAATAGTTCTGAAAGGCATTAATTCAGTGAGGGGAAAGTGGAAGGACAGGGGAAAGTACTCAAGTATGTAGAAAGATCTGCCCAAAGCACCAGAGAGGTAGGGATCAAGTTTCAGGCAAGGTGACAACAAATAGGTTTGCTTGGTTGCTGAAGGAGAGACCAAGGCAGACTGGATTGGAAGTCAACAAGTAGGAACTTTGAAAACCAGTCTTGTCCATTCTTCTCCCTCCCCTGAGAACTACCAAACCAAAACAAACAAAAAACTAAACATTATTAATAGGTACAAATCTCTCCTGTTTTTGAAGACCTCTGCAGGAACAGATTACATATATAACCCTCCTTTGGTAATCCATTCTAAATATTTAATCATTCTCATTGCCAGGAAATTTATGCTGTGGTAAAAGTCCATTTCTTTTTGGTAGTTAGGCAACTGACCCCACATACATCTGAAGACCTCTATTAAGTCAACCCTCAGTAAATCTTGGGTCGTAGACATCTTAAAGAATCAGTATACATGTCCTTTGAATAGCATTCAAAAGAATGCATTCAACATCTGTTGACAACCAAGATGACAATATCTATTCCAAACTTTGACCTGAAAGAATACTAGAAATTGATACCAAAACTGAAGATAGAAAACAATCAGAGAATCCCGAAGCTGTCAGAGACCTTCATTTTACAGATGTGGAAACTGAAGAACCAATTTGCCTAAGATTGCATAGCAAATAAAGGTGACAGAACTGAGATGAAAAACCAGGTCTCTGACTCTTAATCCAGCATGTGCTACAAAAGTTTATATAAATAGTTGAGGTAAATTACTTACTCTCTCTGGGCCTTGATTTCCTTATCTGTAAAATGAGGGTATTAGATTCTTTGAAGTCACTTTGAATTGTAAAATTCTATGAATCTAGACTATGAGATAAAAGTGCTTAATAAAGATAAAATGAGATTAAAAAAACCTTTCTTTTATCCATTTCCCATTAAGTCAATGATTATAGGATTTTTAGACTTAAAAGAGATCTTGCTACCATCATCCAAAATCCTCTGAGATTTCATTCAGCATGTTTAATCTTTTCTCCCCTTTAAATTGATTAGTTGGGTTTTTTGTTTTTCCTGCAGCATGGACCAGGGCAGCTAGGTGGTATAGTGGATAGAGTGCTTTTTGGGCACAGAAACACAAAACTGTCTGCTAAAGTAGAGGGAGAAAGCAATTTGGTGGTATAATGAATGGCACACAACATTTGGAGTCAGGAAGATAGAAATTCAGCTCCTGCTTCAAATGTTACTTAACCTCAGGTGTGATAAGTAACTTCTCTCTGCCTTAGTTTTGTCATCCGTAGAATGGGGATGATAATAACACTTATATTTAAGGATAAAATGAGATGATGTATATAAAACACTTTGTGATGGGATGTATATAAAGTACTACACAAATGCTATTATTATTGGTATCATTGTGATCTATAGCTGCTATGAGTATATGTGTATATGATTAAAATCATAGCCTTTTTGAAGTAATGAAGTATAAAAATGTGTCTGTGTGGATATGAAGTATATATTTGTGCAAGGGGAACATGGGCTTTGCTGTGATGACAGATATTTCCTTCCGCTCAAAGGGTTCTCAGTGACTTGAGGATTTTTCAGACCTACAAGGCAATTTGTGAGATCCAGTATATGACAGAATTTGGAATGATAAATGGAAAGGGCTGTGTTTATCCCCCAAATCAAAAAGATTCAGCAGGAGTTGTGTACCATATGTAAGGCACACTCCCTATGTCCTGAAGTAAAGAAGGGGTCAATGGAATTTTGCTGCCCTAACTTAGGTAAGAGTAAGAGCTGGGACCATCTACTGAAAAGGCAGAATCAGTAAAACCCTGCAGCTGTCTGAGTAGCCCTTTCTTGTGACAGCTAAGTGGAGATATGAGACTGAAGAACAACAGAGCTCTAAGTAAGCTTGACTTTGAGGAATGGGGGATTCACGAAAAGGTAGTGATAATATCTCATAGTATGGAACATCAGTTTCTCAGGGATTAGCTAGGGAAAGAGGTCCTAAGCTTATCTTCAGTGGATGATTGAATCTATAGGAAATCATACTCATTTGTGTGTCGGAGTGGGGGGGGGGAGTATAAGAATGATGCACTTTGTTGATTTTACTTTTCTTATTCTGTCCAGTTAAATACTTTGCTATTTGCTAAAGCTCCCCAACCTAGTGCCTACTCAGTCAATAATTAGTAAACATTTATTAAATGCCTACTATCTGCCAGGCACTGTGCTAAGCTCTGGGGATACAAAGAAGGGCAAAAAACAACCTCTGTAGTTAAGGAACTCATAATCTAATCCAGGAGACACCAGACAATTATGTACAAATAAACGGCATATAGGATAAATAGGAAATAGAGTCAAGGCACTAGAATTAAGAGGGATTAGGAAAGGCTTCCTATAGAAGGTAGGATTTTAGCTGGGACTTGAAGGAAGCCAGGGAAGCCAGGAGGTAGCAATGAGGAGGGAGAGCATTCCTGGTATGGGAGATGCCAGTGAAAATGCCCAGATTCTAGAGAGGGAGTGTCTATTTTGTGGAACAGCCAGGAAGCCAGTGTCACTGGATTGTAGTCCATTCAAGTAGTTCTAGTCAAGTAGGAAGCTATGACATATAGATAAATAACCATAATACAAAATAATAGAAGATAAGTCCATCAAAAAAGGTGAAATCCTGGGGCTATGTGAAGTCTAAAGAGGAAAGATAATTACTGACTAGGCAGATATAGAAAAGCTTTAAGGAAGAATTGGTGTTAGAGTTAAGCCTTAAAGAATAGGTAGGAAATTCAACAGGCTGAGGGAAGGGAGGAATGGAGGAAGATATTTCAGTTTTAGGATGTACATGAACAGATCAGTCAGGAACCATCAATCAAATAGCAAAATATTTAATTGAGATAGAATAGAAGAGAAACAACAAGGAAAAGTTAACCCAGTAACCCATGGAAATTCTAAAGAGAATATAATAAATATTATATGGTAGATCCAGTTGCATGTATAGTATTGTCAAGCAATATTATAAGACTTGTTCTATGCAATTCATGGCCATTCAGAAGAGATTTGCCTCACAGCTCAGAAAGCGAAAACCAAATTGTTAAAGAACACATGTTGCACAAATTATGTTATACAGTGGAATGGACAGCCAACTGAGTTAGTCTACTGGTGTATATATCTTAGACAGGCACTAAAAATAGACAATAAGTCAGTACTGATTTGAATATGAAGAAAAAGCAGACTGAATGGCATTTGAGGAATTGCATAGCACTTTCAAAATTGCAAAGCTGCTTCGTGTTATCAAAAGTCCATCTTTCAAACACCAATATTTTTCTGATGCTATTTAATATGACCATGACTCATGGAACATTGCCATTTCAGGGATACAAAACTGCAGGTGACCCAAAGGCCAATGAAAGGACACATGATAAAAGTAGACTGCAGCATATTGCCAACAAAGAAAAATGCAAAAAGCACTGCAAGAGACATATAGAAAGCATGCATGACCCAAAAAAGAGGTGAACTGGTTGTATAGCAAAAGTGGGGGACAAGAGATGAGCAGCCTTGGGGTCGTACTGGTATTTATGAGATATTGGATGACCTAAAGAAGGGTTCCAATACATTGGGTAGATCCATTATGGAAGGATATGAACCAGAATCGCACAGGATAAGAAGGCAGGTATGAATTGGGATTTGTATTTGAGATGATTTTTATAGTTTAACCATGGAAGTTATTTATTCTTTAATTGTGTTTGCTTGTTTGGTATGTTCTCTTTAGTCTTTGTGAACCCTGATTCATAACAGTGTTTCATAAACACCAGCAACTCTCTTTCGTAATTGTTTATCAGAGATCTGAAATTGGGTCCTTCATTCTCATTGAGTATGAAAGAGAAACAGTGAGCATTCTTTTGCTCATACTTGAAAAGGAAATGGCCTAGACAACAATCACAATGTTGAACACAAATATCATGCCTGAGACCTGCGCCTTTTATGTGTTTGTTGTTCAAACACATGTATCGAGTGGGAGTGGTTACTTATGAAGACAGTTATTAATGACAGACATTTATAGTACAAACATTTAGAATAAAATCCAGCTCCAATGTGTCATAAAGCTGTTAACCTACTTGAACCCGTTCCCCAAATGATATTGTGCAGAAATTTCAGTTGAAAAGAAAAATAAACTGCATTACAAAGCAATTAATCCTCCATTCAGCTGTTGCATAGCACACGAGACACAAGAGGCTGTAGAGGGTGCTTTGGATTACTTACTATGATGCTGTGTTCTGAGGGGAACAATTAGAAAAAAATGAAATTATAGCCTATAAATCCAATGTTTTCACTGAAAAATTGCTATTGGATTGGGTTTCTATTACCATAACAAGTCATTAAGGGAAACATTGTGACTTATTGCAGTAAATATTGCAAAATAAATGTCAAATTGTTTAGCAAAACTATGGCATTGGAACTGAGACAGGCTTTGACAGCAATTGAGTCTCTTTCTGGTTTGTGGGTGAATAGTAGCCATTATTCTTCGCTTCCTTCTCAATAGCTGATTGTCAAATCTAGAAGTGAATATTACCAGTAATAATCCTTCAAATTTTCTTGGCAACTGGCTCCATTATTTAATTATCCTTATAAAGTTTTCTTGTAGTTCAGCCAGAATGTGTCTTGCCTTAGCTCACCAACATTATTGTTCAGCTTCCATTGACAGAGTATAATTACTCTCCCCTTCCCGATACCCATCACATATTTTATCTCTTTGTAACATCGAGTACAGCATGTGCTCATTGGCAGTTATCATCTTTCTCCTTTGCAAGCTTTTCCTTAAGCTTAGCCTGTTTTCTTCCTTGCACTTCCCCCAATACATTACATTCTTTCAAAGTTTCAGTGTCAAGGTTTGCCCCCAGAGACTCATCCCCCAAAACCTGATTTACTTGTTGGAAAAGAGCGGACAGGTGCATGCAAGAATCTGGCCCTGAGTATTCAAGTTTCTCATTTTTTTTTTCTGATGTTCTTATTCTCGGAGAATGTTCTTCGAACTGAATTCAGTAGTTGTCCCTGGAATAAGATACAAGGACAAAATACTTCAGTATTAGTCATTCAGGCACTTCTATTAGTCAACAATCAGTTATTAAGA
The DNA here is from genome assembly GCA_028646595.1 of Phalanger gymnotis. NCBI lineage: Eukaryota > Metazoa > Chordata > Mammalia > Diprotodontia > Phalangeridae > Phalanger > Phalanger gymnotis. The sequence goes on from CM053624.1 coordinate 217,973,599, forward strand.
ACTGATCATGTGCAAACTACTCTGCTAGACATTGGGAGGGGTGGGGTGTAAAGATGGATATGAGATAAGGTCTTTCCTCATACAGTTTCCATTCTAATAAAGAAAATAAGATGGTATTGGCAGCCAGCCTGCTCAATATCTGTGTGATCGTGAAGAGAATTAGTCAATAAATAGCTGTGTTCCAATTGTTTAATGTGATACCTATGGGGGCAGACTTTGTTAGATCAAAGGAAGTGGTACCTAGGGCTGCATGTTTGGACCGATGAAATGACTCACTGTGAGAAACAGGACAGGGCAGGCTTTCTTTGTGTTCTCTTTCACAATGAAAACATGGAGCTGGGCTAAAAGTCTGAGATGTTCTTCACTTCATAGGCCGGTTAGACTCAAGCAAATGCCAAAGTCATGGCATCGTAAGCAATGAGTTAAGTAAATCTGTTTACTGCAAAAAAAGTGTGGCTTTGGGGAGGAGGGCATCTCTTCTTCCTGGAAAACACTGTGTGTGTATGTATGTGTGTGTGTGTGTGTGTGTGTGTGTGTGTGCGTGCGTGTGTGTATTTATGGGACAAGACTCCTGAGAAGGCTACTGGGGATGGGGCAGGGGCAAAGGGAGGTGGAGAGAAGAGGACTAGACTAGAAAGGAGCTCACCTGAGGTTTAATTGCAATCGACCAATTATCAAGCCTTATTAAGCACCTACACTGTTCTAGGGGCTGGGGATACAACAAAAAAATGGGGAGGGGGAAGAGTTTCTGCCCTTGAGATATTTACATTACAGCTAGGGGAGACAGCATGTACATATGTACATTTTATATACATATAATATGTAATTATATATATAAAATATGTATTTATGCACATGTATAAATATATATAAATTTTATTTTGAGAATATAATAATCTAAATCTTTATTATATATGTATCTATTAGATATAAGATTTGGGGAACTAAGGCAATAGCAGGTATAGAGAATCAAAGGTTGGAATTCCTACAGCTTATTCTTTTTCTTATTCTTTTAATAAGTTATTCTTTTAGTTAATAAGTCTATAAGTTAATAAGTTATTCTTTTAATAAATTATGTCTATCGATTAGGGACTAAGTTCAATTGTTTCTAGAGTGCTAAAAGACTGAAAGTGCTAACAAAACCCTATCAGTTTCAGGGCCCTGCTTAAAAAAATGTTCTGACTGACCTTCCATAGTTATGGTTTTGCCTAGAGAATTGATAGATCAATAAGCCCACGTTGTCCAAGAGGTTATCTCCTCTTGCATCCATCATGTTTCATAGATTTAAAGCTGGAAATCAGATCCTAGATTTATAGCTGGAAGGCTAAATCCACCTCCCCCCATTTTATGCAAGGAAACAAATATTTATTAAGTGCCAACTATGTGCTAAGTGCTGGGATCCAAAGAAAGGACAAAAAAAGGCAGTCTCTGCCCTGGAGAAGTTGACATGTTACATTACAATCTAATGGGAGGGAAAGCATGAAAAAAACTCTGTAAGATAAGACATATAATGGATAAATCGATGATAATTGATAACAGAACACACAGTAAGGACAGCTAGGTGACTCAGTGGATAGAATGTCGGTCCTGGGGTCAGGAAGACTCCTGTTTTTGAGTTCAAATCTGGCCTCAGACACTGACTAGCTGTGTGACTCTCAGCACATCATTTAACTGTGTTTACCTCGGTTTCCTCATCTGTCAAATGAGCTAGAGAAGGAAATGGTAAACCGCTCCAGTATCTTTGCCAAGAAAACCCCAAATGGGGTCACAAAAAGTAGGGCATGACTGAAAATGACTGAACAGCAACAATGCACAATAGCTAGGAAAGGCCTAAGCTTTGGAGAGAGGTTGAATCAGGCAACTATCTTACTGAAACTTCTTGTGTACTGATTCTTACTCTCCTATTGACTTTTATAGCTTGAATTTCTACTCCTGCACCTGGTTTCCCACTTGTCTCAGCCCTTTACATTTCAGTGCTATAGAACAGTGTTCTCCAAACTTTTTTTTATTTTGTGCCCACATCCCTAAATATGATCATCCCCAATAAATGTTCATTCATTCACTCATTCATTCAATATTTCTTGTCCCTTTATTCTTTTGTTTATATAAGGAGGGAGTGATATAATCACCCCTGTGATTGATGATGCTGTGTAATGAAGTGATCTCCTCTCCAATTTGGAATGTGTACAAGCATTCTATAACTAGCTCTGGCCTACTGACCATGTTGTGAAGACTACTAGCCAAAGATTTTTTTCCTCTAAATTCTCCTTCGAAGATGCTGCTTAGCTATGAGCTACAAGGGGAGAAGTCTCAGGCCTTCCCCATTTGAGGTTACCATGGGACCAGTGAACACAGGTTTCTGTTCTTTGTCTCTTTATGTTGGCTCTCTCCTATTTTAAGTGAAGAATATTAGAGATGGCTACCACCTGGTGAGCTTTCAAAGGTCAGGAGAGTTAGCCACCTAGATCTGGGACCTAGAGTCCATACTAGAATTTTCTGGAAGCCAGATGGTAAGGATCTGTGATAAGACTACCATCTACCAAAGTTCCCCCTCTCTCCCTTTATACATATTATACTAAGTTTTCCTTGAAAAGTGACAAAATTGTCCCTGAGACTTGACTAACCTAAGGAGCTGAGGCTCAAGCTGACATAGTTTTCTGATGGTCTCTGGCCCTATGGACTTGGCCTTGTGGTCATATAAGGGCATAAAAAGGCCCATTTACACAGAGGTAGGGCCTTTCAGACTTGGTGGATGTTCCAAGACCACAGAAATCACTATACCCTATCCTACTGACCAGATACATTTCCACATGGAGGGGAAGGGTATGGTGTGTCTGCCCAATCTAAGTGGTGAATATCCCTTTCTATGCTATGGCTAAGTAACTCTTTTTTTTGTTAACTCTTTAATGTCTTACAGGCATCTCATTTAATTCTAGCAACTAACCTAAACTAACAGGGTACGAGTGTCAGTCAAGCCTGCCCTTCACAGGAACAAATCCTAAGCCACCTGACCAACTGCATTGGTAATTAAGGTGGGACTTTTTTTCCTTTTTTTCTCTACTGTTTTCTCTTTTAGAGTGCTAAAATAATCAAGTGCCTTTGATTAAGTCTTGCTAAGCTCCAGGTCCATACCCTTTTGCTGATTAATATGAAGCCTTCAAGGCCCTAAACAGGGTATATAAACTCAGGGGTCAGCATTTTGTATGGGGCTCTCACTCACTGGAAGAGTGTTGATGTGGAGACTCTGGGTAGCCACTGGAGCCCCCCAGCTTTGAAAAAACCCAGATGTTGGTGCTCCTCTCTCTGGTAACTGTTGGTGTATTGCTTGGACAGACAGCTAAAAGCCTGTCTACTGATTTGTATTTATTTGTTCTATTTATATAATGTATGTTTGTAATTTCTATTTGCATTCTCTCCGAAGGTCAGGGTGCTGGTTTTTCCTCTTGAACTAAGTGAATGATATATGTATGTTTTATTAAACTTAACCCCTTAAAGTTGCTTTCCTAGAAAAGCAAATCAAAATTGGGAAGAGAAATGAGAAGGATGCAAGAAAACCATGAAAAACAAGTCAATGACTTGCTAAAGGAGACTCAAAAAAATACTGAAAAATATACTGAAGAAAACAACACCTTAAAAAATAGACTAACTCAAATGGCAAAA
>CM053624.1:217977758-218015086 GCA_028646595.1 Phalanger gymnotis
ACAAAGTGCTTGGCCCTCTGATGTAACAGAGGCCAGATGCCATGCTTTATTGGGGTCGTGGAGACCCTGCTTTTAAGATGATCTGGGGCAGATACCCGGTTGGTCTCTTCCAGTTGTTTAAGAGACATCTTTCTCTTACTAGCTTCTTCAGAACTTTCATATAATGTATTTTATATTCCCAAATGCATAGATTGGATTTAGATTGAGGAGTTGGGAGTAAGTACGTAGGAACCCAAGTCTTTTAGTCTAATCTTGATATGAGGGGATTTTAACATAATCCTTAATTGCTCTCTTTAGCTCTTTTATCATGGAAATCTCTGCCTTTGTCTTATTCTCATGTGGCTTTTGGCTAACTTCCTCTTTGAAATAGACCCTTTTCTGTGGAGCTGAGCGAGCTGACAATTTTTCTAATTTTCAACTCAGCTCCTGTATTTCTTGTTGCAGTCTCTGTCTCTCCTCCCTCTCTCCAACTTGTTTCTGAAACTGATCTGAATCAGGGAATAGTGAGTCTGAGTAAGGCAGAGCTCTGGAATTTGGGGAGGAAGGTCGCGATTGTTCCAGATTAGAACCGGGGAGGTAGAGGGTGTGGTCTGAATGGGCTGTAAACTGCCTGGGCTGTTTCTCAGAGCAGCCTTCTGTGGCTTTAAGAGCCTCTTTGATAAGATTATATAGAAAAAATGTGCTGGGTTCCAAGCCCCCAGGGTTTTCTGACTCTTAGCTTGTTAACTGGTCCCCTATGACTTTCCAAGACCCCAAAGTAAGGGGGTCGCTGTGTGGTCCAAGGGGGTGTTTTTTCCACTACTTTAAGAAAACCCTTGATAATCTGGGGGTGATAGTACATGCCTGGTCCTTGGCCGGCTTATATATAATTCTTATGAATGCGGCCTGATCCATGGCAGCCCTAAGGACTCTGCCTGCCTCATGATAAGGAAAATTCTTTACCTTACCAGCTTAAGCTGGGTTGCCCACAGAGACGGGATGGTGCTTCCCGCTGAGAATTCGGATTCGTCCCAAGGCTGTGCACGTGCAATCTTCCCTTCTGTTCTTCTCCTTCCTCTTGTGAATTTGTCCCAAGGCTGTGCTCCTTCCTCTCCCGAAGGAGGCACCTTGGGGATTGTGGGGGGTGCGCGTGTGGCTCTGCGCGGTGTCCCACATTTGGGCTTGAAGGAGGCACCTTGGGGGATCGTGGGGGGGTGCACGTGTGGCTGCGTGCCGCGGTGCCCCATGTTTGGGCGCCACTTGTAGGGATCTCTCTTACCCCATACTCCCAGGCCTTTGTCCAGCAAAGGCCTGATCTCACGGGCAATGAAGAGGCGGGAGGCAAAGATGGTGAACAGCTCTGTTTAATAAAGTCAGTGACAAGATTTTTATAGCCTTTATTATGTAGTACTAGGGCCGCCTTGGTCCGCCTACTCTCCACCTATTCTCCTCCCCTTTCCTTCCCGCGCTCTCCCCATGATTCACCTGTGCACAGGTAAATCCGGAAAAGAACCCAGCACCACGTTGCCAACAAGGGCAAGACCCTTCCTCCTGACTCCATCTTGTTCCTCCCATACCTCAGAGCCCTGAGGCTATCTCAGCTGGCATCTGGGAGCAGAGGTCCAATGATGGTTGGGGTTGGCTCTAACTCATTCCGTTACAGTTAAGCATTCTGAAAACCTTGAAGTTCCATAAAAATGCTAGGTATTATTAGGCTAGCTATTATCTTTAGTTGGTTAATCACATTCTTTTCGGGTTCATGCAATGATTCATGCCCCTTGAGGTCTTGCTACAGCTCCCCATGGTACCATTTTAGAGACCATTGCTCTTGAGAAACTCTGTTTCTTGCTCCAGCAGAGTTTATGCCCATTTGGCTACCTCATCAGCCCCAGTCATTTCTCTAATTATTTTCATGTGTCAGCCCTCTTACAGAATTTGCATAAAATAAAGCACACCTGTATTTTGAAGGGTGACTAGTTAGTCACTGGTGAACTGGATGAAACAAAATTATAATCAAAACCAAGTTGCACAATTAAATTTTATGCCCCATTCTTTTTTTAAAGGGATAGTTAAACTCATAATTTCTGCATTATAAAATCATTGTCACCACTACCCAAGTTCATCATCTAGAATTATTTTCTTTGCTGTTGTAATTTTGAAGTTTGGCAATGATGTGTCCAGTGGAGTTGAATTTTGAATGTTTTTCTGGTTATGGTTCTGTGAATTCTCTGTGGGGTGTGTGTGTGTGTGTGTGTGTAACCTAGCCACTATGTAAGCCCCCACAGTAGTGTGCTTGCATGTAGGAGTAATTCCCTGAAATAGAAAAGATTCTTTTGCTCTTTAAAATCATCATGAACCCCAGGAATTCTGGGGTACCTCTTTTTTGAGCTGCCTTCCAAATCTTTTCCTTTTATCTGTATTACCTCCCAGCTTTTTTCTTAGCTGAGTTATTTTCTAATTATTTTTATCTCTTCCATGTTCTGCTATTCACTGCCTTTGTTTTTAATTGCTTCTTTGATATTTATTCTTTTATATTAACCTTCAGACTATTGAGTTTTTATTCCTCCTGAGTTTCCTTAGCTGAACCTAGTTCTTCCCTTAATGTGTCTTATGACCCATTCTCTGATTTAATTTTTTTCCTTTAAATCCTGACATGTGACTTTAGAAATTTCTTGCATTATTTCTAATAAAACTGTTAACACTGTTTCAGTATGTCTTTTTTTGGATGTTTTTCCTTTTATTTTTCTTGAACGCTTCTTCAGTTTGTTTATTGCTTTTGACAATTCTTTTAATGATGGTCATAGGCTCATAGACCGAGAAGTAGAAGGCGCTTTAAGAGCCAACTGGTTCAACTTCCAAAATTTCCTAGTTGAAGAAACTGAAAGACCAGGAGGTCAGTGATTCATCCAAGGTCATACAGGTAGTGATGATCAGAGGAGGGATTTGAGCCCTGGTCCTCTGATGCCAGAGTCAGTGCTCTTTCCATCGTGCCATGTTACCTCCTCAGGACTTCTGAAAGTTTGACTTTTTGTAGTGTTTTTGCCCTGTTTTGGAGGAGGGTCATAAGAAGGCTGACTCTCTTGCAGCCTCTCTACTTTTTTTTCCAGAAGTCCCTCAAGGTGTATTTTATCATAGCAATCTAAATATATTAAGGATATTGTTCAATTTCAATCCAAGATCTTTTCTGTTATAATACTATTTTCCCAGTTGTCTACCTTTGTTCATAACTGAATAAACAATTCAATACAATTCAGTTTAATTAAACACTTATTGAACACCTATTGTGTGCCAAAACTGTGCTATGTTCTGGAGATTGACAAATATGGAACTATTCCTCCCCTGTGACTACATTCTAGGTCACTTAGGAGCGCAGTGAAGAGCATAGTGGGACTAGAATGAGGAAGATCTGAGTTCAAATATGACCTCAGATATTTTCTAGCTGTGAAACCCTGGGCAAGTCACAACCTCAGTTTCCTTATCTGTAAAATGAAGTTAATAATAATACCTCTGTATTAATAATACAGGTGATAATAATACCTCCCAGGGTGATTGTGAAAATCAAATGAGATAATTACTGTAAAGTGGTTAGCAAAGTGCTTAGTACATAGAAAGCACTATATAAATGTTAGCTATTATTTGTTATTATGTGGAAATATCCTGGGCTGCTGGTGGAAGGTGAGCAATTAAATATATAGGTATTTATACATATATGTAGTATGCGTATGTGTGTGTGTGTGTGTGAAATTTCTGGGGAAAGACATTAACAGCTAGGTGAAAGCAGTCTTATCAAACTGAAGAAAGTAGCACTGAGAGAGTACTTTGAATGAAAGTAGGTATTCTACGAGATGAGGGTAAAGTGGTAGTGCATTCCCAGGTATGGGGGACAGTGTGTGCAAAAGGGCAGATATAGAAATGGAATATCATTGGTGGGGGCCAGAACATGGTCCTGTTTGACCAGAACAAGATTATTTACTATTGAGAAATAATTAGACACCCTTGTACTTTTCTGACTTATTTCATAAACACATCACAGTGGAGTCAAAGGCATGCACTGATTTATTAGCTCTAATTTTTATTCAGTCATTATGAGTGTCTTCTTTTTGGTTGTCTGTCAGAACTAGTGATTTAAGACAGTTAGCTCATGTCTTTAGCTAGCTCACCTAGCCTATAAATTTAATTCCCATATCAGTAGAGGACATAGGAGGAGCTTGAAAAGGGAAATATGGGTTAAGATTTCATTTTAAGAGACTTCTGGATCATAGGACCAATAAGATGGCAAACTAGACATTTAACTCAAAAAATCCCAATTCCAGAAAAGGAATTATGTACCAGACATAGAGTAATAGAAGTTGAGGCCATAGGACAAAAAAGAGAGAACCTTGAGAAAAATCCTTGTGAACTAAAACCAGAGAATGCTGATCCTCAAAACATTCACTCAACTCAGTTCCTCTCTCTCATCAGCCTCCATGCTCCTGTCATGGATGCATGAGCTAACCCCCCAGGCTTGTAATAGGGATCCACATTGGGGTCCCCCTTCTGTTGCAGAGAATTTGCCAGTATACTTTACCCTTTGTCCCGCCCCCTCCCCACTCTGTAACAAGTAGCAGACATTGGTTCAGCCCAGCATAGGTGGACAGTGGTAACATCTGTGGCACTTCTCAAGCTTTGGCATAGGATAATGGTGGAAGTAATTGCTAGGCTGTTCCATACTGGGTAAGTAATTGGCTTTGGCAGCATGGGCACATTGGCAATGGGTAGCAAAGTGAGCAATTGTGTAGGTCCTAGTGTTAGTAGACAGCAGAGTGGACAGCTGTATAAGCCCCAGCAGCAGTAGAATTGACAGCTATATAGGCCACAGCAAAGAGGGCACTTGTATGGGCAGAGGTGAAGACAGGCCCAAGGTGTGCCTTTGCTTGCTGTCATCCAGAATGGACAGGAACCCAACACATTGTTGCCAGTATAATACCCAATGGTCACTGGTAAAATCATTCCCAAGAAGGGCATGGAGAAACAAGAGGTAGCATTATTGGGTGATGACTTGCTTTTTGGTAACAAGGAGAGACAAAACTGTCTACTCAGCCCCCACAGAAAGGGGGAAGTCCTTCAGAGGCCCTAAAGGGAGAAACTTTTGGTTACCTTCCCCCACTCTCATCATTGACCTCCCATGGAAGGAGAAGTCCTGTCTGACTGGCCAGGGAGCACTAAAGTAATACAAGGCAGTCCTTAGTACTGACACCAGGACAGAGGCTAATGATCTCTTAGCTATATTATTACAGGTTACTCTGACTCGTGATAAGGTCACCTTCAGACTGGGCCAAAAGTATCATTATCTACATTGTGGCCCTGATGTTCCTGGTACTGCTCCTTCTTGTTGTCACTTCTTTATATCAGTAGACCTATGGCGAATAGCAAAGATTTAACATTATCCATCATAGGAACCAGATTATTAAGATAAGGACTCAGACCTTCTGAAGTGGGGAGGCAAAGCCTTGGATTTTTGGTCTTCATTCCTTCCACATTTAGTCAGCCACTATTCCAAGGGATCATTTACATTGCTTGATGGAGTTTGGTGGGGTGGTTTTTGTTTTTGTTTAAATTTTTTTTTGCCTTCTTTGTGTTTTATTTTCTTTTTTCTTCCAGTGTTTCCTATGCTTGGCTTCTCATATCCTTGAGGGCAGGATCATCTAGTAACAATCCTAAGGCTATTTAAATGGAGGAATGTCTAAAAGACCTTTGGTCTTTTGCCACCAGTGGGTAGAAATATCTATCCTACTCAGGCTAGGCTAGCTTTTCCTTAAATGGTATTGAAAATATCTCTGAGTTTTATTTGGTTCAGGATACTAAGACTTAGGCCACTGATGTAGCTTCTTAGTGGGCAAAGTATAAAACCCAGTTCACAAGAAGAATGGCCCTTGTGCAGACCAGCATGGCCAACACAGTGATAAGGAATTTGTACTCATCTGAATTCATATTGTATTCTTGAATAGTATCATTTACATGCTATATGACTGAATAAACCTTTTACTAACTGTTAATAAGAGACTCCATTTCTCAATTCTGAGCATTTTCTCTAACTATTCCCTATGCTTAGAATGCTCTCCCTCCTCATCTCTATCTCCTGCCTTTCCTGGCTTCCTTCAAGTCCAGCTAAAATCCTACCTTCAAAAGGAGCTTCCCTCTTAATGCTCGTGATTTCCTTCTCTTGCTTATTTCCAATTTATCCTGCATATATCTTGTTTACATATGGTTGCTTGCATGTTGTCTTCCCAGTTAGACCATGAACACAGGGACTGGACTATTTTTTTGTCTTGTTGCTTGGAAATATTCTCAAGCATCTACATTCTCAAGCTACAAATCAGGCACTATGTGTCTCTGGGAAATTTTGCAAGTTAAGAACAGGGACTAGACTATCTTTTGCTTTTCTATGTGTCCTTAGCACCTAGCATAGTGCATTGTGCATAGTAGGTACTTAATAAATGTTTGTTGACTGACTATTACGTGGTCTACAAGTGTCTTATTCCATAAGGAGGCAGCTGGGTGGCACAGTGGATAGAGTATTGGGCCTGAAGTCAGGAAAACCTGACTTCAAATCAGCTTCAGATACTTACTAGCTGTGTAACCTTGGTCAAGTCATTAAATCTCTTTTTGAATCAGTTTCCTCAGCTATAAAATGGGGATGATACTAGTACCTACCTTCCAGGGGTATTCTTGTAAAGTGTTTAGTGCAGTGTCTGGTACATATTAGGAATAATATAAATGCTTGCTATCATTGTTATTATCATGCTAAACCTTAATGACCAGACGGGCCTGAATGAAGCCCAGCCTACAACCTTCTCAGGCAAAGCAAAAACAAAAAAAAATTGCAATTTATAAGATCAATAGAGATAAACAAGGAAATTACATGATCCTTAAAGGAAGTACAGGAAATGAACCCTTATTGATATTATACGTATGTGCACCAAATTGCAGATCATCTAAATTACTTTTAAGCTGGGCTTCCTTCGACACAGAACAATTTGATCCATTAACCTCCTGCATCTAAGATCTGTTTTCCATTGTTCTTCAGTAGCACAATGATCTCTGGGCAATCTTGCATACTCCATTGTGCACTCTAGGGGTACACACAATGGAGTAAGATAACTAAAACACACACCACATACACACATACACACAAAATATCACAGTGACATCCCTTTCACCTATTTTTCTCCTGTTAATTGTTATTTGTAGAGCTGTTGACAGAACTGTCTAGATGATGGGAAATGAATACTTTTTCTATAGAAGACCAGAAAACAGCTACACATCAGAGCAATATTTCTATCCCAGCCAGCCACATCATTGACAGGTGAAACCGACAAAATCCATACATTTGTTACACTTTCAGGCTTACAAATTCTCCCTCTCGTGGCAAGAAAATCTGTAAGAATCAAAGAAGAGGAAGAGAATAAGGGGAATAAGATGAAGGAGGAGGAGGAGGAAGGAGAAAAAAGAAGGAAGGGAAAGGAAGAACGATGAAGAAGGAAGAAGAGGAGGAGAAAGAAGACAAAGAAAAAGAGGGAGGAAAAAGGAGAAGGAGAAAGAAGATTAAGACAGACAAAGAAGATGAAGTTGATGACGAAGACAGTGACGACAAAGATGAAAATGACGATGAAGATGACGAAGATGGCAAAGATGATGACAATGATGAAGAAGAAGGAGAAGAAGAAGAAGAAGAGGAAGAAGAAGAAGAACGATGCGAAGAGAAAAAGTTAACCAGAAATTCAAGGTGAAGCCACCAAAGATCTTGATATTAAAGTCAACTTTTGATCACTTGTGATCAAATATGTGAACATTTTTTCACCTTGGAGAATATCTACTACAAAAGCTTACCCTACTACAGTATAGTGGATCAAATGTAAGACTAGAGTCAAGTAGACTTGGATTCAAGTCCTACCTCAGACAATTATTTGCTGCATGGCCCTGGGAAAATAATTCCATTTTTTAAAACCTCAGTGTCCTCCTATTAAGATACCTACTTTACTATGCACATAATTTTATTTTACTATATATATAATATATTATTAGTAGCTATGCTCATATCCTATTTCCTCCACATAGTCTTTGAGAATTTTTTTCCCTCCAGTGATATCTTTTACCTCTGAAGCAGCTAAATGTTGCTGTTGTGCAGAGCACTGGTTCCGGAGTCAGAAAGACCTGAGCTCAAATCCAGCCTTCCAGACTTACTAGCTATGTGATCCTCGAGCAAGCGACTTAATTTCTGTCTGCCTCAGTTTCCTCAACTGCAAAATGAGGATAATAACAGCAGCTACTTCACGAAGCTGTTGTGAGGATCAAATAAGATAGTATTTGTAAAGTGCCTGGCACATAATAGACACAGTATTCTCTATTCCCATACTAGGCATAGTATTCCCATAGTAGACATAGAATTCCCTATTCTGCCGTGCCTCCTGAACATATTGTCACTCACTTATTTAATAAACAATTATATAGTGCCTTGCATTATTGTCTTATAGTGTTATTTAACTTTTCCTGGATTTATATTTCTTCTCTCCCAGTAAACTGTAAGCTTCATGAAGGCAGAGACCCCACTGTGCTTCTCTTTGTTTTTTTTTTCCTACTGTAATACACCCTAGTTTGCACAGAATCATTCACACATGGACATTGATAGGGTGTTAGACTTGGGGTTAGGAAGATTTAGTTTCAAACTCCACCATGAACTAGCTGTATGATCCCAAGCAAATAACTTATTGTTTCTGAGTCTCAGTTTCCTGATCTCTAAAATGAAGAGGTTGGACTTAATGGTCCTATGGGTACTTCCAACTCTAAATCTTTGATTCTATCTCTAATATGCATACAGCAAAAATATTGTATTAGGATTGTCTTCTGTTTTGTGCCTTTCCTCTCAACATTCAATTCAATTCCACAATTTTTCAATTTATAAATACATTCTATCAGAACAGTTAAGTTGACTTAATTAGGTCGACAATTATATTCCTAATTTTCAGAAGAATGTATCACTTTTATCATTATGTTTCTTTGACCAAATTTCTCTGTGATTGAAAAGTTCAACCAACAAAGTGGAAATTTGAGATAACATTTAGTGAGTTCATTTCCAGAAAGGGGAGAAAGAAGCATCACATAACTGGGAGATTTAGGTGGTACTATACATAGGAGATGATCCCAGATGCTTCCAACAGTGCTATGACAAGGAGTAGGAGATGGCACATGGTAGGATATTATGGGAAAAGAAAATTGAATAATTACCTTGGCACTTGATAGGTGATTGTAGTAGCCAGATTATTTAAGGAAAGAGAACAGAGTGAACAGGGTTGGCATATTTTGAGAAACTTGGTCACTGTAATTCTGTAGTTCACAGAGACTATATATAAGATTGTAGCAAAGGAAGAAGCCAGGTGAGATTTGCAAGTGTGACTGGGCAGCACAATTGTGAATGGGGGTGGTTTGGGGTCTCGGATTGGTCCTTTGGTGTACAACTGTATTCTTTGCTAATCACTCTCTCTCTGGGAGCCACAGACTTGTGGTATGTGTGCTCCCAGAGTATCATTTTTATCTGTGACTATGCCTTTTAGTGGCCTGAGCCTAGCATCTTTTTATGTAGAGGCTGGACTATTATGAAAGATAAGGCTAGGGTCAGCAGAAGCCACATTCCTGAGAATACTCTCTGAGCTACTCCCTCTCACCAAAGGGTGTGCCTATGCCAAAGATTGCAGGAATCTAGCAATCAGAAGTCATAGGACCAAGATACCTTCAAATAAGTGAGCTAAGAACAGATTTTTACTAAGGCAGAGATATCTCTACATCTACATTTCTAAAAAATAATATTATTTATTTTTGCCTTCTTTTCTTTTTAAATATGGAGTTTCAAATTCTTCCGCTTCCTTCAACCCCCTTCTCCACTCACTGAGAAGACAAGCAATATGATATCAATTGTACATATTAAATCATATTAGCCACATTGCAGAAAAAAGAAAATGAGAAAATTAGACTTCAATTAGTACTCAGAGTTTTGTCTCTGCAAGTGGATAGCATTTTTTCATCATGAGACCTTTGGAATTGTCTTGGATTGTTGTATTGATGAGACTAGCCAAGTCTTTCACAGTTGATCATCATTACAACATTGCTGTTATCATGCACAATGATCTCCTGGTTCTTCTCACTTCGCTTTGTAACAGTTCGTATAGATCTTGCCATATTTTTCCTGGAACCACTCTACCTTGTCATTTCTTATAGAACAATAGTATTCCATCACAATCATATGCCACAACTCATTGAGCCATTCCTCAACTGATGAACATCTACTCAATTTCCAATTATTTGCCACCTCAAAAAGAGCTATCATAAATATTTTTGTATATATGGGTCCTTTTCCTTTTTTTTTCTTTGGGATATAGACCTAGTAGTGATAGTACTGGGTCAAAGGTAGGCACAGTTTTAAAACCCTTAAGGCATAGCGTTAAAATGTTTTCCAGAATGACTGGACCAATTGCCTATTCCACTAACAGTTCTTTGGTGTACCTATTTTCGCTCATCCCCTCCAGCATTTGTTATTTCTTGTAGTTGTGAGGGAGCTACCTCAGAGTTATTTTAATTTACATTTCTCTGACCAATAGTGATTTAGGGAACTTTTCATATAAATATGTGTGTGTGTGTGTGTGTGTGTGTGTGTGTGTGTGTGTATGCACACACATAGGTAGATAGCTAGTTCTGATTTTTTTTTAGCTTTTATTTAGAATTTTATTTTTCCCCAATTACATTTAAAAACTATTTTTAACATTTATTTTTAAAAATTTGAGTTCCAAATTCTCTCCTTTCCTCTCTCCCTACCCCACCCCCATTGAGAAGGCAACCAATTTGATGTAGGTTATACACACGTAGTCATTCAAAACATATCCATAATACTCATGTCATGGAAGAAAACATAGACAAGAAAAAAACTCAAGAAAAATAAAGTTAAAAAAGTATGCTTTAATCTGTATTCAGACACCGTCAGTTCTTTCTCTGGGGATGGATGGCATTTTTCATCATAAGTCCTTCAGAGTTGTCTTGGATCGTTGTATTGCTGAGAATGGCTAAGTCATTCACAGCTGTTCATTGTATAATATTGTTGTTATTTTGTCCACAGTGCATTTCACTTTGCATTAGCGCATGCAATTCTTTCCAGATTTTTCTGAGAGCATCCTACTCAGCATTTCTTTTAGTACAATAGTATTCTACATACTCTACATTCCACATAATCACATACCACAGCTTGTTCAGCCATTCCCCAATTGATGGGTAACCCCTCAGCTTCTAATTCTTTGCCCCCGGAAAAGAGCTGTTATAAATATTTTTGTACATATAGGCCTTTTTATTTTTTGGTTTTTTGTCTCTTTTTGTATACAGACCTAGCAGTGTTATTGCTAAGCAAAAAGGTATGTGTGGTTTTACAGCCCTTTGGGCATAGTTCAAAATTGTTCTACAGAATGGTTGAGTTAGTTCACAACTCTACCAAGAGTGCATTAAAGTCTCATTTTTCCCACATCCCCTCCAACATTTGTCATTTATCTTATCTGTCCTATTAGACAATCTCATAGGTATGAGGTAGTACTGATAGAATTCAAATAAAGTTACGCCCAGCCCTAATATTCAAACTTGCTTATGGGCCCCACCAAACAGCAGGCATGTCCTGATTTAACCACACGATCTGGCTTTAACTACACCACAGACCCTAGACTGAATACATCCACTGCCCCTAGCTAGCCACTACCCCCAGGCCTAATTCACATATTTGAACAGATATGTTCTTGTACTCAACTGCAATTACATCCATTTAGCCCAGAATAGGACCACAATACCTAACTATCCATCTTGACCAGACAGGACCATAATAGCTAGCCAATCAAAGAGCAGCACGACCGGATATTTAACCATCAAACCATAGAAGGGACCCCTCTGCTATTACCTAATCTCTTAACAAACCACTCCTCCCTTTTTAATATTCATAATTTCTGTTGTGTAATCAGCATCATTACACCATAAATTTCTCTGTGTTGTCTTATTAAGTTGCTTGTTCCTCTTGGAACCTAGCCTGCTTCTGAGGGGTGTCAATCATCAATAAATACCTATACTTGGATTAGAGGTAGTCTCTCTCTGAATTTGTTGAGATGGTGCTCCCACAACACACCATAAAACCACAACGGTTTTTGGCATCCCAGGGTGGGCCAAATCCTTGACTCTGACCCCCACTCCACCTGCAGCAGAGTCTCTAAGACAGTGCCACCACAAAATACCATGAAACTCCAAGAGTACCTCAGAATTGTCTTAATTTGCGTTTCTCCAATCAACAATGAGTTAGAGTATTTTATCATATGGCTATAGTTAGCTTTGATTACTTCATCTGAAAACCAATCATAATTTTTGATCATTTATCAATTAGGGAATGGCTCTTATTTTTATAAATTTGACTCAGTTCTTTATATGCTTGAGAAATGAGACCTTTATCAGAGAAATTTCTTTCAAAAATTTTTTAACAGTTACTATTGCTAACTGTATTTCCCTCCATCCTATTCCCCCCTTCTCATTTATTCTATTCTTGCTCTTCTTCCTCCCTGTCCCTCCTCGAAAGTGTTTTGCTTCTGACTACCCCCTCCCCTAATTTGCCCTCCCTTCTATCACCATCCACCCTTCTCTTTTCCCTTCCTCCTTACTTTCCTGTAGGGTAAGATAGATTTCTATACCCAGTTGAGTGTGTATGTTATTCTCTCTTTGAGCCAATGCTGATGAGAGTAAGGTTCACTCACTCCCCCTCACCTCTTCCCTCTTCCATTCCATAGTAAAAGCTTTTTTCTCACCTCTTTTATGTGAGATAATTTAACCCATTCTATCTCTCCCTTTCCCTTTCTCCCAGGACATTCCTCTCTCATTCCTCAATTTTATTTTTTTAGATAGCATCTTCTTACTGAACTCACACCTGTACCCTTTGTCTATATGTACTCCTTCTAACTGCCCTAATAATGAGGAGGTTCTAATGAGTTACAAATATCATCTTCCAATGTAGGAATACAAACAGTTTAACTTTATTAAGTCCCTTATGATTTCCCTTTCATGTTTACCTTCTTATGCTTCTCTTGAGTCTTGTATTTGAAAGTCAAATATTCTATTCAGCGCTGGTCTTTTCATCAAGAATGCTTGAAAATCCTCTATTTCATTGAATTTTTTCCCTGAAGGATTATATTCAGTTTTCCTGGGTAGGTGATTCTTAGTTGTAATCCTGGCTCCTTTGCCCTTTGGAATATTGTATTCCAGTCCCTCTGATCCTTTAACGTAGAAGCTGCTAAATCTTGCGTTATCCTGACTGTGACTCCATGACACTTGAATTCTTTCTTTCTAGCTGCTTGCAATATTTTCTCCTTGACACGACATAATAGCAATTTAGATTTGAAGATCTTTTCCACCCATTAATAGGCCATGCGACCTGCTTATGTCACAGGAAGCCTGCTGAGAGGAAAAGGAAATTGTGTCACAGGAAATGCTGAGAGAGCAGTTACAACAGTTAGAGCTGAGGGAAACAGAGCAGATGTACTGTGGTGTGCCATAAGTTTGCTTCTTGGTAGCAAGGTCCCAGAAGGGGGCAGAAGGTTGTGGGATGGAGTGGTTCTCTGCTGTGGTATTGTCTATTGAATTCTTTGCTGCTATGATGAATTGGCTGTATTGGTTATGGGATCTGGTCCTCTGGTGTCTGAATAAATGGTTCACTTCTTCTACTTCTTTGTGGAGGGTCTCATATATTTTGCAATACAAAACCACATAGGCATTTTGATATTATCATCTATATTATGATTATTGCCTTGCTGATACACCTGGGAACCATGAAATTTGGCTATAATATTCCTGGGGGTTTTCCTTTTGGGATCTCTTTCAGGAGGTGAACAGTAGATTCTTTCAATTTCTATTTTCCCCTTCAGTTCTAGAATGTAAGGGCAGTTTTCCTTGATAATTTCTTGAAAGATGATGTCTAGGCTCTTTTTTGATCATTGCTTTCAGGTAGTCCAGTGATTTTTAAATTATATCTCCTGGATCTATTTTCTAGGTTAGTTGTTTCTCCAATGAGATATTTCACTTTGTCTTCTATTTTTTCATTCTTTTGGTTTTGTTTGATTGTTTCTTGATCTCTTTTATACAGTCTTGAGCTCCTATTACCTCCATTCTGATTTTTAAGGGATTATTCTCTTCAGTGAGTTTATGCACCTCCTTTTTCATTTGGTCAATTCTGTTTTTTAAAACATTCTTCTCTTCATTGGCCTTTTGGACTTCTTTTACCATTTGCCCTAGTCTGTTTTTTAAGGTGTTGTTTTCTTCAGTATTTTCTGTGTCTTCTTTACCAAGCTGTTGACTTATTTTTGTGCTAGGGCTCCTCCTCACCCTGGGACTGCTACCTGGACTATGACCTGGATCCGAGTATGGGAAAAGCAACAGAGGCAAGAGCCTTAGTGCTAGAAAAAGACCCCTTTAATCTCTTTCTGACCAGTTGTTCTACTCCTTTAGCATCTGTGGGTTCAGAGCTCCAGAAGCAGCCATTGCCACTGCCACTGCCACTGCTAATTCAATAGCTCCCAAGGTCTGCTCCTGGTTTGCTGGGGCTGGGTCTGCACTGATGCAGCCTGTGCTGAACTGTGCTCCTTTCTCACTCTGGTGCAACAGACCTTTCTCGCTCACCTTACAGGTTGTTTTGGGATGGAAATTTGTTTCACTCCATCTTTTTGTGGGTTTAGTTTTTAAAAAATATTTGGAGGGGTTTGGGGGGAGAGCTCAGGAGAGTCCCTTCCTTTACTCTGCCATCTTAGCCCCACCTCTGATAGTTTTGATTTCTTCTTTTGAAAACTGCCTGTTCATATCCTGTAACCATTTATCAATTTGGGAATGGCTCTTATTTTTATAAATTTGACTCAGTTCTCTATATATTTGAGAAATGAAACTTGACGTAAAAATTGTTAATATTACTTCATTGTCTATGGTACCATTTAGAAAAATGTAGCTTCCTGATTATCTCTTTAAATTAGGTCTATTTTTTCATTTTGCTTTGTCTGAGATTGTGATTTCTACCCCCGCCTTTTTTTTTACTTTGTATTAGATTAGAAACATAGATTCTACTCTAGCCTTTTATTTTAACTCTATGCATGTCTTTCTGTTTCAAATATGTCTCTTGTAAATAACATATTGTTGGATTCTGGTTTCTAGTCTATTTCTGTTTTATGGCTCACATCCACAGTTATGATCACTATCCTATTCCTCTCTATTCCATTTTCTTCTGTTTATTCTTCTGTCTCTTTTTGTCCTGTCCCTCCTCAAAAGTCTGTTTTGCTTCTAACCACTGTCCCCCTTAATTCACCCTCCCTTTTATTATCCCTGCTTTTCTTCTCCCTTCCCCCATTTCCCTATTGGGTATGATCAATTTCTATACAAAACTGAGTACTTACATGTATTCTTCCCTCTGAACCAATTTCAATGAAAGTGAGGTTTAAGCATTGCCCTCACCTCTCCCCCCATCCCCGTCCACTAGAAAATCTCTTCCTTGTATATCTCTTTTATGTGAGAAAAATTTTCCCCTTCTACCTCTCCTTTTCCCCTTCTCCCAATGCATCCCTCTTTCTTACCTTTTCATTTATTTTGGAGATTATTTCTACTTAATCAACATATACCCCATGCCCTTTGTCTATGTAAACTCTTTTTAACTGCCCTAATAATGATAAAGTTCTTAGGAGTTACATGTATCATCTTCCTATACAGGAATGTAAACAGTTTAACTTTATTTAAAGAATCCCTTATGGTTTCTCTTTCATGTTTACCTCTTCATGCTTCTCTTTAGTCCTGTATTTGAATGCCAGATTTTTCTATTCAGGTCCGGTTTTTTCATCAGGAATGCTTGAAAGTTCTCTATTTCCTTAAATATCTATTTTTCCTCTTGAAGGATTATACTCAGTTTTTCTTGGTAGGTTATACTTGGTTTTAATCCTATCTCCTTTGCCTTCTGGAATATGATATTTTAATACCCTGATCCTTTAAGGTGAAAGCCACTAAATCTTGCATGATCTCATTTGTGACTCCATCATATTTGAACTCTTTCTTTTTAGCTGCTTGCAATATTTTCTCTTTAATCTGGGAGCTCTGGAATTTGGCTATAAAATTTCTGAGCGTTTTCATTTTGGAATCTCAAGAAGTGATTGGTAGATCCTTTCTATTTTTATTTTATCCTCTGGATCTAAGATATTGGGGCAGTTTGCCTTGTAGCTTCTTGAAATATGATGTATACATTCTTTTTTATTTTATCACAGCTTTTAAGTAGTCCAGTGATTCTTAAATTATCTCTCTTTAATCTATTTTCCAGGTCAGTTGTTTTTCCAATGAGACATTTCACATTTTCTTCTATTTTTTTATTCTTTTGACTTTATTTTATTGTTTCTTGATTTCTCAGAGTCATTGGCTTCCACTTGCCCAGTTCTAGCTTTTAAGTAATTATTTTCTTCAGTGAGCTTTTGTACCACTTTTTTCCTATTTGGTTAATTTTACTTTTTAAGGAGTTCTTTTCTTCACTGAATTTTTGTACTTCCTTTTCCATTAGGCCTATTTTGCTTTTTTAAGAAGTTCTTTTCTTCAATGACTTTTTCTGCTTCTTTTACCATTAGGCCAATTTTGTTTTTTAAGGTACTGTTTTCTTCAGTGTTTGTTTATTTGTGTGTGTGTGTGTGTGTGTATGTGTATGTGTGTGTGTGGTTGTGTGTGTGTATGGTGTGTATACATGTGCCACTTTTATCAAGCTGATAGTTCTCTTTTCATAATTTCCTTGCACCTTTCTCACTTCTTTTCCCAATGTTTCCTCTACCACTCTTATCTCTTTATTTCTTCCAGGAATTCTTATTGCACTTGGGTCCAACAAGGGTCTTGAGGCATTGCTTGTAGCTGTTTTCACATTATTGTCTTAGTATTCTCTGCCACCAGAGTAACTTTTTATGGTCAAGATCTTTTTTGTTGTTGTTTGTTCATTTTCCAATCTATTTCTAGACTTTGACTTTATGTTAAAGTTGGGTTGTGCTCACCTAGAAGTGAGGTGTGGGGGAGGGGTGAGGATTGTCCCAAGCTTCAGGCTTTTTCATGATGCTGTTTTCAGAGCTAGCTGTAGGGATCTTCAAGTTTTCAGTGCTTCCTGGAAGAAGTGTGGTCACTGATCTCCTGCTCTCCGCTCTGGTCTTTGCCAAGAATGCCCTCTTATTCCTCTGCACTAGTGTTCTTCTCCTCCCTGGAACTGTGACCCAGAACTACATATGAATAATAGAGTGGCCAATCAGTGGCAGGTGCAATCGATTCCAGCAAAGAGTCCCCTACAATTTCTTTCTAACCAGTTGTTCAACCCTCTTACCATCTCTGGGCTGAGAACAAAGCTGCTCCTGCCTCACTGCATGTGTGCACTCCAGTTAGACCTCCACCCCAGCATCACAGACTTCTGAAGACCTCCTAAGTTTTTGTAGGCGGGAAAAAGTCTCACCTTAACTTTTTGTTGTTTTTGCCATTCCCAAATTTGATTTGAGGTATTCTTTTAAAGCTTTTTGGAGGAGAGTATTTCAAGAGTACAGCTGGATCCCTGCCTGTATGCTGCCATCTTCACTCTGCATCCATTCATTTGAAACTACAAAGAAAAAATAAATTTTTAGAAAGTTTACTAATTTTTTTGATTCCTAAAACCTTACAGATACCAATTAATGATGTAATAATGAACAAGGCCAGCTGGGTGCAGGGACACAGAATTAAGAGTGGTTGGCTTTTAAAAATAAAAACATTTATAAATACTTAAATCCAAAATATTTTGTACATTCCCAAGCAAATGGCATGTGACATGCTTATGAATAAGCTTCTAAAGCATTCATATCACATTAAGGACTCTCTAGCTATAAAGCTAGAAGTTTCTCCAGAGGCTACCTAGTCCAGCCTCCTTATTTTATGGATGAAGAAAACAAAGATGGAGAAAGCTAAGTGACTTGCCCAGGTCACACAGGTAGTAAGTGCCAGAAGTGGGATTTTGACTTGAGATGCTCTGATCATAAAATCGGTGTTCTTTCTACTATCACACTTGGCAGGATGAAAGCCATTTAGCATCTGGTAAAGATTTTTTAAATGAAGAAAAACATTGATTTAAAGTTTCCATACAACAGAAATTTGCCATTGTACAGAACCTGCTAAGTGTTGGTAGTCAGGGTTTGTATATGCGTATGTACATCTGTGTGCATATAATCTAAGGGTCAATGAGCTCCTCTCTTACATTCAACTGTGATTAAGCAGAGCTTGATTCGTCTTTAGTAAAAAAAAATCTGAGAACTCAATGCTTTACAAGTAAACCATCAGCAATAACAATTGTTGAAAAGTGGTGATTTTGTTTCTAGGGTTAAATAGAGCAAAGATCGATAGCCCTTTCAGGCTTCTGTGTCTTTGTTGAACCCTTCTGATTTGCATGGAACAAGAGGATCAGGATAAGAAGTTGAGAAAAGCTTCTTCATCACACCTTCACCTAGATCCTTTGTAGGTTTGCTAAGCAGAGCCCCTGAGAAGGATTTTCCTAGACCAGGGATGATAGGAAGTTTCTGATCATATAAAGCTAGACAGAGAGACTCAAATGGCAGAAGAGGAAAGAGTTAAAAAAGAAAGACTTTAAAATTCCTTTAGCTGACTACCTTTATCTGTCTGGGTCTACATCCAAAAGAACTAAGGCTTACTCACTGAGTTATAAGATGATGAGTCCACCCCGGCAGAAAAATCTTTGCAATGTGGATAAAGACCAGCTGATGGCACCAGGGAGCAGAAACAAAGATTCCCGGCAGAAAGCAAGGTAGCAGGAAAATCAGAAGACTCTTGCACCATCAAGATAACTACTTAACTGATAACATCTCCACAGAACATCACTGGTTCTGTAATATTGCAGGCATTAGTTTCTAGTCATGTATTTTTCCTGGCCACGTATGTTTCCTACATGCATTTGTCTATTTGTATTCTTTGGAAACACACAGTATCCATAGTATCCATGTGTATTCTCTTCTCTCACTAGTGGTATGGCAGACTGTGGGAAAGTATAACCTTGTATAGATGTGCATGAGATAGGGAAGTAGCTTTTGTCACTAATTTGTTATGCTGTTTGATTAAATGGCTTTCGCTTTGAGCTAATAATGTATGCTCTGTTTGGTCCAGTAAAAACAAACACATTGGTAGGGGCTCATGAGCCCCTGGAATGACTACTAATCTTCAATGTGCCTCAAACCATGACTGACCTTCTAGGGAAACTACAAGTAATATTTAGGATTCTATATTGCAATTATCTTCATGAACTTAAGACCATGTACAGTAGTCCTTTTGTTTCTAAATTGGTATTAATATATTAGAATCACTTCACTCATGTATGCTAGGTTGAAGTGTAACTTTGGATTGCTGCTTTTTCTGTCTGATTTAAACTTTTTAAGGACTTGAAAGTACGCTAAGCATCTAATATCTTCAATTTGTTTGTATGAATTATATAACCTAATCTAATTGATGGCTGATAACACCAGATTGATATATAGTTGACAATGGTACAGTTTGTGACAAATCTAAATAAATCAAATTCATTTGGCATGTAACATCCATTTTTCCCTCAGCAGAACAAACAACTACTTCTGATGCAAGATGTACCTTTGTCCCTGAACTAACTTCTCTGCCTTATATTTGAAAAGTCAAATTATATTATCTTTAAGAACATCTAAATTTAGGAGCAGGCAATATGGGCACCATGTTCCTACTATTGTTTAAGATCACTATGTGATAGAGTCAACAAGGGAATAAAAACAATTGAATTAATTGAAAAGTTAGGATTGCATACTTGAAACTGTATTGTATAAGGGCTGAGCAGGAAGAGAGTGGATTCTTTTTTGTCTCTGCCATTGATTTGCTATGAAATTTTAGAAAAGCTACTAAGTTCCTCTCTGTCTGACTGAAGAGAATGGACTCCCACTGGAGCTCCTTAATGATACAGCCATAAAGGTCTTATGACCTCTGACTGCAAGGGTACTGTCACATATGATGTCCCCAGGGATACACACAACATAAAAAAACACCCAGGAAAGTGCTTTCACTAAAGTTACACTGCTCTGCCAGTAAGGTCCTAGGCAATTCTTACACGTTCTCCCACCAAGATAATGATGTATCCAATCTCAGAATAATGGGCCAGATGACACCAAACACCAGGAGATAGGTTTTGACTGCTGCTAGCAAGGATCCTTAGAATGGGAGAGAAGCTGAAGTAATCTTCAAGGCGACTGCCTACAGATCTTGCTTTCTGTCTCCACGATTCAGCTACCCCAGCTTGCTTTAAAATGAAGTGTGTAGATTTAAACCCTGATGATCAAAACATGTCCCCAAACACATAATGAATGTATTCAATAAAAGCCTGAATCAAATAATATCATTGATTTTACAAGTCAATTTGTAGTCTTCTCTGCCAATTGCATTACTATAAAAATATCAGGCAGATAGGTAGCATAGTGGAAATAGTACTGGGGCCTGGAGTCAGGAAGATTCATCTTTCTGAGTTCAAATCTGGCCTCAAACACTTACTAGCTGTGTGACCCTGGCCAGGGCACTTATATCAGTTTGAATCAATTTCCTCCTTGGAAAATGAGCTGGGGAAAGAAATGGCAAACCACTCCAGTATTTTTGCCAAGAAAATCCCAAATGGGGTCACAAAAACTGAAAACAAAAGTATTAAGGATCAGAAATAAATAGGTTGCTATGGAGGTAATAGGTTGCAGTTTGTATAGGGACAGGGAGAGGGTACTTTCGTGGTTGGTTAGGTTGGTTAGACCAGTCTATGGGAGGCCCTGGTTCTCAGTTTTTGGGGGAACAGAGAAATGGAAGTGGGCTAATCTAAATGCCCTCCAAGTTTTCTAGGATCCCCAATATTGAGCATTATGTTAATAGCTTGTAGACAAGGAGAATGATAAAGGGCCAAAAGTAGATTTGGGAGCAACTGTGATCAGGGCTGGATAAATGTTGATTCTCTCCAATAGAACCAAATCAAGTTTGAGCTCTTTGAGAACAGGTCTTTCTATGTATCCTCAGTGCTTAATACAGCACCTGACACAGAGTATGGGCTTAATACTTATTGACTTGATTCGACTGGAGCAGTTATATTCAAAGACAAATGCAGTTCAGGGATGTAAAGCAGCTGGCCTATGCTACCACAGCCCCTTGCCTCTACCTGAGTTTGTGAATATCATGGAGCTCAATCTCCACAAGAAAGTGCTTTTTATTATCCATTAGGGGATGATTTCCCATGAAATAAGGTGGAGTGGGGGTGGTCTAGCAGGATGATTTATCCTGACCAACAAAGTCCTGCAAATACTAGGTAGTCTAAGGTAGTTATGCATATCATAGGAAGTATGATTTGTTCCAAAAACCCTGGGAGGTCCTTCATCTTACCCAGTGAGTCAATTTGGGGAACTCATTGTACTGCTGGTGGGTGGCATGACTGATTCTGCTTACTTCTGGAGCCAAGCTTGCAGTTCCTACAGGATCCTTCCTGAAGTGTAGCCAGCTTTCATCTAACTGGGGGAGAACACGGGGCTCTGAGCCTACATCACTGAGGCTGGGGGGCCTGTAAGCAATCCAGGGTATTCAATGCAATAAGCATTATTAGGAGTTTTTAAACTCTTTTCATGTGAAAGGCAATGTGCTAGGGGCTAGAGGTACAAAGACAAAAATAATGAAACCATGTCTGTCCTCAAGGAGTTTACAATCTAATCAACTAAAATACCCAATCCACCGTTACCCAAATTTGGGGTAAGGGATTTGCTGTTTTTTGTGGGGTTTGTTTTCGTTTTTTTTGTCTTGTCAGGAAATAAGGATGTAGGATTCCAGACTCCTAGAGGGTGAGGCAAGGAGTGAGTAAATCCAAGTAGAGAATCCCAGACAGTGATGAGGGGGTTCTTCTCTTTGTCACAGCTAATATCTCTACCTGTGCTTTTTCCTGTTCTTTCAGGTAGATGGCACCATAGGCACAGAACACCAGGCCTAAAGTCAGCAAGACCTGAGTTCAAATCTATTCTCAGACACTGGCTGCGTGACTTTGGGCAAATAATTTCACCTGTTTGCCTCAGTTTCCTTATCTTTAAAATGGGGTTAATAGCACCTACCTTCAGAGTTGTTGTGAGGATCGAATGAAATAATTGTAAAGCATTTAGCACAGTACCTGGCACATTGTAAGAACTAGACAAATGTTGCTATTATTATTACATCCAGGAACTTGCCCAATCAACTTCTCACCTTCTCAACCTCTCTCTGTCTCTGTCTCTCTCTTTCCCTCTACTTCTACCTTTTCCTCTCCCCTCCTAATCCCCGGGCTGCCTTTGTGTCAATCTCCTTCCTTGTCTATATGTGTATGTCTGGATGTCTGTCTCTGTCTATTCATATTCAGGTCTATCCTACCTATCCTACCTATCCTACCATCCTTTTAAAAGAAACTTCCTTTATCCTACACTTTTCTTAAGCTACCATCTGCCATTTTGACTCCATTTCACTATCAGCTTCCTATAGGTATGTACTTACTGCCCACTCTTTCTCCCCCTTACTCACTCCTTAATCTCTTGCAAACTGGCTTCAGATCCTACCATGCTTGACAATACTCTCTGATGTGGACCTCGTAAATGCTAAAGATGGAGTTATCGCCATCTCCATTCCCCTTAACCTTTCTGCCACTTTTGACATTGTTGGCTGCCTCTCTTCCTGGATACTCTCTTCCATGGGCTTCCAGTATATGTTTCTCTCTCTGATTAGGATTACTTCTTTGTAGTCTCTTTGCTGGTTCACTATTAATTTCATGTCCCTTAGGTAAATATATCCCCCAGGGCTCTGTCCTGGACTTTCTCTCTTTACAATTTTTTTTCTCTGATGATCATATCTGCTCTCTGGGTTCAATTATCCTCTCTATATAGAACATTCAAAATCTCTACAGACCAGTCTAATCTGTCCTCAGAATGACAGTCCTACTTCTCCAACTTCCTGCTAGATATTTCCTCCTGTATTTCCTTCCACAGAGGATCCACCCCATAGTTATCCCTTGAACTTGGCACATTACTGCCTCACCTCCTTTTGTGATAATTTCCTAAGTGATATCTCTTTACACAACTTTTTGCACAGAGTTCATCAACTTACTTTCCCTGAAGTCATTAAAGATCTATCTTGGGCCTTCTTTGTTTCTCATTTTACACCCTGTCACCTAGCAACTTCATCAACTCTTGAGACTTTGACGATCACTCCTATGCAGAAAATTTACATATCTGTACATATCTATTACATATCTATAAATTATATATAAAATTTCCATATCTACAGCTCCACTTTCAACCTTTCCCCTGAGTTCCCAGTCCCATATTTTCACTTATCTGCTAGAAACCTCTCTCTGGATGTCCAAAGGTTCTACAAACTCAACAGGTTCAAAACTAAAGTCATCATTTTCCTTCCTCCATCTCTCTCCCTCCTGACTTCCTCATCTCTCTTGATGGCACTACCACCTTCCCAGTTTCTGAACTGAAGAATTGTCTTGTACTCTCCCCTCTCTCACACCCCTAATATGCATTTAGTTGTCAAGAGCCATCAATTCTCTTGCAGAATTATCTCTTGTATCTGCACCTGTCCACTTCTTCAACTCCAAACTTGGAACACTGTAATAGGCTTCTAATTGGCTTTCCTCTCTCCAGTCTCTTTAACCCATCCTTCACTCTGGTGCCAAAATAATCTTCCTACTGCATAGATCTGATTATGTTCCTCCCCCGTTCAAGATATTTCAATGACTTCTCTTGCTTACAGAATAGAATACAATTTCTTTATCCTGGAATTCAAAACTCTCCATAATCTGACTCCGTCCTAACATTCCGTTCTTATTTCATAGAACTCTGTGCATCTTAAGGATATGTTTGAAACACCTAGAAGTAATAGTACTTTAAACATAATGGGTAGTTTGAAAAGTATTTGTCAAATATTTTTAATTTAACTGTTAAATTCAATAAAGAAAACTGTTAAATATTTTGGATCGAAAGGAAGGGAGAAAGAGCAAAGTCCTTGCCTCTACCTAGTAACAAGGAAACAAAGGGAACAGATGGAATACCATGACTACTAGGACCCAGTAGATATCTCTAGTAAGCTGAATCTGGTGAGAAAGAGAAGATGGTCCATGAAGCAAAGTAGTATTAGGGAGACAAGGTGTTTTCCCTCACCTTTAGGTCAAGGTCAAAAACATAAATTAAACTTGTCTTTTCTAAGGGATCAGAGATGAGAACTAAATGGGGTAGGTATGTGTGCATCTGTTGGGGAAAATATATGCTACAGATCACTTTTCAAATTCGCGGGTTAGTAATGAGTTTTCTTTGATTAGGTCATTGATCTATATCTTTGCACAGTTTTAACATTAGATTAAAAATAATTCTGTCTACAGTTCAAAGCCCAAACTTTATTTGCAGTGCCAAGACTTTCAGTGATTGCTTTTGTACCATTTAGTCAATTTTTGTTCTTTATGTCTCAATTTCCCCACATTTAAAATGAAGATAATTCCAATGGCTTCTTCCAAAAGGGTATGAAAAATGATATTTTGATATTCTTGGATACCTAAATTTCATTACAAAAGACAATTTAATGGTACAAGGAAGGAAACTTACAATAGCTGGCTGCACTTGTGGGCTAATAGTTTATGCAAGAAGTATCTTTGCCATGGAATTTTGCTTGGATACAAATGAGGAAATATTCATAATAAGATACTCCTCAATATCAAGATGTCTGCATCTGCACTCTTAAGCCAAGCAGACCATTAGCTTTATGAATAAGAAGGGTACTCTGGCTGAGGTAGTTAATGCCTGTTGAGAGAGAGCTTCTCCAGAACCTGTTTAATGCTATGGTAGTTAGGTATTTATGAGACTGCCTTAATTCTTTTAGAACAGTGAGTTACCACTTAATATATTTCTGCTATATAGCTTGTGGGACATGTCTCTTTCACATGTCTTTCCTACTCCCCATCCCTCAGCATACCCACTATCACAAATTAAAGGCTCTCTTTGAGGTTTGAGCCCCCATCAATGTGTTTAGTTTACTAGTTAGCCGGTCATCACTTTTAGTGCAAAGCAAAGGCATTTAATGAAATATCACTAAGAAAGGTAGCAATGGAAAATTTCTCCCATATGCCCAGGGAACATTCTATAGGAGCAATTCATGCCAATGCTATGGGGCTGCTCATGTTTTCTGATGATATTGTCGCACTGCTTCCTCTGGCCTGGTTCCATGCTGAATTTTTCTTTCTAATGGGTAATGTATTCTTTTCGACCTGCATCTGGATGTCACATCATATCTATGCTGCTCTTCCTCTGAGTGTCATATATCTGTGGCTTCTCCTCTTTTGCATTTTCCCTGGCTTCTCTGACCACTGATGTGTATTTCACTCCACTAGTTTCATGGCTGCCTCTTGATACTGCTCCTTGCTACAAGCTTCTCGACTTCATCTCTTCAGTATCACCTGCCAACCATCCCAGTTCCAATCTGCTAGGGCAGTGGTTCTCAAACTTTTTAGTCTTAGGACCCCTTTATACTCCTAAAAGTATTGAGGGCCCCAAAAGAGCTTTGGTTTATGTGTACAGGCTATAGCTATAATATTTATTAGAAAACTAGAAATTTTAGTTAGAAAATTATTTGAAAATAGTTTTGACCTAGTAGGTCTCTTGAAAGGGTCTCAGGGACCCTCTGGGTCCCTAGACCACATGCTTTGTAACTTCTATGTTAGGGCACAGTGAAGGGAAAATCTTTTCCTCTGTGTGTGTGTGTGTGTGTGTGTGTGTATGTGTGTGTAATGATGGGAAGATACATGGAAGATGGTAACAGGAAGGGTAGATAATTTAGTCTTAGAAAGTGAAGAATATTGTCAGAATATGACATTGACAGAAGTTATTCATTCCTTTACTCAGCAATATTTATTGAAGGTCTACCATCAATTATTGATACATCAAATAATGAAGGTCTACCTCAATGCTGTCCTAGACAATGTGGAGGATAGAAAGATGTGAAAGGCACGGTCCATCCTTGCCCTCTGGGAGTTTATTATCTAGTAAATCAATAATCTGCAAAATATTTGGAGTCTCATTTTCAAAAGCTCCTCTCTTTTTCCTTCCCTACCAAAAATCTTCATAATTTTATTCCTTGTGTTGTTTCCTTGGTTGTTCTGTAGCTTAATTATCAATAAAATATCAAAGGTGGCTATATCAGTTCTCATACATAGCCAGGAAAGAGTACAGTTTTAAATGCCAGGCCCCAAAACAGTATTTTCCAAAGTAGACGCCTTTGCCACTAGTTTCGAGCAAGAGATTCTTTCATGGGATCCAACTTTTCATGAGTCAGCATGGGCACTAGATCCTGAAACCTTTCCATTCCATACCACATAGTATGCAGGGCACTTAAACCTTTTCATCTCCCTTCTTCAACTGATTTACTCACCACCATCATCCTCATCCTCATCATTGTCATCCTCATCATTGTCATCTATATCATAGCCATCATCATTTTGACATGAAACTTACTTTCATCTTGCTTATTTTTCTAATGCCAAGTTTTCATCTTATAGTTACTACCTTTACACCAGGGTTATAAATATAACCAGAAGCTCAAAGAATATTTGCATAAGAATCTCCTTATTGGTGGAGATTAGCTACCTAATGTTCTATGCCTAAACGTGATATAGAATTGGTGAGAAAGGAGAGATCTTACATTTTCTGGTTTCAAGCTTCAAGAGAAAAGGCTTATATTTCTGAATTCTCTTCAGAAAGAGGTCCCCGAAGGGAGTGAAAGATCTGGGAAGAAGTTGATATGTAGAGGAGCTGGCACCTTGATTATGTCCTTGTACCCAGCTTACCGCACTAATGACTTCAGGGAATTTCCCCTTGCATGAGATCTGAGACAGTTTCTATTGATTGAGCTGGAATAGCTCAATCCCAAGTGGGAGAGTTCATTCATTCTGCAGATTGTCTGGTATATTCTCATTTGTATAACTTCTCTGATTTTCTGTTTGCTATCAGCTGGGATAAATGAGTTTATTTTATATTCTCTGTATGTGGTCCTTACAAACTAGCATTTGTTAGGAAGGAAGTCATGCCCAAGAGTCATCCTAAACTCTTCACTCTTTATCACTCCTACCCCATATCTAATCTGTTGCCAAGGCCTATTGATTTTATCTTGGTAACATCTCCCATATGTGTCCTCTCTTTTTTCCGACACTGCCCTTACCTCACATCTGGACTATCGAGATAATCTTTGGTTGGTCCCCAGCTTCAAATTTCTCCCCAATCCAGTCCATCCTCCACTCAGCTGTCAAATCAATCTCCCTAAAATGCAGATCTAACCATATCACGTTCCCCTCCCTTAATCACCTCCCCCAATTCGATAAACTCCAGTGGCTCCCTATTGCTCCCAGGATCAAATATAAAATCCTCTGTTTAGCATCCAAAGCCTTTTACAACCTGGCTCCCTCCTACCTTTTCAGTCTTCTTACATCTTATCCCTCCCCATGTATTCTACAATCCAGTGACACCATCTTTCTTATTAATTCTCACGCTAGACACCCCATCCCCCAACTTCAGGCATTTTCCCTGACTGTCTGTAGCTTAATTATCAATAAAACATCAAGTCCCATCTAAATCCTACTTTCTATAGAAAGCTTTCCTCATTCCTCTTAATGGCAGTGTCTTCCCTCTATTGATTATCTTGAATTCAGCCTGTATATAACTCATTTGCACATAGTTGTTTTCATTTGTACATAGTTGTCTCTCACATTTGACTATGGACTTCTTAAGAGACGGAATTGCCTTTTGGTTTTCTTTGTATCCTCAATGGTTAGCTGAGTGCCTGGCACAGTGGGTACTTAATGAATGCTTATTGACAGAAATATTCTCTTTCATCTCTTACCACTTGGAATTCCTGGTTTTCTTTAAAATTCAGCTTACGTGCCACTTTCTATATGAAGCCTTTTCATATCATCCTGGCTGGTAATGCCCTCCATCCCCAAACTACTTTGTATTCATTTTTCTATGTACTTGTATATGTGCATTTTGTCTCTCTCATTAGAATGTGAATTTCTTGAAGGCACAGGTTGTTTCATTTTTATCTTTGTACCCCAAGTGCTTAGAAGAGTACCTAGTACATAGTAAGTGTTTAGTAAATGTATATTGATTGATTTTGTAACCATGAGTGTAAAAGGCCCGAATTCACATATAAAAAGGAAAGGGTATTAGAAGGGATTAAAAAAAAACAACCCAACAACTGGTGATCTAATAATATTTTGAGTCTGTGCAATATGACTAAAACACAGGGACATGTTCAAAGTGAGAGGCTGAAATAATAAGTATTATTCTTTGGTAGACTCCAAAAAATCAGATTTTATAATTATAATGTCAGTAAAGCAGAAGCCAAAATCCAGAAGATTCATAGAGGTAAATAGGGAAAGAAACTATATTATGATTAAAAGCTTCATAGACCATGAAATTATTTTATTATATATATATATATATATATATATATATATATACACATGTATATGTAGTATGTATACCAAAAGATATAGCAAGTGATTCGTCTCAATGCAATTCAACAAACATTTTAAAGTGCCTAGTCTATGCAAGACACTGTGCTAGATGTTAGAGGTAACAATAACAAAAACAAAACAATCCCTTTTCTCAAGGAGCTTATGTTATATTAGGTAAAAGCAGCAAACATAGTTAAGTACTAGATATAGATACATATGTATATAATATAATACTTAACTGTGTTGCTTTCCATATATATGTGTATACATATATGTAAATATGTGTGTATATATATAGATCTCTCTCTCTCTATTATATATATATATACAGTATATAATATAAAATAATCTTTGATAAGGGAAAGCATTAACAATTGGCAAGATCAGGAAAGGCTTTGTGTAGGAGATGTTACTTGAGAAGAGCCTGGTATGAAGTTAGGGTTTTTAATAAGGTGAAAGTGAGGAAGAACATTCCAAGTATAATAGAGCTTTGGCACATGCTAAAATCACTTAAGTGAGAGGTTGTACCCATGTGAGTATTGCTTCTGAGAGGAGTGGTACATCATAAACCTTCATTGGCCTGCCATGGAGGTAGAAGTAGCTTCTTTCCAATGGATGTATAGCTGGAACTGCCCATGTCTTTAAATCTACCCCCTCCGAGGCATAATATCTGTTTCTGGTGGTAACCACGGGTGAAGGTCTTGTTCCTGGGGCATGGGGACCATGCCAGGCTAGGAAGGGACACCTCTCCCTTTCATTGGGCCCTGTGACACCTAGAAATGAACTTGGAGTTTTGGTCTTCTTTCATTTGCCCTCTTCAATCCTAGGTGCAGGGAGTGGAGTCCTGGACCTGGGAGTTCGAGCAATGGTGATTTTGGAGCCCAGGATGCCAGGCTGGATGCTGCAGATAGTCCAACATGGGAGTACTAAAAAGCCAGGGTTTGCAAGTTTAGGTGAATTTGGATTTGGAATTTGATGGGACTAGTGCTATATAGGAACTGGAGTGCTTAGAGCCATAAAATTGGGGGAACACAATTGGTTGTAGAGGTGAGAGACATTCCCCCCCCCCCAAAAAAAAAACCCTCCTAAGGATACCAGAGAACCCTGGAGGAAGAATGGAAATGTAACACACCTGGCTGTCAGGTGGTAGGCAGGGGAAAGCATCACTGTTAACACAAGCATAAGTAATGATCCATGCCAAAAAAATTGGAGGCTATGAGACGACATGTCACATATGAAAATTAGCAAATAAACCACTTTGGAATGTAGAGACCATGAAAGGAATGAATGTAAAATGAGTCTTGAAAAATAGGTTACAGCCATATCACAAAGGGCTTTAAATACCAAAAAAGTTTATATTTTATCCTAGATGCAAGAGGAGACCATTATCCATTCTTGAGCAATGGAGTGTCATAGTCAGACTTGGGCTTGGCTTTAGGAATATCAGTTTGGCCTCTATGTCAGGATGAATAGGAGAATAGAAAGAATGGAGGTAAAGAGGGTAATTAGGAAGGATGCCATGTAATAATCCAGGTGAGAGGTGATCTGTGCCTGAACTATGGTGGTGGTTATGCAAGTAGAAAGAAGGTGATGGATGTGAGAAATAGAAATAGAATTCACAAGTGTAGAGATCTGAATAGACGACTGTATTCTCTGCTAATGAGGGAATAGTTGAGGATGACTGAAACTGGGAACCTAGGAATTTAGAAGGACTGTAGTGTCTTCTGTGAAATAATTGAAAAGAGTGTCAATTCATTGCATCCACTTGTCCAACAGGGTCATTGGAAAAGTCAGATAATGGGAAGGGGGCTGGTATATGTAAGATCAACTTAGCTTTTAGATGGAGATTAGAAATACTTTGTGGAGAGGAATGTGAGCATAGGAGACTGAGACTTCAAAGTATGAGGTATATGACACTTTGTCTTTCTATATCATTACCACTTTATGTGGGAGTATTCCAAGGTTTTTGTGTTTGTCCATTTTAGTGGTTTAAATTGCCCTGGAGACCATAAATAGCTTGCATCAGAACTGTGGAAATGAGCAAAGCATTGGAAGGATCCAGCCTATCTGAATTGTACCAGCTCATTTTATTCCCCATCTTCCATCACATAAACAAAATAGCCGATAGTAAGCATCAAACGTGACGTATGAGCATCAGACAGTTTTCACTGTTTTTAATTATAAGCTCCAGTCACTTCCCTATATTAGTGTAATGCCATTAATCCATACTTAGGCTTACAGGGTGATGGAGTCAGCTTGATCTGGTTCCCAAGAGCCAATTGTTAAATTTTCACTAGGAGTCTTTACTCCTCAGACATCAGCAAACATTACAAATAAGGGCTTGATTGCTTTCCCGATCCCTAGACTTAAGAAAATGATGTATAAAATGCAAGCAATCCATATTAAACTTTAAAACACGTCCAATATACCATTCCCTTCCCCTCCAGAGAGCCAGTTGTTAAAAATTTATAAGCCCCATTCACATGGTGATGAATATCTCCAACATTCAGGAAGGGTAACAGAGTCATAGCATGGTAGACTTGAAAGGAATTACATCTAACCCTTCTCGTTCATTTTCTGGATGAAAAAGTGAGATCCAAAGGGTTCAAGTGGCTTATCCAAGGTCACATAATTATTAAGAGATAGTAACAAGACTTGAACTCAGGTCTTCTGTCTCAGTTCTTGAGTTATAACCACAAGACCTTGATGTATCTCCCATAGCATCACGAACATCTTTTTTTGATTTTTCTTGTTATACCATGGATTTTTCATGAATTATATATGGCATATAATTAGAAATAAAAATGGTAATTCTCTCCTAAAGTAACTTAATAACAATTTCAAATGCCAGAGGGTTAAAAATTAGATTTAAAGACAGGGAGAAATTCAAGAACATGAAACATCTTTTTTTTAAAAAATGCAGTATGTTATTTTATTTTTAGAGCTGGAGATTGAAAAAGGCAAAGGTATTCCCTTTAGGAGCATCTCATTATTTAATCATGCACATCCTTCTGTTTTGTAAATGACTACAGGCTAATTATTCACTTAGCCTAGAGAGACTTTCCTCTCAAAGAGATGAATTCCTAGGTCATATCAACATGACCATGGTTGGTTCAGTAAATTTGGTATTCACAACTAGTAATAATAAAAGCTGACAGGGTATGTTTTACATACCTCATCTCATTTGATCCTTGTTACAGTACCAGGAGGCAAGGAATACAGAGACCTTTCCATTTTTCAAATGAGGAAACTGAGGCACAGATGTTAAATGACTACATAAGATCACAGCGTTAACAAAGGGCAGGGCCATAATTTCAATGTTGATCTTCCTACAATAAATCTATTATACCACAGCCACTTCTGGATTCTAGCTTGATGAAATTCCAAATAGAAAAGCTATGGTAAGAGTAGTATCCTAACTCCTACCTCTATACAAATTAGGCTAGTATTTACTTTAAAGGTATTAAGAGCATCCTTAAAACTTGGTTGGCTTAGGGAAGCTCACACTCTTAACATGATTTCCTCATCTCCTGAATACAAAAGAGTCTTGGGGAGTTCTAGGAATGCTCTTTGATGATTGGCTGGTAGATCATGATAAGTAACTTAAGCAAGAGACCTTCTCTCAGGTGAATCAACTTGAGGCATCCTCAATGCCTATCATTGTTGCATATCCTTTTCTTGCTATGTCTAACCAAATCTCCTTTCATTAACCATTGAATGATCTCTCAGTGTTTCATTTTGTCCCAACAACCTAAATAACCAGGGGAATGGTTTGAGTTAGGCCCAACCCAGAACATCAAGCTCACCTTTGTTTTTAAATGTTAGCTTCTGCCATCTCGTCAGCAAGTGTGTACATACTCTACCTTAGTTTTCATATCAACTTTGTCTATGAAGGAAGATAATATAGAAGAGTGAAAAAGATGCTTTGGGTCAAACATCCATTTTGTGTTCTCTTGAGTGCGCCTCTAACCTAAGGTACTGAGATAGACAGACATAAGGGAGCAGACACTTTAAGGAATTGGGGGTGGGGTGGAGGGACATACTCTTGGAAATAGAGCCAAATATTTCGTGGAGAAAATCTGTTATGCCGCTGAACTCATCGATGTTTACATTGAATTAGTGTTCTAGAAATATATTGCACTAAGAAAGGTAATGACTTTATTGCTATAATTGATGGAAAAAATTTATTTTTCCTTTATCTTAATATAATCCTGTCATGCACCTACCTGTAGGCCCTAATGTAGACTCGTCTTTTCGCTTAAGACTCAGTCAATTAAGATTTTATTAAGATACCACTGAAAACTGCATTTTAAGGCTTCTATTGCCAGTAACGACAATTTGGGTCATTAAATCAAAATGTTTATTATACTCTTTCTTATAAAGAGAGAAATTCATAATGACATACTAACCTTCCAACATGTAGGAGGTGTAAATGGGCATGAACACAGGAACAAGCAATCATGGAATCAACATTTTCTCCTACATTTAGTTAAGGGGGTATTCAGGCGGTAAATTGGCCTGGGTGAGTTCACAATCTGCTTTACCCAGTAAAATAACCAGACTCCATAGCTGGAAGCAGCTGAGTTCTGAGAATAGAAAGAAATTTAAAATTACTTAAAGAAAGATCTTGATAACACTCTTGAAACAAGAATTTGGTCATTTATGTTATTTATATGTCTACAGCTTATAGGACCATAAATTTAGAGCCAGAAGGGAAGAGATCATTGATCATATAGATCATCATATAGATGAGGAAATTGAAGTACTAACAGGTTAAGTGACTTGGTGTGTATGGTATCAATAGTGATTGGTACAGTATGATTTCTAATATAGGTATTGTGCCATATTCAGTCACTATCAGAGCCATGAGACAGAAGAATGTAGTTTGCCTATTACCGGTCCCTGATTAGTGCTACTCATGGGACAGCTAGGCAGCACAGTGGATAGAGTGCTGGGCCTGGAATCAGGAAGACTCATCTTCCTGAATTTAAATTTGACCTTAGACACTGAACTAGCTGTGTGACCCTGGGCAAATCACTTAACCCTGTTTGCCTCAATTTCCTCATGTGTAAAATGAGCTGGAGAAGGAAATGGCAAACTGCTCCAGTATATTCGCCCCAAAATTCCCACCTGGGGACATGAAGGGTCACACACAATTTAAAACCAACTGAACAACAATTGCTACTGAACAGACGATGCAGGGTCATACAACCGCCCTTTGTCCAGAGTAGCCTATTATGAGTTAGGGAACACAGGACAGTTCCTCTAACAAGACAGGTAGAGCACAGGAGGCTTTTACTGTTAAATGGAAATGGTTCAGGAAAGATCAGGGCAGGTAGGTGGTGCGTTGGATAGAGTACCAGGCCTGTCGTCAAGAAGGTTCATCTTCTTGAGTTCAAGTCTGCCTCAGACAGTTACTAGCTGGGTGACCCTGGGCAAGTCACTTAACCCTGTTTGCCTCAGTTCTTCATCTATAAAATGAACTAGAGAAGAGACGACTCCAGCAACTTTGCCAAGAAAACCCCAAATGGGGTCACAAAGAGTCAGACGTGATGGAAACGACTGAACAGCAACAACACAATAAAAATCACACTTTCCTGGGTCTCTCAAGTGTTAGTGCCTTTTATAAACAAGTGGCAACTGTGCCAGAATTTGACGCTTCCAGAACAGCCTCTGGAACCCTACCTCCTCCATTATCTAGCCCAATGAGCATCTATTTACAAGGACGTTGCTCTTGAGCAACATGTTTTTGCCTGGTTTACCAATCGTTCCACCTGCTACTAGAGAGACATTTGCTACTGGAATTCAATAGCACTAATGGGGCTCCCAACAAGTCTTCCCATTGATCTGAGCTCTAGACTGCATGGTTGGCATATGAAAGAATCTTGAGGGAGAGGCAGAAAAAAAATCTTCATCTCCGTTGATTTCTGGGATATGGCAATGGGTCTGGCCCGGTAGTCTTAAGCCTGGAAAGGACAGGTTTAGACAGTCAAATACTCTCCCTTTTGCACTCTTCTTTGTATCAGTTGCTCTGCCTGATTTCAATTCCATGGAACAAGCTGCCTCTCCCAGGAGAAGCTATCATTTCTAATCTCACTGTCATGCTTCTGACTCAATTCTTGATTGATATCACTTCCCTCAGCTTCCTCTTCCCTTTGATTGGAGGTCTGCCGGGTGCAGTACTAAACTCCTTCCAACGCTTTCCTTTATAGAGGACAGAAACTGGACTCAGCTTACTCCATTTTGCATCTTCTGCTCTGCCTGGCTTTAACTCTATAGGTATGGATATAAAATGCTCCCAGGTAGATACTCCCTAGTGTCTTCCTTCTTCCCCCTCCTCATGTTTTTCTGCCTCCTTTTGCATGTTGTCTTCTCCTTTAGATTTTGAGGCCCTGGAGGACAAAGACTGTCTCTCTTTTATTACTTATCTCTCCTTCACTTAGCACAGTGCTTGGTGCGTAGCTGGTGCTTGATAAATGTTTATTGGATTGGATTGAAGTCAGGACCAATGGCAGAATTTTGCCAATATCTCCCACTGTATTTTGTTGTTTGTGGGGCATGTTAGCAACTATCAGAAGCATCACATGCTAAACAACCAAGTGGGAAGGAAGGAAGGAAGGAAGGAAGGAAGGAAGGAAGGAAGGAAGGAAGGAAGGAAGGAAGGAAGGAAGGAAAGAAAAAGTCTTCCACAGAAAACAGAAGCAAAAAAAGATTTCATATCATTGTCCAGATATGGCTCTCAGGGAAGGGGAGGTTTTGATGGAAAATTAAAGGAATACTGAGTGGGTGGTAGTATTCAGAAAATCTAGTCATCAACTTAGATCTTAGCACAGGTTGCATGGAAAACATTTATGACCTCTTAGCCACTCTACTATAGGGGACCCTAATGCATAAAGTTATTGACGATGTACAAAGTGTCATTATATATGCTGTGGTATTTATGTTCCTGTTGCTGCTTCTGCTCATTGTCACTGCCTTTCATTAGGAGACCCACTATGAAGTCTAAAGATTCGATATCACCCACCACATGGATAAGTTCATTGAGATCTTCTGAGACTTGGTTCTCCCCGAGGAGGGGAGAAAACCCAAAGGTTTCTGGATTTTACTCTCCACGCTGTTTCTTTCATCTTTTTCTTGTTGATGCAGTTTGGAGTTTGGGGCTATAATTTTTTGCTTTGTGTTTATCTCCTTACTGCTGCCTATGCCAGAAGAATTGTCCAGAAAAAGCCCTAGAAGCATTTCAAATGTGGAAGGTCCTCTAGAAAACCCTTAGTACTTTGCCACCAATGGCTGATATGTGATAGGACCAGTATCTACCAGTTCTTTCCTCCCTCTCCTCATCCCAAAGGATGAGAAAACAAAGATAGGACTTGATTGCCCTGGGGGGTGGGCCAGGCTCAAACTGTTCTTCCACAAATGCAGCTTCCTTGAGGACTATGGTTGTGTTGATGGATCACCTGGGGACATAGAAGGAAGCTCCCAAAGGAGAAATGTAAATAGAAAAAAAAATCTTTGGAGAAATTTTCTATAATAAACACATTATATCCAAAATAGATAAGAAATTGATTCATATTTATGTTAGAAGCAAAGCCTCAGCAGATAGTCAAGGGATAAGAACGGACCATTTTGAAATGGAGAAATAACCATATGAAAATTATCTAAATCACTAACAATTAAAGAAATACATATCAAAGTAACTTTGAGATTCTACCTCATACTTCTCAGATTGGCAAAGATGACATAAGAGGAAAATAATAAATGTTGGAGGGGTTGCACGAAAAAGACACATTGGTGCATTGGTGAATCCCTGAATTAACTCTTTTAGAAAGCAATTTGGGGGGCAGCTGGGTGGTGCAGTGAATAGAGCACCGGCCCTGGAGTCAGGAGGACCTGAGTTCAAATTTGGCCTCAGACACTTGACATTCTTACTAGCTGTATGACCTTGGGCAAGTCACTTAACCCCAATTACCTTGCCTTCCCTCCTCCAAAAAAAAGAGGAAAAAAAGAAAAAGAAAGAAAGCAATTTGGAGATATGCTCAAAACGTTACAAAGCTATACATACGTTTTGTCTTACCTATACCACTACTCATCCTATAACCCAAAGAGATCAAAGAAAGATAAAAAGAACCTTCATGTATAAAAATGTTTATAGTAGCTCTTTCCATAATAGCAGAAAATAAAAAGGCAACTAAGGAGGAATTCTTTCGGGGAATGACTAAACAAGTTATGGTATATAAATATAGTAGAATATTATTGTCCCATAAGAAATGACAAAATGGAGACTTTCAGAGGAAACTGGGAAATTCTATGAACTAAATGCAGAACAAAATTAGCAGACCTAGGATAACAAGTTTTAGAATGATAACATTATAGAGAAAAATCAACTTTGAAAGACTTTAGAATGCTGATCAATGCAATGATGAATTGTGAGTCCGTAGGACTGAAGATGAAACAAGCCACTCACTTCCTATCAGAGGAGCAATAAACTTAAAGTGGAGAGACAGATAGATTTTTCAGCAAGCCAATGTAGAAATTTGTTTTGCAGGACTATGCATGTTTATGGTAAGGGTTTTAGCTTTCATTTTCAATAGTGAGAGGGACAGATTATAAATGCATATAAAAAGAAGTAAATTGATGTGAAAAAAGTTAACATGTATCCTTCCCTTCTGATAATGGACAGTAACTTCAAAAGTGGGAGGAAACCCGCACACAATCAGTCACAATCACT
>CM053624.1:218015586-218034428 GCA_028646595.1 Phalanger gymnotis
GGACCTCCTTTTCCATGTGGGTAATTCTGCCTTTCAAGGCATTCTTCTCCTCATTGGCTTTTTGGAGCTCTTTTGCCATTTGAGTTAGTCTATTTTTTAAGGTGTTGTTTTCTTCAGTATATTTTTCAGTTTATTTTTGGGTCTCCTTTAGCAAGTCATTGACTTGTTTTTCATGGTTTTCTCGAGTCCTTCTCATTTCTCTTCCCAATTTTTCCTCTACTTCTCTAACTTGCTTTTCCAAATCCTTTTTGAGCTCTTCCATGGCCTGAGACCAGTTCATGTTTTTCTTGGAGGTTTTTGTTGTAGCCTCTTTGACTTTGTTGACTTCTTCTGTCTGTATATTTTGGTCTTCTTTGTCACTAAAGAAAGATTCCAAAGTCTGAGACTGAATCTGGGTGCCTTTTCACTGCCTGGCCATATTCCTAGCCAACTAACTTGACCCTTGAGTTTTTCAGTGGGGTATGACTGCTTGTAGAGTTAAGAGAACTATGTTCCAAGCTTGGAGGGGATGCACCAGCTCTGCCACACCAGCACTCTTCCTTTCCCAAGAACCCCCAACCTGGACTGGACTTAGATCTTCAGCTGGCTCTTCACTCCTGCTTATATCTGCCACTTAATTCCTCCCACCAGGTGCACCTTTGGCCAGAAGCAACTGCAGCTGCAATTCTGTAGCTGCCCCACCTCCACTTCCCCCAGGGAGGTGGCCAAACCTGTGAACTCCTTTCACTCCTGCAGCTTTTCCCACTAACCTTCTCTGTTGTCTTTGGTGTTTGTGGGTTGAGAAGTCTGGTAACTGCTGCAGCTCACTGATTCAGGATGGTAGGGCACGCTGCACCGGGCTCCTGGTCTGGTTGGTACATGCCGCCCACACTGGGCTCTGCTTAGCTCCGAGCCGCTCTGCTCCCAGCTCCATGCGGGATAGATCTTACCCAGAGACCATCCAGGCTTCCCTCTGCTAATTTGTGGGTTCTGCAGTTCTAGAATCGGTTCAGAGCCATTTTTTTATAGGTTTTTGGAGGGACTTGGCGGGGAGCTCATGCTAGTCCCTGCTTTCCAGCCGCCATCTTGGCTCCCCCCCCCCCGCTTGTTGCAATTTTTAAAACATTGTCTAACATTTTTATTTAAAGTTTTGAGTTCCAAATTCTATCCCTTCCTCCCCCCCTTCCGCTTTCCTTAGACAGTGAGCTATCAGATATAGCTTATATATGTGCAATCATGTAAAGCACTTCCTTATTAGTCATTTTGCACAAGAAGACTCAAGTAAAAGAAAAAATGAAAAAAATGAAAAATGGCATGCTTCAGTCTGTATTTAATCAGCATCAGTTCCTTCTCTGGAGGCAGATAGTATACTTCGTCATATTGCTGCTACTCTGTACAACGTACTCCTGGTCCTGTTCACTTCACTATTCATAAGTTCATATAAATCTTTCCAGGTTTTTCTGAAATCATCCTGCTTGTCATTTCTTACAGCACAATTATATTCCATTACAATCATATATTGCAGGCTGTTTAGCCATTCCCCAATTGATGGGCATCCATTTGATTTCCAATTCTTAGCCACCACGAAAAGAGCTGCTATAAATATTTTTGTACAAATAAGTCCTTTTCCTTTTTATTGGATGTCTTTGGGATATAGACCTAGCAGTGGTATTGCTGGATCAAAGGACATGCAGTTTTATAGCCCTTTAGGCATAGGTCCAAATTGTTCTCCAGAATGATTGGATCAGATTGCAACTCCACCAACAATGCATTAGTGTCCCAGTTTTCCCACATTCCCTCCAACATCCAACAATTTCCTTTTTTGTCATATTAGTTACCGTGATAGTTGTGAGGTGGTACCTTAGAGTTATTTTAATTTGCATTTCTCTGATCAATAGTAATTTGGAGCATTTTTTATTATGACTATAGATAGCTTTGATTTCTTTGTCTCAAAACTGCCTATCCAGAGACGCGCTCTTCTAAAGTCCCGGGGCTTGCCGTCGCCGTCGGGGTCGGGTTGTTTGGGTCCCTGGTCCAGTGTGTCGTACAGGCCGCGGCCGGCGTTGACAATGGAGGTCCTCACCGTGAAAGCCTACCTGATGTGCAAGGAGGACGCGGCCCGGTAGATCCGCCGCTTCACCATGGAGCAGCTTGACGGCCCGGGCCGCTGCGACTGGCTGCTCCGACGCGTCCCCGAAGTGTTCCCGGGGCTGCGGCCTGCAGGCTTCCAGGCGTACTACCGAGATGAAGATGGGGACCTGATCGCCTTCTCCAGCGATGATGAGCTGAGCATGGGGATGCGCTACATTAAAGATGGCCTCTTCCGCATTTACATTAAAGAAAAGAAGGAATGTAAGCGGGAGCACCGGGACCATCGTCCCCCCTGAGCCCAGGAGATTCCCATGGACATGGTGCATCCCAACGTAATTTGTGATGGCTGCAATGGGCCAGTGGTAGGTAGTCGCTTCGAGTGTACCGTCTGCCCTGACTATGACCTCTGCAGCACCTGCGAGGGCAAAGGTCTTCACAAATCGCATAACATGATTGTCTTTCAGAATCCCTTCAACCCCCACCTGCCTGAGTGGATTTCCCGCTGACGTTGGTTTCAGAAGATGAGACATGGGCCTTTCCCAGCTTTTGGGTGGATGCCAGGCTGGGGATTCCCTCCTCACATGCATCATCATCCTCCACAGGCAGAAGCTAGTGGGACTTCCCCCAATCCAGGAGCAGAACAAGCTAGTACCAGTTCACAGCAGGATACCAATGTTACCTTCCTGCAGAATGTAGGTGAAAGCGTGGCTGCTGCCCTTAGCCCTCTCGGTATTGATGTTGACATAGACGTAGAGCACGGTGGAAAAAGAAGCAAGGTGACTCCACCCTTCTCCCAGTCCAACGGTGAGGACAAGGGCAGCCCTCAGCCAGGCAGCTCCTCATCCAGCCGGAGCCAAGCAGACCCCCAGAGCGCCGAGATGGAGATGGCGGCCCTCTCTGAGCAGATGGAGAAGCAACAGTCAGAGACTGGTTTGGGAGGAGAAGATGACTGGACTCACTTGTCTTCGAAAGAAGTGGATCCTTCCACAGGTGAACTTCAGTCCCTACAAATGCCAGAAACAGATGGTTCAGACTTCATGGACCATTCTCAGGAGGGGCTCACAGGGCTCAGGGAAGCTGCCTTATACCCACATCTTCCACCAGAAGGAGACCCATGTTTGATCGAATCCCTCTCGCAGATGCTGTCCATGGGCTTCTCTGATGAGGGCGGCTGGCTCACCAGACTCCTGCAGACCAAGAACTATGACATCGGGGCCGCTTTCGATGCCATCCAGTATTCC
This sequence comes from Phalanger gymnotis, assembly GCA_028646595.1. Taxonomy (NCBI): domain Eukaryota; kingdom Metazoa; phylum Chordata; class Mammalia; order Diprotodontia; family Phalangeridae; genus Phalanger; species Phalanger gymnotis. The sequence continues at coordinate 218,018,898 of CM053624.1, forward strand.
AAGCACCCTCCTCATCCATAAGAGAGTTCCTGCTCTGAGAAGTCCCTCACCTCACTTTTCTGTCCCGTAACCGCACTGACCTGTCTCAGTCCCAGCTTCTGTGGAAATTAAGCTCATCTTTGCGAAAGTTCTTAGTTCTGTGTTCAGTCATGTTAGAAACTATATCAGTTCACTTTTTGCTTAGGCCATTGTTAGCACCAGCACACCTCCTGCCATCGTGCCATTGTTTCAAGTGGGGAGGCAGGAAACAAAGGATGACCTAGCTCACCTCAGGCATCCCTTCACCATTTTGTGAAGGAACAATTTTGTAAAGAGGAAGAGGGAGGAGGGCATGAAGGCAAAATAAAGGGCAGGTTTCCCTAGTGCTTTGTTTCCATGTTCCCTTATTCTGGTGTAAGAGAGTTCATGTTCATGTTAGTTGTCTTAAGCGGTGTTAACTTTTCACCTCTGTAATTGTTTCTGCAGTTAAACTTGTGAAGAACTAATGTTGCTTTCTTTTGGTGGAAAAAATTGCCATATCCAATGCCATTCATTCAATAAACATTTATTCAGCCTTAAAAAAAAACAAAACAAAAAAACTGCCTATCCATATCCTTTGATGGTTTATCAATTGGAGAACAACTTGTAGTTTTATAAATTTGACTGTTCTATTTATATTTGAGAAATGAAGCCTTTTTAAGAGATATTTGTTGCAAAATCTCCCATTGCCCAATTTTCTGCTTTCCTTATAATTTTGATTGCATTGGTTTTGTTTGTGTAAACACTTTTAAATTTTATTCACTCAAAATTATCTATCTTACATTTTGTAATGTTCTCTAAATCTTTTTTTTGTCCTAAATTCTTCCTTTATCCATAAATCTGACAGAGACATGCTCTCTTAATTTGCTTATGGTTTCACCTTTTATGTGTAAATCATGTACCTGTTTTGACCTTATCTTAGTATATGGTGTGAGATTTGATCAATATCTATTTTCTGACATATTGTTTTCCAGTTTTCCCAGAAGTTTTTGTCAAATAAGAAGTTTTTGTTCCAAAGTTTAGATCCTTGAGTTTATCATATATTAGATTACTATGGTCATTTACTATAATGTAATTTGTACCCAATCTATTCCTCTGACCCACCACTCTATTTCTTAGCCAGTACCAGACTGTTTTGTTAGTTACTGATTTTTAATATAGTTTGAGATCTGGTACAGCTAGACCATGTTCTTACACATTTTTTCATTGATTCTCTTGATATCCTTGAGCTTTCGTTCTTCCAGATAAATTTTGTTGCTTGTTTTTTTCTAGCTTTTTAAAATAATTTTTGATAGTTTGATTTATATGGCACTGAATAAATAAATTAATTTAGTTAGAATTGTCCTTTTTATTATATTGACTTGGCCTACCCATGAGCAATTAATATTTTTTTCCAATTGTTTAGATCTGACTTTATTTGTGTGAAAAGTATTTTTATGGTTGTATTCATATAGTTCCTAAGTATCTCTTGGTAGGTAGACTCACAAGTATTTTATATTGTCTAAAGTTATTTTAAATGGAATTTCTTTTTCTATCTCTTGCTCCTGGATTTTGTTGGTAATATATAGAAATGCTGATGATGTGATCCTGCAACTTTAATAAGTTGTTAATATTTCAAGTAGTTTTAAAATTGTTTCTCTAGGATTTTCTAAGTATGACATCATATCATCTGCAAAGAGTAATAGTTTTGTTTCCTTGTTGCCTATTCTAATTCCTTTAATTTCTTTTTCTTCTCTTATTACTACAGCTAACATTGCTAGCATAATATTAAATAATAGGGTGATAATGGGCATCCTTGTTTCACCCCTGGTTGTATTGGAAAGGCTTCTAGCTTATCCCCGTTGGAGATAATGCTTGCTTATGGTTTTAGATAAATATGACTTATCATTTTAAGGTAAGCTCCATTTATTCCTATGATTTTGATTTCTAGTGTTTTTAACAGGAATGGTTGCTGTATTTTGTTAAAGGCTTTTTCTGCATTTATTGAGACAATCATGTGATTTCTGTTGATTTTGTTATTGATATAGTCAATTGTTTTACTAATATTGAACCAGTCTGGCATTCCTGGCATAAATCCCACCTGGTCATAGTGTGTAATTCTTGTAACATATTGCTGTAATCTCTTCACTAGTATTTTATTTAAAAATTTTGCATCAATCTTCATTAGGCAAATTGGTCTATAGTTTTCTTTTTTTGTTTTGGCTTTTCCTGGTTTTGGGTATCAGCACCATATTTGTGTTGTAAAAGGAATTTGGTAGGACTCCACCTATTTTTCCAAATAGTTTGTATATTATTTTGATTAATTGTTCTTTAAATGTTTGGTAGAGTTCGCTTGTGAATCCATCTAGTCCTGGGAATTTTTTCTTGGGAAGTTAATTTTCTAAAATGGGGTTACTTAAGTATTTTATTTCCCTTTCTGCTAATCTGGGCAATTTATATTTCATAACTATTCATTCATTTCACTTAGATTGTCAGATTTATTGGCATACAGATGGGCAAAATAGCTCCCAACAATTGTATTAAATATTCCCTCTTCATTGGTGGTGAATTCACCCCTTTCATTTTTGATACTAGTAATTTGATTTCCTTCTTTCCTTTGTTTTAAATAAAATTAACCAATAGTTTATCTGTTTTATTTTTTTTTCATAAAACCAGCTTCTATGTTTATTCATTTGTTTTCTTACTTCCTATTTTATTAATCTCTCCTTTGATTTTCCAGGATTTCTAATTTGGTGTTTAATTGGGGATTTTTAATTTATTCATTTTCTACTTTTTTTAGTTGTATGCCCAATTCATTGATTTTTTTCCTCTATTTTATTAATGTAAGCAGTTAGAGATATGAATTTTCTCTTGGTGCATTTTTAGAGCTTTCCTGGAATATTTGTAGGGGAATCTGGGCTCCTCTAGGTCCTTTCTCGCCTCATTTTAGTACTAATTGATATGACAAATATATATTTTTTGCAAGACCAATGAATTTAGAAAAATATTTCAAAGACTGATTTACATGAGATTATTTTGGACAGGATCAATGTTTCATATTTAAGTTTAAATTTTTTTTTTAAGAAACCAATAATAGGCTCTGCTTACTTCATGATATAAAATTCAGAATGAGAGAGTATGTGGCATAATGGATAAAGAGTTTGGCTTGGAGTCAGGATGACATGAATGGTCTTGTTTCTGATACATGCTTTCTTGGTGAACATGAGAAGTCAATTACTCTTCCTAGTCCCGCAGATGTCTCTTGAAGACTAAAAGCTACAGACAAGACTTGTGGAGTGAATTTCTACAACAAGAAACCCAGAGACTGATAAAACCATACATGCAGACCAAAAAAGAAAAATAAAAGTCAGACTACTAATCTGAAAAAATTTATAGGGATAACAATTACTTTTTAATATTTATCTTCTTAAACTATTGCAATAATTTAATCAATCTATTTCTTTTTAGCATTTAACTTTCACTTTTCATTTTGCATTCCAAATTCTCTCTCTCCCTTCAGCTTCTCCCCCTAACCATTAAGAAAATAAGCAACATGATACTCATTTTGCATGTGCAAAACACATTTCTATATTAGCCCTGTTATTACAATTATTTTAAAGCCAATCCAAAATGAATTTTAATTCTCCATCTATTTTGCAGTGATAGCTGTTGTTTTGTTAATTTCTTACACCTAGATCAACTGACAATGGTGAATTTTTGTCATGTGATATTGTGCTAATGCATAGATATACACATGCATTGAGATGATTGAAGTTGTATTAGGAAGACAAGGCTTCCATTCTCTTTTGAGATGTTTTGGGAGGAAGTAATTTTGAATATCCAATTTAGTTATGCTTGTTAGCTATCTATATAATGAATACACATATTTTCCAAGTAGCTATTTGTTTCTAACTAGGATTCTTAATTATGCCCTCATTTCTTGTATTTCAGCTTCCTGATGTGTGTGTGTGTGTGTGTGTGTGTGTGTGTGTGTGTGTGTGTGTGATCTTTATATCAGTCCTAGTACTTTGAAAGTGTGGGTCCAAGATAAGTGGAATTCAGGGAAAGTCAGGCTTTTGTGGTTACTAGTTGGCTATGAAAATTTTAAAAATGAGGCTGTTTGCCATGTAGTACCATGGGGCCATCTCCTAAATGAAATCTCAAAAATCTGAATGTGGTAGATCAAATGGAGATTTGATTTTAAATCATGGAAAGAGAGGAGACCTGCTTTCAGGCAGGTGAACTGATACTTTCTCAAGGTGAGTGATTTCTAGCTGAATGCTTTGGGTTTTCTATTTGCCAAGATAGAGGCCCTTTTGGGGTGATGGCTCCAATCAACAGCTACTTTAAAGGAAGCAACTCTGGAACTAGCCCTAAGTCCTGAGGACCCTCCAGAGAGACAAAGCTAATTTGCAGGCCTCCTTTTCAAAGATCCAGGTCACTATCTTGGGAGATTCCCTTGGGCTACCAGATTCTATGTCAATAAGTATTCATATACGATCCTGCTTTGTGCAGAAAAGAAAGAAAAAGAAAAAAAAAACTCCCAAGACTATGTCAGTCTCCGAAATTTGGGGGCCTAGGCAAATATTCCAACATATTTCACGTTAAGGTCTGTCCCGCAAACACGAAATCTGTGTAAATGACACTCCTGATAATGGTCAGACTTTCCCAGGGGGTAATCAAGTATTTACTTGGAAGACTGCTTTTTTTTCTTTTCACTTTATGGAGCTAGAAAGGAGAGTGCAACAGAACAGTGATAAGATTAGCATCATAGTATTTTGAAACTAGGTGGTGAACTTTAGAGAACTGCCCAGAGCTCTAAAGTAACTTGCCCAAGGACACACAGAGAAATAAATAGCAGAGATATGATTTGAATCCAAGTACTCTGCCTTCAGATTTTGTGTATTTCCCACTACATTGTGACTGCCTCTAGTAACCTGCTAATCTGGAAACTCTACCTAATGCTCTGACAGCAGTCTCTATCTAATCTTCAATCTTTCTTTAACTCCTGGCTCCTTTCCTGCTGCTTAAAAATGTGCCCAGGTTTTCCACAACCTTAAAAAACTTGAACTTGCCATCACCTTAAGCTATCATCCTTGATCTCTCTTACCCTTCATAGCTAAGCTTCTAGAAAAATCCATCATCACTTGTGTCATCTCCAGCCTTTCTTCCTAGTCACTTCTCAAAATCTTGTTTTTGACCCCAATGGTCTATTGAATCTGTCTCTCCAAGGTTTCAAATGATGCTCTGCTGCTGAATTTTTATGTTTGGGGTAAGTGCTACCAACTATGCTCAGGCCAACTTCTCCCATAGCTGAGGGAGTAGAGTGGAACACTACTTCATGGGCAGGGAGACAGGGATCCCAGGATGTTTGAACAAGGATGCTTCTCGGGAGGTTGCTGCATGGAGGGTTGGAAGAAAAGGGGCCATAAGTGAGAGAGGAGTTCACTTCAGTCTACCATTTGGTAGCTTCCTATTTTGCTAATTCTTCTTTCAAAATAGGCTCAATGAAAGGAAAAACTTCCTAACAATTAGAGATGTCCAAAAGTGGAGTGGACTACCTTGAGAGATAGTAGGCTCCCCATCAGTGGACGTCTTCAGGCCAAGGCTCTATGACCACTTATCAGGTACATAGTAGAGAAGATTTTTTTAGGTATTGGTTAGACTAGATGGATTTTGATATCCATTCTGATACTGAAATTATGGGATTCTGTGAACGAAGGGCTAAAAGCCATTGTTTCTGTGTTACTGAAAGGCTGTCAGTGACTTCTAAATTTGTCGCCTGAAATTCATCACCTTGGGGAAAACCCTCATTGTTCTCCTTTGGCTGTGGCAGTCTTGACTCTGAACTGTGTGTATTCTTCAAGCTCTTTTGGTTCCTCTTCTCTCTATAGCCTCTCTCTTTATGATGTTATAGTTCTCTATGCAGATGACTCTGAAATCTATATTTCAGTCCTTCATTACCTGATAAATATTTCCATATTGATGTCCCAAAGGTATCTCAATATACCCAAAATAGAAATCACTATTTTTCCTACACCCTCTGAACTTCCTCTCTTCTTCAAACTTCCCTATTTCATTGAGGGTAATACCATCCATTTATGTTCCCAAACTTGGAGTCCTCCTTGATTTGCCCCTTTTCCTTAATCTTCTATAGTTAATCAGTTGCCAAATATCTCTGAATCTACCTCCAATATATCTCCCCAACCCATCTCCTTTCCCCATTTATGTAACAACCACCCTGTTCACACTCTCATTACCTTTCAACTGAGCTGTTGCAATGGCCTCTTAACTGAAATCATGCCTATTCATTGACTTATAAAGGTAATGATAATAATAGCTAACATTTATATAACATTTACTATATACTAGGTACTTTGCAATTATCATCTCATGTGATTGTCAGAACAATTCTAGGAGTTAGGTACTATTATCATCTTCATTTTACAGATGAAGACAGTGAAATGAACAGAAGTTAACTAAGCCCAGGGATTGGAGCTAGATTTGAACTCAAGTCTTCCTGACTCCAGGCCCCATGCTCTACTCATTGCTGAAGGTAGGACTGATGGTGTCTGATGACTAACCTTGATGCTATTCTACTGAGAGGTAGGTAGTGGGATGTAGTGGGAAGAATACTGACTGCACTTGAAGTCAGAAGACTTGAGTTGGAGCCTGGTCCTGGTACTTATTGGTTAGGTGACTTTGGATAAGTTATTTAATCTCTGAGTCTTAATTTCTACCTCTATGAGAAATGAGAAAGTTAGAATAGATAATTTCTGAGGTCACTTTTAGTTTTAAATATATGGTCCCATGATTCTATCTCTTAGTGTTATTCAGATAAAAGTCATTTTGTACAAAGCATAACACAAATATGGGCTGTTGCTACTGTGAAAATCTCCATCTATCAAAGTCTTCATCTAGGTGGCGCCATTTACTATAAATGTCATGAAAATATAAATATTTCTTTTAAAAATAAGCACCCCACATTGCCCCATGCAAGTTCATGCAAGTTACAGTCGCTTTTGAGTTCAATTTGGAAATGTTCATACAATCATAAACTTAGAGTATAATGGACCTTGGAGATCTTTGAGTCTAGCCCTCCTCATTTTACAGATGAGGAAACTGGGTCCCAGGGAGGTAAAGTGACTTAAGGTCTCAAAAGTGGTAAGTGGGTGAACTGTGATGTAAACCCAGGTCACTTAATCCTAAATCCTTTGATCTTTCCAATGTGTCACACGGCTATTGCAACTGATTATGGCTGAATTTTAGCACATCTTTGACACCATGGTGTAATGGATAGAGAGCTGCTTGGAGCCAAGAAGACCTGAGTTCAAGTCCAAGTCACTTAACCTCTCTCTGCTCTAAGCAACTATATAATGCTATAAGTTGTAGAGAAGGTGCTGTCCTGGATTGACAGCAGAAGTTCCTTGCTGGTAGCTTTTTACATCAATGGAATCATAGGTTCAATCTCTATCTATCCTTTAACGACCCTGTACCTACCTACTTTATGATACAATACAATAAACATTTATTAAGCTGGTACTATATGCCAGGCACTATGATTAAGCACTGGGATTACAAATAAGAAAAAGAAAGACAGTTTCTGCCCTCAAGGAGTTTACAAAAGGAAGAAGATAATACACAAAAGGAAGATGAAAAATGGAAGTTGAGGTTCACCAGAAGGTACCTGATGTAGCAGCATGATGTTGTGGAGTTGAAACCAAATAGAGCATCTGGTGGGAATGAAGAATTTAGATAGAAATTCTAAGGGAGGCTTTGGAAGGAGATTTTTGTTCTCTCTCCTCCAACCCTCCAAATGGAGAGGATACTGAAGGTATTCATCTGTGTTGAGTACCAAAGCCAAAGCAATCTTCATGATAATGAAATCTCTGGTGATGAGCTTATCCTGGAGGAAGCATAAGGTAGGTTATGTAAAGGAATACATGGATATTTTGTTCTATATTACATTATGTTATTATGTTTAACGTATGCTTACTGCCTCTCTCCCACCAGTTTATAAGCCCCTCTTTGATTCCTTAGTGCCATAGCACCTTACAATTCAATGTGCACTTAACAAATGTTTTTTGTTAACCTTTTTGATGCTGTTTGGCTGACCTTTGTTTTTCTCCTATGTCCTGCCAGAACTCCCTGTTTATAATGAAGTGATATCGCTGGTCTCCGGTATCTATCAGTTATTTCATTTTTCCTCCATCTGCCTTGTTGCATTCTTTGTATTTTTATCTTCAGCTAGCATAGTGCCTGGCACATAACTTAATAAATGCTTTCTGTTTGACTGATGATTTATTTTTAACATTCATTTTTTAAAATTTTGAGTTCCAAATTTTCTCCCTCCCTCCAGCCTTTCCCCCACTTACTGAGAAAGCAAGCAATATGATATCAATTATACATGTGAAGTCATGTAAAACATATTTCCATGAGTCATGTTGCAAAAAAGTGAAAAAAGCATGCTTCACTCTGTACTCAAAGTTCATTACTTCCCTCTGTGGAAGTGAATATTATTTTTCAGCATGGGTCCTTTGGAATTATCTTGGTTCATTATATTGAACAGAGGAGCTAAGTCACAGGTGATAATTGTTACAAAATTGTTACCATGTACAATGTTCTTCTGGTTCTTCTCACTTCACTTTGCATCAGCCCATATAAATCTTTCCCAGGATTTCCTGAAATCATTTGGCTTGTAATTAGCATAATACTATACCATTACAATAATATACCATAACTTGTTTAACTATTCTCTAATTGATGGTCATCCCCTCAATTTCTGATTCTTTATGACCACAAAAAAGTTGTTATAAATATTTTTATACATATAGGCCCTTTCCCCTTCTCTTTGATCTCCTTGGAATACAGACCTAGTAATGGTATTGCTAGTTCAAAAGACATGCACAGTTTTATAGCCTTTTGGGCATAGTTCCAAATTGTTTTCCAGAATTATTAGACTAGTTCATAGCTCCATCAACATTAGATCAGTATATCTATTTTTCCATATCCCCTCCAGCATTTGTCATTTTCTTTTCTGAATTGACTGACTGCCTGGATATGTTTCCAAGATGACCAGGTCTTTGCCCTCATGAAGCTTACAGTCCTCTCGCTCTCTCTCTTTCTTCCCTCTAAATCTGTGTTTGTGTGAGAGAGAGTGAAAATAGAGATAACTCCAATGCCAAAATTATATCATAACAGCATTAATGAGTTACAAAATGAAGTGCTGTGTGATGTTTGAGGAAGAATGTTGTTTCTACTAGGCCTCCTTAAGTAAGAAACTTTTGAATTGGGTTATAAGAGATGGATAGAAATTCAACAGCTGAAGAGAGGGAGGGAGGACATTCCAAAAATAGATACAGCAGGAGCAAGGGCACAGAGCCAGGAAGCATAAGGTATATTTGGGGTTTGGGGGTAGAGAATATAGTAGTTTTGTTTTGCTGAAGTATAAACTGTATTGAGAGAATATGAGTTAAGGCTATAAAGGACAGGATGGCACTGGATTTTAGGGAGGCTTAAATCTTCTATAAGGAAGCTGAGCTTTACTCAATAGGTAATAAGGAGCCATTGAAAGTATTTGAACAGAAGAATAATCTGACCAGATCAGTGCTTTAAAAAGATAAATCTGCCAGCAATATGAAGGTTGTATTGGAGTAGGGAGAAACTGGATACAGGAAAACCTATAAATCCTGTCCAGTAATAATAAGGGCCTGTAATAGGCTGCAGCAAAAATAGGAGAGGAGGGGGTAGATGAAAGAAATGTTGTAAAGGTAGAATTGATAGGACTTAGTAACAGGCTGGAGATGAGGAATGAGGGGAGGAGTCAAAACACTGAGAGACTTTTCCCCCTAGTTTATTTCATTTTAAGTGCCAAATTGTCTCCCTTCTCTATAAATTGAGAAATCAAGAAAAACAAAATCCATCACAAATATAGTCGTGCACAACAAGCTCCTGCATACAAGTTAAAAAGAAAGAAAGAAATAGAAGGAAATATGCATCAAACTGCACTCTCCATCAGCTCTCTATCTGGAGGTGGATTGCTTATTTCATCATGAGCCCTTTGGAATTGTGGTTGTTCATTGTCTTGATCAGAGTTACTAAGTCTTTCAAAATTGCTTATCTTTACAATATTGTTGTTATTACATAAATTGTTCTCCTGATTCTACTCATTTCACTTTGCATCAGTTCATTTAAGTCTTCCCAGGTTTATCTGTAATCTTTTCTTTAGCCATTTCTTAGAGCAAGTAGTATTCCATCACATTTATATACCATACCTTGTTCAGCCATTTCCCATCCCCTCAGTTTCCAGATGCTTGCCAACACACCTGCCTACATATCCTGCTACCTTTACCTTTCCAGTTCTAGAACCCTAAATAAGTCAATACTACCATAGCTACTGGAAAAAGGTGTGTCAATTTACTCACCACCTTCAAGACTTTCCAAATCAAAACAGCCTTCTGTGTGTCCCTTTTGTTAAAATGTAAGCTCCTTTAGGACAGATGCTATTTTGCTAATTGTATCCCCAGTAGCATGGGGTAAATACTTAACAAATGCCTTTTCAATCTCATGGAGATAATAGCTGGAACGAGTTTCTGGAGGAAGTAGGGATCATGGAGGTAGGAAGAAGGTTATGTCTGTGATCAGAAGGAAGAGATTGTGATTATGCTAAGAAATTTTGAAAAATGGAGGAAAGGTACTAACCAATTTTGGGTGGTCATTATATATATATATATATGCATATGTGTGTGAATACATACATATGTATGTATGTACATATATATATGGCAATTCAATTCAATAAACATTTATAAAATGCCTACCACATGTTGGGGTTCATGGGCACCCCAAAATATTGGGATGCACCAGAATGACCAGGAACAGATGCACAGGTTTCAGTCAGTGTCTTGAATAAATTTTCTCAGACCATTTCCAAGTTAAATAAAAGGCGTTTATTGGGGTAACACATCCAGCACCACTGGGTCCTTGATCCCCATGGGAAATAAAGTGCTACCTGGCCCTGTTCCTCCTGGGAGACAGAACACTGAGCCAGGTTATATGTCTGGTCTATATATAGTTTAACAGGATAGTAGAAGGGGAGGCTACTACAATTTAAGAAAATGGGGTGGACAGGAGAGGGGAGATGTGGTGCTTTGTCAATGCGTACAGATATGCAAGGGGAACAGGAAAGGAGAGAGGAAGAGCTGTTCTGGAATGTCAGGTAGTTGAGGGGTGCTTTGTGAAAGCACACAGATAAATCCACAGTAGGGGCTTCAACACATAGTCTTCTTGAGCATTTTCTGGCTGGTCACATCCTGCATTTTATCTCATATTTCACACCCTGCACCTTGCTTGCTCCATCTGCCTCCTATACACCTATCTATCTCATCATATTTGTCAGGCGCTATACTAAGTGCTGGAGATACAAATAAGAAAAAGAAAGACGGACTTTTCCTGCCCTCTAGGAGTTTATAATCTAATGGGATGAAGACAATACACAAAAGAAAGCTGAAGGAGAGCAGAAGGGGGAGCCTGGAGTCCTTGGTGCTGGGGCATGATGTTCTCTGGAGTTTAAACCAAGCTGAGCTGCTGATGGAAAATGAAGAATTACCTAGAAAATTCTGAAACTTCAGAGCCCTCTAGAAAGAAAGACTGTGGGAAGAGTTTACTGCTTCAACCTCCAGCCCTCCAGTCATAGGGAGGAGACAACTGAGGAAGCTGAGAAGGTGCTGAATCTCTAAAACCTGAGTCATCTGCATGTTGATGAAGTGATTAGATTATCCTGAGGATAGAGAATAGGGATGGGTGCCATTGGGCTTGAGAAGAGAGGAAAAAGCTTGCAACAGTAGCTGTGGGGAATGAGACAGAGTTGATAATGGCAGAGCAGGATTATTGAGCAGCAGTGAAGGTTTAACTGAGGTTATGTACCATACATTTGTAGTGGATGAAGTCAGTTCAGTTTTATGACTTTCTCCAGCAATACTCAGCAGCCTAGATGAAGTGGAAAAATCACATGACAGGAATTAGCCAAAAATGAGGATTTGTAGTTCCAGAGTGAGGGAAGGTTTAGAGGCAAAAGATTCTAGGGTAAGTGGCAACTTGTGAATCATTAAAATGGCAGTTAAAGGGGCATGAAGGAAAGTGAAGACATAGCAGGAAAGATGGAAAACAGGGTCAAGTAACTAGGGGTCATGACAAGGGCGAAGAGCAGATTTTGTGAGAGAGCAGGAGAGATAGAAAGAGAGGTTGAAAAGTTTCAAATCTTGGAGGCAGTACAATTCTGAAAGTTGGTGAGGAGGACAGATGAAGCAGAAAACTGTTGTAGGTGAGGAGGTTGGGTAATTATTTGGTCTTGTTGGCAGAGGAGTCTTCACCTTAAATACTGAAGTATGAAAAGTGATGGCAAGGGACGGGCTGGAGAGGAATACTATGAGCATAATGCTTGTCACTGAGAAAAGTTGGAAGAATAAACCAAGGTATCTGTAGATAACATTCTGCAGAGATGTTATACATTTATCACATATAAAAGTAAAGGTTAATACTTCAAAGAGGCAAGGTCATCAAGAGAAGCTTGGTAGATAGATACCTAGAAGTACAAGTGAAAAGGATCATGGGCACTCTTCCTACCAGTTCTAGAAGTTTGGAGAATGGAAGGAATAGCTTCCTAGTAGAGAGGTTTAGAGGGATGTGCTGTCCTTAGGGGAGAATCAATTTTAAGTTAAAATGAAGAGATGGAGGAATGGTGGTTGTCAAATTCAATAATAAACCAGCAATTTATTGAATTTTGAGTGTGACATAGTGAGATTAGTTCTGAAGATGATAGGTAGGTAAATGAGGTAACATAACTGAAAAAGCTTTGCAAACTCTAAGTCACAAGGCAAATTTAAGGTATTATTATTAGACTCAGACTTAAGAGTCTTCTTTCCCCATGGAGAATTATTATTCTCTCCCTCCTCTCCCCACCTCTGGTTCATTTTTGATCCCCTTTATCATGCTTTAATACTGAAGTGCATTTTCCTCCATCTCAATACTATTAAAACACAAAGGCTGTCTTCATCTTGACTTCAAATAGTTGTGAAGGCCTTGTCTATCCAATGTTGAAACAATCATTCAGTTTGCTTAATTCAGCCAAGTAGTAGGTTAGATCAGTCAAAGTGGATAGTTTCAAGCACTGGAGACTTTGTAACAAGTCTCTGAGGGTCCCTGCTCGCTTAGATCACCAACCTTTTTTGTAGGTTCTTGATCCTCATTTGATTTCCTAGTCTTTTTTTGGAAGCTCTGTGTGTGTGTGTATGTGTATTATATAGGTATATATACATATACACACACACATATATACATGTATGTATGTACATACACACACATCTATACATATGCATGTACATATAAATAATAAATATATACATGAAACATACATATGAAAGAAAAGTCATAATTTCTTTCCCTGCAGCCATTCTAAAATTCTGCAATATTGGATTTGAACATTTAATTGCATTAGTCGCTTAATTTTAAATTTTAATTTCTTATCATGTCTAGTAGCCCTTTATTTGAGAAATTTGCCCTCCTTATTGTCAGACAAGATGGATTTTTATAGATTCCTTCTGTCTGTGCCCTAAAAAAGGCAGTGGAGAAGGGGTTGGACATGGGACTGGTAGATCTGAGAATCGGAAAACTTGTCTGATTTCCTTCCTGGCTTGTCATATACGGGTAGAGTGAGTAGGTTCCAGGACCTAAAAACGTGAGGATAACGTTGCCCCTGTCACCTCCTAAGACCCTTTGTACAATTCCTCCCCTGTAGGAGATTTCAATGGTAGCATGGCAGTGACATTTCTTGACACCCCAGGATGAGCAGGTTAAAACAGAGAAATCTTCATGAAATACAGCTTAAATGAAAAAAGAAAGCTTGGGGACATATACTACCCTTAAAACATCAGATCCCAGTAAGCAAGGAAGGAGTAGTTTCACTTCTTGAGCTGTTGGGTCATCCAAAACTTGAAATTTACAGGAAGTCCTACCCCATTATCAGTAGAGTATCAGGACAAAGTAGCCAAACAACATCGAAACAAACAGTATCAATCAAAACTACAGAAACAAGAAATGAGAAGGAATTTTTCTGGAATGACCAATGTTTATTATGGTGTTTGTTTTTTGTTTCATTGTTTACATTATCAGGTCACACATAATTTTGCATTCTTAAAGAGCTAAGTTGTCATTAATTCTTTTATTTTTCGGGGAAAGGGAAAGAGAGAGAGAGAGAGAAAGAGAAAGAGAGAGAGAGAGAGAGAGATTACCTAACTACCTAACATGTTAAAACTGCTGGCATGTTTTCAAAACCAGAGGGGAAGCTAGTAAGAAAAAAACACCAAAAAACAATGAATCTCACGGGCATGAAAAGTTACAAACGCTGCCTCTAAAACTCTTGGAAACTTCAGCAGTTTCATTTCTCTGCTCAGGATTTAGATTTCAACCTGAAGTAACTTGGTGGAAGGTTTCCCTTCCACCCTACCAGTTGGGAATTAATTACAAATTTGTCTCCCCTTCAACCCCACCCCACAATTCACATTTAGGTTTTCCAAGGTTGGCCTAAAGGCAGAGGTGGAAGGAGGTGGTTTATAATTCAATGGCATTTTTGAAACTAGGAATCTTTTTTTAAAAAGTATTTTTTTAAAAGCTGCCCTACAGGACAAAAAAGACACTGTTCCTCATGGCCTTTGGGGGTGCGCCACGCCGGTTGTAGACTGGCGGTGTTGCTGGGGAGTGGTATTTGCTTTGCAAGCCTGTTCAGTGGGTTTGGAGGTTTGAATCCCTGGGATTTCCAGGAGTGTGTGTAACTAGCTGTATTTGTGTCTGGTGGGCAGAGAAACACAGAGAAAGGCCGCCATATTTCTGCCTTACCACGCCCGGGAGGCTAAGCCATTGAAAAGTCAGGTTAGCGGCTGTAGCTGCCTGTTCTGAATTCTCATAGTACATGCAGGGGTAGCCGGCAGCAGCGGGCGCGGTGGCAGCAGCAGCAGCGGTAGCCTCAGCCTCCGGCCCTTCTACCGGCTCCTCCTCCTACTCCCCCTCCTCTCAACCAGGGACAGCAGGAACAGCCCCGACAACAGCTGCAGCCTTAAACCAGCAGAGGAGGCAGAAGGAGCAGGCAAACTGAAACCCCGACAGGGAAGGAGTAGGGGAAGTGGAGCCAGAGTGAGAGAGGTAGTTTCAGAAGAGACGATAACTGTAAGAATCAGCACCACAATTTCAGTAATAATAGAGACCCAGGAGGAGGCAAGTGACACTACCTCCTCCAGCCCCCAGTTTCACTACCACCACCACCACCACCGCCAACACCTCCTTCTCCTCCTACTCCTCCTCCTCCTCTTCTCCCCCGCGGTCGTTGCTGCTGCCGCTTCCCTCCCGGATCTGTGCTCCAGTTGAGAGAAGAAAATGTGTGTGTGTGGCGAGGGGGAGGGAGAAAGCTGATCAGCCACTCATCAGGGCCGGGGGGTGGGTATCTGGCAGAGAGCAGAGGAGGAGGAAGGAGGAGGGAAAGGG
>CM053624.1:218034928-218157997 GCA_028646595.1 Phalanger gymnotis
CGCCGCCGCCGCAGCCGCGCCGCTGCCCTAGTGGATGTTTCTGTGTTGCTCGGTGCATGATTTAGAAGAGGAGGAGTTGGATCTAGCTAGTGACAGAGGCAGGAGATAGAGGGGGTGGGGGGTGGGGGGAGGTTGTTGTATTCTTTGAGGGGGGTGCGTGTTTGAGAGAGGCCAGGGGGAGCGGGCCTTTCCCCCTCTGTCTTCCTTGCACCTCTCTAACCTCCCTTCCACCCGGGGTGGAGAGCTCCGCTTCTGTGTCCGGGCCCGGCCGCCGGGATCAGGCTTCGCCGGGCGTGCAGTGGGTGGCTTCGGGAGTCTCCCACCTTCCCCTCCCCTTCCTACCCTACCTTACCCCAGACCCCCACCCCCCTTTCCCCCTCCCACCCCCAGTCCCTCTTCCCACACCCAGCCCAAGGGTTAGCTGCCGCCGCGGCCCGCGGCGGTGAGTGAGAAAGGAGCGCGCGCGCGCGTGTTTTCTGGGGGTACTGGGGGGTTGTGTCTGAAGCAGTTAGGAAGAATGACTCTGGAGTCCATCATGGCGTGCTGCCTGAGTGAAGAAGCCAAAGAAGCCCGGCGGATTAACGATGAAATCGAGAGGCAGCTCCGCCGGGACAAGCGGGACGCACGCCGGGAGCTCAAGCTGCTCCTGTTGGGTAAGTGGGAGAGCCGCCTCCCCTCGCTACCCGACTACTTCCCTTCCTTTGCCCCATCCACCTCGGTTCCCTCCGCCTCTCCTCTCCTCGCCCTTCTTCCACCCTCCGGGCAGCTGCCCTCTGCACCCCCAACTGCTGATGTGCTCACCAATCACCCCTCCCCCAGCACCCAAAACACAACACACACACACACGCACACACCCCACACCACCGCGCGCGCGCGCGCACACACACACACACACACACACACATACACACACACGCACATACACGCACGCGCGCACGGTGCCCTTATGGAGTGTATCTTTCCATATGCATACCCTACGCACCCCCCCCCCCCATGTACCTCCTCTCCACGTCTTAAAAGCTATCCTGGTGTATGTGTCCGGGCATATGCAAACCCAAGGGCCATGCATTGTGTATGCATGCGTATCAGATGTGGACACAGTGCATATGAAAGTCCTATCATGGCAAGAGGGGGCAGGGCATGTGGATTTGGGGGTGAGGGAGGAGGAGAGAGAAATAGGGATTCAACTCCCAGTTTCTTTGCCTGAGCTCCGTGGGAGCGTGCTATTTCCGTTAGGATAATTGGAGTCGGGAAAATGTGTTCGCGCACATATATCGCATATACTGTAGATCATGTTTTACGTAGATTCCTATATATACATACATGTACAGACATATTATCTATGTATAATAGATAATACAGGTCTGTGCTTCTTTGGGTACATGTATTAGGAATGCATTTTGGGGTGTAGGGAGGGTGAAACGGTGGGCTTCAGAAGGAGGTTTGATGTGGTGACATGGAGGAACGGGGTGGTGGTGGTGGCTCTCGGAAGCCAGGGCAAAGGAGGCTTAAAGTGAGATGTGGAAAAGAGGCGGCAAATGTTGTAAAAAGTGACATTCTGTTGCAACCTGGCGGCTAGAGCAAGAGCGAGAGAAGATGAGAGCTTCTTAGGGAAGGTTTGGTGGCAGGCTTCCTCAGCTGCACTGCTCCTTCAAAAGGAAAGAAAGGCTTGGGGTACGGGGTGCTGGGGTTTGTAGTGGTGAGAGTGGTAGAGGTTGTTGATATGATGGCAGCTTTTGGTTTCATGATATAAGGCACATGAAGGACTCTCTTCAGAACAGGTCCTAGCAAAGAATCAAGAATCATCTACTCTTGTGGACCTGAATAGTGTGACCTATTGTGTGTTTGAAAATGACAGTGATTTAACACCTTTGGAACTGGCCCATTTGGGCCAGAAATCAAACGGGCAGAGTATAGGACAATTTCCCATTAACCAGGAGGAAAAAAATGAACCTTTGAAGACTGCTCTGTTAGGGGGATTGCAAGAAAATTTCCTTTCTCAGGAATCCATATTGATGCTTTCTTGGACAGTGTTTTTAGTGTTTTCAAAATCAAGAGATCAGTGTTCACATACAGTATAGTGTGACACAATTCTTAATTACTGTGATAGGAACAGTATAGGGCTTTGGAATAATAACGAAAAATGTCTGCCCTGCTGTTATGGATACTTGTGTGTGTTGGAAACACATTACATAAAATTTTGTGTTGGACAAAGATTACTGTTATTAAAGAGTCTAAGATACATATCTTATCTTGAACATTTCCATCTTCTGTTGCAAGGAGCTGTTTTTCTGTTGAAACCCTATTGTTTATGTGTTGGATCAATTAAAGAGGAGGAGCAAAATAGAATAATGGCAGAAAGATACACAAATGGTTAGTTCTACATGTTGTCAAGAAGCAAGAAGAGCACGTGATTCACTTTGGAACACGGTTAGACAGATTGGCACATGCTTAGTTTAGAGGGAATGGAAGGCAGACTAAAGGAAAAGATGTGAGCTTTAAGGTAATAAAATGAGGGATGCAGAAACCAAGACTTTATGATGAAGACTATAATGAGTCAAACTGAGTGCTACTTTTTTAAGGGCTGAAATTGCACAAATGGATAGATGAGATTTTCTCTACAATGAGGAAAAGCAGGGAGGAAATGTGTCTCTTGTAGAGGTGCATAATTAGAAAGCATAAATGTCATTTTAAGCTTCTTTGTTTTAAAAAGTATTTTTTTCTTCTGACCTGCATTCTGCCTTGAGTTGTTTCTGTTTATGGTTTGAACAGCAGGTTCCAGTGTTTCTAACCCTTACCCTACATAGTGCAACAAATGCTTCAGTGCTTGGTCTTCTCAGGACTTTGGAGAAGAGCAGAGGGAAGACTGTCAAATGGCCTCAGAAACTTGCCCCAGAAGGAAGATTTTATTTACTTGTAAATATGTATTCTGTTTATTTAAATAGGCCTGCTTTGTTTTTAAGTGAAAGTTAGTGGTGGCTTTCTAGGAGAGGAGAAGAGGAAGAAATAATTCACATCTACTATACTTCCCTGGGCTACAGGGTCTGGGGAACATCTTGCTGTGACTCTCCCCACCCCCACCTCCTTCCCTTCCCCCTCCCAATTAAAACTAGTAGTGTAACCTGAAATTAAAGTTTACTCTTTAAAATCGACACCCTGCCTAAAGATTTTAAAAATTACATAGCTCACCGGTTTCTGGACACTACCCCATAAAGTAGGAAAATTGTCAAGTGACTTTTAGCTTCATCTCATGATTTGTATAACATAAACATCCTAAAGTAGCTATATTTACTGCTTTATACTATATGGTAAATTTTGATTTTTCACACAAACTGACAAACCAAATCTATAATGACATTATTATGATTTTCAGGCTGAAAGTGAAAAATGTGAGTCTGTCTTAGAGATCTTGGGGGGATTTGGGATAGTATGTGTGGATGCATCTTGCAGAGGTGCTTTTGGTTTATGGAAAACCTGGTGTGTTTTTCTATAAAATGAGTATTCATTCCTTCACTATTTCCTTTGACATACACTTGAGTACCTACTCAGTGCAAAACTGCCTTCTACTAGTGGAGGTTACAGGAAATTGTAGCACAGTGTCATGGCTTAGATGTCTATTAAGTGCTCATCGTGGCCAACTTATAAAGTGTTAGAGATGGGAAAATATCCTACAATATGAGAGTAAAATGCTTTTCAAAGTAAATTCCTAAGTGGCATTGAAGATGAACATTTTACTTAAAGCCATGAGACTATTTAGAAGATTGTCTTTTTTCTTTCTTCAAGGTTATTTTGTGGATATTTGAAAATTATGGGGCCTTATGCCTTTTAAAATTTAACTATTTAGTTTTAGGAGCTAATGATTAAGATTAAATAATAAAAGGGGAATTGTGGTTACCTAGCTAATAAACTCTGCTTGTAAAATTTGGGACATTCTGGCTCAAATCCAGTTTTATACCAAATGGTTCCTGAGAAGTATTTTGAATACTCATTCTTTATTGTTTCTTAGAATAATCCTACTAGTCCCCCCACCTTACTTAATAATATTGCATTTTAACTTTTGTTCTCTTTTCCTTTATTGTGTATAACTCTGTGATTCCTCTTTCTTACCCTTCCCAATTTGATGATGCTGATAATTATTCTCCCCCCCCCAACCTTTTTATGAAAACTTTCTATTTGTAGGCTGTATGTACCACAGAGAATGCTCTAATTTGCTCTTGTATATACTTTGGGGTATTTACTATATGTAAATTACATAATATTTGCTTTTTTAATTATTCTCTCAAAGGAGATATATTTTTATCTGGCTGTACATGAGCTACTCCCTTTGATGCTGGGGGTGGGGTGGGGTTAAATTAAGAACATGACTTCAGATGCCTGAGTTTATATACACATATTCACTCAGAAACTTGATTTGCTTACATTTTTGGATTCTAAATGGAAATCTGCTCTTCATCTATTTTCTCATTCATAAATTCTGATAGCTGCTATTCTTCAGATGCTGGGTCATTGATAAGGATTGTAGTTTGGCAAAACTTTTTAGCCATGGCCTTTTATTTATCAATTTCTAACAATTGAACACATGCAAAATTTATAGTCTGTTAGTCTAAAATTTACAGTCTGTAAGTTAGCTAATCTTAGGAAAACTAATATATACCCTTGGTCTTCTCAGCTAATTCAGAGATCTGGTTGCAAAATCCAACACTTTAGAATGATGTGGATTTGTAACTTTCTGTAGAATGACTTAAAACATGGCAAACCAAAGAATGGATAATCAAGATACAACACTGTGATACATAAAATCTTGATATTTATGGTATGTAACAGTTGCAAGCAATTTGTTAGAAAAACATGTCAGGGTTATAAGTACTAATAGAAAATTTTATATTGCACTTGGAACAGTGTACATTACCATGTTATGTGCATTTGGAAATGATAACAGTCATGCCTAAGATATGAGCATTAGAAGGAAATAACAGCTATTGCATTTCCTGGTTATTTATATCTTGCATTCAATAGCAAAACCTCATTCTTTTTTTAATGGCCATATATATTTTTGTGCCCCAATGTAATGATATATACAGTGTATAAAAATTATACTGGTAAATGTTATTATAAATATTCTCAACAGTCACAAATAAAATTGTTCTCTGCTTGTCAACCAGAAAAAGATATAAGAAAAAACTAGAATGTATAGATATAAATTTTGGGGAATTGTTGATAGTAAAATAATAACAACAACCCATAATTCAAGAGGTTTTATGTGGTTATTTAGTGAGATATCAATTCAGTTCATTTTAGTTCAGTGTAATTCACTAAACATGAAGTGTCTACTGTGTGCCAGTCACTGTGCTCCATACTAGAGATTCAGAGACAAAAAATGGACACAGTTTCTGCCTTTAAAGAACCTACATTTTACTCTGGACAAGCAGTGTGCACACAGATAAGTAAATACAAAAATGCATATAAATTGAATACCAAGTAATTTCCGGTATATGAAACAAAGACATAGCCCTGATAGATGTCAGAATAAAGAGGTTTATTTACACAGCGTATCTGCATGGTTAAAGGATTTTGAATTGATGCATTGAGATAAATAAGGCAAGACTGGGTATTTTTTTTCCTTGGGTTATCTATGTGGCATAATTCTTATCTAGTCAGAAACACAGAAAGAAAATCAACTCTCAGGCAAGTCTGGTGCGAGACCTCTCTATTGCCACAAGAATGTGGTGTTAATGAGGTCCCATTGGAGACCCATCAAAAAAAAAATCTGATGATTTAAAAAAAAAAACAACTTTAACTTGTAAAGTGCAGAAATATCTCTAAATATTAGGATTTTATTTTGAATAAATTTCCTCTTTTCTGTAACAAAATGTTTATATTTGATTATAAATAAATTAAAAGAAGGTTGAAACATCCCTCATAAAAATGAAAGCTGGAGCCCTACAGAGCCATTGTTGTAAGGTTTTATATTAAACACGTAGACACACTGTCTACATTACTTCCATCTGTCAGATAACTGTTCCTCCATTCCCCTTTTACATTTTTTCTGTCACGTAGATTCCTCTGCACAAATTAAATTATTTGACAATTAAGTGGTCCCTCATGCACCTAAATGAAATGTTTTGAGGTGAATTGGCAGTATAAACTGAAATAAGAATAGTTCAGTATCACAAAGCTTAATGTAAATGAACCCTCTAGCTCTTTTTCTTAGATACACCACTGTCCTTGATAAGAACATTGTTCACTTTTTAAAGGTGAAATGTTTTCAGTCTATGTATGGTGACATACACATATTTGGAGCTAAAAATCAGGATGTCTGGAATGATAAATGAGATTCTTTTTTGCAAAGTCAAGTAAAAACAAAATTCTTTTCTTAATATTGGGCACTTTGGGATATATGATTGCCATAAGTACTTGGCTTCTGATTTTTATTATACTACATTTTTTTGTGGCTCAGAACGGACCTGTTTCATTTATGAGTAGATGGGCAGCACTTTCTTAGGAAAAATGAGGAACATTTTTTCCTCATGATGACCTAAGTTTTAATCCTGTTAAATTCCTTTCATGTATTGCCAAGGAAGGTTTTTTCTGCTGGAGCATTCATATCCTCTTCTTTGCATGTGGTGGGGTCTTTCCCAGTGATTTCAGTAGAAATGTTGTAGAGGGATGCAGAGTACTTTATGTAGAGATCAAAGTGGTCATCTCAGAAAAAAGGTGAGAAGTCATTTTATGAAGGTTAAGATAGAAAGGGACACAAAGCATGTAAGAAATTTCTTGCCACTAGGCTCTCCACCCACAGGATGGATCCTATCACAGAATTTTTAACAATGAGCTAAAGGTCTATTTGCCTAGCAGATGGAGGATGGCAGTGATAATTTTGTGGATAAAAACTATTATAATGGCTCTTAAGCAAATGAGGTCTCTGCAAAATACATCCTAGGAAAGTGTGAAATGGTGTTATAAGGTAAAATGTGTGATTGCTGGTAATTAACTCTGCTGTAATAACTGAATACTGTAAACAGTGAACATTTTCTCTTACCCTGCTGAATGGAATAGCATTAAAGAGAGATCTATTCTCAGACTCAAACACTATTGCAAATGAACAGCTGTTACAAATAAAATTATAAGAAGTTTTTGAGCAGTCACCTTTTATTTGCTATACTGCTCATAATTCAAATACCTGCCTGACAGGGTAGTGAATAAAGACCAGTGTCCATCAGGGACAGCATGGAAAAAGAGAATTGAGTCTATTTGTAGGGAATGAATTAACAAATATCAAGCAGCCTTGTACATAGTATTGCCCAATAATAATATACATACATATTACAATTGCTTTAAGCCTGAGAATTGAGCTACAATTCTTGTTTCTTGAGTTTCATTTTAGAAACCAATATAAACTGCTTGTGCTTTAATCTTGGGGAAAATGTTAAGAACAAAATTAATGTTTATCAAAGATGAATGTGAAGAGGCAGTGTATTAATGGTTAGAGTTCTGGGCTTGGAGTCAAGAATATCTAAATTCAAATCTACTTCTGGTACTTACTAATTGTGTGACCTTGGCATGTCCCTTAACTTCTATCTATAGTAAGAAACTCTAGGATTCATGTGGTGCAATAAGAAGATCTCTGGATTTGGAAACAGACTCAAGTTAAAATTCCTTCTCTGCCATTTATTTACGTGTATGGTCTTGGGCTTCGTTTTTTCATATGTAAAATGAGATGAGTTGGACTAGATGATCTCTAAGGTCCATCTGAGCTCTTCATCAATGTATGACCCTATGATCCATTTCACTAAGTCAGAGATAAGTGGGATGTGGACAGGTAGAAAGAGTTTCCAATCTGAGAACCAGCTCCTTTTTTGGGAGCACTTTACAGGAATCATAGCATCTTCAGGTATTTGTATGTATGTATGTATGTATGTATACACACATATGCACAAATGTACACACATATGTAATATGTATACAATATACCATATGCTTGTATATCTCTATTTATATCTCAGGTGCTATGTTAGTTGCAGTCTTCATTTTTCATTTTTTAAAAGGAGAAATTTGAATAATTCTTCATGGTTCATGCTGTTTCATTATAGAAACTTTGCCTTGTTTTGATATGCTCTTCTGATACATTCTTTGTCTCTTTGCGACTTGGATTGGCTTTTAATTAAAAATAAAGACACAAAGCAGTTGAAAGCTATTGGCAGAGCTATGGTGCTTTCATTGGGATTTACAGCTTGGGAAAGTTGAAGCTAATAACCAGAACTGCGGTACTTCCTGCCTGGGCTGCTCATTCAACATTTGGCACCTTGGATTGTTAGATTAAAACAAAAAGTCATTATATACTCTTTCTCACCAACTAAATTGTAATTTTATTGATGGCAAGTGTGCCTCATACTTCTTTGCAACCCCTCCTCCCCACTATACTTATCATAGTAGGTATCCATCTAATACATGTTTACTAGGTTTCCAATGTCACTAACCATGATAAAAGATTATTTTTTTGGTGTTGAACACAAGCGCTGAATCTCTCTACTAGAAAGTAATAATTCTCAGAGGAAATGATTATAGACCATTGATTAAAAAGTTTTGCTTTCTGCTATTTACTTGCCATCTTTAAAGGCGATGTGTTGGCTGATAAGGTTGAAAAATTATATTTCTTTTTTAATCTCTTTTTTTTAGCCTGGAGATTTTTTATTTTTTCCGTCCCCATAGGTTGGTTGGTTGCCTTTTGGTTTGACGTTGGCAGTTGGAGTAATGTTGTTTGAAAAAGGCATCATTTCTCTGGTCCAGTGTTTGCCTATGATTCATTCTCCATTGAGAATGGAATTCATTTGTATATTTTGTGTTGTTACTGATTTAAAAGCTAAATAGCAATTTGTTCAATGGTATAAATGGAAAGCCATCCCCTCTGTATTTGGCTCTGTATTTCTCTCTGTCTTTGTCTGCCTGTCTGTCTGTCTGTCTCTGTCTCTCTGTCTCTCTGTCTCTGTCTCTCTCTCTCACACACACACGCACACACGCACACATGTGCTTGCAAGGACTACTTTGTAGGAGAGAATTCCATGCACATTTATTACAGGATTAATGTCAGATTGTGAATAATTTGAAAGGGAGTAGTTGCTTCAAGGAAGTGTGTAGTGGGTATTGCAGTTGGGAACTAAAGTGTTATTAGTGTCATTATATTCAAGATATTTCACAGAAGGGAACAATAATTGAACCACAAATTAAAGAAAAAGAGCTACAATGAGACTTTTTGATTCTCATGTGGAAAATGAAAGCTGATGTTTAGCCGTGTATTCATAAATACTTGTAGGAGGTGGCCCTGCATATTCTTTTTTCTTAGAAAACTGAAATTTGGATGAGTAATTTCACCTTCTCTACCTTTAAGTACTTCTGATAATTTTTAATATTCAAATTCAGTTCACTATAATTCCACAGACATACATTCAGTGCTTAGTATATTCTAGGTGTTTGGAATACAAAGACAAAACAAAACATTCCCTCAACTCAAGGAGCTCATAGTCTGCGCTCTCTCTCTCTCTCTCTCTCTCTCTCTCTCTCTCTCTCTCTCTCTCTCTGCCCCCCCCCCCGCTCCCGTGCATGCACATGTATGAATAAAATAGGGACACAAGTAAATAAATGATAAATATGTAAAAAGTTATACAATTTCAGTAGAGAATGCTAACAAAGATCAAAATGCTAAAATTACAATTTTTGCATTTCCTTTCTTCATGTTTTTTAACTTAAGCCAATCCAAGGCACAAAAATTCTTTTTTCTTACTTTTTAATTCTATGTTAATAGGATAAGAGGGACTATTTTTTATTGGGTTATTTTCATAATTTGTTTTGTTTTTTCTACCCCCTTTAATCTCCAACACTTAGTACAAGGCCTGGCACATAGTAAGCACTTTATAAATGCGTATTGACTGACTGACTCCTGGGTCCTTCTGACACTGTGAGTGGGCTGGGGATTGAAACAAAGTGTAGCTTTAATCCCCAAGAGAGTTGCAGTGTGGTTTTTATCCCCAAGAGAGCTGCTGTGTGGTTTTTGATGAACCACCAGGCTTTATTCCGTTTTTCTCTTTTAATCAGAACAAGGGTTGATGATACCCTTTCACAGAATTCTACCTTTATACTTTCATTATATTACAATGCATTGAAATGACTAGATTGGTTATGACCACGAGACTTAAGCAATCGTTTAGTGATATTCTTTGGACTTTCTGATTCCTACACTTTCTAAATATTTAGGGAACTTCTAAGTTGGTGCTGCTGTTAAATATCATGTGGTTATGATCTGGTAAGAAGAGAAGTAGGTTGATTGAATACATTAAAAGAAAAGGACTTACAATATGTGTTTAGGTACTTGTATAAATAGAATCAAATCTTACATAAAACTATCCTAGTGAATGTTTTTTATTCCCTTCATTAACATAAGCTTGTCTCACCTTAATGTTCTTAATCTTTTCTAGATAAATATAATGTTAGATGAAGCAACATTACATGATAGTTGTTTTCATAGGAACAATGTTATGAATAGGCAATTGATTAACAACATTATAGAGGATTTTCATGTCCTTAAGATGGGATTTGGTTATGATGTATTAAGGATGTTATTGTAAAGTAACATTGAACAGTTGCTGGGAATTACTGTTTACTATAATTAAACCCTACCATAGAAAAACTGTATAGTAATGGTGGTTTATTCCTGAAGATGCCAATCCCATTTACCCCCTGACTGGTAGAGAGCAGAGAGAGTAGTTGAGCTGGGACAATTCTTTAATAGTTAGGATAATAAGAAAATGGTTGGTGGACAGGCCTGTGGTAATATCAAGTTATACCTATAAACTTTCCACCTCTCCTCCCTTTGCCTTTGAAACCCACCTTATCTCCTTTCACTTTTTTTTTGGGTGAACTGATGTATTTTAGTTTTTTGAAGTATTTGTTATTCTGAAATTGAAAAACACTAACCGTGGATATTTCTATAAAGAACAGAAGGAACTGCAAAGCCTTATTATGTCCACCTGAATTTAAAAAGAATATTATAAATCCAATAGTTAAATGCTATCCTAGTTCTCTGTCTCTCTTTCAACTTCATTCTGTTTTCTTCTGTGTATTAAAAATATACTGGGGCAGCTAGGTAGCGCAGTGAATAGAGCACTAGCCCTGGAGTCAGGAGGACCTGAGTTGAAATGTGGCCTCAGACTCGACACACTTACTAGCTGTGTGATCTTGGGCAAGTCACTTAATCCCAATTGCCCTGCCTTCCCCCTGCAAAAAAAAAAATGCTTCAAAGGCACTCTTGGGGGGGCATTAAGGTCATTATATCTCCTCTGTTTCTCAATTGCCTTGACTCCTACCATGTAAAACCTCTTACTGGCAGTCAATCAATAAATAAAATTAGTCAAGGAAAATAAATCTACACATTGGCTTTGTCTGAAAATGGGAGTCTCATTTTGTGCTTTTGTTATATCCTTTTGCTGTTACAAGGTAGGTAGAATGCTTCATCATTGATGTTCAAGAATTATAGTAATTTCTTTCATCCAAATTCTCAAAATTAAAATTTTTTCCTCACAGTGTTGTATAAATTTTTCTCCTGGTTTTGGACTTCTTATTCTGCATTATAAGTTTTCTCAAGTTTCTCTGAATTTCAGATAACATTATTCGTTCAGCTATTCCCTATTTATGGGTATCCCCTTAATTTTCAGTTCTTTTCTGCCACACAAAACACTTTTTCTTCAATCTCTTTAGGACATATACCTACCCGTGATATATCTGGGTCAAAAAGTATGCATGGCTAAGTGACTTTTTGTTCTTTGCAAATTGGCTGGACCAAACCAGAATTGGATAGAACAAGCACAGCTTCCTCAACAACTTTAGTGGTGTACCTGTCCTCCCATATCCCCTCCAACAATTGTAATTTTCCAGTTTTTGCATGAAATTTAGCATTAAAGTTTTTAAAATTTGCATTTCTTTTGTTATTAGTAATTTGTAGCACTTTTCATGTAGCTTAATAGCTATATGAATATCTAGGGTCTGTAACTATTTGGAGCTTATTGTGGTATATGGTGTGAGTTGTTGATAAACCTAATTTCTGATAGTCTTTCTTTCCAATGCTTCCAGAACTTTTTTTTTTAAATCTAAAAGTGAGTTTTTGCTTCAGTAGTGTGTATGTGTGTGTGTGTATATGTGTGTGTGTGTGTGTGGGGGGTATCTTTGGGTTTATTAAATACTATGCTATTATGCTTGTTTGCTTTTGTATGTTTATACCTAATCTCTTCTATTGATCAGCTTTTCCATTTTTTAACCAATACCAAATGCATTCAATGACTATTGCCTTGTAGTACAGTTTGAAATCTGGTGCGAAGAGGTTCCTTCCTTCCCACTTTAAAAAAAAATCCCTTTAGTTGCTTGATATTTTGTTCTTCCAGATTAAGTTTTACAGTTTTTTTTTAGATTTATGAAGTAATACTGTTAGTTTCATTGGTATGGCAATGAATAAATAAGTTAATTTGGGTAGTTTTGTCATTTCTTTTTAATAATATTGACATGCCTCAATCATGAGCAATTAATATTTCTCCAACTATTTAGGTCTGTTTTTATTTCCATAAAATGTTTCGTAGTTGTATTCATACTATTACTTTTATTGTTTTGGTAGATAGGTTCCCAAATATTTTATGCAGTCTGTAATTATTTTGAGTGGAATTTCCATTTCTGTCTCTTTCTGCTGCTTTTGGTGATAATATATAGAAGAGGTGATGATTTATGTATGTCTTCTTCATATCCTGCTACATGGCTGAAATTAGTTTAATTTTATTCATAGTTAAATCTGCAGGCTTCTCTACAGTCCGATAATTTATAATATCATCTACACAATGCAGGGATTTTCTTCTATGCTTATTCCTTGAATTTGTTTTTCTTGACTTATTATAGCTGGCATATTAGAATTATATCAGATAATAGTGATGGTAATGAGCATCCTAGTTTTAACCCTGATCTTATTGGAAAGGCCTCTGGCACTTATCCTTTACAGATAATGCTAACTCTTGGTTTTCAGTAGCTGCTATTTACCATTTTAAGGAAAGACAACTTTATTCCTATGATTTTTAGTGTTTCTAATAGTAATGGGTATTGCATATTATCAAATGCCTTTTCTGTATGTACTGATATAATCATGTTTTTAGTTAGATTTATAATGAATATGATCCATTCTGTTACAGGTGTTTTTTAACATTGGACCAGGTCTGCATTTTGGATATAATTCAAATCTGGTCATAGTGCATAAACTTTTCTACGCGTTGTTTTGTAAAGACTTTGCCAATATTTTATTTGATATTTTTGAATTAATATTCTTTAGGGCCATTGCCCTATATTTTTCTTTCTCTGCTTTTTGTCTCCTTGGGTTAGGTATTAAGACTATACATATATA
The DNA here is from genome assembly GCA_028646595.1 of Phalanger gymnotis. Classification (NCBI taxonomy): domain Eukaryota; kingdom Metazoa; phylum Chordata; class Mammalia; order Diprotodontia; family Phalangeridae; genus Phalanger; species Phalanger gymnotis. Next base: position 218,048,355 of record CM053624.1, read on the forward strand.
TATATGTATATATATGTACATATATATACACATATATATGTATGGAAGAATTGGTAAAGATTAGGCATTAAGACTACACACATACACACACACACACACACACCCCTCAAAGAATTTGGTAAAATCCCCTTTTTTCCATTTTTTCCAAACATTTTTTATGCAATATTGCACCTGATTGTTCTAGGAATGTTTCATTAATATTCATTCATAAATCTCTGCTCCTTTTTCTCCCCCTTGGGGAGATCATTTATGGCTTATTCAATTTGTCCTCCCAGATTACATTATTTAAATTATCAATTTTTTGTTCTTTTAATTGAGGCATTTCAAATTTTTGTAAATATTCATCAATTTTATTGATCAATTTTGTTGGCATATTATTGGACAAATGAGTTTCTGATAATTTCCTTTATTTTTGTATTGTGAATTTTTTTTTCATTTTTGATTTAGGAAGTTTGGTTTTCCTCTTTAAAAATCATATTAGCTATTAGTTCAATAGTTTATCTGTTTTATTAATTTTTTCCCAAAACTCCAGGCCCTTATCTTATTTATCAACTCATCTGTCCAATCTGTTTTCCTTTCTTTTTGCTATCAGTTTGGTTAACTTCTTTTATTTTTCCAGATATCTATTTCAATGTATGATTGATGTTTTAAAATTTGTTGTTTTTCTTTGTGTTTTTTTTAGTTGCATGGCTAATTCATTAATTTGTTCTTTCTTTTGTTGATGAAAGTATTTAGGGATAATTATTTTTCTTTAAAGACTGCTATGACTATATATTTTGGTATATTGTCACATGGTTGCCATTTTCTTAGAAATTATCTAATTTTCTAAGATTTGTTCATGGACCCACCAATTCTTTAGAATTAAATTATTTAACCCTCATTTAAGTTTGAATTCTTTCTTCAAAGAATGTTGATTGTACTTTTTATTTCATTGTCACCAAAGAATGCCTTTGGTACTTCTAATTTTTGCATTTGTTTATTGTTTTTTTGAGCAGGAGGGGGAGTCTGAGTACATGGAAAATTTTTGTTGAAATGCCATGTACCACTGAATAGTGTGTATATTCCTTTTTGTCCTTCTTCCGTAATTGCCAGGTAGCCATCATCTCTAATTTTCAAAGACTGTTAAAGTCTTTGTCTTCTTTCTTGTTCATTTTTTGGGGTCATATTTGTGTAGGTCTGAAATGACTTCATTGAGACCTCCAACTATTATAATTTTGCTATCTATTTCTCTCTGTAATTTAATTAAGAGTACCTAAATGCTATACTATTTGGTGTGTAAGTATCTATATAAAATTATTGATATTATTTCACAATCTATGATATCATTAAGCATAGGTAATTTCTCTTTTTAAATCTCATTTAATCATTTAAATCATGACTATTTCTACTGTTGCCTGGCCTACACTCATGATTCCACCTTTTTACAAAATTTTTACCAAATTCATTTGAACCATAGTGAATTATACTCCAGCCCCTCATTTTACCAGTATGAGTTTTTGTGTTTCTTTCTTTTTTCTTGGAAACAATTAGGGTTAAGTGATTTGTCCAGAGTCACACTGTGTGAGGTCAGAGTTGAACTCGGGTCTTCTTGACTCTAGAGCCTCTGCTCTATGCACTATACCACTGAGGTGCCTGAAGTCTTTATTTTTCAAAAGGCTTTCTTATAAACAATATTGTTAGACTCTGCTTTCTAGTCTTTTCTAGTATCTTTTTCCATTTTGTTGTTAAGTCCATCTCATTTGCATTAATGATTATGATTGTTAATTATGTATTTCTCTCTGTTCATATCCTTTAATAGTTTTTTCCTCCCTTGCCCCTTCCCCAACCCCACTACTACTCTTTACAAAGAAGAAGGTGAAGATGGAGAAGGAATATAATAAACATTATTGATCTGTAATTGAAGGTATCTCCTTCTACATAATTTTTTCTCCATTCTTCCTCCCTCTGAGATATCAATCACTAGGTCTTCTGCTTTTTGCCTTTTAATCCATTCTTTTCAATCCTCTTCTGAAGTTGGAGTATGTTTTGTTTGTGACTTCCCTCCCAGATTTTTACTTCCCCACTAAAACCCCGCCCCTTTCTCATTTTTTATTCCTTCTCATTTTTCTGTTGAATTGAATGTATTTCTAAACTAAACTTGTGTGTGTGCACACACATGCATGTGTTTGCACAAGCATATGTATTCTATCCCACTTTATCTGGTTTAGATAAGTGAGGTTCATAGGATATCTGCCTTCCCATTTTCTAGATTTGTATATTTTTTCTTCTCAAAAGCCTCAATTCTGAGAAATACCGTTTCACCCCCTTATTCCTCATTTATTCCCTTATTTATACCCTTATTGTATCATTTCTTAGTGTAATCTTTTTTTCCCTTCTTTGAACTCTGTCTGCCTGCAATATTTTTCCTTAGACCAGGAAGCTTTGGATTTTGGCTATTACATTCCAGGATATTTTCATCTTGAGATGTCTTTCGGGATGTAAGCAGTGGATCATTTCTATTTTTATTTCACTGTTTGGTTGTACTAGGTCTGGACAGTTTTGTTTTTAATTTCTTGAAATGTAGTGTCCAGGTTTTTTGTATCTTCGTGATTTTCAGTGATTTTGAAGATTCTTTAATTACCTATTCTTGACCTTTTTCTAGGTAAATTATTTTTGATAGTAGATAACTTATATTTTCTCAAATTTTTTTTAGTCTTTCAATTTTGTTCCTATTATCATCTCATGAAGTTTTTGATTTCTATTTGTTCCATTCTAATGAAGCTTTCTGTTTACTGTTATAACATACTTATTTATTCTTTCTTCCAGAGCTCATTTTATTCATCCCTTCCAGGTACACTTGTAGTCCTTGGGGATAAGCCATTTTTTTTCTTCTTCTGGTTCTCTGTAGTTGTAGATTTACTCTTTTTTTCTGGTTAAGGCAATTCTATTTCCATAATATTTCTTAGTAACTGGCTTCTTTTTGCTAATATCTCTAACTTCAATCTTGATGTGCAACTTTGTGCCTGGGCTAGGCTCCACCCCCTCACCCAGTTTTGCATGGGATGGTCCTACTTGGTTTTGATCTCTATTTTCTGGCTCCTGCCACTTCCACCACCCCTGGCATATCTTCTCAGAGTGTTGGCATTTTTCAAGCTCACCTGGATTATACAGGTTCAGAGTGCTATTGTTTTCAGGATTTTGTGGAACATCTCAGGTCAGATTTCTGTGGATTCTGAGCTACTTTGGCCAGAGTGTACTTTAATAAGAGGTCATCAACTTTATCTGCCTACGCTTTCAGGATAAAAATCCATCATTATTAAATAGTTAGAAATATTTACCCAACGACAATGTAACACTGGCTTGTGATCATTTATGTGTATATGTTTTGAAACCAATAATCAATTATGAAGGTTTGTATAGTCCAATTCTCTCCTCCAATTTCATTGCTACTTCTTTCTTAATGGCACAAGAAAATGGCAACTGCCATACTGTATAAGACCAATTATCCATCCAGTCCAGTATTGTCTCTTGACAGTCACACCACATTTATATGTACACATACACATACACGTATGTATGTATGCATGTATGTACAACCTCTCTTTCAGCCCCGCCCTGATCCAATATCCCAATCTCCCAGATCTGTAATGTGTTAGAATAGATAAGTGATGAGTTTTCATATGTATCTAATAGCATGGTAGTCTAAAATTCTTTACCCTTTCCTGCCTCTTCAGTTAGTTTCCACATTTTCTCCTTTCTACATCCCCAAACACTTCATCAAGCCTGGCAGCCTTGCGCCCTTTGCCATATCCAGCACATTGGGGTCGAGGTGGGTATGAGTTTAGGCACTGGGCATTTTCATTCTGGTAATATTGGTAATGTTTTCCCAAAGAACCGTACTTTCTAGATTCTACCATACTAAGCTCCCTGTTTTCATTCTTTTGGTTGTACCTGGCATCTTAACACAATTTGCCCTGGAAAAATGCCACATCTTTGGAGGAGACATTAGTAAGTTTTGCTTTGGGAGCTTTTGTGATGCTGCCTGGTGTACTACTCATAGTTTCTTTTTCTGTTCTTTTCTTTTTTTCATCTTCACAGACAATAATGTACACGCGCACACACACACACACACACAGGTGCACCTATGCACACAGACATGTATAGCCTATTATAACAGCAGTGGATCTCTTGCTTCTTCCATGCAGGATTGTACTTAAGAGTTGATGTGGCTTAGGGTAGAGTGTTTTTGGTTTTCTACCTCCCCATAGTCATGAAGGTACTTCTATTGACCTGCTATTTATTTAATGAATTGATCTATTTGCATTGTTCCACTTGGTTAAAAACAAAGTAGCAACAGTAGTATCTTACACTGGCAAAAATTGCTTACCCCATGGGACTTGATTCTTTACTAATTTTTACAAAAGGAGGGCCCTGGTTAATAACAGATGTAGTCTATGGACAAGTGATTCCATGAATTAGTTTTCCATGTTATTAAATTATTGGTGCAATAAAATAGTGTATTATAGAATACTCTCTTCTGTATTGTCAAAGACATTGTCAGATGAGAAAGCTTTCTTCTGCCACCTAAATTCTTTGTCACCATCACTGCTATCTGAGGTTGAAGATGAACGGTTAGGTAATTTGACTTTCTGTTCCATTACTCCACTATCAAATTGGTCTAAGAAAATTAATTCATTTGAAAACTCAGGCTAAGGAAAAGCCACTGAATGATTTACAGTCACAATTAGAGGGTTTTGAAACCAATAATCAATTATGAAGGTTTGTGTAGTCCAATTCTCTCCTCCAATTTCATTGCTAATTCTTTCTTAATGGCACAAGAAAATGACAATTGCCATACTGTTTAAGACCAATTATCCATCCAGTCCAGTGTTGTCTCTGACAGTGACAGCACAGTATTTGTGGAAAGGTATGCTTGCCAACCTCAGAGATTTTGGGTCCTTTTATTTGTCCAAGGCTTACCTCTCTTAAGTTTAGAGGGATACACTCCAGTTAGGGCATATCAGTATTTTATGAACAGATCTGTGTTCATCTTATTTAAGCCATCCATGACAAACAGTTTTGCTTTATAATAATTGTTAATTATTATTTGCTTTATGACACATATATGATAATTATAATAATTCAGTTTAGTTTCATTCAATTCAATTAAACTTTTTAAAAAGCACCTAGAATGTGCAAGACACTGTGTTATGTGCCATCAAGGACCTTACATAACAGTTGAGGATACAATGTGCAGACAGATAAGTAAATTTAATCAAATTTGAGGAGGGAGAGAAAATAAACAACTGGAGGAAATGCGGAAAGACTTCATGTAGGAGGTGGCAACTTTGCTGAGTCTTGAATTAGATTAAGTATTCTAAGAGGCAGAGGTGAGGAGAGAATACATCCTAGACTTGCAGATCCCAACAGTAATTACTTTAGAGAAATCATGACCCCAAATATACTTTTATGATATATGATTATACTTATATGATGTATTTGTGATCTTATCGGTTTGGAGACCCTCCGCTGGTTCAGATTGCAACACATCATCATGTGATTCTTGTCCATATAAATCCTCCATAGAGGATTAGCCCAGTGTGGTAGAGGATTTTTTATAGATATTTTATTGCTCGGTGGATATTACTACAACAATTTCTATTTATCCTCTATATCTTGTCATCATTATATGGCTAACACAGCTCTTTTTCTAGTCATATAAGTCATATACATTGTCTAGTTGTCTACTTTTTATGTACAAGTCATCATTGATAATATAATAGAATCCATTATGTAGCTGTTTGTAAAAAATCTAGGTTTTTTTGGTGAAGTGCAAACATAATATGAGACAAGAGGTAATGTGGAAATAAAAGAGTTAATGCAATTTAAAGCCTCATTGGGGGCATAGCTCCCAGTAATAAGGAGATGATAATCCCTGCTGGACTCTGCTCTGGTTAGACCACATCTGGAATCTTATGATTAGTTCTTGGTGTCACAGTTTAGGGAGGATATTAATAAGCTGAATAACATCCAGAGGAGGGCAACCAGGATAGGGAAGGACCTAGACAGTATCCATACCATATATGAATCATGAACTAGGAATATTTAGCCTGGAAAAGAGAAGTCTCAGGGTGTCACGATCACCAACTTTAAGTATTTGCAGCATTATTACAGGAAATAGGAATAAATTTGTTCTGTTTGGTTTCAAAAAGAAGAATCACAATCAATGGATAAAAGGTGAAGTACGAGGGGCACAATGGAAATAGCACTGGCTCTGAAACACTATCTCAGTGACCTAAGCAAGTCTCTTTACCTTCATATAAATAAGGGATTAGGATGGATGTCATCTTCAGTTGCTTTCAGCTCAAAATCTGTGATTCTATGAAGTCACATTGATATATTTAGGCTTTATTTAAAAAAAAAAACCTTACTAAAATTAGAGCTGTCCCACCTGCTTTGGGAAATGGGTTATCTTGTCAGGGTTTCCTTTCATCTTTCTTCAAGCAGAGGAAGGATGACCAATTATTGGGGATTCCTTTTCATGGGTGTTGGACCAGATAGCTGGAATAGAGGTTATCTTCACCTCTAAAGTTCTGTTATCCTATGTAATTATCTACCATGAATGCCTTTCCTTTGCCTTTTGAGTCATCTGAAATTTTAATTCTTTGTAGTGTTCCGTGATCCCCATCCATATAACACCATTAATATAATGTTAGTGTCAAAAAGTCTTTTGTTGGAGAGAATAGCATGGAACCATTGAAAGCATTACTTAGCTTCTCAGATGTAACTCAGATATCTCATTTCCTTTTATCTAATTATGGCCCCAGCTCTTTGTCCATATGTAGTACCCATGTGGTAGAATAAATAAGTGAGGGAGAGAAAAAAAGAAATCTAGCCTGTAAACCCCAAGACATCTTGTGAAGTTCCAGCAATCAAAATTTATATTCCTTTGGGCAGAGCACCCACTGGTGATCCCCTGTGTGAACAGAGGGAGAGGAGAGAAGGGAGAAGGGAAGGGGGGGAGCAGTATTGGCCAATTGGAACTGGCCAGTTGGGTCCCCATTGTTTTGTTTTGTTTTGTTGAGTGATCAGTTTCTTCAGCCATTTGGTTTTTTTCCCCGAGTGGCTCAATGGGCCAACTTCTTTCGAGTGACTGTGGATCTCATTGAAGAGAACCAGAGCTCAGCCCAATCATTTTGTTGTCATCTGCTAACAGGAGAGTTTCGCCATCCAGAGAACATATCGTTTCCATTTGGATTTTGTGTAAGACATGCTTCCTGATAATGTTGACTACTTTTGGTAAGCTTATGCATGACATTACTTGATAATGATAATCATAAGACCATCAAAATTCTCTTTGTATTTATCTCTATTAGGATGAAACAAACAATTTTAACATATACATGGGAGATACCATATTGGAGGAGACCCTTAAAAAAGTCCATGTTTTGCTCTACAGATCCAAATGCTTTTTTATATGCAGCAAATAAATTCAATAGGATTTTCTCCTTTTAATTTTATTAGTCTTAGTGTTCCTGTAAAATATTTAGTCTGACAGACATTGATTGCCATCTTATGTTTTTTCAAGTCATTCCCCTAATATGTACTTTAATCCATTCCGATAATGGTCTCATAGAGCTGAAAGGGTGGCGGATGGGTTGATAATTACTAGTATATTCTCATACTTTCCCCCTTTATATTAGTGTTGTCAGTGTTTTCTACTTTTCTTTAGTTCTCTTCAAAACTTGAGTGCCTTTCAAATTATGTTATCTTCAGCAAGAATTTCTTTTTGTTTGCTTGTTTTTGTTGTTGCTAGATCTGGTTGCTCTTCCCAACTTGATTTTCTTAAGTGGCATTTCTGTTATAAAAAAATAAATTCAGTGATCCCATTTTTATCATCGAGGAAAGATTGATACAGAAATGTTTGCAGATATACTCTATTTCATGACAATTTATCCTCCAGTTCCATCTATAAACCCAGTATCTCATGCTAAACTTTCTGAAGACTCCCCCCAGTCCCTTCATTTTTTTGCTTTTTTTTTTTGTAAGGTGATCCTGCTTATAATCTTCCTTCATGTTTTTCCTTGATGTTTTGCAAAGGAGTTTGTACTCTAAATTACTCTCCACTTGGCAAGGAAATTAAACATGTGTTTGCTAATGAGATTTCTGAGTTATTTTGTCCTCATGTGGTAGATATTTTACATTCGTGAATCTTTAAGATTGGGAGTATTCAGAGTTGATGTTTTCACCTTTATTCTTTTTTAGTAGTCAGTAGCTCATTTCAGTAGGTTGGGTTGGAGCTACTGTAATTGTATGTTGGTTCCTCTCTTTATAGCCTATCTTTTAATCTGATGTTAATTTTGATCCTTATTCTAACTAGTTGATGATCTGACTATATACAAGTAACTTATGCTGAAATAACTACCATGTTGATGATTAGTTGTTTCCTATCTGTTTATATCTACTCAATATTTATTTTTTGCAGTGCTGTTTAGCGCTTACTATGTCTTATGGGAGGGTGCAAATATTATGCTGGAAAATAATGATTGAGAACAAGAACTGAAAGAGGCAAAGAAAGGCAGATTACACAGAAGCGTCATGCCATATATCTTGAATACTGTCTTCAAAGAGAGAAGTGGAAGTTTCTGAGCTCAAAATATTTTTTAAAATGAAATTTGTCAACTATATTGTGTCAGAAACAGCTTTTCTTGTGGAATTTTTCCCCAAGACCTTAATATTTATTATAGAGTTGCAAGCTCTTCTCTAGGGTTTCTCAAAATCCCTAGAGTCCATTTAGTAGTTACTAATCAAAGCAGAATTCTTTATTTTTAAGAATTAATTAATGCACTGTGCATCCTTAGCACTTATTCATTGGGTCAGAAATAACTCTGTATTTTTCCTGACTTCAGAAAATATATTTGTGGTTTTTTTTATTATATAACACATTTCCTGGCAAGGTGTTTCCAACTGCATTTATATCTCAGTGTATTTCTTTTTCTGTCTTGGAAAGAAGGATAAAACAAAATATTTTTCACTTGAGTTTTGTAGGAGCAATTGTCTCTAGATTATTTAAATTAAAAACATTTGATAAATAGAATAAACCCTTAAATTTAATGTTCCATGCTTGAATAAGGAAAAAATATAAGCCAAAAACCTAATCTCCCTCCTCCAGGTACATTTTTTTCCTACAAAATACACTATTGGCCATTTGGGTTTCTGCTCTCTTTTCTAGCTAAATGTTGCACAGGGAATTTCAGATTTGCATAACTAAACATGATTTCTCTTTAGATATGTTTCCAAGATTTTAGAGCTCTGAATAATGCAATGACCAACTATCACTCCAGAGGACCAGTGATGTGTAATAAACTAAAAGTGCAGAATTAGACATACATTTTTGGACATGGCAACATGTGCTTCTGTTTTGCTTGATTGTGCTTGTTACAAAAATTGTGTTTTTCTTTTTTTTTGTTGAGGAGTGGAATTGGAAGGGAGAGCTTATCTAGCAGTAGGGTTGACAAAAAAATAAAAGGAAGAAGAGTTATTGAAGTATTTTTTTTAAAAAAACATGCACAGAATAGAACTGAAGGAAGTTAAGAAGGAAGTGTAGGTAGGACAATTGTGAATGTAACATTAAATTTTATATGTGTATGTATGTGTGTGTGTGTGTGTGTGTGTGCATATTGTGCATAGCAGAGGTTCATGATTTCACATACATTCTTTTTGTGTTCTACTTTGTATATGGAAGTGCTCTATTTTGGGATAGAATTTTTAAGAAATTAAAAAAATAAATACTTTTCAATTGCCTCATGGTAGGTCTTGTAAGGTAGGCTATATTCCATATTAACATTTAACTCTTACCCTAATTTGCACAGTAGAGACAATCAATATTTTAGTGCACATAGAGAACAGAGACATGGTTTGGATCAGCCCCAGAATAAGTTCTTTTTTTTAATTGAATTTTATTTTACCAAAACACAAATACAAAATGAAGAAAAGAAACAAAATCATATCATATACTTGAATATTGAAACTTAAATATAAAAGAAAAAAGAAAAAAAGCATGTCATGTGCATAGCAGAACATAGGAGAGGATTCAAAATATGTAACAATAAATTTTCATTTCAAGAAAGCCTGTATGATAAATCATACACCTTGTGTTGAGAATTGTCCATCTTTTCTTTGCTTCCTTGTAAACGTTTTGTTCTCTGCTGTGCACTTTTAAACTTTGTTCTTTTTTCTCCCTCCCCCCACTCCCCAAGAAGGCTTCAATATAATTTAGATATTTCTTGGTATACACACACACACACACACACAGATATACATACACTTATACATATATACATGCATGTATAGACATATACTTTCCCAAACATAATCTACTCCTTGTCTTTGTTTTTTATGTTTGTACATGTCTTTTGTTTCCTATCCTTCCTGCCTCATCTATTTTGCTCCTACCTACTACATTGCCTTCCTGTTACTTGCCTACCCCCCTCCTTGAGCAACCACTGTGCCCTCCTATTACTTGCCTTCCCCCCTCTAAGGATCCCTCCCCTGTCCCCCCCACTCCCATTAATCTATACTCCCTTTACCTATTCCCTTATTCTCCTCTCTAAAAATCCCTCCCTTGTCCTAATCCCTCCTTTGTCCTCTCCCCGCTCACTAAACCCCTACCATTTTATTTCTTCTGAATTTAGAAGACTTTTATGCTCTTCTAAATATATATGTAATGTTCCCTCTTAAACCCATTCCCAATGAAAGTAGGTCACCAGAACTACCAGCCCTCCTCGGCCATCTTAATCCTCTGTATCCTTTCTTCTTCTTGTACCTCTCTTGTATAAAATAGTTACTCTTTTTAGCTGTTTCTAAATGTTTTTACTTTTTAAATTCATATCATAGGTTTATCCCCCTCTTTCTTATAAGCTCAACAATTATTAATAAGAATGTTAGACATACATTTTACATTTTGTTATATAAAAAGTAAGCAGTCTGTTCTTGTAACTCTCTTACAGTCAGTCTTTGGTATGTACCTTATGTGTTTCTTAGTTCTTGTATGTCAAATCTTCTATTAAGTTGAGGATTTTTTTAACAGTCTTGAAAGTCTGGGGGTTTGTCAGATGTCCATTTTTTTCATTCAAAATAATACTGAAATTTGAAGTGTATAATATTTTCGATCAGAGCCCCAGGTCTTTTACTCTTCAATATATTGTGTTCCAAGACCTGCGGTCCTTTAATGTCTCTGCTGCTAGGTCTTGTGTAATTCTAATTGTGGCACCGTCATATTTGAATTGTTTTAATCTTGATGCTTTTATTATTTTATCCTTGATCTGGGGATTTTGGAATTTGACTATGATAGTCCTATGAGTTTTTCTCATAGGATCTCTTTAAAGTGGTGTATGATGGATTTTTTTCTATTTCTATTTCCCTGCCTTGTTCTAATGCTTCAGGACAATTTTCTTTAATTATTTCTTGTATTATTGTATCAAGATTATTGTTTTGATCGTGACTTTTAGTTACTTTGATTATTTTTATATTGTCTCTTCTTGATCTATTCTCCAAATCTGTTGTTTTTCTCATAAGATGTTTTACTTTCTCTTCTATTTTTTCATTATTCATGTTTTGTTTAATTATTTCTTGATCTCTTATAATTTCAGTGGCTTCACTTTACCCAATTCTAATTTTCAAGGTGTCGTTTTCCTCCTTGAGATTCTGGATCTCCTTTTCTAATTGGTTGATTTTCCTTTCATAAGTTTCTTGTTTTTCTTGGATTATTTTTATTATTTTTTTCTTCCATCTCTGTCATTTGACTTTTAAAGTCTTTTTAAAGAACTTCTATAAATTCTTTTTGGGCAAGTGACCATTTAACATTACTATTCGGAGATTTCATTACTTCAGTGTCCTCCTCTGAAGATGAACCCTGGTCATCTCTATTCCCATAATAGGTTTCTATGGTTGGATTCTTTCTCCTTCTCCTATGCATTTTTTTTTGTGGTAATAACTTGATTTGTTATAATCACTTGTAGCCCTGGGGTATGGGAAATGGTGCCTCTTGCCCCAGATCTTCAGTTCCCTCTAGCCTGGAACCAAAGCCAAACCTCCAACCTCCTATAAGTGCCCACAACCAAGGGCTTTCTGCCCCACTGCTTCTGCACTCACCAGGCATGTGTTGGTTCCTTCTTTCCCCCACTGCTCTTCACAGCACAGCTGGGTCTGGCGTTCCTTGTCAGGAGAGGTTCCCGCAATCTTCCTGGGCTCGAAGGTACGACTCCCCTCACTATCCTGGGGTTAAAAGTTCCAGTGACTGGGGCTGAGGCAGCCTGTCAAACCAACTAACCCCAGGGCTTGCCCCATGTTGTTAAAACAGAACCCAGCCTGGAGGTGTTTACCCCTCGCTGGGACCAAACCCAGTCCTGGGGTTCTTCTTCAGATCTTCTCAGACTGTCCCTGGAAGATCCTGGTTGTGCCCCTATTCTTCTTTGTCTTCACTCCACTTTGTTCACCTTAAGGTGCTATTTTTAACTCTTTTGTGGGGGAAAATCTTAAGAGCTTGGGATTTTCTGGCCTACTCGACCATCTTCCTGGAATCCTCTCCCCAGGACAAATTCTTAACTACTGTCTTGGGGTTGTAAATGGCTTAAGGAGCATATGTCCTAAAATGTGTTTAGAATACCTTTTTCGAAGCTCTCTTTCTTTCTTTTTTTTTTTGGAGGAAGGGAAGGCAAGGCAGTTGGGGTTAAGTGACTTGCCTGAGGTCACATAGCTAGCAAGTGTGTCAAGTATCTGAGGCTGGATTTGAACTCAGGTCTTCCTGACTCCAGACCCAGAGCGCTACTCACTGCACAACCTAGCTGCCCCAGAAGCTCCCTTTCTTTTGTCTGAACATGTCAAACAAGTAACTTTCAAGGAGAATTCTTCTGATTATGATATATTCTCTCAAATTTTCTGGTACAGTGTCCAAGTTTGCCATGATGCCATTTGTTTGATGTCTCTTCATTGCTTAAATGCCAGCTGGGATATTGACACATCACATTGGATTCTCTTCTTGCCCCCTTGCTTAAAATAGTCCAGTATGTTAATTAAATATTAATTTTATAATCAACTGTTTTCATCAGGTCTTTTCCCCCTCCTAGGTTACCTTTGTATTCTTTCATATCCTATATTTATTTTTCGTTCTTAAGTCCTTGTTGGTATAAAGGACAGGAGTTTAAAGTCTAGGCTCCAGCAAAAGCTAACCATGTCAACTTTTAGGAGAGTCACTTAACCTATTTAAAGTTCAGTTTTCTCATCTGTAAAATAGGGATAATGATTTTCTTGCCTTCCTCAGGCATTTGTATGTAGATCACATGAGATGATATGTGTAAAATGGTTTCTAACTATAAACAAAACACTAATTGAATTTAATCTGTTATTATGGTAATTTTAATTTTGATTTCAATTTCTGTTACCTAAATTAGTCTCCATGGAAAAAATAATGAACATATTTACAGCTTCTTTGTTGAGGACACCAAAAATACTGTTCAGTTTCAATGCTATCTCCTTTAATAATAGGAGCAATAACTTATGTTTTTATGGTACTTAATGGTTTGCAAAAGTTTTCTCCCAACACTCCATGAGGTCTTACCTTTTATTCCCAAAGTTGGAAGTGTTCTCTCCTTTTTCTGGGTTCCTGTAGAATTTTTAACTTCTTTTACTACACATTGACATTCTATCTGTAGTTATTTGTATATGTGCCCAGTTTTCCCTGTTGGGCACTAAGTTCTAGGAGAGCAAGAATTGTGTCAGATTCTTCTTTCTATCCTTCAGATTACTTACAGGGTTTCACATATGGTAGGTGCTTAAGTTAATAAAGATTTGTTGAATGAATGAATTTTGGATAAAATGGATACCAAGACTGAAACTTATATGGCATCATTCAGTATATTCCTCCCAGGCTGATGGCAGACTATTTATAATTACCATTTAGATGTGGCCTTCAAGCCACTTGTTCATTCATAACAATGTTAAGGCCAAGGTCATGCAGTCCAGTTTTACCATTGGAAAAGAATCTTACTGAAATAAAGATATGCTATACCTACGATTTCCCTTTGACTGTGGACCGTGGATTAGAGTATAATAAGGTCAATTCAGAACTAGTTGAATGATCAAGGAAACATAGTTGTAATTAATGAATTGATTTCAACCTGGAGAGAGATCCATAATAGAGTGACTTAACAGCTCTGTCCTTGATGCTGTTCATACAACATTCTATCAGTGACTCAGATGAAAGCACAGGTGGCATACTTATCAAATTTGCAGATGTTATAAAGCAGCAGTTATCCCTTCCAAATTGCAACTTTCCCCATTGCAGTTTCAATATATTGCAAGTCAGCATGAAAAATTAAATGGGCATTTTCGAGTTTTGTGGAAGCTGCAGACAACACAGAAAATTTAGAAAATCAGAAATGTATAAAATGTATGTATAATATATAAATCAACCCAAATTGCACAGTAAGTTACTGTAAACACCGCAAAAAAGAAAAAGAAGGGAGGGCAATGAAGGGAGGGCAAAACATTTTACATGCCCCTAAGCCTGGTGATGTGGAAAAGGTGACTAGTTAGAATATCTAGCTTTAAAACAGTACCAGAGGTCAAGAAGATGTCAATACTCAAGAATGATGAGATAAATCCACTGAAATAAATTGGATTTAAGAAGCACAAAGCCCTCATTTTCATTAGGAAATATCAACTTAGAAATAAAATATGGGGAAGATGTGGTTAGAGAGCAATTCATGTGAAAAAGACTCATGGGTTTTTACCAGAAAATCAATATGAGCCAATAGTGTGACATTGACAGTCAAAAAAAGCTCATTAACACCAGCTATTGCTGTACAACCACTTTTGCAAGAACTGTCTCATAAAGTAAGGAGTACTTTTACTGTATAACAACACATTGAAACCCACTCTTAAAGATTCAAGAACCAAGCTTGTTATCTATATTGTCATAGCAGCAATAGCCAGTGTTAATGTAGTACATTTTCTGATTCAGAAAGTTGTCCAGTGAATAGCTATCATATTATATGTGGTTTACAGGACTTTTAAAAAGTTGTTGTTGTCTTAAAACATACAATGCATTTGATTCTTCCCTTTGAACGCCCAAGGGAGTGAATAGTGTTCATTCTTGGTTCTGGAAGAGAGGAGAGCCTTTTTTTTTCTGCCTCCAGCATTCTCTTCTCTGAAAAGCTTCTATGGGTGTGGCTGTTGATGTGATAATGACTATCGATCTCCCCAGTGGGTATAGCTAAGTTCCTGCAAAAGGCCATATTCTGGGATAATTTATTTACAACAAAATTGATGTCTGTCCCTGTTCTCTGACTCTGCCCTAGGGCTTCCCCCTTCCACCACTTCAAATAGTCAGAGGTTTTGTTTTATTTTGTCCATGTAGAAGAATGCCATATATTTTCCTCCCTCTTCACTGTGTAAAATTTGTGAAAGGGGCCATCCATGTAACACCTCTTTATAATAGTTTCCCCATCCCACCCCCATCTTTACCTGACTCACAGGAGAAAAAGACTCATTGCATATAGTTCGTAGTAACGTAGCATTTGTTTATTTCTTCGTTAATTTGGTCAATTACACCATAGTGCTTCCTTCTAAACCTGGCCATTATAATCCATAGTCAAAATTAATGCTGGCTGGAAATGTTTTTGAAGTGCCTGGAGTAATTTTTGTTTCCTTGTGTAATGTTATTCTCTCTCACCCACAAAAATTATACTAAAAGAAGTTTTGGCAATTCCACCCGGGGACTAGGAATGCCTCTGCTTTCTGTATTTGGATTTAAGGCACAGCAATACACCACCCATTAACTAGCAATGGTTTGCAACTTGGTTGTTGAGACTTTCTCAGACTCAGATATTTTAGACTTTGAGTTCAAAATCACATTTTAAAATGTGTACTCACTATGCTAATAGCTTAAATATGGCTGTATTCCCAGTGATGAATTCCAAGTTGTGGAGAATCTAACAGGACAGAGATCTAATGTACCTTTAAGCAAACCTGACCTATGAAAGGTCTGTCTTAGCTGCTGATCTCATTGTAAATGTGCTTCTTTCTTAGCTTTTCATTTTTGTTAATGCTTAAGATTTCTTTTAAGTAAACATGTGATTGCCTTGGCATTTGCTTTGAGCAGAATTAAACATGCCATATTAGGAGGAGCTGAATTTTTTAAAGCATGGTTTATCCTTACCTTTTGTATAACGTTTCACTCTATGCACTTATCCTCAGCATCTAGCGCAGTGCCTGACACATAGTAGGTGCTTAATAAATGCTTATTGCTTGATTACATATAATTTTCTTTTAAAAACTTGATTAAATAAAATGTATGATGGTTATTTAACATTTTTTTCTTTTTTCTTTTCTGGCGAGCTGTTTCCTTGGACAGAAAGAGATTTAGAAAATAATTAAAGCTGGCTTTTAAATAATGATATACAAGGAGTTTTCTATGCATTATCTCATTTGATACTCACAACAACCCTATAAGTGAAGAAAAGTACTACTGAAATTGTCATCCTCTTTTAACAATTGAGGAAGCCGAAGCCCAGTGGTAGAGCGACTTATTTATGGTCACACAGATATTAAGTGTCTCAGGTCTGATTAAACCCAAATCTTTTCAGACTTCATGTCCAGCAAGCTCTCTGCTACACCACTCTTCTATCAGCTTGTTGTTCTGTATGTATAACATCGTATTTCTTTCTCACTAAAAGTTATTTGTGTTTTGTTTTATTATTGTTAATTTTTCGGTCTGTACCTGATAGTTCATTCATGTGGCAAATTTGGTACAGAAATTTTCTCTGCTGATATAAACCAGAAACTCATAGTCATCCAGAGGTGCCTGGGGCACTGAGAAACTAAATGATTTGCCCATGGTTACAAACATAGTATGGATCAGAAGTAGAATTTGAAACTAGGTCTTTGTGACTCCAGAAGTAAGCCTTCTATTTACCAGATAGAGTCACCGAGGTGGCATAATGGTTAGCATGCCAGATTTGGAGTCTGGAAGGCTTCAGTTCAAATCCTTCCTCAGACATTTGACCACAGTCAAGTTGGTTACCTTCCCTCTTTTTTAGTTTCCTGATCTGTAAAATGGGGATAATAATAGTACCTACTTCACAGGCTATTTGGGGGAAGGATTAAGTGAGAGAATATACATAAATCACTTTGCATACCTTAAGTCCTATATAAATATCAGTTACTACTATTGTTGTCGTTATAGAGGCAGCATGGAATAGTGGCTAGAGAACCAGTCTTGCAACCAGCAAATCTTAAGTGACAGCATTGCTTTCCTCCTATACAATACTAGATACCTGACCCTAGGCAAATCACTTAACCGTTCCATGGAGGCTTTCGGTAGCTGTCCAAAAATTTAAGTTGGATGGTAGGTGTTGACCTATGGAGTTTCCTCGCCTTGGAGTTTCTTATAGCAGCAATATCCCAGGTCCAGTCTCTATCCCTATATTCTTCTTCTTCTTATTATAGTTACATTGGCTCTACACTAAAAGTTAAGGCATCTTAAATGAAATTCAGATATCCTTTGATGCTTAATGTTCCAAGTGTTTTAGATCTAAGAATTTCCTCTCCTAGTACTCAACTGTTCCCATTCTTCAATGTTTATGAAAACATATTTTGTAGTACAGTGCACATTATTATATCTTCATGGTCTTCCGTTCCAGCTAAAATGGAAGGATAAGGGAGCATCTTAGGGAGAAATATTTTCTTTATGTGATTTTTCTTATGGGGTTCACCTGCCTCCTAAACCTTGCCTGAGGAATAATCAGGAGACAAGGCTAGTCATCGTTCAGCATATACTTAGAAAATCACAGCCTCCGAATAATTCTCTGTTTAATGGCATTATTTGGTCACAGTGCAATCTGGCTACTAAAACTAAGCTCAGTAACAAACCACAGTGGGGTTGTAGAGCAAGGTCAATGTACATTGGTCAAGCAAGTTGGTAAAGCTTGTATAGATTCATGTTGTAAAAAATGCCTGTCTCTCATTTTCATGAGAAATAATGTCACACACAATGTTAAATTCATCTTTAAAAGCAAAGATTTACTTTTGACAGGCCAGGAAATTTCACTCTTCTCATCTATCTGATCTTTTGCCTTATTGAGCTGAGTCTGTGTCATGGTGCCTAAGAAAGTAGTGCAGCCCATTGCACTTTTATACACTTGGGTTAGAAATAAAATTTTAAACCTGATTGTCTTTGCTTGGTGTGAGCAAATTCCTTGAGACAAGAGAGGGTGAAGTAGGAATAGGGTTGGAACAAAGTCATCCAGAATGTAGAGCATGTGAAAAGGAGTAATATGATATCAATCTGAAAGATAAGCTAGGACTAGATTGTGGAAGGTCTTGAGTACAAAAATTCATTGAGTTAAATTCCAACTGTATGCAGCTAAATAGCATAGTAGATAGAACACTGGCTGTGAATCAGGAAAACTTGAGTTCAAATCTGGCCTCAGACACTTACTAGCTGCGTGATTCTGGGCAAGTCGCTTATCCCTCTTTGCCTCAGTTTCCTTATCTGTAAAATGAGGATAATAAGAACATCTACCTCCCATGATTGTTGTGAGGTTCAAATGAGATGTTATTTGTGAAGTGCTTTGCAAACCTTAAAGTTCTACATAAATGCTAGGGATGATGATGATGATGATATGCACTGTGCCAGGTGTTGGTGATTTTACAAAGACAAAAATGAAGCAGTTGCTGCAGTGGAGGAGAATATATTCTTTTGAGAGGAGATACTGCATGGACTTATAAGCATAATCTAAAAGGCAGTGAAGAGGCAAAGGAAAGGTCAACAATACTCCAAAAATATTTGAGGAGGGAGAGACAACTGACAATTCAAAAGATCAGGAAAGGCACCTACAGGAAGTGGCATCAGAGCTAACCCTTGAGCTAAGAGAAATAGTCTGAAAGGTGGAAATAAAGGAGTACATTCAAGGCAAAGGAGACAGTAGACATCAACTAGTAAGTAGTAGTAAAAGTAGCAGCAGTGATAGCATTAGCACTTGTTGTTTAATTGGGTTGGGATAGTTCACGGAGGGGAGAAAAGTACAATAAGCCTGCAGTGGCAGGTTTGACCTCAAATTCTGAGGGCCCTAAATGTCAGGCTAAGGAATTTTTATTCAATCATAGAGTCAATAGGGAGCCACTAAAGGTTTTTGAGCGGGTGAGTGGCATGCTCAGACTTGAGCTTGAGAAGGATTGTTTAGCAGTTGTGCAAAGGATAGTTTAGAAAGGGCATACATAGACTGGAATTGGGGAGAACATTCAGGAGGCTTTTATAATAGTCTAGTCAAATAGCGATGAGAACCTGAATGAGCATGGTTGGTGTGAGTGGATAGAAGGGGATGTATTCAAAAGAGGCTATGGAGGAAGAATCAACCATGATCAGTAACTGATTAGATTACCTAGATGGAGGGTTGAGGAGAGTGAAGAGTCAAAGATGACTCTTGTCAAAACTCTGATCATACCCTTACATGTAGATGCTCTACTCAGAGGAATACAAATTTTGATCGCTGAAGCCTCACAAGATATCTTGAGGTTTAATTGCTAGATTTTCCCCTTCTTCTTTACTCATTTATTGTATCATTTAAAAAAAACTAGGACAATTAGCTCTTCTGTCTTTTGTAGTTTCATTTATGATTTCTTGAAATAGAGCTCTGAAAAACCAAGCTTCGATAAATCCCATTGGGGTTCAAACGAAGCCACTTCACCATGCCTTAAACCCAAATTACTCTAGCTCTCACTGATTGGACAATAATAGATCCCAGCCTAAGCCTCACTTGCTCATTGTTTGGGTTTTGAGGGCTCAGACTGAGTGTAAATAGCAATTGTTCCTGTTCTGGCCAGAAACCTCAAAGGTTTCCTTTCCCAGTTTTTTTTTTTAGTAGACATACTAGGTCATCTTTTGTCTCATTTCTTACCTAGTCTTAAATCATTGAATGGGTGTTGCCTCAGATAAATTGAGACCTTAACTATAAAAGGCCAAGGTCTCCCACTGCACATGGGGTCATCTCCAGGCATCCTGACCTGTATCTTACCACTGGACTCAGATTACCTTGGATGAGAGAGAGTGAGGCACAGTTAAATCTAATTCACTTGCAAGTCAAGATATCAGCATCCTGATGTCCTTGGTCCTCCTTGAGAATGAAGGACAGGCAACAGTTTTGGTAGGCAACAGGTTTTCAGGTACATTTGATCAGGATGATACATAAAGAACATTATTTTGGCAGTTGTGTGAAAAAGGTATTTGTGAGGTTATGGAATAGAGGGCATAAGTTATTACAGTAATTGGGGCAAAGAGAGATGGTTTGAACTAGAATGCTTACAACAGTGGTGGAAAGAAGGCAGTGAAGGTAAAAATATTTTGGAGTTAGCATTGATAAACCTGGCAACAGATTAGATATTGGTAGTGAGGGAAATGGAAGAAGCAAAGACAACTCCAAATTTTAAAGTCTTTGTAACTTTGAAGATAATTATCCCATCCTCAGGAACAGAGAAGGTGAGGGAGGTACAGGTTTAGTGAGGGAGATACTGCATCCATTTTGGATATGTTGATTTTGACATGGCAGGGTGACACCCAGGTGAAAGTACCTTACAGGCAGTTGGAGATATGGAATTGGAACTCTGGAGAGAAGTTGAGGGTGGAGATAGAGATTTTTAAATTATTTGCATAGAGGTGATAACTGAAGTCATGGAAACGGATGAGGTTGTCAAGTGTAGAGGGTAGAGAGAGAAGAAAAGAAAGTCAAAGAAAATTTTCTTGGACACTCGTGTTCAAAGGGAAGGAGGCATATGAGAACCCCAAAGAAGACCAAGAAGTAGCAGTTAGGGAAATGGGAGGACAGCTATAAGAATCTATTATAATAGAAGAATATGGAGGAAGGGTGGTCAATTGTAGCAGAGAAGTGGGAGAACTATTAGATTCCATTATTACAGAAGAATAGGGATCAAGAGCAATTTACAGCATGAAATGAGTTAAGTATTATATCTAAAATTTTGGGGGTTCAGTAGAACCCTCTTTTATGACTATTATCATTATTATTATTATTTTAATTCACATCCTTTAAAAATATTGGCCTACAATGTTGATATCCAGATGGCAACAAAAATAGTTGGCTTTTAAAAATTGACATACTTCAGTCCAGAGGAAAAGGGCATGATTTCATGGTTGTACATGCACAATAGGTTTGTTTATAAATCTTAACTGCTCCCTAAAATTTGTTGGCAGGTTAAAATAAAGCATAGCAAATTAGGCTTATGCACCAATATTTTCACCTATTAAGCATTACTAACCAGTGACAAACATCTCATACCAACATCTACCCTTTGCCTCTGGAAAGGTGCTAAATGTTTCAAATTATTAGACATGCCTAGAGGATTGGAGCTCCAAGAATCTGTTTCTGAATTTGTCACAGGGTAGAAAAATGTTTCAGTTTGACTCATATGTAGTGAACTGAACCGGACATTTTTGCTTTAGCAGTCTATCCTGTTTATGGCAGTCTCAGTGACACACCATGGTTACTCCTCTGGAAATAGAGCTCTTCATTCATTAATTGGAAATTTATCATGTGCCTTTTGTATACAGAGCATTATGCAAGATCTAGAAGGAGACATAAAGTTTAGATAAGACTTGGCCCCTGCCTTCTTGCAGCTTATAATCTAATGAGAACCCCAAAGAAGACCAAGAAGTAGCAGTTAGGGAAATGGGAGGACAGCTATAAGATTCTATTATAATAGAAGAATATGGAGGAAGGGTGGTCAATTGTAGCAGAGAAGAAGAAGAAGAATTGTAACAGTGAAGAAGAAATACACTAAGATAACATAATACAAATTTGAATGTGATTGGTGTATTAGGAGTCAAAGTACAATGAAATCAGATGGGGGAGAGACAGAGACAGAGACAGGGACAGAGAAAGAGATATCGCTTCCAGCCAAGTGAGTTTTTGGAGGGATTGCCATCTGAACTGGATCCTGAAGGATAGGTAAGATGTCAAGAGGTAGAAATGGAGGATGATATTCCTGGTAGAGGGAACAGTGTAAAGAAAGACGGAGGTGGGAAAGAGTAGGACATATTCAGGAAACTTCAGTTAGCATGGTTAAGTGGAGAGTACTTGAGAGGGATTTATATGAGATGAGGCTGGCAGGATGGAGTCAGACTGAGGCTTTCTTCAGTAGGAAATGGGGGTCAGTGAAGATTTTAGCCAAGGGAAGATATTTTCATACAAGTGCATAAGGAAGATTAGAATGGGGGATAAGGGAAGCTCAACTTAAGAGGTTATTGCAGTAGTAAAGACAAGGAATGCTGAATGTGGCATACATATAGAATGAGCCTTCCTCTAGGTAGTATCTGACAATTTCTACAAAGTAGGCCTGGTAAATTCCCATGATACTAGGCCACTGAGCAGAGTTTCTAGGGCAGGCAGGCCTTTATTTCTTTCTCTATGCTGGTATAAACTACTAAAAAACACAATAATGCTGGCATTTATATAACACCTCACAATTTAAAAGGCACTTTTTAAAAAATTTTATTTTTTTTATCCTGAACTAAATAAACAACAAGTAAAATGACCATTTCCATATACAAAGCAGAACAGAAAAAGAATATTGTACATGAAGCTGTGAACCTCTTATGTACAGCATGCCTTTCCTTTTAAGTATACAATAAATTCAACATGTAACTTTTAAAGTTGTCCTGCTTTACAAAGTGCTTTGTGCAAAGAAGAGAAGGGGTAGGTATTTCAAGTAACATAGGCTTCAGAACTTAACCTCTGGGAACAGCTGGATGAATGATTTGATAGGCAAAATTCAAAAGCTGTTGTGAAAGTAAATGTGCACATTAGTTCTTTTGGAAAAAAAATGCATCCTCTCTCACAGGCCAGAAGCTGATTGCCTTTTGGGGTTGTCCATTCCTGCTCTCAGATAGTGTATGAGATATTCTGTAAGCAACAAAAGCATCTCTCTCACTTTGGGTTATACCCAAAGGTGTGGTGGGGCTGGTAATGGCAGAAGTAAATGACAGCAGTGCCAAAGGAGACGTAGGATCTGGGGTAATGGACAAGAATGTAAATGTTTTTAAAGATATAAAATATACAGCAGCTTTACCACAGAAAGTGAATAAAGTTGGCTCGATAACTCTCAAATTTAAACTATTTTCTTGGCCTTACTTAGTAGTTTTAGAGTGTAGTGAAAAACTCATTTGATCTGGAGTCTTGGCTTTGCCACTTATTAGCCAAGTATCTGTAGATAAGTCACTTTAACTTCTCATCTGTGAAATAGAGATAATAGTACTTGCATTCCCTATTCCACAGGTTTATAGATGCGAGTTAATAACTACATTTCTAAAGCACTGTTCTCAATTAAACCCTTAATTTCAGTCTTCCCTGTGACCCACTATCACAACTCGGTAGCTTAAAGGTTTTGTGTGTGTTGTGGAAAATTTTTGAATTGCTTATGATGCCTCTGGTAAATGTTTATTGTGTTCAGCCTTGTGCTTTGGTGGAGGTATATAATAGGAATATAAGCCAAAGATGTGGTTCCTATCCTCAAGGAATTTGCAGTTGAATTGGAAGACAATTCAAACACATATGAAAGAACTTTAGAATACAATTACATACTTCATAATTAAGTGCTTAGGGTTGAGAGATGAGAGAGATCACTGTAGGCTGAAATAATCTGGGAAAGGCTTCATGGAAGACTTTGAGTTAGCCTATGAAAGACGGATAGAATTTCAATAAGGCAAAGAAGAGAAGGGGTAGGTATTTCAAGTAACGTAGGCTTCAGAACTTAACTTCTGGGAACAGCTGGATGAGTGATTTGATATGCAAAATTCAGAAGCTGATGTGAAAGTAAAGTAATGAAAGTAATATGAACCCCACTGAACCTGAGACTTAGTGGGATGCAACTCATAACTGAAAGACACCATGTTCAAGGGTAATAAATTAGGCAGTAGAGCAGTAGATGTGTAACAAGTTGATAGTCACCTGTGTGGAAACCCATGAGTCTTAAAGGCTGGAGGCAGGGTGGTGATCAAAGGAGGGAGAAACAACTGTGATATGGAAATATGGAACCATCAGGCCTCTTGGATAATTTGGGTGATGAGTTAATGCTATAGAGCACAAAGCCAACAGAAAGAGGCACGATATAATTATGATGGGGGACTTAACTATCTAGACCTCTTCTAAAGGCCTCTGCCTAATAAAAGGAAAGGAACTGAAAAATTCTTTGCTCACCTGGTTCTTAATTTCATCTTTCAGGTAGCAGAGGCAGGAAGGTGAATTGCTATTCTTGAGCTGATTCTATCCAGTAAAGATAGAATGGCTGGCTTAACTGGTGCTATATAGAAATGACAGGAACCTTGGGAATTTTTGATAGATAAGGAAAGGAATGTGGAGCAGAGTCTAACGTGTACCCTAGACTTCAGGAAACAGTTTTCTGAGAATGAAGGGATGGGATAAGAAGGATTCCATAATCTGAGACTGGAAAAAAGGGTGAGCTGAAGCCTCTCAGAAATAAATCTGGCCATCTAGTAATAATTGATTATGAGGAAGAAAAGGGCCAGTTATGTAAAGAGATGAATGTGAGTAAATAGGGAGTTATTTTTGAAATTCTGATTTTAAAAGAACATGTACAAGATGGGAGAGCTGTACTTTCAACCTGCAGCCCTACCCGTAGGTAAGGAGGGTGTAATATTCCACAGTCATGACTAAAGCCTTTCAGCATTGGCTAGGTTGGAGAAAGGTTTTGGCTGAGAGGTTGTGGTATAAACCAGGGAGTGATGACAAGGGAAGAATAATAGTGGGGTCAGAAGATGATCAAAGGATTTAGACCTGGATGGGCTCCTACAGGTCATTGAATACAGCTCTTTCATTTGAGTAATAATAACTCCTATTTGTATAACTCTTTAAAGTATGCAAACAGTATTATCTCATTTGATTCTCACTGTACCCTAGGAGACTAGGGCTATTTTCCTCTCCATTTGGCAGATGGATAAACTAAGGCAGGCCATAGTTAAGTGACTGGCTTAGAGCTACACAGCTAGTAAATATGTGGGCCAGATTGAATTCTGTTAGGTCTTCCTGACTCCATACTCTATATTCACTGTGCTGTCTAACTGCCTTCTGTCAGGAAACTGAGATTCAAAGAGCTCAGTGGAGTTGCCCAAAGTCACAAAGGTCAAATACGGAGCAAAAGAAAGTCCAGCAGCCACACAGAAAGCCAGTAATCAGTGCCTGGCACCACATGAACAGTGGTGTTGAATGAGACAAGAGAATTTCAGTTTATCACACTTATTGTCCTATGGGCTTGTATGAGTTTAAAACCCAGACTTGTCTGGCTGGGCTAAGTTCTATAGTTTTTTTTTTTAATTCACCTCAGCTAGAAATCTCTTGCGCTGCTGCCGCTCTCATTAACTTCCATGGCAACTGTAGATTCTTCCCAGTGGCTGACAGAAGCTATGGCAGGTAACCTAAGACAAATATAACATACTGAAAAGGTTCTAGGAGAGTAGTATAAGAAAGGCTATTTTGGGTTTTGACTTTGAGTCCCTAGTGTCTAGTATAGTACCATATGCACAGTAGGTCGTTATCCACATGGCCCAAATGCCAATTGTACGTTTACCTAAAAGACTATTTTAATGGAGAACTCGTACAAAGCGAGCACTCACATGGAGGTCAGAAGAAGAAATATGAGAATGCATTCCAGGTCTCTCTGAAGAACTTAAGTATCGATTGTGAAATATAGGAGATGCTGGCATAGGACTGCGTAGCATGGCCTGCCCACATCAGAGAAGGCCCTGTGCTCTATGAGCAAAGTGAGATTGCAGTGGCACAAAGGCAACATGAGATGCGCAAATCCAGAGACATCACCCCAAGTGTTGAAATGCATTTTTTGTGCCTGACCTGTGATGGAGTCTTGGTCTGATCAGCCACAATCGGACATGCTGTACTTTGACCTCAATATTATGATGTCATTGGTCATCTTCAAGCAATAACAGCAATGAAAGAATGTAGGAACAAAGGCTAAAACGCAAATAAGCTAATTCTAGCAATAGGATACCTAACAAAAAAGGCTTTTAAAGCTCTATTGGTGGTGAGAGGTGGCATGGTTAAGAGGAAGATAAGGAAGTTATGGGTCCTTTGTTTGGTGTGGATAAGAAGAGTGAAGGGGAGATACTCATATCCTTTAAACTTCTGTTCTCTCCACTATGGACAACAATTTTCATACTGAGGAAAAATAGAAAAAAAAGATTAAGAAAGGCAAAACCCATGATAAGTGAGGACATGATAAAAAAATACTTAGCTGCCTTCATTTAGGTCACATTAAATCACATTTAATCACATCCTAGGGTAATGAATAAATGTGATTTTTGGAACCATTATCATTGTTTTTTGAAGAATTATGGTAAATGGAAGAGGTATCTCATTTTTGAAACAAGAGGATTAGATTAGATGACCTCTAAGGATACCTGCTTGCTATAAAATTCCATTCTTCTGGATTATTTTCCATTATAGAGATTTGCTTCTTTTTTAAGACATAGTATAGTATAGTATAGTATAGTATAGTATAGTATAGTATAGTATAGTATAGTATAGTATGGTAGATAGAATGCTAGGCTTGGAGTCTAGAAGACCTTGGTTCAAATCTGACCTCTGACACTTGTTAACTGTGTTAACTATGAACAACTAACTTCTCTCAGCCTTGGGCAACACTTCAAGACAATCCACTATATTATTGTTCTTGTTAGGTCATTTCAGTCCTGTCTGACTCTGTGACCCCATTGGGGTTTTCTTGACAAAGATACTGTAGTGGTTTGCCATTTTCTTCTCCACTTCATTTTACAGATGAGGAAACTGAGGCAAACATGGTTAAGTGACTTGTCCAGGGCTGTTGTTTGTCCTTCCTCTTGAAGACGACCAGTGACATCATGGGGTCATGTTTTGACTCATGGGTGCATTGGATTTAAATGAGACAGAATTGCACAAAGTTCTCAGCTTCACTCTCTCTTCCAGTCATCAAAGTCCAGTGGCATCACGAAAGTCAAGATGACTGGCAAGGGCCTAGGGTGGGACTTTTTTCTACTGTTTTCTGTTTTGGAGCACTGAGGTAATCAGGTGCCTTTGATGAGTCTGGCCTTTGTTTCTTTGATTAAACTGCAAGTCTTTGATGACCTGCTTAAGAAACAAGAAAGCCTAGCTCACATAGGTTTGAGTCCCATGGTTGTGATGCCCTTTGACCTTGAATAGGGTATATAAACTCAGAAGTTAGTGTTTGTTTGGGGCTCTCACTCACTGGAAGAGTGTCATGTGATTTGACCAGACCAGACTCTGGGTAGCCTCTGTTAAGGAGCCCCCTGGCTTTGAAAACCCAGATGTTGGTGCTTCTCTTTCTGGTAACTATGTAATTCTTTGGTCAGAGAGCTAGAGGCCTCTCTGTGATAAATGTGTGTGAGTTTGCTCTGTTTATATTTGCTCTGAAGTTCAGGGTGCTGGCTCCCCCACCCCCAAACTAAGTGAATGATATATATAATGTTTGATTAAAGTGGCATTGTTAACCCCTTAAAGCTACTTTCCTTAGAAAAGCAGATCAAAGAATCAGTGCTAGCGGCCTTCTTGTGTGCTGGTGTTATTGATTTTATATAGCCGCAGTAGTGGCAAGCTGCATTGTTGTTACAGATGCAGTGAATGATCTCGGCATCTTGATGTCTGACCAAGCTCTAAGAGCTCTACAGCTCCTGCTTCAGCTGCCTTCATGGCTGTTGGAACAATTTGTTCCCATCCGCCTATTCTACTGGGGGAAATCTTTACCTGCTTGGAGTAACATCCCCTTAACTCACTGATGGATTTGAGGCCTATTAGTTACCTTCAGCCTGGTTTAGCCAGTCTGCCAAAACAGTTTTACCAGAGTGTGTCAGCTGTATAAGCTACAGCTTCCTGGAGTCACAGGTGAGAGTTGGAGGAAGGGGAACACCAAAGGTAGATAAGCAGCTCTGAAAAGAGCTTGGCAAGCTTTCACATGAGAAGTGCTATTCCCTCCCTGACCCTCCCTGAACACCCTATGCATCCCAGGTTACACAGCCAAGTAAGTGTCTGGGACTAGATTTGAACCAAAGTCTTCCTGACTCCACACTGGCACTCTGTCTAGTGCACCACCCAGCTACCTCGTCAAATCAAATATAAATGAGTTGTGATCTTCATGGTTCCTATACCATAGTTCCCACACTGATGAAATCATAGGTCCTTGATGTATTGATATGCTAGAGGGAGTCCTGGGGAAGGTTTTCTGCCATGTGAATTGGTTGAAACAATTGAGGATGTTTAGCCTAGAAAGAGACAACTTCAGTGGGGATATGCCCATTACCTTCAAGTATTTGAAGATCTGTCATTTGAAGGAATCCTATTTGTTTTGTTTGGTTCAGGAGAACACAACTAGGAGCAGTAGGTATAATGGAATGGTGAAATTTGAGTGTAAGTTGTAGAGGCATATTTGGACTTGATCTAAGGAAATGCTTCCTGACAATTATGGTTATCTAAAATTGGAATAGTCTAGGCCTAGGGCCTTCAGGAAGGAGCCAGATGACCACTCTTTCAGTGATGTTGTAAAAGAGCTCTTTTTTCAGATATTGAGTGAATCTCAGTGATCTCTCAGGCCCCTTCTGGTTCTCAGGATCTGTGTGATTTTGTGATTGACTAGACCCAAAGTATTTTGGTAAATGAACTGAAAGTCATCTTGTAAGGAAGTCTCTAAGGGAATGCCTTGGGGTTTTATTCTTGGCCCTGTATTCTTCATTTGTTTTGATGACATGGATGAAAGCATAGCTAAAATGCTTATGAAATTTGGGGATGGGAGGGATAAGTAATACTTTAGATGACAGAATAAGGAACCGTGAATATCTCCATAGGGTGCATTGATCTGCTAAAGCTAATAAGATTAAATGTAATAGGGATAAATAAAAATTCCTAAACTTGAGTTAAAAATAATCAGATGGCCAAGTACAGCAGGAGGATACAAGACCTGCAATATGGGAAATATGTGGGGAAAACAAGTCACAGAGATGGCATACTCAATGTGAGTAAACAATACGATGTGACAACTAAGAGAATTAATGTGATCTTGGGTTTCAGTAACCAAAGGATAGAGTTCAGAGAGAGGGGTGTGGTCATCCTCCTGTACTCTGAACTGGTCATATCACATTCAGAGCATTGCCATTTCTGGAAAATATATTCTAGAAAGGACTTTTACACTTTGGAGTGGTTGTAGAAGGGGGTGATTTAGATGGTGAACGAACTTAAAATTTTGCCTTAAGAGCATACTGGGACTATTAAACCTGGAGTAGAAAAGAAAAATGGAGAGTGCCTGTTAGTTCACATATAATGGAAAGGTCATCATATGGAAGATGGATTAGATTAGTTCTGTTTGGATCCTGAGGGAAGACCTAGGAGAAATGAATCGAAGTTACAAGGAAGCAAATTTTAGCTGAACATAGGCATGTGCATTTGTATGCTTATATATACATGTACAGGGATTTAATCACATTTCATCAAAATAACATAGGTGATGTTGACCAAATATGCTACACTAATTCACTTTTAGGGTTTTACAGCTTCCTGACTATATGACAGATACCATAGTATATAAGTTCTCAATTTGATAACACATTTATCTGTGATTTGAAAAATAAAACAAGCGGTCAAGATGATAAGTGTCTTCAGTGAATTCGTGTTTTTCTTCTCGAGTTCTTCTGTCAGAGCAACATGCCTTAAAATGTTTTATGCATAGGTACATAATGTTCTGCTAAATGTCAGTTACTTTACTTTACTAAGTTATATATGTTTTTGTTTTTGTTTTTGTTTTGATGGTGGTGGTAGAAGTGATGTCTGAATCTGTGATGTTGTTATCGTGGAAAATTCCTGGCAAGTATGTTCCCTCTACCAATGGAGATCATGGGACTTGTCTGTAACTTGGAGAGTTAAAGTGTTTCTTGGAGCCTTTAGAGATGAATTAATTTGTTCTTGCTAATAACACAGCTAGCCTGTATCAGAGGCATGACTTGACCTTAGGTTTTCTTGACTTGAAGTCTAGTCCCATATTCATTGCCTCTCGCTGTCATTTTTATTGAATAGCATAATGTCTAGTTTGCTCACTAAGATTCGTTGGTCTTTTGTTATGGCTTTATCTCAGTACATCTTGTAGCAACTATTTTCTAAAATATTCTTAGGTTTGTATTTATAGTACTGTTTTATCAGCCCACACTTGAGGACTAATTACTGGTGTATAATCACAGCAAAATTAGTATGTCTATTAGTATAATCCATGACAGCCATTGTGATGGTGTGATTCTTGTGATGGGTTCAGTTCTTGGCAAGTTGCCATCCATATTTTGCTCATAACATCAGAGCAGAGTTGGTTGGGTTTTTATTATGTATATGTGATCTTTTTTTAAATGGCAGTCATCCTCCCCTATTTCATTTCATGTTACTAAACAGTGTGCCTCACTTTAGCCATAAAATAGACACTATCTGGATAAGATTTGGTGCTAGATCAAAAGGTATGGGTAGTTATGAGTTGCACCACTGAAAAGAATGCACACATCAATGACATTCTAGTTCCATGGAAGCTACATAAGTTGCTGTAGAAATCATCCTTTTGTTGGGCAATACAAGAAAAATATATATTGCTGTCGAAAGGCTGTCTGGTGTTGTCCAGTGGACTAAGTGCTGGAGATATATAGATAATATAAAATAAAAAGGAGTGCTAAGGGTCTGAACTAGGGTGGTGTCATGTATGTAGAAAGAAAGAAAAAGATAGAAGATATGTTGTAGAGGCAGAAATGACAAGATTTGGCAGCTGATCGAATATGAGTGGACAAAGGAAAGAGGGAAAGATTGAGAATGAGTCCCAGGTTGTCATGAAAAGAATGTTGTTCTTGAGGTCAGTAACTTCTGTTCTTTGAACTTGTCCTTTGACACCAACCAGCTGCAAGACCATGGACAAGTTGTTTAACTTATTAGCACTTCAATTTCCTCATCTACAAATTGAGTCTAGCAATGCCAAACTTACAGGGTTGTTGGAAGGATCAAATGAAATAATGTATAAATACATAAATAAATGTATAAATAAAGTGCTTTATGAACCTTGAAGTGATAAATAAATGTCAGCTATGATTACTATGTTAATTACTCCCTTCTCTACCTTATTCAGGTGGTAGACTGATCTCCTTATTATAGCTCTTAGGTGATACGTACAATGTTTGGTCCTTAATACTGTGCTATTAAACGAATACATTAGTATTAATATTATGTATTAAACGAATACATTAGTTATTACCATAACTCCTTTATTCTCTTAAAATTCTCTATATAGAGGCATGTTTTTAGTATTTTCTTTGCATATGAATTAAATAGTTTGAGCAGATTTTAAAATCTGTTATACCAATTAAGGAAGCCTGAATGAAGATACAGTAGAATCAGTGCTGGACTTGAAGTCAGAAGAGTTCGGTCTGGCCCATCTTCTTTCTGTGACCTTGACCAAATTAACCCTTTCTAAGTCCAGGTTCCTCATCTGTGGAATAGGCAGGTATGTCCTGCTCTTCCTCATACAGTTGACCTGAAGATCAAATAAGCTAAAGTACGTGCACTTACAAAGCATGCTTTGTAAGCTCTAAGGTTCAGTTGTGAATGTATCTTCCAATGCTGAAGCACAGTACTTGGCACAAAATATTTGTGAGTAGAGCACAACCCTACTTCGGGCCCTTGTCACCCTTTTCCTTAACCATTATAGGGATCTTCTAACTGACCTCCCTGCTTCCAGTCTCTCACTCCTTCAATTCATCCTCCATATAGTTGCCAGTTGGATATTTTAAAAACATGTTTGTCGATATTCCTTCTTTGCTCAAGAAGCTTCAAGTGGCTCCTCGTTTCCCCTAGAATAAACACATACTCCTCTTTGTGTCATTTAAAGCCCTGTGGCGTCATTTTCTTTCTGAGCTAACCTCACATTATTCCCTTTTGTACCCACTCCAGATTCCAGCCAGACTGGACTACTTACTATATTCTATACATGGCATTTCCTCTTGTGCCTCCTTGACTTTACCCATGCCCTGTTACTCCTTCTGTTGGAATCCCCAATTCTCTTCAGGGCTTGGCTCAGTGACCCCTCCTACTCAGAACCTGTCCTGATATCTCCCAGTTGTTACAGTATTTTCCCTCCCCCTCCCCATTACTCTGCACTTTCTTATTTTAAAAAAATAGGTTTTTATCGATATCTTTTGTTTTTGTATTCTAGATTTTTGATTATATTCGATCTCATCCTACTTTCAGAGAACCATCCCTTATAATAGAATTTTTTTAAGAGGAAGAAGAGAGGGAAAAATTCAGTAATACCAACCAACGCATTGAAAAAAATATGATATTACATGCAATGTTCCACAGCTCTGTGATCTCCTCCTCCCTTGCCCCCCTCCCCCATTTTGGGGCCAAGCTTGTTCTTTATAATTTCCTAACATTTATTTTTATTGTTTCGTGGTTATTCTTTCTATCGACGTTGTTGTAGTCATTGTGTAGGCTGTTTACCTGGTTTGGCTCACTCAATTCATGTGAATCTTTCTGTCTACACCACGTTTGCCATTTCTCATAGCACACAAATATCTTGTATTTACTTTTATATTATTATTATATAAAATACAACATATTTATATATTTTATAAACACAATATAATAATTGATTATAATGTGTATTATATATAAATTTATATAAAATATAAATAATACTTATATAAATACCCACTTTTTTGTAGATTTTAAAAATTTATTTGTTAGGGTACAGGTTTTGTTTCTCAGGTAGAATGTAAGTTCTTTAAGGAGAAGGATTGTTTTATTTCTGTATCCCTGGCACCTCGAACATTATCTACGACACAATAGGAACTTAACAAATGCTTATTGAATTTAATTGAATTGCTGGGCCATCCTCAACATCATAATCATCAATTTCGATTTTTTTATGAGAAACTACTGTAGCGAGTTTTCCACCATTTGTATAGTCTTGAATTTATTAATGCCACACTTCATCAGTATGCCATCCCTTAGGTTCCTGATAATTGTGGATATTTTGTGAGAATGTGTTTGAGAGTTGACAGTGTTAACAATTTCTTTTGTTTTTTTTTTTTTATTATTTTCTCTTGTGTACTCAAGGCCTTGTACTTAAGCAGCAGCTCTTAGATAAGCAGCCTTCCTTCTGTTATTTTTCATCCAAGTGAGTGAAGTTTTTGTACCATTTTTGTCCCCAGAGACCTGTGATTTAATTTGTATGTTGATTCTCTTTGCTAGAAAATGGATTCTGTCACTGCTGGCTTTGTTCTTCAACTATGGATTTCTATATGTCCTCTTGAGGTACTGGGCTTTGAAGAAGGGTTTAGAAAATGCCTGGAGTTTAGACCTCCCTAAAAACTACTTGAAATATTATATAGCAGAAAAACAAGTAGCACAGATTTTTTTTAAAAAAAATTCTGTTTCAGAACCAGCAAAAAATGTTGTTCAGTAATACAGTTCAATTAATTTGAGGACTCATTTATAATACTGGGGTTATAATTCCTATTGACCGATCTAAGATAGTGCATTTTTGTTTGCTGTTGGTTGTGTTTGCATTTATTGTAATGGGAGACAATTTTAGACATGTTTAGGTAGTGCAGTATGAAGCCATGTTGGCAAATTGGAGGCCTTCTGGTCATACTCTCACAAAACAGTCTTCTTGTGGATCTAAAACATAACTAGTGGGTGGATACACTAGATGCAAAATGATCTTGATAATCTTGGCCAGTGGTCAATTCTTGGATGTCATTGATATTTCAGTTTATTTCCTTCTCATACTGAAGGAAATAATCTCTTGCTCATCAGAGACTTAAAGAATATTTCTGCAGATGGTAGTAAAGCATCTGTATATTTTGTACAATTTTATATTCGGATTGATGCCTGGTCCAGTTGCAACCTGAAAACTCTCAGTTTCAGGGAGTGAGCATGTAGCGGAGCCACATTTCCTCATGTAAAGAAAGAAACCTGGGATTTAGCGAGAGCAAAAGTGGGATGGTCAGTGTGATGGGAACATGTTATTATTTTCCCTAAAAGCAATATTAGTCCTTGCCTAAGAAAGAATGTTGGGAAAAGCACCACCAGGTAGAGCACTCCAAATTTGTCTTGACTCAGCGTCCTCTCCAGCACAGGAACTTTGTTTGTATTCTCCTTCGGTAGTCTTGTAGAAATGTCAGAGACAAGACTCAACAGGAAACATAGTAGTTTGGTTTCTCTAATCCCGCATGATAGATGATGCTTAGTTCTGTTAGGTCCTTTTAGGGCCTAGTTGTTAGGTTTCTAGTCCTAGACCATAGCCAATCTTTATGACATTTGAAATCAGATCAGATGCCAGGCACTACTGCCCTTCAGTGGCTGCCTAAGGTGACTGTCTAGTGCTGGCACATCTGTAGAATTTTGATCTTGGGGTAAGAACTTAGGGCAACATGTTTAGTTTTAGATGATGATGATACTACTAATAATAGCATTTATAGCTATGTACCAGGCATGGCTAAATAGGCATGTATAGAATCTATGGGCAACTAGGTGGCACAGTGGATGGAACACTAGACCAACATGTGGTGTGGTGGAGTCAAGGAAGACCTGAATTCAAATCTGGCCTCAGACAATTACTAGCTGTGTGACCCTGGGCAAGTCAATTAACCATGTTTGCCTCAGTTTCCTCATCTGTAAAATGAGCTGGAGAAGGAAATGGCAAACTGCTCCAATATCTTTGCCGAGAAAACCCCAAATGGAGTCACGAAGTATCAAACACGACTGAAATGACTGAATGAACACACCATGTGCCAGGCACTGTGCTAAAGTGCTTTACAAATATTATCTCATTCGATCCTCACAACAACCCTGGGAGGTAGGTGCTATTGTTTTCCTCATTTTACAGTTAAAGAAACTGAGGCAAAGAAGTTAAGTGACTTTCCTAAGGTCATACAGCTAGTATCTGAGGCTGGATTGGGACTTACTTCTTCCTGGCTCCAGGCCCAGTGCTCTATCTACGGTGCCACCCAGCTGTGGAAAGGCAACTGGCCCTGGAGGTAGTGGACCTGGCTTCAAAATTAATCTCTACTATTTACTACTTCTACAACTTTGGGAAAGTCACTTAACCCCATCAGCCTTCAGTTTCCTCATCTGTAGTATAAGAAGGTTGGACTAAATGACCTTTCCAGTTCTTGTTCTATCATTCTCTGACATTAGGCCAGTTACATAGCTTTGACTTCTGGGGACTCTCGTGCATTTCTTTTAAATCTGCTTGAACCCTTCCACCTACTCCATGTACATATAAGTAGTGCTACTATGATAGGCATTGAAATCTCGATCTCAATTATTAGGAAAGATACATTTAAAAAATCCATTCTTAGCCCTGGTCTCCGTTGATGCCTCTGGAATGATGATAGGGTTACATGTGGGTCTCCCAAGTGCAAGTTAAGGTCACCTGGTATCTTGGGTCAGGTTGCTGAGCCCAGTCTGTAGTGATCTGAACACATATTTAAAGGATAAGTGGTTTAACAGCTAAGTGAAAACCTACAAAGCCCAGTCTAGCCTCTCATTTCGTAGATGAGGAGACCAAGTCCCAGAGAAGTTTAAGCGACTTCTACAAGATCATACAGATGATAAGTAATAGGACCTAAGTTTCAAATCTGCCCCCTTTGATCCACGATATGGTAGATACTAGATTGTTTCAGATTTCATCAAAGCTGGTTGGTCCTCTTAGCTTTGGAGAATACCAGTGGCTAGACTACAGGTGCCCTGAAATATGCCCATTTGTGTTTAGCATTACCAGCAAGAAGAAGGAGAAAGTTTAACTAAGTATCTACAATACCAATTCACTTGAAAAGTGGAAGCTCCTTTTTTATAATGTACAATATGGAAATTGTGTTGGTATGGAGCAATCTTAGCACTCTCATCTTTTAGCAGAGATTCTAGAGATACCTATTTCCAGGGACTTGAACATGTCAAAATATACCCTTCAAATGAAAACAGACTATGGCTTTCCTACCAAGTCTGGGTCTGTAATGTATTCTGGAAACTGACTTTCTTTCAGCAAGATCAGCTCAAGTTTAACAGCGTAATGTTCAGTAAGGAAAACATGCCCTGATTCTTTACCACCACACCCTTATTTTTATGTACCTTATAGATTTTCTTAGGTCTCTCAGTCAGTCCATACATATTTCTTAAGTGCTTACTGTATGCCAAGCACTGGGCCAGTGGCTGAAGAAGGCAAAAGATAATCCCTGCCCTCAGGGAGCTCAAATTCTAGTGAGACAACGTGTAAATAACTGTATTTATATAAAATTTAGAGAGCGAGGGTGGAAGGTAATCTCAGAGAGAAAGCCATTAGCAGCTGGGGAGACCCAGGAAAGGCTTTTGGGGATTTGAGCTGATTCTTGAAAGAAGTCAGGGAAGCTTAAAAGGTGGAAGGGAGGAAAGAAGTATACCAGGCACGGGGCCAGTCCATAGATACGGAGAATCTTGTGTGAGGAACAGCAAATGGGCCAGTGTAGCTGGGTCACAGAGCGTGTGGATGGGAGGAAAGGAAGGCCAAAAGGCAGGAAGGGACCACGTTATTAAGAGTTTTAAATGCCAAACAGAGCTCTTTATATTTGTTCCTGTAGGTAATAGGGAGCCACAGGACTTTATTAAGTATGTGTGGGAATGTGACATTCTCAGACATATGTTTTAGGAAAATCACTTTGGGAGCTAAGAGCAGGTGGATTGAAGTGGGGAGAAGATTGAGACAGAGAGGCCAGTTTAGAAGGTAATGGCAACAGTTCCAGCCGGAGGAGATAACGGCGGCTGTGTGAGTAAAGAGAAGGGTTGCTATACCAGAGTTATTGTTTAGGTAGAAACAATACAATTTAGCAGGGGTTTTGGATGTATGAGTGAGTAAAAATTAATTGTCAAAGATGATGCTGAGTCAGGGTGACTGAGAATTTGGGGGTACCCTCTATAATAATGAGGGATTTTGGCAGTGGGGAGGGTTTGATGGGAAAGACAGTGGATTCTGTTTGAGATGTTTATGGAATATCCAATTTGGGATATCTGAGAAGCAGTTGGTGATTTGAAATTATAACTTAGGAGACAATGGATAGTTGTGCGAATCATCTCCATAGAAATGATAACTGAACCTGTAGGAGCAAATGAGGTGAATAAGTGATCTAGTAGGGGAGGGAAGAGAGGAGAATAAGCATTTATGTAGTATTTACTATTTGCAAGGCACCATGCAAAGTGCTTTACAAATAGCATCACATTTGCTTTTCACAACAGCTTTAGGAGGTAAGTGCTGTTATTATCCCCTTTGCACAGTTGAGGAAACTGAGGCAAACAGAGGTTAAGTTACTTGCCCAGGGTCACACAGCTGGTGTGACTCATTTGAACATGATTCAAACTCAGGTCTTCCTGATTTCAGACCAAGCACTCTATCCACTGCACTACATGTTCTAGTATACAGGGAAAAGAGAAAAGGGCCCCAGTGCCTTGGAGGTCATTCATGGTGGTTGGATAAAGAACCAGAAAAGGAGAACAGTCCAAAGAATCTTTTTTTCTATTTCTATTCACATTGCTTTTGCACAGCAGACTTGGGTTCATACTTTAGTTCAGACACTTACTAGTTCCATGACTGCCTCTGTTTCTTTATCTGTAAAATGAGATCACTGTGAGGATCAAATGAGATAATATATAAAGTGCTTTGTAGTCCTTACAATGCTACAGAAATATAAGCTTTATAACTACTCATCGCCTTAATACTTTTGTGGGTAGTTGCACCCTAGTTGCTGCAGTAGTCATTTTTTTCTTTCTGTTGAATGTTTGCACATCCCTTTTTTGGACTCCTTTGAATTTCTCCCATCTGACCATGATGATCTGGATGAGGTAGTGGTTATTGCTCAATCAATGGTGACTTCATACTAGATGTTGAGTTTCTTTCATTTGGAATAAGTCCCCACTGGCAGCATCAGAGGAAACAATGTTCACCTTTCCCTCCGGGGGATAATAAATAACATGGGTAGGAAAAAGCAAAGAAACCAACATGTGGTACTTTAAATTAAATGGTCAGACTGCCTACTAATAGAGAAGATGGGAGGAAGGAAGTAGAATCAAGTCAGTCCTATTACCATCACTCTGCCACTAATGAAAATGAGCTGAGTTCTGAAGCCAGGAAAAGTATTTCCATGATTAACTAGATGAGGAAATGTTCCAATCTCACTCCTACCCAAATTGGTGGGTTATTTATTCCTAATAAGAATATTAGAGTATTTTCCTTCAGAAAAGGAAGCAAAAGTCTTTGTTTCAGTCCAGCCTCTGGCTATATTTGAACTTGGATTTCTGAGTTCATAACAAGTGACTTTTCTGTTCCTACAGAATCAACAGTAAGACCCTACTGGACTTAGCAATTTTAGAGCTGGGGGCAAGCACCACAAAATGTGCCCCAGGCAAGCAGCATCAAAGCTATCCTTAAATCAAGTCTTTAGGACAAAGTCATTTGTGGAGAAGGGAGACCTTGGGGAGAGACCTTGGACTTGAGGATGCTGCAAGGCTGTGGCTGAGGAGCCTGGGATTTGCGTATCAGAGTATCAGAGCCAAGCTGGGCAAAGGAGGAACTCACTTTGGGTACAGTTAGCTGGCCAGGGTATAAGAGATGGAAGAGATAGTTACAGTGTACCAGATAGTAACCTGGTAACTTCCTCTTTTAACTAATTATTCTTGCTAACCATTTGTTGAACTTAGTTGCTTTTTTTTTTTAGCTGAAATGAACTCTGGGGAAAAGCCATTACTATCCTCCCCCAGTCGCAATTCTGCTATATATTATTCTGCATACATTGTTTTGCATATAACTTGGACCCATCTTAATTTTTTTATGAGTCTGTCACAAAAGGTCTTCCAAAGGGAGTTAGTTAATTATCAGGAAAAAGAAAAAGAAGATTTAAATGCAATTCCATTTGGAAATCACTCAGGCTTGAAGGGAAAGGTAGTGGTTAATGTGGAGCATAACATAAAGACCTTTGTGGACTGTAATTGGTCACTTACATATCTGTACAGGAATTGTTTATACTTAAGTGGAAGTAGCTGGAAATTAAGTCATCAGGACTTCAGGAAGTCAATAAGCAATCTTGAGGTAGATAAGAGTTCAATCTGAGGTGATAAGGGCTAGGAGAAATGTTGCCCCATGTTTTCTGGAGGTAGAATAACAGTTTCATCCAGGTCTTGAGGTTTTTTTCTGTTGTTCATTCATTTCAATTGTATTTGATACTTTGTGACCCCGTTCAGTTTTCTTGGCAAAGATACTGGAGTGGTTTTCCATTTCCTTCTCCAGCTCATTTTACAGATGAGGAAACTGAGGCAAACATGGTTAAGTGACTTGCTCAGAGTCACACAGCTAGTAAGTATCTGAGGCTGGATTTGAACTCAGGTCTTCTTGACTCCAGGTCTATCACTCTATTCACTGTGCCACCTAGCTGCCCTCTTAAGATTTTGCGTGTGTGTCTGTGTCTGTATCTGCATGCCTGTGTGTGCATGTGTAAAGAAAGGGCATTGAATCTTATGGTACAAGGAATCCTTAGAGGTCGTTGACCTGCTTCTGGGAATGACTACAATTGTACCTAACTAAAGAACCAAACCCCAAATTGAAAAAAAAAAACAACTGTATTTGTTGACAGACAAGTGAGGGGGAAGTTGGTGGGGTGCTTCTTCACTTTACGAAGGAATTCATCATGTAATTCCTTTTACAAGTTCCCCTAATGCATCTACAATATGATTTGATTTGCAAGATTTCAGTTTCACACAAAACTTTTCAAAACTGTATCTATTGTAATAAAGTAGACCCAAGCCATCCACCAAATGAGGTTATTAGTTATTTGTTAAAGAATAACCAGGAGCCAGCTGCAGTGAGTGGTCCATGCCTATAATCCCAGCTACTTGTGAGGCTGAGGCTGCCTGCTGGAGCCAACTCTTGGTGACTGTTAAATTTTCAGTGTGAATATTTGCCCCTTGAAAATTGGCAAACCTACAACTCAGAGCTTGATTTATTGTTCTGTTGATTGCCTAGACTCAAGGAGGTGAAGAAGAAAATGTTAATAATGCAAGTTAAACTTACAAGTGTATCATGGGCACATTTTTTTTCTTTTATGTAGCTGGTTGTTAAACATTTATCAGTATGCTGCTGTTGACAGATCTCATGAGATCGGGAGTTCTGAGCTGCAGTGAGCTAATAAGCCAGTGAAATTGTCTGCTTTAAGTTTGTCATTAACATGATGACCCCTTGGAGTAGGGGTGTGGGATTGCCTGTGGAGGGGCAAATGGACTTGGTGTGGAAATTGAGAAAGTCAGAGGCTCCTGTGATGATCAGAGTTGAATCAGTCCCATGAGTAGCCCCTGCTTTTCCAGCTTGGTTGAGATAGTGAGACCCATTTTTTAAAATTTCAAGATAACTCTGGCTTTTTATTTTTTTAATTTGTTTTTAATTTATGGAATAAAACAAGCATTTCCATAACACAATATAGTAAAAAAAAAGTGATTGCACATGAAGCTACAAATCTGCTATGTACAACTTGCTATTCCTTTTAAATATACAACAAAGTTATCATGTAAATTTCTTTTTTTTTCATCTCTCCCCTTGCCCTAGAGATGGCCACCATTAGATACAAATAGGGGTGTGTGTGTGTGTGTGTGTGTGTATACACATATATATGTGTGCAATTATTCTATACCTACTTCTATTTATCAATTCTTTCTCTGGGTACAGATAGCATCTTTCTTCACATGTCCTTTATAATTAATATGGATATTTATAATAGACAAAATAACTTCTTCATTCAAAGTTGTTCTTAAAACAGTATTGCTGTTAGTGGATACAATGTTCTCTTGGTTCTGCAAGTCATTCCATTTTTTTCTAAGATCATTGAGCTCATTTCTTATAGCATAGTAGTATTCCATCACAATGTTATACCATAGCTTGTTTAGCCAGTCCACATTCCTGCAATTTCCAGCTCTTTGCCACCACAAAGAGACCCAAGCTTTAAGGGGAAAAAAGAAACAATCGGAAAGTCCACATTATATTATGAGAATAAAGATCTTGATAAATAGATAAATCTGGTCATTTGTAAAATGACAGGTTGACCTAGATGGTCTCTCTGGTCCCTTCAAGCTTTAGATCTCTCTAAATTATAAGTGTCCATTGTTTCATTGTGGAATAGACAGGGACAATTATACTGTGGTGCCATAAGGCCCCAGACCTGGCAAACAGAGAGCTACTATTAGTACTCCCAGAACCACCCTAAGCTGTTCAGGGGTGACATGAGCCAGCCTGGCATTCAAGTAGTTTGCACCATCTACTTGGTTTGTATGACCATCACTTCCCTTAATTTTCCTAGGTTCTTCATCACCTAGGATCTTGGGAGGGTGAGGTTGGCAAGATATTACTAGCTTGCCAAATTCTTAGGTATAAGCACCAATGGAAAATCATGTGTGGCGCTAGATAATGGAGTTAAAGGTTAAGGTTTTTCATATGGCAAGGCATTATTAATCCTAGTCCTAAACACCAGTTAGAGGAGTTAGAGTTACTCATTCCTTTTGTCTGATTTCCCATATAATCATATCTTTGATATTTGTTCTGTTGGCCAGCCTGCTGCATTTCAGCTGTCTAGAATCTGTTTCTCTAGCTCTCCATCATGGCTTAGCAGATGTCCAGGTGAGCCCATCCATAAAATTAATTATTTGTTCTATGTTGCTGGTCTTGGAACCAGGACCTAGTACCTTTGTCCTGCCTAAAATGGATGATAAAATTTCATTCTTATCTGAAGCCCAAAACCCACTTAAGCCTTTAGATTTCAGGTCTTATGACTTTTCCCTTTTTCTTTGGGCATCATCATAATCTGGCTTGGGCAGCTGGGTGGCACAGTGGATAGAGTGCTGGGCCTGGAGTCAGGAGGACCTGAGTTCAAATCCATCCTTAGACATTTACTAGGTGTGTGACCCTGGGCAAGTCATTTAACCTCTATTTTGCCTCAGTTTCTTTGACTGTAAAATGGGGACCTGGAAAAGGAAATGGTAAACCCTTCCAGTATCTTTGTCAAGAAAGCCCCATAAAAATGAGATCATAAAGATTAAATGACTTAACAGCAACACATACTCTGGTAACTAGAAAGCTGTTCTTTCTCTCACCTTGAATCATCATTCCTTTTCTGGCGAGCTTGCCTGATATGGAATTCAAATGCCAGATAATATTGGCTAGCTTCATCCTTGATGGTAAAATTATCTCTTCTACCTACTCTAACCTTGTGGCCTGCAGCTTGGGCCCATGTCTGGCTCAGCTTGGCTTCCCATGCCCCTGGTATTGTGACTTCTGATCTTAGACCAATTAAACTTTAGATCTGATTGCACTTCCTGGTGGTCTTGTCCTAGCTACTTATTCATTGCTTGGGCTGACTTAAGAGCTATACCCTAAGGCCATTTGGCATCACATAGCTTTGATTACTCTCAGCTGTGAGTTCCAGTTATAACCCTGTCTCAGGTAGGATGGGCCAGTCTGGTGCACATCCCTTGGTTGATTTCAGTCAGTATTTTCTTTTTAATAATAATTATTTTTATTAATAATTTTAATATTTAATAATAATTATTATAAGCAAGAATATGTGGATTCTTAAGAAAATATATCTATAGCTATCCACTAAGGAGTGAAACAGTCACATAAATAATATTAACATATTCCTCTTTAAGAACCTGTTTTATGATTAACTTTTTTCCTTTTGAGTGGATACCAAGCTATTCTGTCTATTTATATGGTAACAATCACTGTAGCCCTTGGATAGCAAAAAGCAGGTTAAATGATGAAAGGGGGGAAATGGTAAAGAGGAAATGATGGCACCAAGATCGAAGGTAATCAGAAATTTTTAAATGAAGTGTGAAGTAACTATGGGATGAAGTTGGCTGGGCCAAACCTACACTTCACTCTGTCTTTACATAGCTGTTAAAAATTTTT
Source organism: Phalanger gymnotis (assembly GCA_028646595.1). Taxonomy (NCBI): domain Eukaryota; kingdom Metazoa; phylum Chordata; class Mammalia; order Diprotodontia; family Phalangeridae; genus Phalanger; species Phalanger gymnotis. Next base: position 218,091,417 of record CM053624.1, read on the forward strand.
TTGTACGTGATGGGTGCTTCTGAATTTAGTTCAGCAGATATTTGTTAAGTGCCTACTGTGTGCATCTGGTACATCTTTAAGGCTATTTTTTGGGCTTTGATTAAAGATAGGATGGTAATGGCAGGTTCTTCTGTCCAGCTACATCTCTTTTGTTAGGATAAAAACCAGCTGAATGTCTAATCTCCCTCTTTAGGAATTGCCAGTCATTCCTAAGAGTCACATATAATCAACTGTTCTTTCAAAATGAAGTCCCTTCCATGGCACAGTGAAATTCTTCACTTTTAATAGATCTCTGATTGAACAACTGACAGATTCATGTGTTTACTTGCGAATAGCAACATGTATCACAGTGCAACGTCTCTGTAATTATGTTATTGAGACTCATTATCTCACCTTCTGTGGCTTCTGTTGTGAGTAGTTGAATGTAATTACTGTACCTTTGAGGGATCTGTAAGTTGCCTGGAAATTCAAAAGGACTAAGACTCCATTAAACTGAGTTTGAAGGAAATCTATCTGATCTCGTGATATATGACTCCAATATCAATTTGATTTGGTTCACGTAGAAAGGTCAAAATAAGTTATACAAGGAATGCATTCTTATGTCACACGTAATCAAGCAAGCAAGAAGCAAACATTGTGTGTGTGTGTAAACTGAAATGTTGGAAACACTGTTTGTAGGTTGATAGTAATCATCCTTCACTTTTGCTATGCTCTTTCGGAATAAAGCTGTCATGTAACCAATTGGAAAGGCAACAGTTCATCTACTGCTATGTTCTAGGTTGTTTCAGAAAAAAAAAAGATTTGGGATTTTTGTGTATTTTCTGGTTCATTTGATTGAAAACACCCAGGGCTAGAGAGGGCATATTGAGCATCAACTCCATGACCATTGATTCTTTAGGCAAGAAGCAGCATGGTGTCGAAATCAAATAGGAATGGGAATCATTAAACCATACATAAGGATCCCTGCAGGCTACTTATTTAGTTTTTAAATATATTATCTATATTTTATGTATTTTTATTTTTTTTATTAAACATTTTTCAATTGCACTTTAATCTGGTTCAAGCCATACCCAGGAGTGTTATAGACCACATTTGGCCCACCAGCCTTGTAAGTCTGATGCCTCTGGTGTAGTGGATAGAAAGCCATCCTGGATGGTAGGAAGACCTGGGTTCCAGCTCTGTATCTGACATGTATGGGCTATGTGACTTTAGGCAAATCACTTTATCTGTTTGAAATATAGTCAACTCTCTAAGACTGTAAACAGCAGAGCAGATGCTAACCAGCATTGGGGAAGGAAGTTTCCTTACCTGGAAGTTCTCCGTATCAGTGAGGTCACAGGTACAATTTCTTTCCCTAATTTTAAGTGGTTGTGGATCTACCCCTATATGTGCACATACATTCATGAGACAAATCAGAATTTAGCAAGCTGTTACTCTGCACAATTGTAAGCTTATCTTTCGGAAGGACCCAGAGGAGGGTTAGAGGAAGAATTATTGACAAAAACATTTAATAATAGGAAATCTTTGAACAGCTTCGTGGAAAGAATGATAGCTCAGAGGCTGCAATCTTCCATACTCTATAAATATCATAAGACCATAAGCATATGTGAGCACAAATCCCACAGTTTTCTTCAACACAGTTTCCACTGAATTCTGCAGATTGAACAATTGCTAAATCAGTACCTTGTAAGTTGAACATAAAAAAACTCCAACTATAATTATTTTGTTAGATATTTGAAAATAGATATTTCCAAGTGAAAAATTTTTATTTAATCTATTTAGTGAGAAGGGGGAAGGGCATTTTTTTTTAAATTAAGTTTGTGGAAAGTGAGATGCAATTTATAAAATAAAATCTTTAGAAGAAAGTAATGGAGAAATGGAAAATAAACAATTAACCGAGAGCAGAATATGATTTTAAAAAAATCAGATTTTCACACCAAAATATAACTTTTAATTTCCTAGTTTTCTGATTTGTTTTTTAAAAATGTCTTGTAGTAGTACCAAAGGAAATACCGAAGGAAAGATTCCATTTCACTAACATTGAGACTGAAAAGATGGCAGAAAAGATTTTGGATCCCTTAGGAGAGGTGGCAGAATCCAGAAAATGTATGAAGTCTACAAAGAAAGAAATGAGGCATAGAGGTTCGATGACAGAAAGGAGCCATTAGTATCAAGTACAAAATATGGGCCTCCTAAGTTATGACAGTCCGCTATCTTTCATACAATTTAGGAGGAGGTGGAGTGTGTATCTTCTTATGATTGGCATTTCAGATAGTTCTGAAAAAATCTCCAGACCTTCAAAATTGTCACTGATTTCTTCCCAACACTTTTGAATGTTATCATAACAATGATTCTCTTACAATAAGCACTAGAAACTTAAAGTTGTAAAAAGCTAATGCTAAGGATGCTATTTCTCATTTTTAGCATTCATTTAACAACTATATCTTGAATGCATATTATGTGCAATACCTTGTGCTACAGACATATGTGATTCTCTCATTTTTTCCCCTAAAAGATATAAGGCACTTTTTGAGCTTGCAGAGCTTACAGGGTGTTAAGTAGGGGAGTTAAGGTATGTTTATAAATAGGCCACTATTTTAAGACAGAAAGTTGAAGAGAAGGTGCTGACTTGCTTTGGTAAATGGTATTCCCTAATCTGGGAATTCCCTTTATCAGTAAAAACACAGATACTGTCCCCTATCCCTATAAATAAGCACCCTGCCTATAGAATGTGATAAGGCAATTATTAGAGAGATATAAAGTGCTTTAGGAGTTCACATAAAGGAGACATTACTTCTGACCAGGGAGATGGAGTAAATGGAATCTCCTGCTGCTGTCTTTAAATCTTTGCCCACATTCAGGGATCAGACCTACCAATGTGTACTACTGACCTTCATGGACCAAGTTGAAGCATGGAGATCTTTGATTACATAAAGGGAGTTTTTCCAAAGTATTTCAGGAAATTCCTTCAAGACTGATAATTTAGAGGAAGCAAAAAACAAAATACCCTTTACAATATGATTTAACCTTTATAAAACTTTTATGTTTTCAATGGACGCTTAAAACTATTATGAAAACCCTCAGGATGTAAGGTCATTAAAATTTCCATTGTTTAGATAGGCAAATAAGATCAACAGATTACCTTACCTACCTCTGACACCTCATTGCAGTTTTGGATTTGAAGGCTGGCCAAAGTTACAGTTTTACAGGCATAATTTTGACCCATTAAAACAAGCCGTTCCTTAGGCTACATTTGTGTATGTTATTTCCTTCACTGATATGGAGCGGATCATTAATCAAGGGTTTCTAATATTGAAGAGACCATAAGTGAAGTAAATAACTCCCTTTGCTGCATATCTTTATTCTGGGAAGCAAATCCAATTCTAATCCAGCCACAACTGCAGATAAGGAGGTGGGGCTGGGGCGGGGAAGGCTTCAGGTCTAGAGGAATTCAAAGAGGTCTAGCCAAGGCCTAGTTCTTCATCTTTCTGAAAGAATCCAGGGAAAGTGGATCCTTTCCAGCGTAGTTATGAGGTTTCTAGAATAAGACTTAGATGGTTTTAAAGCAGGAGTTCTTAACATGAGGTTCGAGAACCCCCAAGGGGTCAGATAGATTTCATGGGGTCTGAGGACTTGGGGCAAATCTTCTTGTGTCTCTTTTTTGGGACCATGCTTGTTCTTTGTATTTTTGCAACATCCAGGGATAATTCTTTATGCGATACCAGGGACGACATTTGAGGGAGGAGGTGAGAGAAGCAGAGTAAATAATTTCTTGGGAGCATTCTATGTCAGATTGGAGTAAATCTTATCTGAGCCATTCCAAGTTAGACATTGATGAGTAGTGGTGATGATGGTGAGAGATGTGATTCAAACTGTAGGTGTGGAATGGGTGGTCATTCACATTCACCCTGTTCTCCAAGGCATGTTAAAGTACTCCAGGAATAATCACAATCCAATAGCTGTCATATTTACTATTTTCCACAGAAAGTCAAGTGGCGAGCACTGGGAGTTTCTGGGAAAAACACGATTTTTTTTGGTTTCCCAGTGCATATAAAAGTTATATTATAGTCTATATTATAGACTATTAAGTGTACAGTAGTATCATGTCCAAAAAAGTACATAACTTAATAAAAATACTTTTTGCTAAAAAATGCTAACTATCATCTGAATCTTCAGCATATCATAATCTTTTTTGCTGGTGGAAGGTCTTGGCTCTCTGTGGATGGCTGCTGACTGATCAGGGTGGTGGCTGCTGAAAGTTGGGGAGGCTGTGGCAATTTCTTTAAATAATACAACAATGAAGTTTGTCCCATGAATTGACTCTTCTTTCACATGAACACTTAGAGACCATTGTAGGGTTATTAATTGGCCCAATTTCAATATTGTTGTATCTCAGGGAATAGAGAAACCTGAGGAGAGGAAGAAGAACAGGGAACAGAAAGTCAACAGAGCAGTCAGAACACATACAACATTTATTAATTAAGTTTTTCATTTTATGTAGATGTGATTCATGGCACCCCAAAAGAATCATAACAGAGACATCAAAGATCACTGATCACAGATCACCATAGCAGATATAATAATAAGGAATAAGTTTGAAATATTGTGAGAATTACCAAAATGTGACACAAAGTTATAATGTTAGCACATGCTTTTGGAAAAATGGTGCCAATAGACTTGCTTGACGCAAACCTTCAATTTGTAAAAAACACAATATATGTGAAGTGCAATAAAGTGAAGCACCCTAAAAAGAGGTATGCCTGTACTAGTTTATGGAACATAAAAACAACAAAAAAACAAAACAAAAACCAGGTGGGCTCCAGACTTGTCATGAAATATACTAGATAAATGAGTAGTTGTGGAGGGTGGAAGCTAAGGCAAATTCACTGATCCGGGATTGCTAAAGAAAACTCTTGTGTTGTGACTTTCCCCTTCATCTCTATTTTAACTTCTACCTATATCAGGAGAACTTAAAAAATAATGAAGCTGTTTTCTCAGAAAGTATGCTGTTAATAAAAACATACACATCATTAATATTATATAACCCTACTCAAATTCTAAGTAAAAACAGTATATCTTTCTTTGAGGGAATTTGGCAGAATTTGCCTTTTCCTTAGTCCTCCCCATATGAATGTTTCCTGACATTGTGTCAGTTACCCAAAGAAATCGGGCATCATTATTTCTTGTATCATTCTTCCTGCCTCCCAGGTTTGTAACCTCAATATTATCCTCAACTTCCCGTTATCCTTTTACCCAATATATCCACTCATCTGAAAAAATTCTTCAGTTTCTACCTCCATACCATCTCTCACTTCTGATTCTTCTCTATTCACATAAACCTATAATTTTAGTTCAGGTCCTTATCACCTCTTGTCTGGACTATTCTGTGGTCTTTTAAATGTTCTCCCTGCTTCAGTTCTTCCCTACTCCACACAATTGCCAAAATGGTTTTTCTTAACTACCAATCTATGTCATACCTCTACTCACTGGAGTTTGCTCCAGTGGCTCCCCTTTACCTCTAGGATCACATTAGGATCAAAATTGGATTTTAATTCTCTTCACAACTTGGACCTAAGCCTATCTTTTCAGCCTCATGAGTGAATAATGAATGAATTATTGAAAGAATGAAAAAATTTATTAAACTCGTTTTATGTACAAAGTGCTGGGATTACAGATAGAAAAGTGAAGATGGTCCCTGTTCTTAAGCTCACATTCCATTTGGGGGAGACAACACATTTTAGCAAGTGGTGACCAGAGAGGAATATTTTGGTTTGAGAAGTTGCCATTATGGTGAGCAGAATCCTAGGGGAATAGATTGACATACCCTTTCCAGGAACAATGACAGAGTTGATCTGATTAGAGTTCCATAACTGGAAAGGAAAGTGGGGTCAGCTGATAAGTCAGCTGGCAAAATGATGGCTAGAGCTAAGCTAGATGTAACATGACTGAGGCAGTCACCGACTTAGACACCAGGAGCTCTAGGGCAAGAGTTCCAGAAGTAAAAGAGTTAACAAGAGTTGCACATCATTTTTCAGCACTATGTATTCCAAACAAACTGGCCTTCTCTTTGTTCCTCAATTGTAGCCTTCCACCTCCCATCTCTATTCCTTTTCTCCAGTCATCCATCATGCTTAAAATTCTTTCCTTCCTCTTCCCTTCCCTCCCTCCCTTCCTTCTTCCTTTCCTCCCTCCCTTCTTTCCTTCCTTTCTTCATGGAATCCTTCTCTTCCTTTACAATGCAGTTCAAGTACTATTTTCTACACTGTGCCTTTCCTGATCCCTGAAATACCTAGTGCCCTTCTCATATATGTACATCTTGTCTCCCCTAAAGAATGCAAACTCCCTGAGAGTCAGGATTGTTTTATAATTTATCCTTCTCTCTAGAACACCTAGCGCAGCTCAAAGAAGGTGCTTAATAAACGTCTGTCAGTTGTTTGATTTGTAGATACTTGCCTGGAGAGGTCTGAGGTATTGGCTTTCCTTTGACCCTCTTTCCAGCGGCTCTCCTTCTGTCTACTTATTATTTAATTGCTTTAATTGGTCTATTGACCTTGCCATCTTGAATTTACTGAGGCAGAAAGAAGAGCAGGAAAATTGTATATAATAAGGCCACTCCAGTCCCTGTCTCTCACAATGTTATGTATTTTCTTTTATTTTTGTCACTTCATTGCTTTTTTCCTTTTGGAAAAAAATTGAGGTATAAGATAATTTGTTCAAGAAGGTTTTATGAAAAGCACAGTCTTCTTAAAATGGGTTAATTGTGACACAATTAACTTTTTGGTAATTCTAGGAAGATGAACCTGGCATCATTCCCCACCCTCCACCATTTACAATCCTGCTCCTTGTCACTTATATCCTTCCTTGTATGCTCCTAACTGCTTAATAAGGTGAAGAACATTCTCTTAAAAGATTGCCGCAGGCTTTTGGTAGTTCTTACTGCCTTCATTTTCTACAAATTCCTCTTTAGTCTTCTACTCCATAAATGCCACCTTCTTTGGTGAAAGAGGCATGCTGTTGTACATCCTGCCAACATTAGTGATCAAAAACCGAATTCTTTTTATAAATCTCTTCCTGTGCGCTGCCTAGCTCAAAAACATTCTGTAGAAAAAGACATCAAATAAGCTGCCCAGAACAAAAATATTGGCCAAAAAGGAGTGGGGGTGTAAACACACATATACGTACACATTAGAAAAATTAAAAACAGGGTATATGTGAATTCCTGAATAGTTTTAAAATATTAGAGAGGCATTGAAATTCTACCAAACCACTTTTTTTTTGACATTTGTTATCAATAGAATGGGTTGGTTTTGTTGTGGCCTTGGAAGATAATACCAGACTGTCTCCTTGGCCCTTCCCCCCCTATAAATTATCCCTCTCCATCAGTAGGCTTTAAACTCTTCACATTTGAAATAATTCTTAAGGATTATTAGGCAAATAACCAGCTGGAATGAAGATGTGGAATTAGAACAGAGGAGCCATTACAGAGAGAAAGCTTAATTTCCGCATGCCTTTTGTTCTCTCAGTTGTGGAGAAAAGAAGTTGCAGGAATACTAACTCCTTCAACCCAGTTAGTAAGGCAGCATTCTGTCCTGTCATGTAAAATAACCACAAAGTAGGGAGAAGGAGATGGAAGGGAAGAGTATTGGAAGATCCTTGTCCCACAAAGCTATCAATAAATGTGAATACAAGGCAGAAAAATAAACAAGGGAAAGAAGAACCAGCCATAATTCTCCCAGCTCACAAATGCTATAGCTGAAGGTGTCACCTTCATGGGCAGAGTGATAGATGCTTTCATTGTTTTCATCCCTTTTTTCCTACTTTCTTTTCCTCTGAGGATTGAAGGACAGATGGACAGAATGATGAGTACTTTCATACACCCATGTGTATGGGTGTATTTTTATTCTGTCTTGACTGATTTCTTTTAAAGAAATGTTATCATGCAAGAGAGTGCTGGTTGTGGGTAGAAATCCATGTTTATTATCCATTTCTTGGGTGTATACATTATAAGCTAATTATGTAATGAAGGGACATGCCTGCTAATCACAGTGCCTAGTAATGCCGTATCACATTTGAATAAATACGAATAAATTTGAACAACTAAATGATTTTCCCAAGCAATGCACATCTGATTTTTTTTTGTTTATTTCTTTTGTAGGAACTACCAATGGACTTAGAATCTCAGGGAGTTGCCTAGGGCTTGGTAAGGCTAAATGACTTGCCCAGCATGATCTACCAAAAAAATTTACATGATAATTTTGTTATATGTTAGAAAGGAATAGCAAATAGTGCATAGTAGATTTGCAGTTTCATGTGCAATCACCTTTTTAAAAAAATTGTACTATGTTATAGAAATGCTTGTTTATTCTATGAATTAAAAATAAAATAATTTTTTTAAAATGTGTGGGAATATAATAATTCTAGTTTATCTAGAAACCATTTGGAACTGAGATTGACACTATAGGCTTACCTGTGAACAAAATACAGATTGAGAATCAAAAAGAGGTAGATTGGATTAATAGTGAAAAGTAAGAAACAGAATTTACCACTCTGATGGGCCAAATAATATGTATATGGCAGAGAACCTTCATTTGGTTTTGAACTTTGTTTTGGGGGGCCCATATTTGTGATTTTTATCAATGTAGGGAGCTCCTGGTGTTGAAACTCCCTCCACTAATGTAAACCAGTAACTTAAAATTGTCAAGGGCTGCTTGGGCATACTGAAAGGCTCAGTGACTTGCCCATCAGCTAATAATATTTAGAGGCAGGATTCGAACCCAGGTCTTCCAGATTACAAGGCTGGCCCCCTTTCCCTGCCTTTCATGAATCTAATATGTGTGTGAAAAATGGCAGTAGCGTCCATTTTATTAACATCTTAGAGCTGATTTCTTATTTTCTAATCTATGTTAGGATGTAATTCAAAGAAGGCTTCCCTTCCCCCACCATAATAAGTTAGGAAAGACAATCTCATCCCTTTCTGAATAGATCTGATGTTTAAAAATTTTGTCTTGTGAAATTGCTGCTGTAATAATAATCCTCCCCTCTTTTCAACTTTCCTATTACTGTTAATGGTAGCACCATCTTCTTAGTCATCCCCACATGACCTTGGGGTCAGCTTTGACCCCTGACTAAAACTTACTCCACATATCCAATCTGTTTCCATATCTTTTTGCTTGTTTGTTTTTGGTTTTTTGGAGGGGGAAGGCAGAACAATTGGGGTTAAGTGACTTGCCCAAGGTCACACAGCTAGTAAGTGTGCCAAGTGTCTGAGGCTGGATTTGAACTCAGGTCCTCCTGACTCCAGGGCTGGTGCTCTACTCCTTGCGCCACCTAGCTGCCCCCCATTGCCATATCTAGTCATTTCTATCTTCATGATATCTTTTGTATACAGGGTGTCCATAAGTCTTCTTTTCTCTCAGTTATGGAGAAAAAAAGAACTTCAGGAATACCAACCCCCTTCAGCTCAGTTAGTAAGGCAGCAGTCTTGACTGTACTTGTCTTGATTTATGGGCTATATAAAATGACCACAAAGTAGGAGGAAGGCTATTAAGAGGGAAGAGCACTGGAAGATCCTTGTCCCCATGATGCTATCAGTGAATGTGAATACAAGGAAGAAAAATGAAAAGATAGAGAAAGTATTTAAGCTTTAATAACTTACAGCTGCACAAAGACTTTTGAAATAGCTTGTGCTTCCCCTTTTTTCTACTCATACAGACACTACCCTAATGCAGGCCTTTATCACCTCTCATTTGGACTGATGGAATAGCCTTCTAATTGGTCTCCTTGCCTTAACTTCCTCCTCACTCCAATCCATCCACTACACAGCCACCAAAGTAATTTTATTAAGAAACAGGTCTGACCACCTCTCCCTCCTCTACTCAATAAAGCCCAGTGATTCTCCATTACCTCTAGGATCAAATAAGAAGTCCTGCATTTGACTTTTAAAGCCCCTTCCCATCATCTTTCCAGCCTTTTTTTCTTTTGTTTTTCCCTGTGGCAGTCAGGGTTAAGTGACTTGCCCAGAGTTACACAGCTAGTGAATGTTTTAAGTCTGAGATCAGATTTGAACTCAGGTCCTCCTGACTGTAGTCCTGATGCTCTATCCACTGTACCACTCAGCTGTCCCTTTCTATTTTTCTTATATCTTACTCCCTTCCATGTACGCTATATTGCATCTGTACAAGACTGCTTGTTGTACCTCACACACACAGTATTTTGCTTTGGTATTGGTTGGCCCATAGACCTGGAATGCTGTTTCTCTTCACCCCCACTTCTTGACTTTTCTGGCTTTCTCTAAGACTCATATCAAATCTTATCATCTGCAGAAGGACTTTCCCAGGCTTTCCTCTTTCTCCACCCATCACTTTGACACTACCTTTGACACTACCTTCCGTGTGCCCCCTCTATCTCTTATTTGTAAATTGTTGTCGTTATTATATGCTGTCTCTCCCCCACTCTCATTAGAATGTGAACTTATTAGGGGCAGGGACTATGTTTTGGCCTTTCTTTTAATGCCCCTTGCTTAGTACAGGGCCTGGCATATAGCAAATGCTTAATAAATGCTTGTTGACTGACAGAGATGGCATATTTTACTTGTAAGAAGATCTTAAAATACGTCTTTCTGGTTCTGCTTTTTAATCATAGAAAGGGAATTTTCTTTTCCTCAAGGATCTAATTATAAACATGTCCTATAGAAACATTATCCTTGACCTAATTTTTGCCCAGTGATGTGCCTCAGGGTGCTTTTGTCCGTGTTTATGTATATTTCCTTTATTTTATAGAAAACCTTTTTCAATATTGGCAAAACATCAAAAAAGAATTTGAAGACAGAAATTCCAGGTTATGCTGTTAAATGAAAAGAATGGTACCAGAGTTTTCCTGGAGGAATGTTCTTAGCATTTGGATTTGTAGTATGTAGGTCAGTCCAAATTCTGGCTGTTTTACTAACAGCGAATACTTGGGCTAGTTAGTTAATCTCTTTGTGTCTCAGTTTTCTCACCTTTAATATGAGGGTTTGAACCCCATGATCTTCAAGGCCCTTTCCACCTCTAAATCCTATGATTTTTCCATGCTCCACTTTAGTCCTCAACATTAAATAATTAATTCATCTATTTTTCTTTTCTTTTGCAAAAACAAATCTCATCTTTTCCTTTACTCTCTGAAAGTTATAGGTAGTGTAACAGTATTCGTGAGCTACCTTCCTTCTCTCTTCTCTTGAATTCCACTTTGGACCTTTTTAGCCTGACTTCAAATTCACTTGGGGATATTTTAATACTTAATTTCCAATAGCCTTTTTCTGACTAGATTTTTAATAAAGTATTCCCAAACTTGCCTGCTTCAAATCTGACTGAAAGTCTCTTTACAGCTGTGCTTTTGACCTTTATGTTTTTTTACTTTTTTGAGACATTCATGATCACTGAGGTATCAATCCATGTGCCAGACACTGTGCTGCCTAGGAATACATAAGGAGGCAAAAGATAATCCCTGCCTTCAAGGACCTTACAGTTTAATGAGGGAGCCTATATGCAAACAAATATACACAAAACAAGCTATATACAGATAATTAGGAGATAATTTGAGAGAAGCCACTGGAATGAAGAAGAGTTGGGGAAGGTTTCCTGTAGGAGGTTAGGTTTTAGTTGGAATTTAAAGGAAATTAGGGAGGTCAGTAGTTGGAGAGGAGGAGGGAGAGCATTCCAGGTATGGGGAATAGTCAGAGGCAATCCCAGAGATAGAATATTTTGTTGGTGGAACAGCTTGGAAGCCAATGTCACTGGATTGAAGAGTATCTATTGGGGAATAAAGTGTAGGAAGACTGGAAAGATAGGAGGAGGCTAGGTTATAAAGGGCTTTGAATGCCAAATAGAGCATTTTATATTGATCTTGGAGGCAGTGGGAGCCACTGGAGTTATTGAGTGTATGTGGTGGTGGGTGGAGGGAGATGACCTGACTGGACCTGCACTTTAGGAAGATCCCTTTAATGGCTGAATGGCAATGGACTAGAGTGGGGAGGGTCTTGTGGCAGGTAGACCCACCAGCAGGCTATTGAAATAATCCAGATTGGCTTGACTTGTTTTACAAATTGATTTCTCCTAATGTGTAAGCACTTTTACATCTGCAGGGTATTCTGTCTTTTGTTTTACAATATTGTCATTTATATAACCCAGGCGGATATGTGATTTCACTAGTTTTCCTTTATTTGTAACAAACTGGTTTAATTGCACAATAAAATTTTAGACATCTCAAACCAACATGCTCCGAAAGCAGGACAGAAAAGAGATAGAAAGGAAAACAAAGGCTTGGACTTGCAAAGTGAAAGAGCTCATATAGCATCACCTCAGGGGGAGGGTGTGCGTTAAAGCTTTCAGGTCCCATAAGGGATAGTACTTAATGAATTATTCTTTTAACACATCAATTGTACCCCTGTAAAGCATTAATTTACCTCTCCAAGTGCAATTTTCATCTCTCCATTAAAGAAAGGACAAATCTAGGAAAGTATCATAGTGATACGATTTTATTTTTGGTGGCATTTTCTAATTTTTTAATCTCTGTTTTTGTGAAATTCAGTTTTATCATTTTATTTGATGGAGGTAGAGATGGAAAATGGCCTGAGGATACGTTTCTATCCTGCTATTATTCTGTTACTTTTTTAATGTTCTGTGGATTGCTGAACAGGTGGATAAAAATGGCTGCCTTTTTTAATTGAGTAAGAGTATTGGGATCTAAACTCATGTTCTGTAGATTCACTGAAAGCATCTTTAGAACAATGCCCATATCTGACAGACTGACAGGATGGCTGGTCCTATTCCCATATGTTTTAATTTCTTATTGTAAATATTTATATTTTGAAAGTCTCTGTATATTTCAGTTTGGAACATATAAGTATTTGGTATGGTAACTTCTATTAAAAACATTGATCTTAAATATTTCTCTCCAGGAGGTCGGGGCTGCATTTATGTCTGTGGTGATGTTTTGGTTCCAATATAATTCAATTGTAGAATTCTCAAGGATATTTTGTGTTTTGTGTTTGTGATAAGGAGATTTACCATCTGTTAGTTTATAAAAGAACAAGCTTCTTGTGTATAATTCTATCTGGTCATGTTTGTCCAGGTGTCTTCTAGATACTAAAATTTTGCAACCTGCAGTGATATGTTTCACAGATTACATTGCTTCTTTGCATGATCTGTATCAGTTGATAAGTCAAGCTTCCTGCAGGTTAACCCATTTATAACTTGTGGTGGCAATGACATGGTCCTGAATTAGAGACTTCTCCATTTTAAAACATAAAACAGCACAACAACCATTTATTCAGTGTTTCTTAGTGAACAAATTATTCATTGAGTTCAGGTAGATGTTGCCCAGGGAAGGCCTTTGAATTCCATTCTTGTATCTTTATTATTTAATAGCCTCCACCTAGAGCCAAGCCATTTTTGGTTATATTCAACAAATCCAATGGTATATACCTGTTATCTTTCTTTACTATTGCTCAACGAAGTGATATCTGCTTGCTCCAAGAATATTTTTATAGGTTTCTGACTTGTTTATCACATAGTTTAAGAATGTTTATCAAACCTCTTGCTCCTTTTTGGCAGGGAGATGCCAGTCTTTTATAGCTTCCTTAGGCTAGTGGACTCTATCTTTACCCCCTTTCCTGCCTATTGAAAAAGCAAAAAATACAAAACCCCTTACAAATATGAAGTCATGCAAAATGAATTTCTGCACTGGACGTGTTCTGAGAAAAAAAAGCAAGAAAAAGAAAGAGAAAAGAAATATGCTTCAGTCTGTACTCTGAGTCTATCAGTTCTATATCTGGAAGTACCTAGGCATTTTTTTCAAGGAATTATGATGAGTCATTATGTTGATCAGAGTAGCTAAGTCTTTTAGAGTTACTTATCTTTACAACATTGCTGTTATTGTGTAAATTGTTCTGGTTCTGCTTACTTTACTTTGTTGCAGTTCATACATCACCTTCCTCATTTCTTACAGCACAATAGTATTCTATCACATTCATATACCATAACTTGTTCAGCCATTTCCCAAATGATGAGTATCCCCTTGGTTTCCCATTCTTTGCCACCACAAGAAGAGTTGTTATAAATATTTTTGTACACATGGGTCCTTTTCCTCTTTCTTTAATGTGTTTGAATTATAGACCTAGTGGTGTTAATTTTTTTAGTGTTTTTTTTCAAATGAAGATTTACTTTCTCCCTACCATTACACCCCTACTTCCTATCCCACTGCCCCCACGGAGAAAAAAAAGAAAAGCAAGACTTCTGTTACAAACATGTATGGTCAAGCAAAGCAAATGCCCATGGCATGTCGAAAAGAAATGATTACTTAATTTGTATTCTGAGTCTATCACCTCTCTATCAAGAAGTAGGTAATGTGTTTCATCGCGAGACTTCTGGAATCATGGCTGGTCATTGTCTAAGTCTTTCATAGCTGATCACCTTCATGATACTGTTATTATTGAATAAATATTCTCCTGGTTCTGCTTACTTTACTTTGCATCATTTCATACAAGTCTTCTGGGTTTCTCTGAAACCATCCCTTTTATAATTTTTTCAAATAGCACACAGTATTCTACTACATTTATATGCCATAACTTGTTCAGCCATCCCTTTGCTTCCAATTTGTTTCCACAACAAACGGAGCTTCCATAAATATTTTTGTACATATGAGTCCTTTTTCTCTTTCTTTGATCTCTTTAGGGAATAGACACAGTAATGGTATCAATGGGTCAGAGGGTATGCACAGTTTAATAGCTTTTTGGGCATATTTCCAAATTGCTTTCCAGAGTGGCTGAACCCATTCACAGCTCCACCAACGGTGCATTAATGTAACTTTTTCCCATGGCCCCTCCAACATTTGTTGTTTTTCTTTTTTGTTAACTTCCAGTCTGAGGAGTATGAGGTAGAACGTTAGAGTTTTCATTAATACTGTGTGGGTTTTTGCTAGGATACTTTCCATATCTGTTATGGTTCATTTTACAGTTATACGTTAAGGCTAGTGTTTCCTAGATGTTAATTTCTTTAAATGTGTTCTTTTCATTCAGGTTTGATTTCTGTATACCATAAGACTCTTAATGTATTTATCTATGACATTTTTTTCCGGATATCTTTATATTAGATTTATTTTGCCTCAAGGACATCAAATGCATTTATTTGTAGGTGTCGCCTTCATCCATTGGTTTATTGTGACCTTTGGATTCAAGCTTGAAGCTTTTGGTCTCTATCTTGGCATATATTAAGAACGGTATACAATAATCTGATAACATTGCAGAAAGATTCCAGGAGGAGAAAGAGATGTTTAATACATTTTAATGTATATTTAGGTGGAGTCACATAGCTTGATGTCATTCATTTATATCAAGTGATCAATGACATGTTTTGGTTTATGGTCAATAAGATGCTTTGGATCAGAAGTGATCTCTTGCCATTTTGACGACTTGTAGGATTTTGTACTTTTCTTATACAGTTACATACCATTTTGTATAGTTGTTATTTTTATGTGTCATCCTTTCCACCAGATTGTTAGCTTCTTGCGGACAAGGTCTATCCCTTTATTTAACTCTGTCTCACTTTTTGCTTAGCAAAGTAATTTACCTTGCACATAATAGGTGCTATAAAATGTGGTTTAAATGGATAAATGAACTAATTTTGATTAAAAAGTGATGACCTTATTTAGCTTATTAGAATGACAAATGTGCACCATAGAAGAAAGGCTCTGGAGACCTCATAGAAAACTAGGTTTTAAGCAAGGGTTCTTACATGAGGGAAGCTTTCCTTACTGAGAGGGTATCATCTAATGACAATCCTACTGAATGTTCTTAGAAGCTACAATCGGTAAGAAGAAAAATAGTGGTCTCTTATGACTTGTTTTGAGGACTGGCCAACCCTTAAGGTAACACCTTTCAGAAGCCGCCTGTCAGGAAAACTTTGGCTGTTCCTTCTGTGGGTACTGAGAAGCCTGTTGCTAGAGCAACACCAGGAGCAATTGTTTCCCAGAGAAAATTTTGGTTTGTTTTAACCATGATGGGAAGAGCGCTTTGGTCTGTTTATGGTGCTCCTGGAAGGGCCATCAAAGTTTGGAGTCTTTAGATTGCTTACTTTTAGTTGGAGTGTTGCCCACCAATAGGATGGAGACATTTAATCATCTAAATAATTAAAGGTCCAATAACAAACCTTTAAGTATTTACTGGCATGATGTGATTAAATATTTGATGAGGGTAGTTGATGGGATTGGGAAGAAATTGTTAGGAATCTATGGAAATAGGCTGGGGTAATGGTACTGAATAGGAGAATAGTGCATGGTGGATGCTGTGCCCCATTCAGCCATCTGTATGTTATGTTCCATGTAATGGAAGAATTGCCTCTTGGAGCCCCACCCCCACCCCCACCCCCACCCCTGTATTCCTTTATGCACTCTGTGAGCAGATTTGAAACTATTAAAATGAATTTGGAGGCAGTATGGCATAATAGATAAAAAGTTGGCCTTGGGACCAGCAATATTGGAGTACAAGTCCTGCCTCTGACACATTGGCTGTATGACCCAGAACATGTTACCTAGCCCCTTAGTGCTCCAGGTATCTCTCTAAGACTTTAACTTGCAGAGAGAATGTTGAAGAAAGGTTCTTACCAGGAGCTCCCTATACCATTGGTGTCAAACTCACTATTGGGCAACCAACAAAACTCTCAAGTGAGTCCTGAACCAGATTAAATGTAATTTGGAAATACTTAACAAAAAAAATAAAAATGTAGTACAGTATAGATAATATTAATTTGTGGCTTTCTAAGACACTTTGACAGAGCTTCGCTAAGGTACCTCAAGCCAGGATTCGGTTTCTTGGGACCCGCTCCTCTCCAGCTCCTGCACAGACTGTCCGTCCTGGCCTGGGATCGTCATGGCTTCCCGCTTGTGTTGTGGGCCCAAGCTGGCTGCCTGTGGCATCGTCCTCAGCGCCTGGGCGGTGATCATGTTGGTCCTTCTTGGAATTTTCTTCAGTGTCCATTCTGCTGTGCTAATCGAGGATGTACCTTTTACTGAGAGCGGTTTTACTGAGACTGGTCCTCAGAAAATCTATGAACTATATGAACAAGTGAGCTACAACTGCTTCATTGCTGCTGGCCTGTATCTCCTTGGAGGCTTCTTGTTCTGCCAAGCCTGGCTCAACAAGCGCAAAGAATATGTGGTCCCTTAGGATATTCCGTTCAGCTCCTGAGGATCTGGAGGTCCCCCTAACCCCTCACCCCATGTCTCTTATTTAAATTCCCTCCTCTTAACCTTCCCCTTCCTTCTTGGGGTCCCTCCATTTCTTTCCCGTTAGGTGCTGAGGGTGTCGCTGGCTCTCCTGGGGAGTGGATGGGCGGGTCGGGGAAGAAAGGCTTCAGTTTATCACTTTCGCTCGGTTGTTTCACCCCTGCTGTGTGGGGGTGGCTCTAGCTTCTCCTTCCTAGCCCCTGGGCTGTCTCTGCTAGTAATGATAAAGCGAAGGTGTTCTCTGCCGAGGCGGGGGGGCGGGGGAGGGGTGGGGGTGGGAGAAGACACTTTGACAGCACTGTCCTATACCATTTAAATCACTGGCCTAGTCAGAAAAGAATTTTTTTACAGTGAAAATTTGTGTAAATATCCCTGTATAAAACATTAATGAGGAGATAGAAAAACAATGCAGGCCAGTATTCCATACTTCAATATTTGAATGACCCATGATTTCATTGTTATGAACACGCCTTCCACTGATGTAGATTCAGTCCCCTCAAAACCTTTAGAAAAGAAGTTTCATGAGATGCTATGGTCCTTCACCTTCCAAAATCTATCACCTGATTGAGGATTTTTTTAACTTAGATGGCTGATGCAAAATTCAATTGAATCCAATTCAACAAACACTTATTAAGCTCTGTTATGTGCAAAGTATTCCACAAGGCTCTGATTATATGGAGACAAAAGCGAAACAGCCCCTGTCCTCAAGAAGCTAGAGGCAAAAGAACTGGGATTGTACTTGAAGTTTTCCTGGCTTGGCAGAACAGATCAGACTTAGTACTTTGCTGGTATAGCCTTTCAGGACCTAAGGGGACAACTCTGCACTTCAGTGAGACATCATAGTGAGGTTTTGGTAGAAGTACCATCATTTATGTAATTTGTAATCACGTAGGCAGCTAAGTGGAGCAGTGCATAGAGCACTGGGCTTAGAACCAGGAAGACTCTTCTTCATCAGTTCAAATCTTGCCTCGGGCACTTACCAGCTGTGTGACCCTGGGTAAGTCACTTATCCCTATTTACCTCAGTTTCTTCATCTGTAAAATGAGCTAGAGAAGAAAATGGCAAACCACTCCAGTATCTTTGCCAAGAAAACCCCAAATGAGATCACAAAAAGTTGGACACAACTGAAATGACTAAACAAAAACAAAAATTCAGAACTAGAGTGTGTTGCGGATTTACCCAGTCAGTCAGCAAGCATCTGTTTAATGCTTACTACATGCCAGGCACCATAACATGTGCTAAGGATACAAAGAAAGGCAAAAACAATTCTTGTTCATGGGGAGCTTACATTCTAATGAGGAGACAACATGGAAACAACTAGATATGTACAAGAAAGAGATGTATAGAGCAGATCAAAGGTCATCTCAGAGGGGAAGTAGCTGCAGGAACTGGGAAAGGCGTCATGTAGAAGTTGGGCCTTGAACTGTCTCAAAGGAAGCCAGGGAAGCTAAGAGGCAGGGGTAAAGATGCCAAGCATTTCAGGCTCGGGGTGTGTCCAACACGAAGGCATATAGAAAGGAGATGTGAGTATCACGTGCAAGGAGCAGAAAATAGGCCGGGGTAGCTGAATACTAGAGTACATGGAGGGGGATAAAATGTTAAAATAAAATAAAAGACTGAGAAAATACAAGGGGGGGGGCAGGTTTTGTAGACCTTTGTGAAAAATATATGACACCATTGATATACTACTAGTAAGATATGCCTTTGAGTTGCTTTTTCAAGCATTCATGATGGATTTGTATCAATCTTATCTATGATGTTTCAAACACACCTACATACCCACACATGTCCACAAACTATCTCTCTGCCATCCTACTCCCAGATGGTCGGCAGGACAAATTTGCAAGATAGCTGCCTGGATAGATTTAGGTAGACTTTTTGTGGCTTCAGAATAGAGTGAAACTAATTGTCACAGACAGGAATATAATGTCTAACCTCAGCCTTATTAGTACCAGGCTTTATGATGGTATTAATGCCTATAAGCTTCCCTTCAGACTCGGGTGTCAGAAGCTATTAAGTTCCAGCCCTAGCATTGCTATTCAGTGAGATTTAGTAACTTACTTGAGTACTACCGATCTGGTGTAATTTTTCAAAAGATTTTGTTTATGAATACAAATTTATTTTTCTAATCTTATAAGAAAAGCCAATGATATATATTCAGCCTTCTTAGTCTGTTATATCCCAAGCTAGGACATTTGTTCATTCTTCATGTTTCATATTTACTGGAATTCTTTCCCAGTAAAGAATGCCCAGAGGATAGCATTCTACTGGTTTCCATCATTAATGAAGATGCCACGCTAGAGTAGCCTCACTTCTAGCAAAGGATGGAACTGAACTGTAGTGGACTTTTGAACCCTTCTTAATGAATTGCTCTTCCTGCTTCTCATATTATGGTATATTAGGGGCTCTGGCTTCCTGATAATTCTTTTTGGCGAAGGGTGACGGCAGAGAGAACAGAACACAAGAAGATCCATATTAAAAAATCCAGAAGTTCATACACTCCTTTGTGTGGGAATGGCAGTTTAGGAGTATATATATAAAATGGTTTCAGTTTCAATGCATCTGAAAGCACGGGGAAAACACAGCTTTGCCCCAGGAGCAGTTCCATTTATATCTCTGGGTGTTTAATATCTGAAATAATCCTTGCTTCATATTGAAGGGAGATTGGAATGGCTGTTTATGTACCAGGCACCTCTGTCTTCTCTACTACTAACCCAAAGTAAAGATAATTGTAATAGAGGAAATAAACCCATATTCATGACTTAGGGGCAGGCTTAGGAGCATAGAATAACAAAATTCTACATGTACACCTTGAGGTTGTTCCTTCCTTTCCGTTCTTATTGCCAGAGCTGTAACTAGAAAATTTGAGTTCTGGGAAAATTCAGTTGAATGGGGCAACGGACCTTGGAACATAATTTACCCTATATTGGAGACCCTAGAGACAGAGAGACAGAGATCTGAGGTTTTTCTCCGTGAGTAAAAGGAATGAAATGGGTCTCCCTGGAGAAAGGAGTGGTAAGTGTCCTATACCTAGCATTTTAATTTCTGGGCTGAGGAGAGTCCACACTGGTCAGGTAATGGAAGGGGGTTAGCTTATTCCCTAGAGTGTCCAACCTAACCCTGTGAAACAGCTAATGACCTACCAAACCCCATCTGGTCAGGAGGATGAGGGGACTGGGGAGGCATCAAGTAGAGAGCATCACGGTTGTAGGGGAAGATGAGCCTCCAAAGAGTAGTAGAATAGTTATGGGACCCTGTGGATTGGGGACAGGGGTTATATGAGAGAGTGGCATCAGTCTTTGAAGCACTTAGTTGACAGGGGGTGCTGTGGGCAGGGGGCAGCAGCACATATTAGCATTATTGGCACCTTCATTGGTTCATTGCTGCCATCTTAGTTTAAGCTTTCTTACCTCTCATCTAGGAGGTACGTTTACCAGTGGAAAGGAATTACAGTTTACATTGTGGACTCAATATAGAATAGTGCAAAAGAGTGGCGGACTTGGGGTCAAGTAGATCTGGACTCTGGTCCTACCTTAGATACTTACTAGCTGGGTCGACATGTGAAAACCACTCAGTCCTATTTCTGATAAAATGGGGATAACAATATTTTCATTTCTAATCTCACAGACTTGTGATAAAAATACTATATCAAAATGAATTCCCAACATTACCCATCCTTTAACGCCCAGCTCAGTTGTAAGGCAGGGGTCAGCGACCTACAATACACATGTCAAAGATAGAATGCAAGTTGATTTATATTGGCACATGGGCTGATTGTCACTCCCACATCCCCTGGCCTGCTGTTTGTGAGAGCTGCCTTTGGCTTTGAGAATGGGAAGTAATCCTGTGCTTCTCCCACTCCCACTCCACATCTCCTTCACTACCCATCCTAAGGGCATTGCCACAGAAAAATGATTGAAACCTTGATGTGTTGTTGTTTTGTAAGTTTCTAACACATGCTTTAGGGAATAACATAGGGTGGCAGACTGGCTGGACTCATTGCAGGCGTTTGAGGTGTGGGTTTAGTCTTTGTCCTGACACACGTTGCATATTGTTATCAGACTAGACGTTCGTAGTCTGCAGGAAAACATGCTTTGGGGTGGGGAAGAGACACCTGGTCTGAATAAACACAACCAGCTGTGCAAAGCTATCCTTTCTAGGGAATGGGCAAAACTACTGAGCTCAAATCTCACAGATGGAGCTGGGTAAGATATCTCTATTAGAATCATTCAACTAGTGTGTGTGTCCTAAAAGTTGCTGTATGCCTTGCAATGGGCTAGGTATTGTGAACCAGAAAAGAGGAATATTATCTAAAACCTATGTAGAAATGTGGGGCACCAAACAATGGTTTATAAAGACTCTTGTGAGCAAAGCAGTTGGAGCCAACACGTGTCTCCCCTTCCAGCAATGCCTTTGTGTGAGTATAGGTGAAAGCAGTTGATGTTTCTCTTCCCACTGCATACATCAGCTGTAACCCCTCAACAAGGCCATAATCTGGGTTTTTAAAGATATAATTTTCAAGGCTTTGTTGGCAGCCTAAGAGAAGGACTAATCTTCGCTGAAACCCTGACTTGTGGTTGTGCCTTTCATTACTGCCTTGTGGAATGCTCTAAGTGCCTTCGCTATTGGCAAGTGTGCTTGAGGAGTCTTTTGATAACCACATAGTGTATAGAAGTGTGGAAGAAAGGTCCTTTCAGGGTACTGATACCACAGTTTGGCAGTTTATAACCAGGCACGGGATGCAATGGAGTGGAGATGGAGTGGAGTGGAGTGGGGGTGGGCAGGTGTTGGCTTTCACAGTGCCCTACCCTGCCAAAATGCAATCCTTTGGCAAGCCAGGCATTTATCAAATGTACAGTACTGGGGGTAAAGGAGGGTGTGAGTGTGTGTGTGTGTGTGTGTGTGTGTGCATTTCTTCCTTTTGTGGAAGCAGGACTTTTTCGATGCTGTAAGAAGACACCTGACAGCTTTGCAAATGATAGTGATGTGTCATGAGGCAAAATCCCACATTTGGAGACAGTTGCCTTAAATGACTTGGCAAAGAGGCTGATGGGCAAGAATTCAGCTGGTTTTCAGTGCTTTTTGTGTTGCACTTAAAGTAGATGCAGAAATTGTGCTATAGCAAAGAGGTTTTACCTTTTTTTTTTCTTCTTCCTGGACCCCTTTGAGAGGCTAATGTAGCCTATGGATTCCTTTTCAGAATCATGTTTTAAATTGAATAACACAAACCAATTATATTAAAATAGAGTTATAAAAATAATTTTAAGAAACAAGTTGTCACTCCCTCCTCCCCTCCACCCCCCTCCAGGTTGAGAACTCCTAGATCTGTAGTATAACCATTTGAACATTGTCATGGTACCATTATGAGAGATTTTCCTTGCTCCTACTTTTCTTCTTTATTTCAAGGAAAGCACTGAACATTTCTGAGATTTGTCATTCTATAAGGACATCCAGAATGGACGGATATTTTATGTTCTTTGTACTTAATTTTACATCTTAGTATCAAGAAATGTTAGAAGTATGTTACAAAGTCAAGTATGTTGCATAAAGGTGCAGTATTTTAAATCAAGAGCAGAGAAAGCTTTTTGGCAACTGCATTAACTTTTCAGTTGGCAGAAATGTTCATATTGCTGCTTTGGAGCCCTGAAGACTAACTTTGGTATATTAGGTAATGACAGAGAATCCCAAATGTATGAAATCATTAAGAGGGAGGACTAGAAAGTCTGACACAGTAGAAATGTACATTGTTTCTGGGGCCAGAAAACCTAGGTTCAAAACTTGCCTCTGACTCTTATTATCTGTGTGACCTTGGGTAAATCACTCGTCTTTTATGGATCTCAGTTTCCTTATCTATTAAAAGAGGGGGTTGGATTATATGGCCTCTGAGGCCCCTTTTAGCTCTAGAGCTATAATTCTCTAAAATCTATTTCACATACTAGTCAATCAACAAACATTTATTAAGTATGTTGTATGTGCCAGGCACTCTGAGGATACAAAAAAGGTCAAAACCAAACCAAACCCAGTCCTTGCCTTTAAGGAGCTTCCTTTCTAGGGCAGGAGAAAACATGTAAATGACTAGTTACATGCAAGATGCGTGCAGAGTTACTCAGTAAGCAGCCACGGGGAGCAGCTTTTTGGTTGAGTTTGGTACCTTAGAGTACCTGAAAGAATTCACGCACTGTTCACAGCTTCCATTCTGTATTTTGGTTGTAGCTGATTTATTGGGAACACATAGCTACAACAGGGTTTTAGTTTCCCAGGGTTCTCCAGTGAGAAAGAGATAGTACAGTAGGATACTTTGGAAATACTCATACCAGAGTAAAACACATGTGTACCTCAAGCCATATTGCCCCAGGAGAAGTGAGATGAGAAATGTTGCACATGAGCTAGCTGTTCGTGCATTTGGTTCATTCACCCACATGATTACCTCCTCCTCTTTCTGTAGGAGCATAAACCTTCAGTTATAAAATCTCCAACCCACCCACAGGTAGTGATTTCCCAGAAGACTCGTGCTGTTAGTACGTATCTCTCATAAAGCTGATTCTGTTAATTTTCCTGATTCCCTAAAGGTTTGGCTTAAGAGAGTTTTTACTCTAGTAAAGACTAACACGTGGTCTTAGTGTCTTTGCTTTGGCTATTGTCTTTCTTTTGCTTTGGTACACTTACAAGGATTAATTTGGAATGAAATGTAATTGAAGGCCAATTATCATATCTGATGGGCAGATCTATTAGAGCATAACAGTGTTGCTGATTGGCAAATGGAAAGCACTTGAGTTACTGTCTCGGAAAAACATTAAATACATTGAATATCATTGCCTTGCTTAATAGCCCTTAATTTAAATTACTTCCCCCCTCCCCACTATTGCATTAGACTGTTCCAAATAGATGACACAGTCTAAGAGAAAGGAAACTGTACAGCAACAGAATCCTGAAGAATCTTAATAGACATATCATTGTACAAAGCCTTGTAACGTATTTTAAAGGGGCTTGATTTTATTCCATTTGTTAAAAATAAAAGACTATGCACATCTAAGAGTTTAATACATAATTCTTCTGATGGTTATTTTATTATATTTGCATCTGGCACTAGAGAGTAGCAAAAGACTGTCCCATCATTTCTTAGGGGATTTGTCCCCAGCAACAATTTCTTGTACAGTATTGTATTCTTGTAGAACCAACTTGTCACATCAGGCAGAGCATGCACCTTTATTTTGCACTTGGCATGTACAAATTTATCATGTTGCCAAGTGGTGTCCTCCCCATCTCCACCTTTCTCGTATATATGTCCCGTCTTCTCCACTCATTGCTACCACTTTGGTTCAGGCGCTCGTTACCTTACTCCCAGACTATTGTAAGAGCTTCCTTTTTGGTCTCCCTGTCACGAACATCTCCCACTCCAATCCATCATCTCTACAGTGGCCAAAATGCTTTTCCTGTAAGCATAGGTCTGATTATGTAACTCCTCCCTTCTCGCTAAAATCCAGGGACTCTATTACTTCTAAGATCAAATATAATTTTTTCTCTTTGACATTTAAAACTCTCCACTACTTGACCTTTCCAATTTTCCTACACTCCTCCCATCCTTGCCCTCTGAGATCCAGCCAGGTTGACCTACTCGCTATTTTGCATGTTAGACTTTCCTACTCCCATCTCTTTGCCTTCATATCATGCCTGGAATTTATTCCCTGCTTATACCTGCCTTTTGGAATTGTTGTAAATGAAAAATATCTTCTTGATGCCCATCAGCTGGGGCATGGCTGAACAAGTTGTAGCATATGATTGTGATGAAATACTTTTGTGCTATAAGAAATGATAAGCAGCATAGTTTCAGAAAAACCTGGGAAGACTTATATGAACTGAGGCAAAATGAAGTGAACTTTGTGTACAGTAACAACAGTATTGTGTTGATAATCAACTGTGAAAGATAGTCTTTAAGACCCAGATCAAGTTCTACTTTCTGCTTTTCCTGATCCATGTAGCTGGTAGTGCCTTTATTCTGTATATGTCATGCATCTCCTTATAGACCTTCAAACTTCTTGAGGGCAGGGGCTTTTGTCTTTGTTATTCCAACACTTAACCATGATGCCCAGCATAAAGTAAATACTTAGTACATACTTGCTGATTGATGTTGTAGTTTCTGCAGTAGAATGTTGGCTATTTGAAGTCATAGGCTGTTTCATTTTCTTTGTACTCTCAGCACCTACAACAGTGCTGAGCATCACATTAGTGCAGAAGTTCCCAAACTTATTTGGTTTGCCACCCCCTTTTCAAAAAAAAATAGTGCCTCCCTGGAAATTTACTTTCTTTAACCCTGCCATGATTTTTTGGAAATTTGAGTCATTTCAAAAATAATAAATTATTTTTAAAATAACACATTTTAAATTTAATAATTTATTGTAAATTTGTGGGATTTCTTCCTGCATTGAAATTTTGATGATGTAATATTGTATCATGGAACCAAGTAGTATTGTAAACAAGTCATTACACAACATATTCCTGCTGATGCATGCTGGACTTCCCTACAATTCGAGACATGCTCTCCTGCCAGCACTTGCTTGTTAAGACCTGTCGGTCGACTTGACCACTGATCAGTTATAACTTGCATTTTTTGTGTTTATTTGAAAATAATGTAATCACTACAATTTTAACTCTGTTACATAACAGATGAAACCTGTACAGTTTTTCAAAATTCTCTTTCCTTATGCTTCCACTGCTCCCTTATTTTCATTCAACGCCCTTCAATTGTACCCAAGGCTACTACTGCCCCACTTGATCATTCCAGCATCCCATAGGGGGCAGTATTACCCACTTCAGGAACCTCTGCATTAAAGATTTGTTGGGTTGGATGGGATTGAGCCATGGGCAGCAGCATTAATTCTCCTTGAGAAGAGTCCTTAAGAAGGAGCATTTCAGCAGATGAAGAGGAATAGTATCCTCTTTTTGAAAAGAAGAAATTAATGTTTTATCTTAAATTTGATCAAATGTATTTTCTTGGGACTTCAGACATTCTAAAGGCCCCTTTGAGTACATTACTACTGATGGCTTTGAATTATTTTGGATAGTAAAATTGTACGAAATACAAGAAGCATAAAAAGCGATTAATGGGAGTTTTTTCCTCTGGCTAAAAACATCTAACTTCATTATTATTTTTCAACTTCCATTTACTAGAGTCCAGAGAAGGCCCTGTGAATAAAATGTAACACACTCACTTTATTCCTGTAGCATTTGCATTGTTAAGAAGACAAAGGCGACAAAATTTTTTTGCAGTTTTTTTGAAGAAAAGAGGGGAAGATATGGGAGAAAAGTGATAGAGAGAAAGACAGAGAGAGAGAGAGAGAGAGAGAGAGAGAGAGAGAGAGAGAGAGAGAGAGAGAATATTTGTGTTCTTTCATTGGGTGGGGAAATTTCTGTTTTCCACTATATATCTTTTTCTCCCCCTTATTTTACAGTTGGCCGTGGTGAACTCTGAAGGAGTAGATTTTGAAATGAGATTTCAGTGAAAGGAAGGAGGCAGACAAGCAAGCAACTGTAGAGGATTGTTTTGAGAATTAGGTTTGGCCAAGAAGAATGAAAGGAAAAAGAGACCAGAAAATGGGAATAAAAGGAGCTGAGAGAGAACATATGGGCTATAAAGAGTAGTTAGTGTTGGACTGATTTCAAAGGCCTCGAAACTGAGGAAAACATTTGAACTCCATGCCGAAAATGGTAAGTGAATTCCCTTTCATGGAAGTGAAAGAGACAGGAATAAAGGATGGTTTTTCAAGGCTATTTTGGATTGAATGGAGAAGAGGAATATTTCACAGAATATTAGAAATTCACAGTTAGCAAAGACTGCAGGGACCATCTAATTTAACATATAAATGAAAAAGGGGTCCCCTCGATGCCCATCAATTGGGGAATGGCTGAACAAGTTGTAGTATATGATTGTGATGGCATACTACTGTGCTGTAAGAAATGATGAGCAAGATGTTTTCAGAAAAACATGGGAAGACTTGTATGAACTGATACAAAGTGAAGAGAGCAGAACTGGGAGAACTTTGTAAACAGTGACAGCAATGTTGTAATGCTAATCAACCGTGAAAGAGTTTTCTACTCTGATCAAATCAGTGATCCATGACAGTTCTAAAGGAGTCATGGTGAAAAATGCTATCCACTTCCAGATAGAGAATTGATGAACTCTGAGTACAGATTGAAGTATCTTTTTCCCCTCACTTTCTTTGGTTTTCTTGGGTTTTTTTTTTTTGCAACATGGTTAATGTGGAAATATGTTTTGCATGACTTCACATGTATAATGAATATCATTTTTTGCCTTCTCAATTAGTGAGAAAAGGACTGGAGGGAGGCAGAGAATTTGGAACTCTAAACAAAGAATGTTTAAAAAAATCAAAATAAAAAAATAAATTCAGAAAAAAGAAAAAAAGAAAAAGGATCTCCTCTGCAGTATATCTCACATTTAAACAGCGTACAGAACTCACGTGAGGGCAAACCCACTCCCTCTTGATGCAGCTTATTCCATGTTGGTATAGTTCTAAATGTTAAGAAGTTTTTCCTTCCTTTTTTCCTAATTTACCTCATTGCAGCTTTCTCCCACTATTCATAGTCTTGGGGCCAAGAAGACCATGTCTAATCTCTCTTTTACATTATAACTGTTAAGTACTTGCAGATATCTGTCTTCTCTTCTCCAAAGTTAAACATTCTTAGCTCCTTGATAGTCCCACCAAAGAGCAGAAGTTGGTAAGTTAACATTAAAGCCAGGGTATAGTTTAAATCTAAAAGACCAAAACTCAGGCTAAGGATCTGACAGTAGAAGCATAGAACAAGGTGATGGATTTTGTAGAAAAGGACAGCAAATAACGTTTGGCCATGATGAGTCAAGATGATACAGAAGTGCTACCTTAGGAATTGGGTTAGATCAAGATTAGGTAACATGCATTGATGGTGCCACTGCTTGGCACATGGGACAGTGGTTGGTGGGACTCTGCCATGGGGGCAGCAGCATGATTTGGTGGTGTAATGTTAAGCAGGGTGGGACTTTTTTTTTTTTTTTGCTGTTTTTTCTTTGAGAATGCTGAAGTAACCAAGTGCCTTTGATTAAGTCTTTCTAGGGTACAAAGCCCCAGGCCCATACCCTTTTGCTGATTAGGTATGAAGCCTTCAGGCACTATGAAGGGTATATAAACTCGGAAGTTAGCATTTTGTTTGGGGCTTTCACTCACTGGAAGAGTGTCCTGTGATTTGATGACCAGATAAGACTCTGGGTAGCCACTGGGAACCCCACCCCCACCAGCTTTGATAAAACCCAGATGCTGGTGCTTCTCTGGTTACTGTATTGTGATTTAGTCTGTTTATATTATCTCTGTTTGTAATTTCTTCTTGTTATTTGCTCAGAAGTTTAGGGTGCTGGCTTTTCCCCCTGAACTAAGTGAATGATATATGTATGTTTGATTAAAGTGAGATTGTTAACCCCTTAAAATTGCTTTCCTTAGAAAAGCAGATCGAAGGACTTGTGTTAGCAGCCCTTCTGTATGCTGGTATTGTTGGTCTTATACAGCCACAGTAGCGGTGAACTACATTGCTGTTATAGGCAGAGAGAACAATGGTTTGAGAGTTAGGAGACCTGTTTTCTAGTCTCAAGTCTGCCACTAACAGTGTGACCTTAGGCAAAGCCATTTCATGTCTGTAGGCCAGTTTTCATATCCTTGAAATGAAGAACCTTCTCTCTTTAAAATTCTTTTCTTCAGCATAACTTCCATTATATATACTCTGTTTTCCCTTTTTAGAAGTAGCCCAGTATAATAAGGGGTCAAAATTTGAATCAGTATCACCTGGGTTAGACTTGTCCCCCAAATATTTATGAACTTTGGTGCCATGACAAGTTACCTAATTTGTCTGTTCCTCAGTTTTCTTATTTGTGAATGGTTTTTTTTTTAAAAAGAAGTGCTTGAGGCTCAAATGGGATAATGGCTATAAAGTGTTTTATAAATCATAAGGCACCACATGTTTCAGTTATTTCATTTTCTAATCTCCTTCCTTTCTTTTTCTTGTTCCTCCTTCTGACTGCATTTTTTCCCCTGCTTTTCATAGAATTGAAAGCTGAAAGGGATCTTGATTACTGATGTGGTAGACAGAGTGCTGGACTTGAAGTTAGGAAGTCCTGAGTTCAAGTCCCACCTGAGTGACCCTGTGCACTGAGCCTATTTCCTAAGTTGAAGAACAGGGATGATAACAGTACCTTCCTCACAGGTTTGTGGTGAGGATAAAATGAGACAACATATTTAATGCATTTTGCAACTCTTAACAATGTGCTGTATAAAAAGTGAGCTATTTTTAGCTTTTTAAAAATTTTTGATTTTTAGACCTGCCAGTAGTATACAGTACACAGGTCTTAGCTGGAGAATTCCAAGGTCAAACGGTTGGTTGCTTCCCTTTGACTTCAGCAGGATTCACATGCTTCAGGTAGTAATACTGTGCAGGGCATATAAGAAAAATTGAAAGAGAAAAGCAGTAACTGTAAATACAAAGTCTCTGGGGCATTTCCATGGTTAGAGGAAAGGGTAACCATTAGGAAACAACCTGTAAAAGATGTGGAGTGATCAGACTGGTGTACCAGAAGGAGCCAGGCATGTTTTGCTTGCAGACTTAAGGGAGTGAGGGGCAGATAGATTGGACGTGAAAGCTGTCTTCACATATAGGAAAGGTTGCCATATGGAAGAGGGATGAGACTTTTTCTCCTTAGATCCAGAGAGCAGAAGTAGGAACAATAGGTGGAAGTCACAGGGAATCATATTTTGGCTCAGAATAGGAAAAAACTAGCAATTAGAGTTGCTCATGGATGGAATGGACTGTTTTTAGGAGGTGGGGGTTAGGGAGTGGGTTAGATTGTAATGAGGTTACTGGAAGTCTTTATATGGACCATAGATTGTCATTTGTTGGGGTTGAAGGAGTTGGGATTCTTCATTGGGGTAGGTGGTAGGTTAGGTAATCTCTGAGCTACCTTCTAAGTGTGAGAAATGATGATTTGTGTAACTAAAAAGCCCAGTGTAAGGAAGAGTGGTAGAGAAGAGGATGGGGGAGGAGAGATAAGCATTTATGTAGCACCTACTGAACCACTGTCAAATGGTTCAGCATCAGAAACAAATATAGTTTTATCAATATGGACATTTTAGACAAAAATTAGGAGGCAGCTAGGTGGTTCAGTGGATAGAGCACCAGGCCTGGGATCAGGAAGACCTAAGTGCAATTCCAGCTTCAGATATTCAGTGACCCTGAGCAAGTCACTTAACCTCTGTTTTCCTTAATTCACTGAAGAAGGAAACAGCAAACCATTCCAGTGTCTCTGCCAAGAAAGCCCCATGGACATTATGGTCCATGGGATCATGAAGAGTTGGACATGACTGCACAACACTAATATGCTAGGTACTGTGCTAAAACTTTACAAATATCATTTCAATTGACCTTCACGACAGTCTTGTGACACAGGTGCTGTCATTGTCCTCATTTTATAGGCGAGGAAATTGAGACAGACGGTCAAGTGATTCGCCCAGGGTCACACAGCTCGAGAGTATCTGAAGTTCAATTTGAACTCAGGTCTTCTTAATTCCAGGCCCAGGATTCTATGTTCTGTGAGGGAAGGTTTAAACAACTTAACCAAGTTAGGAGTAGGATTGTGGGTAGGAGGAAAGGCCTTTGAATTTTGATGACAATCTCTAGAGACCATAACAAGTATACATGGGACAGAAGGGATAAACTCCAGCTTCTGGCATTTGTTGTGAATTTCTGGGAACTGTAAAATCCAAATTTCAAAAAATCATCTTGGCAGTCATGGCCCCCAAAGTGCATTAGCTCTTCCCTATTATGGGTGTCTTAGGTTGAATTTCCTGACTTTAGTCTGAGCAAATTTAATTTTAATGTCGTATTAGTGTACTGTTTGCCTTCCTTTGGGTGGAGCCAGGAGCTGGCAGTAGACCCAATATGTCTTCATAACAGAGAGGGTCTATTGTAGTAAAAAAATGCCTAAGGAAAATGAATTTAATTACTCTGAGACAACAGTCTTAAAACCTTTATCTCTAGGGTTTAAAATGTTTTTCTCTACATACAAGTCAGATTCTGTTCAAAACAAGACATATCTGCTGTACAAATATTCCACTTATTTCAAACACTATCCAATAGAAAGGCATTTAAGTAAAGCATTCCACACAGGCAACAATTTCTCCAAAATCATTGCATTTCTAAAACCTGAGGGAATTTAGAGTTAGTTATGTAGGCTTAGTATTTAGTTAGTATTAAACAGGCTTAGTTAGTTTTATATTGCAGTATTGAAGTATCCAAATTTCTGTTCTCCTGTATTACAATTTGGAGGAAGGATATTCTGCCACAGAAAAGTTAATTTTTTTCTTAAAAAAGTTGATTTTTAAAAGAAATGAAACTAAAATGGGTTCTTTTCAGCTCTGAAATTTTGGGTTCAAAGAATTCATTTGACCCTCCCTATAATCCTCTGTGGGAAAGGGTGCAAATGTTTCTGTTATCATTGCCATTTTATGGATGAGGAAGCTGAGGCTTTGTGAAATGAAGTGGCTTACCCATAGTCACATAGCTAATAAGTGATTGAGGAATAATTTGAGTTAACGGTTTTCTAAATCCCAGCCCGACCTCTCTTTTTTATTATGCCACATTGTCCACGTGGAATAAACAAGAAATATTTTACAGTGGTAAATATGTATCTCATGTGTCAGCATCAATGAAGGACTGAATTGGTTCTATAGCAATGAACATGGAAAGGAGAAAACAGGTGTGAGAAATCATAGAGTGTTAAAATCTTTACTTTTCAACATTTAGGTACTTCATTGGGATTTTAATACAAGAAAGTAGAATCATAAATTGAAAGCTTGTGGTGGTGGAGATGGACAATAGCCTTAGAAACCACCTCATCTGATCTCCTGATTTATAGGAAAGGAACTTGAGCCTGAAAGATTAAGTGATATACTCACAGTCACACAACCAACAAGGCAGCTATCATTAAAATATACACCACAAAAATATACACCAAAAAAAACTGGTAAAAACCAGAACATAACAAGGGCACAAGATGTACACAGAACTCAATATGAGATTACTGAGATTAGGCAGATCATAGAAGGGAACATGGAAAGGGAAACTTTTGAATCAGATCTTGAAGGATGGATAAGATTTAGGCAAGCGGAAATGACTAGGGGAATGAAATTTGGTAGGCAAAGGGAAGCCATCAGAGTTTTCTTTTTAAAAAGTAGTGATCAGATCTCCACATTAGGAAGATTTTGAATTATGCATGAATTTAATTTAGGTAAGTTATCTGAATTCCTCATTACTACAGATCATCCAACCAAACCACCATTGCACCTGAAGTAGGAAAATTTTGATAGACACCTTGCCTGACTTTACCTCCCCCAACCACTTTAGACATTTAAGGAGGATAACCTAAATCCAGCTGCTTCACCTAGTTCAGGATATTGCACAAAGATGACTCAGGAAAAGGGATGATCTTCCATTACTTTGCATATATTTAATTTTTCCTTGTATGAGCAGCAGTTGTTGGCCTGATAGAATGAAGGCTCCTTGAAGACTGGGACTGTTTCATTTTTGTTTTTGCATACCCAGCACCTAAAGTGATACTGTACTCAAGGAATGCTTATTGATTCGTTTATTCTGTGAAAACATGCAGTCCACTTTCTCCTTTGTCTGCTTCTCCGTAGGGTTGTCTTAGTGTATAGCTAATGAGGGGCACTGTGGTGTGGGAGAAAGAATGCTGAACTAATGCTTTCTGATCTTGCTATTTAGCCTTTTGTGCCTCAGTTTCTTCAATTGTAAAATGAGTTGGTACTTGCACTCCCTACCTAACTCTCAGAGTTGTTTTGAAGTAAGCTATTTGTAATCTTTGGGGGAGTTCTATATAATTTTAAGGAATATGAAAGCCTCCTTAATCTGCTAAATGAAGAAATACCTGAGAAGTTCAAAAAAACCAAATCATAGGAGGATCTGTATAAATGCTAAAGCCCCCTTTCCCAAGGATTAGGGACCTTTAATATCACCCAGCTGCCATTTCCCCCCTTTTTCCTCTCCTGCCACTAGTGAGGCTGCACCAGTCCTGAACCTTGACTTACACCTCAGATCTGAACTCCTCACTCCTTACCATCAATTCCTGGTCTTGTTTGACTCAGAGAGGAAGCCTATAAAAATTCACCTTGCTTCACACATGTTGGAAGCCTAAATCTATCCAGTGCTAGGGATGATTTTCTGTGTCCATTCTCTCTGCTCTCCTCTTCATTGTGTGATTATCTCCTCTCAAATAAAGCTAGCTTGTTTCCTGTGCAGCTGAGCCTCATGGGAGCTGTTGTCCAGGGAAGCGATTACTCATTCAGTAGCCACACCTATATCCCAGGTTTTTGACTTAGGGACTGTGGAAAGCAAGGTCCAAATCAGGGATCCTGTGCCACAACAATTGGGCTCCCCTTCATTTCTCAACATTAAGGCTGTGACTAAAGGACCTGATTCAGAACGATTGCCCCTCAGGCTTCTTCACCCTGCAAGCTAAAGGATGGTTAAAGGAAACAGTTGCCTGTATCCTGTACAGGATTTTGGTATTCTGAACCTCTTTGTATCTGTCTTAAGACAGAAGTTCTGGTAATTTTTAAGACTAGGTTAACACTGCAGTGGGATTAATGAGGAATGAACTCTGTTATGCCTTAGTTGTTGAACAAGGAGATAAGAAACAGAGAGATGGTTTTGATTTCTTAGAATGGTGTTATTTGAAGAATGAAGCCCTTCATTTCTAAGAATTACACCAAAAATATTGAACAAATTATAAGGTTTTTGTCAAGCTGTTTGATAATGTAGAGTCTCCTTAACCTGAAAAGATACACTCTTATTCAGTAATTGAGAAGTGTTCTGACAATGTATGTCTTCATTTTCTGGGTCAAGAGGATATGCATAAATTACCTAATGAACTTGCTGAAATTCCCCAAGAATTTTATTTGAAAAGTCATAGAATTCTACAGAAGGAATAGAAGAGTGAGGAGGAAAAAAGTAAATGTGATTCTGCATATTTTCAATCTGGGAAAAATTATTTTCCCCTATTTAGTAACAA
Organism: Phalanger gymnotis; assembly: GCA_028646595.1. Classification (NCBI taxonomy): domain Eukaryota; kingdom Metazoa; phylum Chordata; class Mammalia; order Diprotodontia; family Phalangeridae; genus Phalanger; species Phalanger gymnotis. Next base: position 218,125,792 of record CM053624.1, read on the forward strand.
ATCAATGTGTGATTTCTTCAATTTACTCTTAAAATTGATTCATTTTAATTCAACGAATTTTATTAAATACTTACTACATTCACAGCACTATGCCAGGCAAATGGAATACAGAAAGGAATCAGTCACTGTCCTTAAGGACCTTATAATCTGTTGGCAGTGGGGGTAGGGAATAGAATGGGGGTTGTGATAGGTAAATACAAAAAGCTATACAAATTATTTCAAGAGTTGGAAAATAATAGGGCATCTAGTGGTGCAGTGGATAGAGCACTGGTCTTAGAATCAGGAATACTCATCTTCAGGAGTTCAAATCTGGTTTCAGACATTTTCTGGCTGGGTGACCCTGGGCAAGTCACTTAACCTTATCTGCCTCAGTTTTCTCATCTGTAAAATTTATTGGAGAAGGAAATGGCAAATCACTCCAGTATCTTTGCCAAAAAAACCCCAAATGGCATTATGAAGAGTTGGACACAATTGAAACAAAAAGAATAACAAGAATTAGAGAAAACAAAAAGGAAAGAAGAAAATGAGTAAATTGACATAATTTGGAATAATAAATTCTCGAAAAAGTGAATCAACAGGCAAGTGAAGGAAACGTTGTTATTTTAAACATATTCAGCATTTTAAACATTGTCATATTTTGTGTTAAACAACTTTAAGCACGAGATCTTTTTGATTTCTTCATGGAAAAAAATACAGATAGCTTCGGGTTTGAAAATAACCATGCAGAAAATGTGTTTGAAGTGTTCTTTCTATAAGATATCGATTGGTAGTTCCAGTCTCCTGCCTTCTTCAAATCTTCATCTTGATGTTTTAAATACGATACTTTCAAACTTGGCATTATCTCTAGGTATAAAGAACACAACAATAGCCTAATACAAAGAAGTTAGAAATGTGGGTACAAAATAAAATGAGTAGAAACAGAGAATTTTGCAAGCTAATTTTTCTTAGTGTTGGAACAAACCAACAGAAAGAAAGAACATTTAATTACAGAGTAACAATTGAAGAAATCTAAAGAACTGGGAGACTTTCAAGTGAAGAAATCCAAGCTTACAACATGATAAGGAAAAAGAGGAAGAAAAAAACAAATAGTTTTGCAGAGGACCAGTCTATTGTGAACAAGGTAGTCATCATTCTTGGTATTTCCATGGCAAGTGAGATCCTATTTAAAATCATTTTAACACCATTTCAGGACCAGAACCAAGTAGGAAAATTGAAAAAAAATTCAAAGCAGTGAGGACAAAATTGAATGAATACATTGATTGCATAAGGATGGACAGCTTGGCTATTAAAAAATCCTATCCTTCAGCTTTGGAAGTAGTTTAACCAAAGTTAGTTACTGAAAAATATTTTTTGTTAGCATATAAGTTGTGTTTGGATAGTGTAGCATTGTGGATAGAGAGACAAACTCAGGAAGACTAGCTATGTGAGCTTGTATCCTCTACTTAATGTCTCAGTATTCCAGACAACTCTTTAGGACTGTAACTTGGAGAGAAGGTGCTGATTGATGATAATCTGCTTTGGAGAGGGAGTTTTCTCATTGGGTGCCCCCCTCACCCAATGCCTTCCTGCCACCTCTACAAATTTTTTGTTAGTTTTGACATCTTCCAAAGATAATTTGGAATAGTTATCTGGTTTTTTCAATTCTTCAGTTATCTACCAATGGGTAGATGAGATACCAAAAAGCTATTATCTAAAAGACATTTATTTTTATATATTATATGCTGGGGTTAGGGGGAGGAACAGCATACTTATTTTCCTAATCATGTTTGCTTTAGGATAATATTAACTTACTTATTTGGTGCCAATCTGTGTTGGTAAAGTTTCCTCAAAGGTAGTTCCTTATATCAAATAAAGTAAAAAGCCATTCTCCTCTGCCTTTCATCTCGCCTAAAACTAAACAAAACAAAACTCCATTGGCCATGAAATATGGGAGGATGTGGTGAATGTGGTGGATGACAAGAAGTCAGTTTGAGGTTAAATGGTGGTCATAAGATCATTGACAAAGTATGGCAATAGGTATCACAGACTTAGAACTGGAAGGCACTTTGTAGAGATTATTTTGTAGAACCGCCTCATTTAACAAATGCAGAAAGTAGGCTAGAGGAAGGGATGAAGTGACTTGTCCAGTATCCTGCAGCAGCTAGGTAGTAGTTTAACCAGGTTTCCAGGATTCAGTTTGCCTCCTTAATGAGAGTGAACTGCATCAGCAAATGATACAAAGTTAATGTCTCAAATTTATAAGAAAGGTTTGTTGAGCCATTTTTTAAAGAGGTAGATCTTACATAGTATTCCTCCTTCCCCCCAGGCCTTTTATTCTTGTTTCTCCTTCTTTTATCTAAACTATGGCATCTTCATACCCAATGCCAATTTCTTTGGATGGGACTAGATCTGTGATTTCATTGGCATAGGGAAAACTCCTAACCAGGAAACTCCTACCCATGCAACATCTCAGCAACCAATAGTTTTTGTCTCAGGGCCCCAGGCAGGGGCAGCTTCTTCAGGGTTACAGATTTAGGGGGGGACTTCTTGATTCTGAGGCAGGCCTGCTATACATCAGGCCAGATTGCCTCTTTGTTACAGGATCTTGGAAAGCAACGATTATAAGGCTGAAGTGTATAGTTGCCAAAACTTACCTGGAAAAGCTTGACTCTGTTAGGAAAAACAAGAGGTAAAAAGACTGAAAATTGTATGGTTCTTTTTATTTTTGTTGTTACCAAAAATAAAAAGTAAAACAAATAAACTGATTTCATCAGCAATCAGACAGATTTTTTTAAAATGGATTTTTATTTATATAGTTTACTAGGTTTTTATATCCTTTAGATCAGGGCTGTCCAAAATGAGGCCCATGGCGTGATTTATGCGGCCTGCCTACAAGCATAGAAATTTACATAAATGCTTTAGTAAAGGAAGCATAGCTACAGCAGAGCTCTCATTGAAATGGCAAATCAAAATATATTGCCTATTGTTTCAATAAAAACCTAAGGTTGGACAGCCCTGCTTTAGAATGTTCCTTTCCCCACCTTCCCAGAGAGCCATCTCTTATAAGAGATTTTTTTTCAAAGAGGAAGAGAAAAAAAAATCAGAAATCCATTTTTTATTACCCATATTGCTTGATTAACCAAGTCTTAATTAGCCACTCCACATCCCTTAACCATGCCAAAACACTTGCTATACAACTCAGAACGACCCTTAGTCATAGGATGCACATCCCTTGCACCCACCTTATTGTTGTTGTTCAGTTGTGTGCGACTCTTCGTGATGGATCATACTGTCCATGGGGTTTTCTTGGCAAAGATACTGGAATGGTATCTTCCATTTTCCAGTGGATTAACGCAAACAGAGGCTAAATGACATGCCCATGGTCACACAACTAGTAAGTGTCTGAGGCTATATTTGAACTCAGGTCTTCCTGACTCTAAGACTGCCATTCTATTCACTGAGCCAACTCACTGCTTCTACACCTACCTAAGAAAGTGCTATTCATGATCCACTGAGCAGAGTCATCATGATCCAGTCAGCTTACCTTAAGGATCATAGGATCAGTGATCTAAAGTTGAGGGAGCCTTCAGAAGCAATCTCATCCAACCTCCTCCTTTTACAGATGAGGAAGTGGAGCCTCAGGAGATTGAGCAGTTTACCAAAGGTCACTCAGGTGGTAAGAATCAGAAGCAGCATTCAAACCTAGGTCTTCTTATTCTGTTGTACAATGCAATTTCCTCAATGTGCAGAAAGTTATAGGGTAGAAAATAGTAATAGTTAATAAAGCTAGCATCTGTATGGTGCTACAAGGTTTGCAAAGCACTTTACAAATATTGTCTCATTGGATCCTTACAATCACCCTGGGAAGAAGGTACAATTACTATCCCCATTTACAGATGAGAAAACTGAGGCAAAGAGAAGTTAAGTGGCTTGCCTAAAATCATGTACCTTGTAACTATCTGAGGATGGAGTGGAACTCAGGTCTTCCTGTCTCCCAGTCCAGCGATCTATCCACTCCCAACAGCTAGCTCCTCGACATATACCCCTCTATCACCTAGCGTTCTTTCAGTATCCTCCTGTATGTACTTAGGATTAAAATAGTAATTATTTGCATAAAATGTGTGATGATTCATTATTCACTTTTTTAGTTGCATGACTTTTATGTCTGTTTAATGTTGCATACTCTAAGACAAGGATTCTTAACCTGGGCTCCATGAACTTTTTTTGTTGTTGTTTTAAATTTCGATCATTGTATTTAAGCATAATTGATTTTATTTGCAATCCTCTGTGTTTTATGCATTAAAAATGCAATTCTGAGAGTTCCATAGATTTCATCAGACTGCCAAAGGTGTCCATGACATAAAAGGGTTAAGAACCATGACTCTAAGAGACCTAAGTTTGTTTGACTCATTTATTTTCACTGAACCTGCCATCTTGAGCCAGTATTCTTAATCACTGCACATATGCTTAAATGAAGTCATATACCTGGGTCCTGATTATGGAGAAGGCTTCTATAGATTGTAATTTCCTACTGTAAGTTTGAAGGAGACATTTTGCCCTCTATAGAAACCCTCAAAGGTTTTCCTTCCAGAGGGAAAGTCTTTTCCCTGACTCTTACTTTTAGAGCATTTGAACTCATAGTTGTTCATTTTTTCCTCTTTTACTATGTTAGGGGATTATTCTCCACCAATGTGAGGATGTTTGGGTGCTGCTAAGAGATTCTGCATTCATTCAGCTTCAGCCCAAGATAATTAAAATGGATGTCTCAGAAATTGATCCGCTCACAGGATGCATGGCTTCAGGGTTGGAAGACTAGAAACCAAAGGCCCTTTGTTCAAGTAAAGGAATCCAGCTTGTACCAAAAGGAAAATATTAACCTTCTGGAGCTTCAAACCATTTTCTCAGACCTTCCAGCATTCCAGTGACATGAGAAAGGAAACCATGTCTTTGTAGTGAGGGATAGCGTCATAGTAAGGGAATACTATGATCGAGCGCAGGACCGTGAGGAATTTTCATTACTAGAGGCCAGTTAAGAATTCTTTCTTCCAACCTTCAAACTTTCCACAACCTTATATTTAAATAATAAGCATTCTAGGTTAAAGCTATGTTGGCTCTGCATAGAAAAACAAAATGTAGGATCATGAAAGGAAAGGTCATGTGGTACAGATCAAGGAATGAAGAAATACAATATTATGTGTATCTCATGGTGAATGGGTGCTCCCCTGTGTACCCAACCCTTTCCCTAGCCATAATCCTAATTTGGTTTAATTATATCTGAGTGACATTTTGGAAACTAGCACATCAGTCATTTTCGGTAGGATTTGAAAGTGGATTCAGTCAGTCGAATACCATTAAGTGCCGTTTATGTGTCAAGTGTTGTGAAGAAGCTTAAGGGAAGGAAACGAGGCATTTATTAATCACCTACTATGTGCCAGCCAGGCACTGTGTTAAGAGTTTTACAAATATTATCTCATTTGATACTCACAACAACTCTGTGAGGCAGGTGTTATTATAATCTGCATTTTACAATTGAGGAGGCAGACAAAGGTTAAGTGACTTGCCCAGGTTCATACAGCTAGTAGATAGCTGAGGCCAGATGTGAGAAAACACACACAAAGTCTTATTACCACAATTGTTAGACCATTTTATGTGATTTGTTCCTTCCTGTCTACTTACACTGTTACCACTGTATTTCAGGTCTTCATCACCTCTCACTGGACTATTATAAAAGCCTCTTAACTAGTCTTCACAGGCTCTTCTGCTTTCTAATCCATTCTTCACACAGTTTGACAAAATAATCATAATACACAGGACAAACCGTGGCTCTCCCTGCTCAAAAACTTCCAGTGACTCCCTGTTTCCTATTGGGTAAAGTACAAATTTTCAGGTCCTTTGAAATCTGACTGTAGCCTATCTTTCTATCCTTATATTTCCTCTTCCCTTTCACAAATTCAACATTCTAACCAAATTAGGCTTCCTTGATTGAGCACTGTGTTCTCTTTCCTTCAGCCATTTTTATAGGATATCCCCCATGCCTACACTGCACACTATCTTTGTGTAAACCTGTTGAAATTCTTCTCTTTATTGAAGGCCCAGATTAGGTGCCACTTTTTCCATGAAGCCTTCTACTAACATTTTAACTGAAAGTAATCATTCCGTCCTTAATTTTCCCTAAAATATTTTGTCAGGTTTTCTTCCATCATGTTCTATCCTATGGCATACATGTATGTATTTTACCTGCTCTTCCCTAGCCGTTAGAGTATAAGTTCCTTGTTTTTTATCTTTGCATCATAAGCACCTGGCACATTATTTTTTTAAAATTTATTTTATTTTCAATTCATAGAACAAAACAAGCATTTCCATAACAGTTGTACATGAAACTGCAAATCTACCATGTACAACTTGGTATTCCCTCCAAATATACAATAAAGTTATCATGTATATTTCTTTTTTCCTCCCCTTCCCCTGCCCTAGAGATGGCTACTATTAGACACAAACATATATATATGTATATATATAAACATATATGTATGTATGTGTATGTGTATAAATTTATTCTATACATACTTCTATTTATCAGTTCTCTGGATTCAGATAGCTTCTTTCTTCCTATGTCCTTTATTTTTATCTGTGTATTTATAATAGTCAAAATGACAGTATTTTGATATAGGATGCATTTAATAAGTGTTTAATGTTTGTACTCAAGAGTTTTAGAAAAATCTGAGTGGAAAAAGTGTTGATTTCACAGATTGATGGGCTAATATTACAGAGAAGCTAAGCTTTAGCACAGCAGTGATACTTGGCTTAAAGGAACACCAGATTTTCACATTAAAAATGTGAAATATGTTGAGTCCCGTATACATCACAGGATCGTTATGAAGATAAAATGAGCTAGTATTTAAGCCCTTAAGTACAGTGACACTTAGTAGGTGCTTAATAAATGCTTGCTCCCTTCCCTGTTCTCTTCAGTCAGTCAACCAACAAGCGTTTATTAAGTGCTTACTACACATAGAGTGCTATGCTAAGCACTGGGGATGCAAAGAAAGATTAAAAAGAAAAACCAATCTGTGCTCCCAAGGAGCTCACAGTTTAATGGGGAAGACAACATGCAAACAACTCTGTACAAACAAGATCTACACAGGATAAGCGGAGATAATCACAGAGGGAAGGTGCTAGCATCAAGTTAAGGGGAATCATGAAAGGCTGCATGTAGAAGACAGGATTTTAGCTGGTGTTTGAAAAGACTGAAATAGAGGGAAATTCATTAAGCTGTCTTCAATTTGAAGTGAACTTTTCATATTTTCATTAGTTGAACTTTTATTTCATGAATTGATTCAGTATCATTTTACCTCCCAGGCTTTCCATGAATATGCTATAAATATTTACAATTTGAATATGAGTTGTCAAGCCATATTTAATCGTGGTTATTTATGAAGTGTCCTTTGCTATCATACATGGGATTAGAAGTCACATTCCCATCCAGAGAGTAGCTTCAGCATTCTACTCTATTTTCTTTTTCTTACCAACAGTCTTATTATGGGTCTTGAAAGCTTTATGTTAACAAGCAAACAAACCAACTGCTGCAGAGTTTGATCCTTCCCCAAAGTGCTAGTGAACATACTGACTTTTGCATCTGCAATGCCTGCTACTGTATCTTTTTTAAGTCCTTTATCTAGAGACTTTATGTTTGCCTAGTACAGTTAGAAGAAAATATAAAGCCTCATCTAGCAGAAATAAAGCAATGGACAAAAATAATGTCTAATACAATTGAGCATGTGGCTTGGAGCTCTGGTTATCGCTTTTTCAGCTAGGGATTTATTTGTTCTCATTAGGGGTTATTGTGGAATGGCTGCTGAAATAATGTTAGGCTGAACTGGGGTGGTGAAAAGAGTACTTTCTGGGCTTAGAATCAGGAATCTCAAGTCTAATCCTGTCCCTCTCTCCCAACCTCCAGTTGAGAGGCGTCATGGCAGCTGAGAGTGAGGAATCTAGATTCTAATCCTGTCCCTCTCCCCCACCTCCAATGAAATGGTATCATGGCAGAACATGGATAGAGAAGGCCTTCGTTCAAGTCCCTCATCTGATACATAACTCTCTAAAATTAAATTATAGAAGAGGTGCCAGCATTCATTGGTTAAGCCAGTTTTCTCGTAGAAGTCCCTATACCAATGAAACAAGAGTTTGGAGCCTCACAAGTGAACTGGGTGTGTTTGGCAAATTATGAACTTCCCTGGGCATCCATTCCCTCATCTGTATAAAATAGTAGTGTTGTACTCTATAATCTTTCCTATCTTTTCTTGCACTAAAATTCTTTTGGAGGCCTTTCATAGTGCTAATTGCTACTCCTAGACCCTCTAAGCTAGTTTGTTGTTGTTGTTCAGTCCTTTCAGTTGTGTATGATTTTTGTGGCCCCATTTGGGGTTCTCTTGGCAAAGATACTGGAGTAGTTTGCCATTTCCTTCTCCAGCTCATTTTACAGATGAAGAAACTGAAGCAAACAGGGTTAAATGACTTGTCCAGGGTCACACAGCTAGTAAGTTTCTGGTGCCAGATTTGGATTCAGAAAGATGATTCTTCCTGACTCCAGGCCTGACACTCTATCTACTGTACCACCTAGCTGCCCCTCAAGCTATTTTAACATCCTGTAATGTAATGGTGGACATATATTTTAGAAAAAATGCAATTCCTGTTTTCAAAAGACTAACAGTCTAATAAGGGGATCAAGACGCTTCAACAAGCATTTATTAAGTTCCTATTATGTGTCAGTCACTGTGCTGCGTTCTGGGAATGCAAAGTAAAGCAAACACAGTCCTTGTCTTCAAGGAGCTCACAGTCTAATTGAGGAGACGATATGCTAACAACTATGTTCAACAAAATGTATGTACTGAGTAAATTGGAGATAATCTCAGAGTGAAGGAACTAACATTAAAGAGGATTGGGAAAGTCTTCTTAGAAGGTGGGATTTTAGCTAAGACTTGAAGGAAGCCAGGAAACAGAGATGAGGAGGGAGCATTCCAATAGTGGGGGACAGCCATTAAAAATGCCTAGATTCAGGAGATGGAGGAATAGCAGGAAGGTCAGTGTCACTGAATCATGGAAGACATAGAAGGAGATTAGGTATAAGAAGAATGGAAAGATAGGAAGGGGGCAGGCTTTTAAATCCGTATTTGATCCTCATAGTGATAGGGACCCATTGGAGTTTATTGAATGGGAGCAGAGAGTGACATGGTTAGACACGAACTTTAGGAGGATCATTTGGGTAGGTAAATTGAGGCTGGGGAGAGTGGGGAGAGACTCGAGGTAAGGAGACCAATCGGAAGGTTATTCTAATAGTCTAGGCATGAGGTCACGAGGCCTTCACCAGTGTGGTGATAACAATGAGGTAGTTAGGTAATGAATATAATTTTGTTAAGCTGGATGTGTATCTACCCTCCCTTACCACCCCCACCCCCACCCCCAACAAATGAAACAATTCAAAAAGCCTCAGGAAAGTTTAGGAAGTGATGCTGATGAGAGGCCGAATAGTGGTCTTCTGCTTGACCTTCTGTATCACACACTCTTAAATCAGCGTGATGTCAGAGTGAATCTGTTTCCTGAAGTCCTAATGATACTAGCGATGGTGGCTCTTCTCTTTCTCAGCATTCGCCATCACGGCACTTGAGCAGTTCAGGGGGAAAAATAATGAAAATGTTGCTATTACTGGTCTCACATTTGGCGCATCGTTTCTTTTCTTGGATATTTTTATGGAAGAAAAGAGAGATGAGCTCCCATTGACTAGAAAGACACCGGGGTCCTCCAAACATTGCTTCGTGTGCAGTTCAGCTGCACAAATTAGAAAGAAAAAAAGGCAAAATGTTTGAGCACATGGAAATTCTGTTACAAGCTTTCTCTTTTTAATGAAATACAGCTGTCTCTCTTGGTGATGACATGAATATTCCCTGATGTCAACAACAAGAAAAAGATAAAACTAGCTGGACTTTTCAAGATCTCTTGATAGGGGGCCAAGGAGATAAGGAAATGGAATCCTCTGTTTTGTGCTTTCCAAACAAAAATAGAAACATGGCTTTTACATCTTTTCATTAAGTGGCATACAAATCACTCATTTTCAGTTTATTGCTATGGTTTGAATACTAAGCAGCAGTACATTCTCTATGAGGCATTGTGAGGCAAAGGTAAGCAGTCTATGTAAGGCAGAGTTTGTTACAATGAGTTGTGCCCTTCTTCTTTGGGGAGATGAGATCCACTGGTTTGCAGTAAGTTTCAAGTGAAGCTTTATGCCAGTGGCAAGGATCAGGTTAGTGTCCAATATAAGGTGTCTTGTAATTGTTATGCTGTGGTCCGTTATTCTATCACTGCTCCTGTCATCTGGGTTGACTCTATTCCCTTTGGTTTGATGACTGTAGTAAAGTACTGAGCAAAGTTTATTATCTCTTCAAACATAGGCAGATTAAATACTGTAAGAGGATTACTTTGCTTAATAAAACATTCACAGATGAACTGTCTATTCATGAGCTTTTTTTTTCTCTCTAAGAAATGAAAAAGATCAGCTGACGTGCTTGGGTGTGCAGGCGTTGACTGGCAAAGGTTTCTGCAGACGATAATGCCTTCATAGAGTGTCAGATTGGGAAGGGACTTTTAGACTTCATTTCATCTAAATTCCTCTTTTTACAGGGTGAAAGACAGGTCAAGTAGGTCTTACCTTATAGTCTCAATCATGCTATCATCCTGGTATTGAATTAAAATTTCACCATCTCAAAAAGGAGGTGGAGGAGTATAGTGTTTTTGAAATGTGGATAATAATGAAGGAAAGCTACAAGTACAAGAAACTGCTTTGGTACCTTCCAGTACAAGCCCCCGCCTCCTGCCAAATGTCAAGACTTTAAGGTCCCTGGGGGCTAATACCATGTTTTACTAACTTTGTATCTCACTCAGAGTCTGGCACATCTGGGATTACATATAATGAGTACATAATAAATATTTATTGAATGAATGAAATCTCTGCCCTTTCAAAGCATGCAAATCCTTTTTTTGCAGATAAAAAAGCAAAATAAGTATATATCCTCATGAGTAATTTTTCTTTTGTTTATATATTTTCAAAATTCATTTTATATTGTTGTTGTAGCTCAAGGCAAAATAACTTGGAGAGTATAACTACTCATTTTGGGATTATTGTAACTGCATATACAATACCTTCTAAGCTTTCCCCTTTGGAGAGTTTTTGTCATTGTTGATGGTGTGTCTTGCCAGTCTAGTTTTTTAGATGAGTCATTCCCATGAAATCTAATATTTTGCTAACGTTCATAATTTATTGATAGACTTCTTAGATGTTGACATGAATTATTTAACAATAAAAAACAGCTAACCAAACTGTTGTGAAGAATGATCAGGTGGTACATTTTCTGCATTTCGAGACTCCATTTCCTGATGGAGTAGTCAGTGGCCGTTTTAGCCACTGGAATATTTAGCCTAAGGAATCACCTTAGTGGCAACTATGTCAGCCTAAAATGTCATTACTGCCTTTTATATAAGTCCTTTTGAAGTTTTAATCTCAAAATGTTTTGTGGTGATATGAAATTGAAGTAGTAAGTATGAAAGCCCTTAGGGAAAAAAAGATGCTGTAGAAACGAGGCGGTATGATTATTCTTCCTTCTTAACAGTTCTTCCTCATACTTATTTATGTATATAAGAATTGTTCTTTTATGGCTAATTTTCTGTTAATTTGAGACACAGCCTATTACAGGCCCATAGATTTAGCCCTGAAAGGGACCTTAGAAGCCATTATGTCCCTATTTTATAGAAGAGAAGAATTAATAAATGTCTGAAGTGGGTTTTGAACCCTGGTCTTTCCAACTCCAAGTCCAATGCCTGTAAGAGCCCACAGTGGGACCATAGAAGGTAAAGAATTAATAGAAATACAGGGGCCTAGAGTCATGGATCAGAATCAGAATGCAATGTTGTTTCCATACATGGAGAGTCCGGAGCTAAAGAGCAAGAGCCGAGGATGGCAAATGGATTGGAACAGATATCATCACATAGGCTGGGCTGAGGTGAAATGAGTGAGCAGCTGAGAATGCAGATGAGACCAAGCAGAGAATCAGGACAGGGGCCAATAATCAGGGATGAGAGAGTCAGTCAGGTATGTCCAAGATTCAGGTAGACGTGAGAAAATGCCTTTCCCAAGTGTATCCATTGTCTATGGGAACTTCTTTTTGTTTTGAGTTGTAGTGTCTTGACCATGATCCTTTTGAAGTTTTAATCTCAAAATGTTTTGTGAAACTAATACCAAGTGCTGATATGAAATTAAAGTAATAAGTATGAAAGCCCTTAGGAAAAAAAAAAGATGCTGTAGAAACGAGGCAGTATGATTATCCTTGCTTCTTAACATTTCTTCCTCATAATGAGTTATGTTGTACTTGTTAGCTTGAATATGTGCGTGAGATTAATGTATGTAAGAATTGCAACCTAGAGCTACGAGCTTGCCCAGGAAGAATCTGGAAATATATAGGAAAAACTCCTTAGCCAAAAGTGCATTGTTCGAAGTTAGTTCATTCTATTCTCAGATTTTCAGAACTCAGTTCATTATTAACCCTTTAATAGTTAAATGGTGTGTAACATGAAATAAAATTCTTATACAAATATGAAAACTGGATACATTCCCTACCTAAACTGATCCTCAGTGTGAAATACCCTTCTTCTGGAACAGAGATAAATCAAATATGCAAATACCGACAAAGCTTCTCCCTCTTAACAAATAGGAAAGTGGACGCACTGAAGTTTTATCTACCTGTTGCCACCTTTGCAGTGAAAAACACACATATATAGGACCACTGGGAGTAGTGGTTTATAGAGGATAGTTTAAGCTAAGGTTGGGCTTTCTGAAAGCTGAGTGTTACCAAGGAGATCCATCTGCGGGAAGGGGGTGCTAAGGGTTGAGGGCAGGGTGTTCTGACAAGAGAGGTGCAGGAAGTGATATTGGGAAGCTGGAGCCAAAGAGTCAGACAGGGAGGAATTACTGGTAATACGTATGAGCTCACACTGCCTCTGAGTTCTCATATGCAAGGTCCTGGGGCCTATGGCCTATTCTAATGAGCAGGCTCTGCCTCTGATAAGCCTTTACACATGTGATGAAAGTGGGGCTGCAATATCAGGTCAAACAGATGGACAATCGACCCAGATTTAATTGATAATACCCTCTCCCCCATCACTGAATACACTTTATATCAGACATATATATTGTAGAAGTGTTTGGAATGTTGAAGAAAATATGATTTAGGAAACTTTGTAAGGTAAGATGACTTTTTCTTGATGCATTTGGACCTCTTAAACCTGATGGATAATGTCATACACTGCCTCTGCCTTCTTTCCCACAGTTTTCAGTCATAGAATTATGTTAACCATAGAAGAGAACCTCAAGGTCATTATTAGGTCCAACCTCCCTCCTGTTGCTGGAATTATAACATCAGAGGGTCTAGAAAAGCTAGGACATTAGAGATCATCTGGGCCAACTCTTTCATTTTACTTAGGAAAACCCTGAGGTCCCTCTACATCAGGGCTTCTTAACCTTTTATGTATCATGGCAGCATCCTTTGGCAGTTTGGATAAGTTTAATACTATTGTGGTTTGTTGTTTACATTCATAATTGAAGGAAATATGAGAGAAATGATTATTAATAACCAATGATTTGGGGAAATCCAGAGTCCCCCTTCTTCTATAGTCTTCATTTCAAAGTTCAGTCTCTTAAAGGACTTTACCGATAATCAGTGGTGGGATTCAAACAAATTAACAGTTAGTTCTCCGCAGAACTGAGCTGAGGCCCCACCGCTGATGTGGCGGGCACATGTCCTACCCCCTAAAATTAGGTACCAGTTCTGCCAAACTGGTTGGTGCCAACAACCTATTGAATCCCACCACTGCTTATGATAAGATTAAATTAACTCTCCTTAGTCTTGTTCAGATCTCACCCAATCTTCTACCTAGGTTTAGATGAAAATAAATTCTTTGAATAGATTGCCCAAAGCTGGGGTTAACTTAAAAGTAAATGACACAATCAAAGGTCATTAGAAGAGAACCAGTTCTCATTCAGCCAGCCAAGATGCCAAAAGGGAAGAAGGCCAAGGGGAAGAAGGTGGCTCCAGCCCCTGCTGTAGTAAAGAAGCAGGAGGCCAAGAAAGTGGTCAATCCTTTGTTTGAGAAGCGGCCCAAGAACTTTGGCATCGGTCAGGACATCCAGCCCAAAAGGGACCTTACTCGATTTGTCAAATGGCCTCGGTACATTAGACTGCAGCGTCAAAGGTCTATTCTTTACAAGCGTTTGAAAGTTCCACCAGCAATTAACCAGTTCACCCAGGCTCTGGATCGTCAGACAGCTACTCAACTGCTGAAACTGGCTCATAAGTATGGACCTGAGACAAAGCAAGATAAGAAACAAAGGCTTCTGGCTCAATCTGAACAAAAGGCTGCAGGCAAAGGAGATCTCCCCACTAAGAGACCACCTGTTCTGAGAGCAGGTGTTAACACTGTTGCTACCCTGGTAGAAAACAAGAAAGCACAGTTGGTAGTGATTGCACATGACGTGGACCCCATTGAGCTAGTGGTCTTCCTACCTGCCTTGTGCCGATTATCAAAGGTAAAGCCAGACTGGGTCACTTAGTTCATAGAAAGACCTGCATAAGCATTGCCTTCACACAGGTTAATCCTGAAGATAAGGGAGCCCTGGCTAAGCTGGTAGAAGCCATCAAAACCAATTACAGTGACAGATACAATGAGATCCGTTGTCACTGGGGTGGCAATGTTCTGGGTCCAAAATCGGTGGCTCGTATTGCCAAGCTGGAAAAGGCAAAAGCTAAGGAACTTGCAACCAAATTGGGTTAAATGTATATTTGATTTTTCCCTACATAAAAATAAAAATTTAAACAAAAAAAAGAAGAGAACCAGCTCCTCATTGTAATATTCATTGTCTCATTAATTATTAACCAATCAAAGTTGATTGCCACTCTCAGGAATATCCCTCTCCCAAGGGCATATAACCCTTGAGACTGCCACTATCATCGTTTTTAACATTCAAGAGTGCTACTGACCTCTTTTTACAAAAATGCTGGCATTACCAATAAAATGACTAATTATCTGGAAATTATGTCTCTTCAACTTTTAAATGTCACAGGTGTTAAATTTCATTTAGAAGTTAACGAAAATAAGCGTGTATTTTTGTTTCCGTCCAAACTCGTAGAACCCCTGAAATTTATCCACAAATCCCTGGTTAGAAACTTTTGCTCTATATTTTTCCCACTGGTTGGTTAGTGGGAATACAATATGCTGTATGTAATAGAAGGAGCATAGGACATGGTATCCAAAGACCTGGGTTCAAATCCAGCTTCTATTTACTACCTGTATAACCATAGGTAAATCACTTAACCTCTGTGGACCTAACTTTCTTCATCTATAAAGTGAGGAGGTTGGACGTGATCTCTAAGGCCTATCCAGCTGTAAACCTATGAACTTGTGTGTGAGGAAGTCCTTCAATGATGGCTTCTGTTAGGGCTCTGCAACTGGAATCCTTCTAGTGATAGGGAGCTCAATACTTTATGAAGCATCCCATTCTTTGTTGGATAGATGTAATGTTTTGCAAAATTCTTCCTTATACTGATGCAGAATCTGCTTCTCCATGACCCGCAGGTCCTGCTTCTGAAATAATAAAGAGCAGGTCAGTTCTCTGCATTTTCCATATGGCAAGCTGGATATTTGAAGAAATGTCTCCTGTCTCCCCTTAGTTAAGTCAACGAGAAGTCATTAAGCGCCTAGTATGTGCCAGGTACTAGGGATATAAGCACAGTCTCTGACCTCATGCCCTTCCTGTATAATTCAAGACATTTTCTTGATTCTGAAGTATTAATGATTACCTTGTGGTATAGCTGTGGACATTCTAGTTTTTGGTAGGAAAAGTAGGTTATGTTTTTTCTTTAGGGGCTTTCTGTAACATTCAAGCTGTGAAAAACCATGGAATTTGTGTGTACGTGGAGTGCAGTGAGTGGAGATTTTGTTGTTATTAAAAAACTATGTAAGACACCAACAAACTATTTAACAAGTTGTTTAACAAATGACATGAGAAAATACCATTAGGAGCATAAAACTACCAAAATTTTGTGTGTCTAGAACAGGTCTGTCCAACCTTAGGTTATCTTAGGGCCGCATTAAAATAAAATAATTATTTGACGGCTGCACCTAGAATAAAAAGTACAATACACTAATAGAAAGTGGGGGAATGCACATCATCAATATGACAGGCGAAGGTACGAAGCGTGAAAGCAAACACAAAACAAAAAAGCGACAATACAACAGCATAAAGGCAGGTGCATACTGACTAGTCTGCATCATATAAATGGAATGCATCCCACAGATCAATTGAAAATGCCATGCAATATGTTCCATCCGTAATACTGCTTAAAAACACCAAAGAAAATTATCATCAGTGGGATTATTTATTAGTGATAGAATTAAAAAATATAATACACATTCCATGCAAATTATTATTTTATTTTTTCTCAAGAAAATTAAAACCCACAGGCAGGGCCACATAAAATCGCACTGCAAGCCGCATGCAGCCAGCTGGCCATATTTTGGACAGTCCTGGTCTAGAATATATGTATGTGTGTGTGTATATATGTATGTATATACATATATATGTATGTATGTATGTATATATATGCTACTAGGTCTTTGTATTTTTAAGTTTTAGGCTGTAATGGCCTGTGCGTGTCTTTTGGTTTGGGTGACCATTAGTGGGACTTTTTGACTTTTAAATTACCAGAACCACTTTTAATATCTGAATTTTTATGGTAATAGAGGAAAAATATTAGTCACCTTATAATAGCCAACAAGTTCTGCTGAATCTGAGCCGCAAATAAATCTGAACAATATTACATCATTGCTCTTTTCTGACCAGCATGTACGTTGCCTAGATAATTCTTTTGTGGTCTTCAGAGGTACCTGGAACTGTTAAAGATGTTTTACATGCAAGTCATGGATACTTGGGAGGTAATGTTCTTCCTCTTCTGGTTTTCCCTCTACGATAGAGTGAATTGTTAATTGAAAATCTCACGACAAAGTCCACTTCATCCAGTAATTCGAAAACAACAGTAACCTACCAACCTAAATGTGTTTTGCCTTCTTTATTTTCAACGCCTTTTGTAGCAAAATAGATATTACAGTGTTTTAGCGGATAGTTAGGTTTTTAGAATATACTTAGCTATATTGTGCAAGTTTTCCTCTCTATTAGGTACATTATCACTAAAGAAATTTCTGTTATCTTATGATCTACAGAAGTCTCTGGTTTTCTAGACAAATAACCAATGTTTATAAAAGGTTTTGTGATTTTATTTAGTTTTTACTGTTTCCTTCTCCATTAGTGTAATTCTGGGCAGCAGGATGGTTGTCATCATCATCATTGTTAGCATTTATATTTATTATTATTTATGTATGATATATATATAACATAGATTTGTTATCATTTATATATTTTATAATTTATATAAATATATTACCTTTACACATGGTTTATATAGGTTTGCAAAGCACTTTGTGTTGTCTTGCTTGGTCCTCCCAACAACCCTGTGAAGTGCTATTATTATCTACATTGCATAAATGAAGAAATAAAGGCAGACAGCGATTACATAAATTGCCCAGGATCACACAGCTAACGTTGGAGGTAGGATTTGAACTCAGAACTTCCAGACCCAGCACTCTGTACACTGTGCCATTGTTGTTCTCTCTATGTGGTTCATCTGTTGGATTCATCCATTGTTTCAACTGAACATCTTTGTATTGATTAAAAAGTAACTAACTCTTCCTTTACCTGAGGCCTTCTAAATTTTTTCTTCTAAGAAAATCTGTAGGTTTGCTATCTTTTCTGTTTTACTTAAAAATCTAATCTTTTTGTTTCAGATGAAGTATTTTGTACTGCTGATATAGTTCAGATATGACTACTATGGAGAGGATGAGAATTTTTGGAAGAGGCTGTGACTCTCAAGCAGTTGTTGTCACTAGTTAGTGTCGGGCTTTTGCTTATCTTTCAGTTCAGTCAATAAGCAATCAACCAATAAACATTTATTAAGCACCTGCTATGTACCAGGTGCTGTGCTAAGCATTTGGGAGAAAAAAAACTGGCAAAGGACAGTCTTTCAAGGAGGTTACAATTTAATGGGGGGGGGGATAATATCCAAACAAATATACCCAAAGCAAGCTATAAACAGGATAAATAGGAAATAATAGATTGAAGGCACTGGAATTAAGAGGGATTAGAGAAGGTTTCTTATCTAAGGTGGGATTTTAGTTTGGATCTAAATGAAGTTGGGGTGGGGTCAATAGTCAGAGTTGAGAAGGGAGATCGATTCAGGCATGGGGGATAGCCAGAAAAAAAATGCCAGGAGTCAAGAGATGTCATGGAGGACAGCCAGAAAAAAAAATGCCAGGAGCCAAGAGATAGAGCAGCCAGGAGGCCAGTGTCACTGGATCTAAGAGTACATATGATAGAGTAAGGTATAAGAAGATTGGAAAGGTGGGAGGGAACTAGGTTAGGAAAGGCTTTGAATGCCAAACCGATTATTTTACATTTGCTCCTGGAAGCAATAAGGAGCCACTGGAATTTATTGAGTCGGGGGGAGGGTAAATGACATGATTGGCCATGTGTTTATCACTGTAATAGCTGAATGGAGAATGGATTGGAGTGGGGGGAGACTTGAGAAGCAGGCCATTTCAGTAATCCCAGTAAGAGATAAGGACCTGCATTAGAATAGTGGCAGTATTAGAGGTGAGAAGGGGACATATTTGAGAGATACTTAAAAGATGAAATAAATAATCATGGTAACAGCTTGGGTATGGGGAGGGTGAGTTGAAAGATAGTGAGGAATCCAGCATGACTCCTAGGTTATAGATTTTTTTATGTATTTTCCTTTGTTTCAATTTCGCAGTTTATTATGAACTTTGTTAGATTGTGAGCAAAAATTTAATTAGATCATCCATGGATTCCCTAGGGCAGCCATTTTTTTTTCTTAAAGGGATCCAGTTTCCATTTTATTTCCTAAATATGCAGCTCACCTAACCTAGGTAATTAAACACTGCTAAAAACTTGCTCCATAGTGTGAACATTTTTTTCCTCTTAATAAATTTAAGGCTCATTTTGAGCTTTCAAGAAAAGCCACATGAGGAACATTTGGAGGGCACCTTGACCTAGATTTCACATATAAAAATATCCAGATAAACAAACCCAGAGGGAGCAAGCAGAACCCAATGGTGAAAAATACAGGGCGGGATTGAAATTTTTAAAATCTGCCTTCAGTTTATTATAGAAAAAGCACTGTGGGGTAATGGAAAGGTCAGTAATTTATTAACTAAAAGACCTGAGTTTGAATCCAGTTCTGATGCTTACTAATTATGTGACTTTAGTTGGGCAATTCACTTTACCTCTCTGACTTTCAAAGTGCCTTCATCTGGAAAAATGGGGATAATAACATTTTTACTACTCACAGCGTTGTGAGGAATATCCTCTGTAAACCTTTTTAGCACTAATATAAATGTGAGTCATTGCTATTTACTTTCTGATCTTTTCTACCATCTAGAGGAAACCACTTTGTATCCTTTTTTTTTAAACTTCAATTCAATAATTTTTTTTCAAGTGCCTTTATTTACAAGGCACTGTGGGGGTATAAAAATGAGCAAGAAAGTATCTGTCCTCAACAAACTTACAGTCTAGTAGGAGGCAAAAGAGTAGTTTAAGGTTCTGATTCATGGTCACTACAAGAAAGTTTTTGACATTAACAAAGATAGTAAAGGCAGGAGGAGAGAGCTAGTTGTGGTGTTGGCACCATAGAGATATGATTACTTTGATTTTTAGCATGTTAAGTTTAGTGACATTCTCCTGGATGCTGGAGCTGCCCATCAGACAGTTAGAAAATGTGGACAAGAGCTCAGGAAGAAGGTTGGGGCTAGAGAATTGAGAGTCATCTGCATAAAGGTGATAGCTGGAGTCTTAGGGGTATGCAGAAGGTTTGTTATGACAGATCTTCTTTATACAACTACAAGATGATCTATCTGCAAGGCAGCATTTAATTTGTAAGCTTGTTCGCTTTTTGGAGATCATAGGATCATATGTCTAAAACTCAGAGACCATCTAGTCCAACCCTCTCATTTTACAGCTAAGGAAACTGAGCACCAGAGAGATTAAATTACCCATGGTCACACAGATGGTAAGCATCAGAGGTGTGATTTGAACCCAGGTCCTTAGTACAGAGTCAATGTCCATTTCATTTTACAACACCGAGTTGCATCCTTTGATGTGCTTGGAGATGAGTTGACAATTAATAACATGAAGGAGAAAACATTTTTAATTACTCTGTGACAAGCACTGTGCTAAACCCTTGGCTTACAAATATAAAAACAAGACTGCTGGAAAGTCAGTGAAGGATGGAAAGAGTATGTTTTTGGGTGCAAGACTGAAAAAAATTAGGGTGAAGCTGAGGCTGCAGACAACTAGGAAGTACAAAGTCGAGTGGTCAGGCATAACGTTTACAAATAACTTATATATTTACATAACAATTTATAGTTATCAACCACTTTCATGGACATCTCCAGCTTTCATTCTTAAACATTCTCCAACATTCATTCTTAAAACTAGAGGTGTCCTGGTAAATATTTAACAACCAGCTCTTAAAAATATGCTAGACACACTTTTACATTTAATCTGCACCATTAATATTTTCTCCATCACTTTCTTAAGTCTAGACTGGGGATTAGCAGGGGTCAGATCTGGCTCTTGCCTATCTTAGTAGGGCTTGTGAATGATTTGTGTATTTTTAAAACAATGGTTTATTGTATTTAAAAAAATGTAAAAATCACTCTTAGCTCAGAGAGCCTCACACACCATAGTTTGCCCATCTCTGGTCTAGACAATCGACAAAATAATCAAATATTGATTTCCTGGGTGGAAATGCTCACACTGAAAATTATCAAGCAGCTCTCAGGAGTAGGTCTGAGCTGGCTCCATTCTACTATTGCAAAAACCAAGCTGTGAGGTAGAAATGGCCGGTATCAATTATAGAGAAAAAGGCAGGCGCTCATTGAAGTTCATTGACTTCCTCAGTGTCTCCTAGATTGAAAATGAGAGAATTGCTCAGCAAGATTTAGCCTATAAATCCTACTTTCGTTGTATTAATAAGGAGGGTCTAAAAAGGTCATTGAGTAGGATAATACTTGAGACGATGTTCCCTGAAGACAACAGGGCTGACTACTGGGATAGCTGCTATTGGCCCCTAGTTTTTTTTAATCCAAAGTCTATATGTTTTCTTTTTTATTTCTCTTATTCCTTTTCCTTGATCCTTTTCTCTAGCCCCTTCTCCATTTAGAGAACTTGACTCTTACATTGTCAGCCAACTTTCAGGTGAATTCCATGGGAGACTTGGTGAGGGTGACAGAGTTCAAGGCAAATCTTGTTTATTTTATGGAAGATGATGAATAACATAGCATTCAAAAAATTCTTAAAACAAGAATCTTCAAATTATATTAGTTTAATATCTTTCACATTTAGATGCATTAAGCCTACTAATTCAGGATAGATGTTTGGTAGTTGGCATTTCCTTTCCAAACTAGTAGGAACTCTAGCTTCCAATCTCCTCTGAAGGCCTCTTCGAAATATCTCATCATGGCATAGGAATGACTGGCTTCTCCAAGGTCATGCCAGCAGAGCCCAAGATTTGGTAGATCCTGTCAAGGTAAATGGACTTTGAGGACATACCAAGTGATGGAGCAAACCAGCTTAGATTGGATAGACTTGCCAGGCATTCTAGTGGATAGGGGGGCCCACACCAACAAGAACCCAGAGCTTTCAAGTACTGAAGTAAGTATAGCTTTCAAAATCTTTTCCAAAGAGGATTTTGTTTTGGCCAATGACTTATGGTTCATATACGTGATTACAAAGGTCTAAAGGATTATTAAGACTTTGCTGATTGGTTTTTTCCTCCTGCTTGTTAGGGTTTTTGAGTGTGGTATTTTTTGTAGTGGTGTAGTAGGAAAGCCGAATTTATAATCTCAAATATAATCATGTATGTGTTTGAACGGTTCGAAATCGCAAGGTATGAGAGATTCTCTAAGTAGAACGCAACAAAACATTTATTTAGGCCCCACCGCAGCAGATCTGCGAACCAGCCTCCTCATTCTGACATCTTGACAAAAAGACTCCAGGCCCAGAAAGCCCGCCTCACAAAAGTAACCAGGAGGCCACAGAAAAACAAGGTAGTATTTAGCCAAATCATATTTACTGGGCTCAAGTCCTTGCTTGCACTCCTGGGTCTACACACGGGTCAGCTCTGCTTCCGCAGCTTCCTGCTTCGGCTTCCGCTTCCGTTGTAGTTGTCTCTTGGCTTGCTTTTCCTCACAGCTTCTGGCGTTCTCAAGCCCTGCCTCAAGGACCAGAGACCATTGGTTTCCGAGTTGGTCCCTCTTAAGCCATTAATCTACACCCACACAGGTTTCACACCTGATAGGGCTTTGGGCCTGGGGCTTAGCACTTAACAGCTGAAAGTACTTTCACTCAAAGTAAACAAAAGCCAAACTCCTGAAGTGCTAAGGAGCCCATTCTAAGGAGCCCATTTTGCTTTGCCCACACACTCCACCCCTATGTTCTAGGATACAGGTGGTGGCTTATGCAGTTGATTTCAGGGGGTATTGGGAAGGAAGGGATCTGATTTACTCTATAACATAGGTTCTTAATATTGTTTTTTTTGGCCATGGGCCCTTTTTGCAGTTTGATAAAGCCCTATGAATTCCTTCTTAGAATTATGTTTTTAAATGCATAAAATAAAATGCATAGGATTAGAAAGAAAATCAATTATATTGAAATAAAGAAGTAATTTTTCCCTTTAAGGTAAGAATCTTTAGAATATAATATTCATTTTCTAAAAATAGATTAGAAGCATGATGAATTAATAGGGAAAAGTATGTATATATGTGTGTGTATACATATATATGTGTGTGTGTGTATATATACATATATATGTATATATATGGAGAGAGAGAGAGAGAGAGAGAGAGAGAGAGAGAGAGAGAGAGAGAGAGGATCATCATAGACTTAGAGCTGTCAGGGACAGTCTTTAAGTTCAACCTTCTCATTTTACAAGTGAGGAAAGTGAGGCCCAGAGGTATTAAGGACTCTTTCTGGGTCACAGCTTTGACATAGCTAATAAGCGTCAGAGACAGGATTTGAATTCAGATCTTCCAATTCCAGGTCCAGAACTCTATCTAGTATACCACTACTGCCTTACACACACCCTTGGTGACTAGTTTCCTAGTAATTCCCTATTGAAGACATTCCTTCTACCATTCCAAAAGTGTTTCATCATGTCATGCATGTATATTCTCCTCATTCTCACTTCTTAGAGTCCTTCAAAACTCATTCCTATGTGAGATCTTTCCCCTGTTCTCTTTCCCGTTGTCAACATTCTCTTCCTCTTGACAATACTTTCTATTTCTTTATATACTTTACATTTAATTATCCTTACATATGTCTCCTCACCATCCCTATCCTAGTGGAATGGAAGGTCCTGGAAGGCAGGGACTGTTTCATCTTTGTCTTGGTCCCTGGTGCCTGACACAGGCGTTTGCACAGTAGCAGACATTTAAAACATTGGTTGAATTGAATTGAATTAAATAACTAACCCATTGTCAGCATCTGGATTTGAACTCAGATCTCCTGAACCTGAGGCCTCTTCATCACAATACTCTTTGATGTTGTTTCTCAGCATTCTTCTAACTGTCAGAGTCTATGACTGAGGAAGAGTATGTCTTTCCTCTCAGTAAACATCGAAATGGAGCCCCCCAGAATGATGCCTATTACATACATCACTGTCCTCTCTACTGAGCATTCATTTGGTAAAGGGCTGTTCCAGCTCATTCACATTCAGGTACAAGGATAACCCTCTCTATAGAGAAGATTTACGATTCAGAAATTTACCATGATGAAATTAGTCAAAGAGGGGGAACACCTGAAATATGGTCCCATACTCCTTTGCAGTAAAGAAACTTTCTTGGATATTTATATTCTGCTTTAGCAGCCAGCAGTCATACAGCTGTCATATTCTCTTCTCTTTGCATGCTGGGACAAAGAGAGAAGAAATGGACATAGGAATGTGCTTGAGAATCAGACAAGTGGGAGTGTACGACTGTGTTGCTAGTGACAGCCAAGGTCACAGCCAGCGTTCCAACACTCAGTGGCATCCTCGTTCTCTCCACCTGTCTGGCTCTCATTATCTATTGATGCTACAGATGTCTACCTTTAAATCCTGGTAAGCAGTCAGGGCTGGGGGGAGTGCCTGTCCTCACTTGTTCATTGCCTTACTGGTATGTCTAGCCTCACAAAGGCAGACACGGCTCCATTCACAAGTTTTCATTTTTAGCTATATGCAGATTACTTCCAAATCTGAGTCTCTGGTTCCAACCTTTCTCCTCAATTCCAATTTGCTTTGTTCTAGTACTTGGTCCACCAATGGACATCTCCATTGAGGAGTCAAGTACAAAGAACACTCACAATGAACTTCTATTAAGATATAACAATTTAGCATAATAATTCAACAAATATTTAATAAGAAACCACTGGGTGTGAGGCTTCGAACAGGATTCCAGAGATTCAAAGGCAGCAATCAAAACAATTTCTGCCTTCAGGGAGGTTACTGGGGAAAGGAGATATGAGCGATCTGCAATTCTTGTAATTTGAGCAGAGAGAAAACATTAACAGCTGGGAGTGACAGAGTTCAGGATTCATAGAGGAAGTGGAACTATGGCTCTGCTTTGAAAAGAGACGAGGATTCCAACAGGCAGAGATGAGAATGGAGTATTATTCCAGGAATGGTGGATGACTGCTGGAGCCATTAGTAAAGAGAAGGGAGATGGAGTGAAGAATTCTGAGCACAACTAGAAAACCAGCTTCACCAGATGGTAGCATTTATGAAGGGGAAATAAGCATGTGAAATAACACCAGGGAGGCAGGTTTTATTAGATGCTTGTGTGAGGAGTTTGAGTTTTATTCCAGAGGCATTGGGGAGTTATCGAAAGTATTTGAGACAAGAATGTAACATAGTTAGACTTAAGACTTAGGAAGATTTTTTTGATAGCTGTGTGGAGGAGATACTGGAGAAGACTACCAAGTTTAAAAGTCTGTGAATCTACCTATTCAGACTTATTTCCCGCTACATTATTTCGCTTAGACTCCAACTACACCTAGCTGCTTGCTGTTCTCCAACCATCTCATGTGTTTTGCCGCCTTTGTGCCTCTGCTCATGCTCTTCCTTTTCTGTAAGTACAGTTCCCTTTTCTCTCCTTATTAAAACCCTCCCTCTCTTTCAAGTCACAGAATTACACAATTTATGTCTGTCCTTGAGGTTCCCTCTCAGTCTTTAAATTCTGATTTTATGACAGCTGTGAAGGACCTCTGTACCCATTTAGTCCAAACCGTGCCCCCAGAGAAATATCCACAATAACATTGCCAACCCTGCCCGCAGTGGTGATTAGAGTTCTGAGTAGGTGCTCCAAACCTCAAACTCATGGCCTGAAATGGGCCACAGATAGGCTTTTGTGAACATTGTGCATTTAATCTCTCAGTGACAAGCCAGTGGTCAGTGATTTGAAGAAGAGAGAGAGAATGCATAACATGACCATATGTCAAGTTGATGTAGATCTGTTTCCTTTCCCTAAGTAAAGTAGTGCTTTGGAACTCTGTATAATGGGACCCTCTACAAAGTGCAATATTCATGTTCCCCATAGGCACTTATTGCAGCCTCGTGCATACTAGATGCTCAGTAAACACCCTTTAATAATGAAACATGACCAAGGAAGACCTTTTTGGGGGAAAAGTAACTTACTGAGAGTGTCAGACCTTGTACTTGTTAATTTTGGTCATATTAGCAGTCTCATTTAATGTGACATGGTAAAATAATATTAATAGCATTGTTTAGGCTAATGGAACATTTTGAATTTATACCTGGGTAAGAGGATATGCTTTGGAATATAGCTGGATGCATTGGGAAGGACAATGGAATTGAATCATAGGACTCAATTTGTTCAAATCCCTGTCATGTTTCTTGCTACCTCTGTGATGTTGGGCAATTACTCAACCCCTTTGGGTATTAGTTTCCCCATCTGTGAAATGAGGAGGTTGATTAGCTGGGCTCTAAGGACCCTTCTAGCTCTAGCTCTACAATTCTATGGAAGAGAAGAGAAGGCTGTACAAATCAGGTTTCTGGTGCTATTGTAAGGTTAGTAAACAGTGAGGGTCACAAGCTATAAAATCTACATGCCAGTTAGTGTCTGATTCCATAATAAAGATAGTTTAACCCCCTGCCAGGAATTAATTCTATAATTGGGGATGTTATTTGACTTTTCAAAGCCTAGTGATTCATTGTTTCCATCTTTTTGTTGTTGTTATGTGTTTTAATGATGTGCATTCCACCCTTTGCTTCTCAATTATTTTCTTCATTGGTTCAAGCCTTTATACAGCCTGCATGATGCACAACTTTCATTAGATGCTGTTGCATAGTCATTTCCCCCTTCCCATTGAATGTGGAGCTTTTTTGGGAAAAGCTTGCCCATAAACACAATTGCTGTCATCATTCTCCTTCTGCCAAAATCTGTTTTGCCAACTAACATCCTTTTACCAGCATGGGCCGTGTTTGTGCACGTTAGTGTAGAAGTGTGCATGTACTCAGATCAGTTGAGGAAGAATCCCTAGGGCTAATACTATGCTAGTCCTTTTTGGGATCCACTACATTCTTTGGGTTACAGAATCTCAGATGTTGCAAAGAATTTGAGAACTCTTAACAGATTTGGGTGTCCCCCCCTCTTCTTTTTCCTTTTTCCTTGGACCAATTCCACAGGCCATTGAGCAAGACAAGAGGTTGGCCCTAAATTAAAAGGGTAATTGATTTCAGTTCCCTTTTATCAGTTAAGTGGTAGGAAATCATAACGTGTGCAAGCAGGCCAAAAATAAAAAAGCATCAATATGGCCTTGTACAGTTCCTTCTTTTACAAGAACAAATTTAGTACTAAAACTAGAGCTTTCTTCCCCACCCCCGGCCTTCCTCCCCACAGTTATAAATTTCTGGGTAGCATTCTTCAATGGAAAAAGTGTATCCTCTTTTCAGAAAGAAAGTAATGTTTTCTTTCTTTTTTAAAAAAGATTTTAAATTTGTATTGATATCATTTTATATAATTTCTGAATACAGTATATGTCTTTCTACCCTCCTACCCAATGAGCTATCCCTCGTAACGAAGAATCCAAAAGAGAGGTGGGGGGGGGCCTTCAGCAAAACTAACCAACACGTAAACTGAATGTGAAAGTATTTCTGCAGTGTCTGAGTACTTGAATCCCATTAGACTGGAAAGACTGTTTTTTTTTTTTTTTTACCATTTTTCTGTGTCCTTAGCACTGAGCACTGTGCCTGGCACATAGTATAATAAATGCTGGTTGACTGACAAAGTCTCCCACTCCTGCAAAGAAAAGAGGGAGTTACATTTTCTCATTTCTCCTCAGAGGCCAAACTTAGTCATTATAATTATGCAACATTCCGTTTGTTATGTTAGAAAGCAGTGTTTTCAGGCATCACTTACCTGAAAAGTGTGTGTAAAAAAGAATCTTTTCTATTAAAATTTTATTCAGACTGATGTCTCAATTTAACCATTAGAGTGCATCTGAAATAGTTGGGAAGGAAGAGGGAGGAGGGGAAGGAAGAGATTTGATGGGGGCATTTAAGTATTCTTGTTGCTGGTTGTCAGACCTTTCAGTATGGTGGGAACACATGGAGATTAAGCAAAACAAATTGGAAGGACAGAGTTTAAACTGAAAAGTTATACACTGACATTTAAAGTGCTCAAGAAATTGCTCATGCCATTATGTGATACCTCCAGATAGGTTTTCCTTTTTCTATGTTAAACAGCAACTATTCTATGTGAATTCATAAACTCTCTTCTGTGCAAATCAGCCCTTAAAGAGAAAGGACCTTTCTATCTCCCTGTTTTCTAAGTGCCCTATATGCTGAACAACAGCCGTAAAAAGACTGTCTTGTCTTTTCATATGGAGTAAGAGTTTCACTCTTATTGGTAATCTGCAGCTTAAATTTTGCTCTTTTGGGGAAGTGAGAGCCAAATGATTTCTTAATGCCCTTCTCTCTAGTGTGTTCAGAGAATGATTTGTGAATGGTTAAGTTTAAGGGAATATACTAATGGTAAAAATCTCCAGCAGAGAATTAGTATTATGCTAGGATTTTAATGTTCATAGGCATCATTTTTGCTTAGAAGTGGTAAAAAAGAGTTTGTATATACAAATGTGTGTATGTGTTCGGTTCAGTCATTTTTCAGTCACGTCCATCTCTTTGTGACCCCATTTGGGGTTTTCTTGGCAAAGATATTAGAGTGGTTTGTCATTTCCTTCTCCAGCTTATTTTACAATTGAGGAAACTGAGGCCAACAGGATCACACAGCTAGTAAGTGTCTGAGGCCAGATTTGGACTCACAAAGATGCTTCTTCCTGACTCCAGGCCAGGTACTCTATCCACTATGCCACTTGTTTCATGTGTATGTGTGTATGTGTGTGTTATATGTATTATGTTTGTGTATATATGTGTATGTATCTATGCATGCATGTATACATATATACACACAGGCATATATAATGTCCATTCTTTGGTTTTGGAAAATTTGACCTAGATCCAATTTGGATTTTATATTTAGATGTCTAAAGCCTGACATGTAGACGACCTTATCTTCAGATCTTAGGATGTTTCATGGACAGTAGGACTTCTAAGGCCCTTTTAGATCAGCTGCCAAACACAGAAAGCAAAATCAGCCACCCCTTCCCTCCATAACATGGTCTTTCAGCAAGTATCATTCTGTGCGTTTATTCTGATCAAACACAGCATGCTTAACTTTCTCCCTTATTTTTATTTGTTAGACTGATGCTTCTGGCATCATGTATGTAGCCCACTGCTTCTTCGAAGGGTTAATTAGAGCACTACTTGTTCTCTTGCCACAGCAGTTTAATTCCCTTACTGCTCCCCTATCAGTCTCCTTCAGAAGATAATTATTTTTAGGCAGCTCACAGTAACGAGTCACAGCAGAAAAAAAAAATCCTGACACATTAACCTTGAAAGAGAGATGATTTCAGTCAACTCGTTTCTGTTAATATTTTAGAAAATAGTAAATGACAGCAAAAGCATTTCTCGGCTTCACAAGAAATTTGGTTACCCAGGTTTTGCACTGCACGGTACCATGAGAATTTCTCTACTTATGACATTTGTAGGTGCTCCTTCTAATAATGGGGCAGCTAGGTGGTGCAGTGAGTAGAATGTCAGTCCTGGAGTGAGGAAGGTTCATCTTCTGAGTTCAAATATGCCCTCGGACACTTACTAGCTATATGACTCTGGGCAAGTCATTTTACCCTGTTTGTCTCAGTTTCCACATCAGTAAAATGTTTTGGAGAAGGAAATGGCAAGCCACTCTAGTATCTTTGCCAAGAAAACCCTACTGGGGTCATGAAGAGTTGGACACAACAAAACAACTCAGCAGTAATACGATACCCTCTAACAATAAGAGCTAGCAAAGTACTTCACATGTTCTAGCTCATTTGATCCTCTCGGTATTGTGAGTTAGATACTATTTTACAGAGAAGGACACTAAGGCCAAGAAAGGGCAAGTGACCTGTACAGGGTCAAAAAGTAAATGACTGAGGCAGTATTTGAATTGCAATCTGTCCTCATTCCAAGTCCAACTGTCTACCTACTATGCTACCACACCGGCTTTACCAGAGAAGATCACAACTACCCCTGCCTGCTCATCCCGTGTGATGTTTGTCCACATCTTCCCATGGAGGCTTTACAAATCAGCTGCTCAGACTTTGGAGGTTTTTCTCCAAGACTTTTAATATTCCATGGATATTGTGATAACAATTATCCATCTCCTTCCTCTGCCCTTGATCCATGATTGGCTCACTTTCTTTGACATTTCCCTATTTGCCTAGGATAGTTTGATAAAATATTCTTTCAGTGTTACAGCATGGCTGCAAGTTATGGCTACACATATTATAGTCCCCAAAGATTTAATAATACTAATGATAATAATAACAATAATAATGTGAAAGCTATACCATGAAAGCTGTTGTTTAAGGTTTGCAAATCACTCTACATATATCATTTGTTCCTCAGTGCTATTATTATGTCCATTTTATGGATGAGGACACCATGAGAATAACTAAGTAACTTGCTCCCAGGACACCACTAGTCTGGAAATTCTGAATTTGAATTCTGCCTCCATGTTCAGTGAGCCCCATCAATGGAGAAATCAGCCAAATCAATGTGATCACATATCCATTAAAATAGCAAAATCTTAAATTTCTTTTTCTTTTAGCTAGACCTGTAATTTCAATTATAGGGAAAATTCCCAGTGAAGAAACTGTTATCAGAGTCGGGGTTTTTTATGTGACTCTTATGCAAGAATTGTTGTTGATGTAACATACTGGAGCTTATTTATCCACCCCCTCCTCCCCCAGTTCCCATGGATCTTGCTGGTGCCTTTTCAGTTAACCACAATTCTGATTCTTTTAAAATGGTACTACTCTATGATCTTCAGTCACATGACATCACTAGGGAAAAATTGATGTTAAAAAGTGGTTTTTTTTGTGTGCTGAGGAGCTACTAGGATCATTGAAAATGTGTTCAATTTCTCCAGTACAATTCATTTCCTTCTTCATATTCAATTACTGATTCATCTTTATTGTCTTTCTCAGTCCCTGTACAAGATATATGCACTGATGGACTAACCGAGTGGCTACCATATCTATAGATGCTGTTATATGAGCAAGGTGCATTCTTTATCCATTTTGTTTTTCCTCTGTGATTTGCTAGGCCAATCTCTTTTGAGTGACTGAAGATCTCATTGAGGGGGGTCCTAGAATATTACATGGCTTGATGCAATCAACACAATGTCATCTTCAACTAGGAACATTTGGAGAATTCTGGATAGACTATCCCATGACAGTGGAAAACAGCTTTGAGGAGCATAGTTTTTCCTGTTTGTTTGAGCTTTTCTTGGTATTGATGACATGTTGTTTTGGTTATCAAAAACTCATATGCAGGAAATAAATAACCTCTTGTCAAATGTGAAAAATGGTATTTTGGATCCATCTTTGTTGACTGTTTTTCTGCTTCTTGATTTGATTTGTAGCCATCCTTTAAGGAATCTAATAGAAGCCAATTTTTATCCTGTGGTTGTATTTCTTGGTTAATAATAAGATCTTGAAAGGAATTTTAAAAAATACAATTGTAAATTTTCCACCCACCATTATTTTTTAGTATGCAATTTTTGTGTGTGATCTAAAATTTGGATTTATTTATGTGATATTCTTATTCATAAATTCATTTAGAACTACGCGAAATGATAAAATATTGTAGGTAGAAAACTTAAAGTCTAAAAGGTTTCTCATTCTTTTAAAATTTAGGGATTTATTATTGTTAACGGTGCCATTATTATTTGAATTAAAGTACTTTATTACAAGTATACATATGAATTGTGTATTTTCATTTGCGAAGTGCTTTAACATATATTATTTCATATGACCTTTACATTTATCCAGTGAGCTAGGCAAGGCAGATATTGTTCTCATTTCGCAGAAAAGGAAGCTGATATTTGTTAAGTGACTTGTTCAAGATCACATGGCTAGGAAGGAGAAGAGTCAATATTTTCTCATTCTTGGTCTTGTGTAATTTCTACTACAATAGATTAAAGGTATAGAGGCAGCATTGTATCATGTAAAGGGTTTTGGACTTCCAGTGAGGAAGACCTAGATTCATTTTCTGCTTCTAATAGTGGCAGTGGGCCCTGGGTAAACCACTTCACCTCTCTCTCTGCCCAAGGTTAGGTCTTTATCATCTTCATATGCTCTAAGACTTCTCTACTAAAGTTATACATGCTCCATGCATGTGTATTGAGATCAGTTATAGTGGTCTGTATTGTTTGAGAGAGACCAAGGTTAGGTCTTTATCATCTTCATATGCTCTAAGACTTCTCTACTAAAGTTATACATGCTCCATGCATGTGTATTGAGATCAGTTATAGTGGTCTGTATTGTTTGAGAGAGACCAAGATTAGGTCTTTATCATCTTCATATGCTCTAAGACTTCTCTACTAAAGTTATACATGCTCC
>CM053624.1:218158097-218170252 GCA_028646595.1 Phalanger gymnotis
AAGAGGCCTTTTATCCTGAAGCTGCTCTACAAACATTATTCCATAAGCTTCCACATCCCACCAATAAGGGGACCTGAGGCATTATCCCCACTTTACATATGGCATACTGAGAAATTTAGGGCTTCAAATCAAATTAACTGATGGAGAGTTTTCTAATCTTACTAGGAGTAAGATTAGGATTAAAGTTTTTAAAATAAAATCCTGTTCTGACTCATCTATTAGAGAAGTGGATTCAGTAATGGCTTGTACAGAGGATCCTTGGGTATCAAAAAGGAGGTTTGTTAGAGGGCAGAAAGTTACTTCTGTTTTATGTACATCTTTCTGTGCCTCTGGTACATGTGCAACAGATATTTCACAAATGACTCAGGACAAAAAAAATTCTAATGTTAAGTACCTACCTGTTTGTCACATGATTGAAAAAAATATTGTTCTCACACTTGGAATTTACATGGAAAAAAGTAACAGGCAAATTAGTGTTGGACCTTTTTAAAATGCTATTACATTTTTTACTCTCTCAGCCTAAAACTGTTCCCAAGAGGAATTTATACCTAGTCTCACCAATTAGATCTGGGAGAAGACAGATTGAAGTCCAGATGTGATGGTAAACAAGGCAAGGACAGGGTACAGAATTCTAGAGTAGTTTTGGGCCAGATAAAAATATTAATAGAAATATCTTGAAAGCAGGACAGATGTAGAGACAGAACTAGAGATGATTGTGTATCAGTTAACTACTTGAGCTGAGGGAACAAAAATTTCTCAGTACAGACTATTGACTTGCTCAGTCCCTTCCACTTGGAAACATGCTACAGAACACGTGTGTGGGGGGGAACAAAGCCCCCCATTATATGTTTGGTCAAATAATACAAACTTGACTTCTATAGATATAGTTTTAAAGTATGAGGGGGAAAAGGAATGATTGTCATTAGATTTTTTTTTTATCAATTCTTTGGATATTTTTCATCTTGTTAGAATCAGTCATGTATAAGAGTTGGAGAAGACCTCCAAAAACATCTAGGGCAATGGTTTGAGACCTCATTTTGTGTCACAAACACTTTTGGCAGTCTGGCAAAGCCTATGGGCCCCTTCTCGCAGAGTAATTTTTTATGTCCTTATGAAATATGTGGGATTATAAAGGAAACCAGATATATTGAAGTATAAATATTGAAGTTAGAAACAATTTTTCTCTAAACAAACTCTCAAGTTAAGACCCCTTTATGTAAAAGCAGTCTGGAACTAAGGATGAATCCCATCTACAGTATCACTGTCAAATGGTCATTCAACCTTTGCTTGAATACTTTCAGTGATGGAGAACTTAGTATCTCCAGAGACAATCTATTCTACTCGTGTTGAGCTGTAACTTTTAGAAGGCTATTTTCATATATGAACCAAAACTGCTTCTCTGTAACTTCTATGTCATCTACTTTTGCCCTTTAAGGATAAAACAAAACCAATGATAATGATAGCTGGCATTGTACTTCAAGTTTTGCAAAGCACTTTAGAAATATTTGATCCTCATAACAACCCTGGGAGGTATGTGGTATTAGGATTCCCATTTTACACATGAGGAAACTGAGGCAAACAGAAGTTAAAATTACTTACCCAAGATTACACAGCCAATAAGTCTCTGAAGTAAGATTCGAAATCAGGTCGTCTTGAGTCTAGGTCCAAGATTCAACTCACTGTGCCTGGCTGCTCCTTTTTCATATGATAGCCCTTCAAATACCAATGACAGCTATTTGGTCACCCTTAGTCTTCTCCGTTCTAAAAACCTCTAATGCTTTAAGTTGATCTCCATATGCCATGTCAAAGCCTAGTTCCTTCCATCTGACCCGATATGGCAATTTGGATGCCAAAATGGTGACATCAAAGTTATTTCCATGGTTGCACACTGTGATGTCCCAAACACAGAACGGCAACTTTTTTTGTAAGATCATGCAGAGAAGGGAGACTGCTAAGAAAAAAGAAAAGCAAATAGAATACTGAAACTGTGATCTGTGGACTTTTGTATAAATTCTATTGGTTTATTGCAGTGGGGAAGAAAAGTCCTGATTAACATTTCCTGTTATATTTTATACAGGTGATATTTATGGGAAAACTAGAAACAGTCCTGGACTTGGGCTTTGGAGTTGTTAAGATTTCAAGCTACAGATTTGCCTTCTTTGTCCAGTGGAATAAGCTTAATGGGCTTAAAGTTCAATACTAGATTTATAATCCTGTTAGGTTTTGTTCCTAATCTATTTTTAATGTGACATGCAATTTGTTGCAATACTTCCAGGGGACTTGAAGACTAAACTAGCTTTTAAGGTCTGTTACTGCCTTGATGCTTCTATGATTGTGTCTTGGGATGCTTTTTTTTCCTTCTGGAAATTGGAGATATTAATAACATCAGTATTCTTCATAGTAATGTAATAGCATCAAATAATAAAATCCCCAAACTAACTTCATTTTTAAACCTGATATTTTGTTCTAATGGAAAGGTGATGAATAATAACCTATGTTTGTGTAGCATTTTAAAGTTTTCAAAGGGTTTTCACATGCATTTTCTCATCTGATCCTTACAACAACTCTTTCAAGTAGATAGGGCATGCATCATTATCCCCATTTTATAAATGAGTTAAGAAAGGCACTGAGAAATTGAATGACTTTCCCAAAATCAGAGGCAAAAAATGATCATGTCAGGATTATAACCTAGGTTTCTGCATCCTAGCCCAGTTCCTTTTTTCATTACGTCATGTTGCCTTGGATAAGGGGGTTGCTATTGATTTTACTGCTTTGTCTTGGGAGAAAGAGTAGAAGAGAAAAACAAAGAATCCAGCCTCTTTCCAAAGCAGTTACGTGCTTTAGATAAAGCTTCTCTCCTGATGAAGTGATTATTGTGTAGCATTATTACTAGGTGCTTCAATTAGGGTGGAATTAGAGAAGGCAGAGGTGAACTTGAAGATACATATGATTTCCCTGGGGAAAGTTATTTGCCTTGCTTTCCAAAGAAATCTGCCTAAAAGGAAGCATTAGTTTTTATAGGACTTTCCCGAGTGTGTTTTTGCTTTGCCTTTTAAAGTTATTAGACAATTTTACGGCAGAAATGTGCAACTTTGAAAACAAGGTGTGTTTCTTTCTCCATTTTCTGTAAATTAGTTTGATCTGTTTCATTTTATCGGAGGCATGGGAAACATTAGTTTAATATTCCCTTTGTGGAATTGGTGCCCTTTGCTTTGAGAGATTGGACATAACCTGATCCACAAAGCTTGCTACTAGTGGAAAGTTCTACTTTTTTTTGGGGATAAAGCATAATGGAAGTCTCATTAAACTTTGTATGGTGGCTGAGGAAACATAATTGGTTTTATCTGACATAGGAACCACTGCTTCTCATGAAGTGCTAAATAATGTCTTATATTCATCATGAACAGATTGTAGAAACGAAATGAGAAAATTGTTACCTTTCAACAGAGGAAAGAGACACAGTGAACTTAACTTACCAGTTTTGTAAGTGGAACATATTTGTCTCTATGATAGAAAATATTGGTTAGCAAATAAAAGGGAACTGAATTCTTTTGCTTGGTTGGCATTTTTCATACACCTATTAAAAACAATTTAAGTATTTATTAAACGTCTAGTGTGCCAAGGCACTGTTCTAGGTGTCAGGGATTTTTTTAAAAAAAAGATATAAGCTAAACAGTTGCTCACAAGGAGCATACAATTTACTAAGGAGAAAAAATATACACACAGGTGAGTTTGAGTACCATCAAAGTATATACAGAGTCCTTGGGTGAGAAGAGGCATTATTAATATTGGAGCAAGTCCTTTCCTAGGAGGTAGCACATGATCTGAGCCTTGAAGGGAGCTAGGAAGTTTAAATGGCAGAGGTGGAGGAGGGAGAGCAATCCAGACGTGTGGGATAACCTCTGTGGACAGCTGGATCTGAAGGTCCTGGGTTCAAGTAATACACTTTGCTCTTTTAAAAATTCTAAACTGTTGGGGCAGCTAGGTGACTCAGTGAGTAAAGCACTGGCCCTGGAGGCAGGAAGACCTGAGTTCAAATATGACCTCAGACACTTGACACACTTACTAGCTGTGTGACCTCGGGCAAGTCACCTAACCTTTCCCCCACCAAAATAAAAAAAATTCCAAACTGCTACAAATACTTTGTCCCTTAACACCTTTCACACTCTGGTTCTAGCTGTAAATGCATTTGCATCATGCATATTGTGTTTCACATGAAATATCTTCTTTACTTTGGAAATAGTAAATTGCTTTCATTTTTTAAGTGAAGAAAGCTGTGAAATCAAAACCAAGATCATTGAGGGCCCAGATGATATCCTGCTCACATAGCACTAAAGTGTAAATTGATATGTTATGTTACATTATGTTATATGTTATATCATATAATATATTTATTAGTCAGAAACTTACCAAAGACCTCAGGCTGCTGACTGGCTGCAGAGCTTTTGTAACAGGTCTGAGAATCCATACATGCCCCAAGCCTTGTCATTGTGTTCTTTGTTTGGCTTCAATAAAATACAAGTTTGATGGGGGAAAAGTTCAATAGTCAAAGCCATGTTAAATAAGTCATGGGAAAAGTGTTAAACTAACAGATCCTATTACTTGCCTTTGAACTTAAAATATTAAACTATTTGTCAAACTAAATTTGTTCCTGCTTTTAAGAATGTAAGGGGATGGCTGGCAAATGCAATAAAAAATTCCTGTGGATTCCTTTATCCTTTAGTATCTGGCTTGCATTTGACAGTCAGTTGGTAAGCTTCCATGAATCACTTTTTGTGTGTTCAGTATAGGATTAAACATAGAAGCCTAACATAGGATTGATCCTCACCCTCAAGAATATTATGATCTAGCTTTGAAGATAAGATTAATCTACGTGTTGAAGTACTTAATTGTACAGGGCGGTACCTAAGGAAGTTCTCAGAGACATATAATTTTACAGTTGGAAGATCTTGTCCAACTGGGATTGAGTTTTGAAGATGCTGTGAGTCATTTACTTTGCTGTGACAAATTTACTGCTACCTGTATCCATGGTTAAAGAAAGTAGAACCTACATAGACCTATGCTAAACTTTGTGTGATAGTTCCTTTATTTTAACTGCCCTGTAGCACTCTAGAATCTTTGCTGTCATTTCTCCCTTCCATTCCTTTTTCTTGTAGGATACGTAATAACCCATTAATTAGCATTTTTCTTTTTTTGTAGAATATGTAATAATTATTAATATTTTTTAAAAAGCTAAACTAATGAAAAAATAGCCAAACTGTCATTGACAGTCATCATGAAGAGACTGTAAAAATGAAATGAGAAAATCGTACTGTTCAGCAGACATAGGAAAGAAATACAAAGAACTTAAATTACAGATTTTGTAAGTTTAACAGGTTTGTCTCCATGCTAGAAAACATTGGTTAGCAGATTAAAGGGATCTGAGTTTTTTTGCTTGCTTGGCATTTTTGATTCACCGATATAAACGGCAATTCAATTGGACTGATGATATAAATGAAACAAATGATTGAGTGTTACCCACTCTTTGACTGATTATCCTAACATCGTGTATACACAGATTTGGTCTCTTTTTAGGGCCCAGATTATGATAGATGCTCTATAACCACAAGCGTTTCTGAAGGTTTTATTATCAGGTTATCTCGTACAGAATCTAAATGGAAGAAGAATTCCTTAGAGGGTGAGGTCCTCCAGATGTTTGTGATTACAGATGATGTTGTGCCGCTTGCATCAAACTTGAGTACCCTGTAGAGTTTTCTGAGATGCGTTTGTCTGAACTATCCTCAGATGAAAAACTAAGTGGATGAACTTATTGTCCAAGCACAGGAACATGGACAACTTGTAGAGCTGACTCTTAGGTACATATGCTTTAAGGATGGATAGTGCATGCAGAGCTGTGCTGGAAAACGTTTAACAATCAGCTCTCTGAAAACACCTTGACATACTTCTATATTTAATCCACATCATTAACATTTTCTCTATTATTTTCTTTAAGTCTAGACAATCAACAAAACAGGAGGAAAAGGAGGGAGTGAGAAGAAGAGAGAACTTTTTTTTAAGTTCTTAAAATCTTAGGCAAATCACACAAACCTTGCAAAGAGTTGTTTGTTTTTATTTTAAGACCACTAGGATTCCCAGATTTTTGAAAATTAGATCTTGTCTAGTCTTTTTTGCCAAGTCAAGTCAACAATTGTATGGTTGCCCCTCTCACTAGTATTATTTGAAAGATATTTGTGCTAAGCACTGGGGATGCAAAGAAAGGCAAAAATAGTCCCTGCTCTCAAGGAGCTCACAGTCTAATGAGGGAGACAACCCCAAAATAATTATGTACAAACAAAATATATACAGGATAAAGCACTAGGATTAAAGGAGCTCACAAAAGGCTTATTGCAGAAGATGGGATTTTAGCTGAGGCTTGAAGGAAGCCAAGAGATGGAGAAGGGGATGGACAGAATTCTCCACTACCATCTCCCACTAAGTATAGGGAATATAGGCACATACCAATAGAAGATTTTGTTTATTTTGTTCTGGACTTGTGATTTTATTTGTGTAGGAACTTCCTTTATTAATGTTTATAGTCTCATCACATATCCTTAGGCACTGATTTGTCTACTGTTATATGACCAGTATGTGTTGCAGACAGGTCTTTCACATACCAGTTCTCAGTCCTCCAGTGACAAGACACAGGTTTTCATGAACAGGAAGAGCAAGCACAGTATATTCAATCTTGGTAAGACTTGTTTCCTTTCTTCCTTCCTTCCTTCCTATGCCACCTATATTTCCTTCCTATACTTATTTTCCTGGTCCTTTCTCCCTTTTATCCTTTATTCCTTTCTCCCCATCCTTGATTTCATATTCCAATTAGTATGATTTAAATTGCCTATTCCTGTTATTTTGTTGAATGGCACGGTACTCAAACATTGCTCAGATAATTCTGGGAGGAGGAGTGATCATCCAGTCCCCCTTCTTCTACCACACCATTGATGACAGTCTACTAGAATTACTTTGGTTCTCCTTGTGACAGAATCTTAATGATTTGGATTTGCTGATTCAAATGGTGTGGAAGAACACCAAACCCCTAGAAGCTGTTTAAGGAAGACAATCTGAATGCCTCCCTAAACAGATTTAAAGGAAAGGGAGGGACTATAACAACTACAGTAATAATAGCTGATTTTTATATAGTGTTTCAAGATTTACACAGCACCTTACATATATTATCTTCTTTTTTTAACTTCATGAGAATCCCATTGTTATCCCCATTTTATAGATGAAGAAACTGAGACTGAGATAAGTTAGATGACTTACTCATGGATACATAGCTAGTAAGTATTGCAGACATGATTCAAACCCAGGTCTTAGCCGATTCCAAGTACAGCATTCAAATGGAACATGGGAAGTGAAAATGCTTTTTTGTTAGTTTTCATAAACTGTATCTCAGTAATGTGAAGAACAGTCCATTTCGTAGGCTTATTTCTTTATCTCAGTTCCTCAACATTTTAAAAATACTTGTCTTGAATGTGGTATCCCATACGATATGTGGAAGTTGAAACTAGAGTTACAGAAAAAAAAATCTGTGCATTCTTCCATTTTGAAATTAAAGCATGATTTTATATATTATCTGCCTCTAACTCTGTCAGAATACAGTTAGATCCACATGCAAAATGGAGATGGTCACGTTCACATTGTATGGCTGAATAATTTTTTTCAAGGCACTCTGAAATCCCCAGAGGAGTAGTAATAGAAAAAAATGTAATAAATAGTTGAATATAGCAAAGGGAAACTAACAAACTAACAGCCATTTTTCCTTTTCCTTTTTTGTACAAGAGTACTGTGTTTGTTGAAACATCTGCAATCACTTAAGAGGACTTCTCTGAAAACTCTTAATACTTATATGATTTATTAGTTATTGTTTACAAAGATAGTAATGAAATAACCACCCCAAAAATAAAACTGAAATTAGGACAAATGCTATGGTCATAGCTTTCGCTTCCCCTCCCCGCCCCTTCTTTAAAATTTGAGGGAGGTGAAGAGAGGAAATACCAGTTAAGAGAACAGGGGTCATAAAGTGATCCTGCACTTTCTGTTCCCTCCTCTGTGTTTAGTATCTCAATAGGTATTTTCGCTTTTTTGCATTGTCTGGAGAAACAAAGCCACTTTGTTGTTCATTACATCTAGAGGAAAGTTAAAAGTGAGAAAAATAAAATTGAAAAAGCAAACGAACTGACTGAGAGCTTCTATAACTTTGAAAACCAATCCAGAGACAGATTCTATACAAGTTTTTTGTTTGGCAATTTGACTAGTTTCTCTCCCCAAAAAGGGAGGGAATAGGTGGTGCTGAATAATTATTAATACCTGATTATTTACATCAAGCATATGATTGGTAATTGGGTTTGTAACTGTCATGGAGAATGTTGTGCTCAGAATCTAAATGGAAGAGGGAGTCTCTATAGGTGGCGAAGAAGTCCAATTACTGTTTGAGGATGACATTTTGCTGATTGCATCAAGAGCCAGATACCAAAGGGCTTTCTTTGGTGAAATCCATAGCCAAATCAAAAGAGTAACAATTTAAATGGGAAAAAATGAAATAGTTTTAAAACAGCTATTATTTATAGTAGGGCATATACATATACATACACATAACAGCGAGGATATAGACAAGATCAAAATGGTGGTGCCACCTCCCTTTTTCTCAGTGGCTTTTGATCTTCCCAACCTGGATTATGTGGTGACACAGAGTAGAGGTGACGTTAATGCCATCCACCTAGTTGTAAGGAGTGCCTGGTGGTGAGGAGACCTTCAGACCTAATACCTGTAATGGACTGTGGTTAGGGCTATGGCTAGTGCAAAGATCAGGATAGTAGCATTGGTGACAATGGCATCTCCTCACTCTCAGCGGCAGCAGCCTTCATTTGACTAAGTTATGTGGTGATAGAGGCCTGATGTTGTAGATGGTCATGGCAGGCAGCAAGCTCATGGTGATGGAAGGTAGAATTGGAACCTTCTCTGTAGATAACAGAGATAATTTAGAGGGTTGTGTGGAGAGGAAGTATCTAATAATTCAGTCCCTATGAGGAAATGAGGTCAGGATCAGGAAGGACAATGTCCTCAGTTCCATATAATAATCCCTGAATCCCTCCAGTGCCTCTTTCCATAGTTGCTTTTTTAAATAGTAAATTTTATTGATATCTTTTGTTTTTACATCACCTTCCTTCCCCAATGTAGCTTTTCCCTTCTCCTTTCCATTTTATTTCCTAGAGCATTTCTTATAGCAAAGAATTTTTTAAATGGGGGAAAAATAAGATATACCATAAAACCAACCAACATATTGAAAAAGATAAGTTAAATGAGTTAAATTAAATTTAGTGTTCCATATCCGTTGTCTCCTGCCTTTGTAATGAAGGTACCTTCTCATATCCTTGGGGATCAAGCTCCCATAGTTAGGTATATGTGGAGGAACTTTAAGAGATATAATCTGGCTTATTATATGAGAAGAGAAATCTCCAAATGAGTTATGGTGAGATACTTAGGAATTATGAATGAGTCTTCATTCAAGAGCTTTGCCTCTGGAGTTAGATGACCTGAGTTCAAATCCCATCCCCTATGGGTAATTGGTAATACCTGTGTGATTTTAGGCATGATTCAATCTCCACAGGCCTTAATTGACTCCTCTGTAATGTAAAGGGGTGGAAGCCAATGACTTCTGAGGTACCTTCTGGCTCTGCATTTATGATCCTTTGATCCATCTGCCTTTGCTCATACTATCTCTCATGCCTGAAATAGCTCCTCACCTTCTGTTCAATTTCCACCTCCTCCATGAAGCATTCTCTGACTGCCTTCCTCCCCCATCTCTACTCACTCAAGTTTCTTCTTCTTCATATGTTCCTCTCTTTTCTGATTTTGTAGGACTTGCACATTTCTGCTGGCATAATCTGTTAGAACCTAGGGATTCAGTGGACTGAGATGAAGATTTTAGCAGAGGTTCCAAATCCAAATTCTGCTTAAATGACCCAGATTATTTCAAGTAATTTTCATAGGAAGGAAGGCTTGTTAAAATTTTTTTTTGTGAGGAAAAAGCCATTTTCACCTTGATTCTTTAAAAATGTCATTGACAGGGTTAAAAATGGTTCCCAAACTTGTTTTTCTGACTGCACAGGATTTTTTTTTGTCATGAGGAACTGAGGCACACTGAACTTTTAAGTTGTGTAGAAAAGGAGGGTTTTGGACAGTCCAGCTTTGAGACCAATTACTGGCCCCTTTGTATGGCTCTACCTTTCTTCCTCTGCCTCTCCTCATCTTCCAGTTCCTTATCTATTCTTTCTTTCCTTCTT
Organism: Phalanger gymnotis; assembly: GCA_028646595.1. Taxonomy (NCBI): domain Eukaryota; kingdom Metazoa; phylum Chordata; class Mammalia; order Diprotodontia; family Phalangeridae; genus Phalanger; species Phalanger gymnotis. Next base: position 218,168,423 of record CM053624.1, read on the forward strand.
GTGACTCTCAATGGAGAACTTTGTGTTTCCAAGGATGGAACTACTGTTGTCACCTTCCCAACACCAAACAAGGAAGAGCTAGCAGCAAACCAGGGCTGGGAGTGGGGTGGGTTGGTTCTTGGATAGGGAATAATCTGGAAGTCTCTGAGTATGGGGAGGAATGTTGATACACCTGGTGAAACTTAAGCTAGGGTACATCCTTTATGAAATTCTACTTTAACTGATTGCTAAATGAATATCAAAAATCTATGATCATTTATAATGTTGTGATGTCAAACGTAGTCATTGTTTATTTAGTTAGTCAGCAAGTATTTGTAAGTGCTGACTCTGTGCCAGACATCGAACAAAGGTTTCGGGGAGACAGAGACAGGAAAAAAAAATAAAGAAAAAATAAAGAAAAAGAAAGTGGCTGCTCTCAAGGAGTTTACCTTCTACCTGGAGAAATAACTTTTACATTAGTAAATGGTGGAGGCATTAGCAGCAGAGGGAAAGGGAATCATGTAAGGGGTCATACACTGCAGCTGAATTTTAAATGAAGCTAATGGATTCTAAGAAGTAGGAGGGAGGACATTCCAGGTTTAGGGGACAATTGTGGAGGGGTCAGTGTCAGAAGCAGGACCTGAGCCTGGGTCTTCTTAAAGGCAAGGCCAGCCCTATACGCACAATGTGTGCAACGTGGCCTCAGATCGATACCACAATTTTCAGCCCAATTGGACTTCTTTACATCAGAAGAACAGTGCCTCAGCACTCTAGTTTGATGGGCTATTGTTACTGCCTGTCTTTCAGGTACAGGAGAGAGTGGTAAAAGCACATTCATCAAGCAGATGAGAATCATCCATGGATCAGGCTACTCTGATGAAGACAAAAGAGGATTCACAAAACTGGTGTATCAGAACATATTTACAGCAATGCAGGCTATGATCAGAGCCATGGACACACTCAAAATCCCATACAAGTATGAACACAATAAGGTAAGCTTTGCTATTTTTTTTACACTTCCTATGATAAAAATACTACTGCATTGCCAATGGTCTTTTGAAAGTTTCTGAAACATAAAAAGCTTTTTTGGCCCTCCCCAAAAAGATGTCCAGTGAACAATGGGTTACTTGTAGGGGATGTACTTTAATAGTATGGTTATTTATTAATATTCCAGTGTCATCAGAGAAAGCCAGATGTGAACATATTATCTTAAATGTGGTGGGTCTTGTTTCTTTTAAAGGTGTATTTTGTCGCATATTAAATGGACATGAAGTTGGTTGGCTTCCAGCTTGTCTAAGAGTGAATCCGAAAGTAAGGTTTAACCAATTTGAAATTGTTACACAAAATGGCTAAAGCCAGGAAATCTCAAAGAGAAGCTGACTGTGTTGTCTTAGCTCACACCCTGTATACTTCATTTACAAAGAAAGGAAAGCATCTTAGGGCCATTGTGTCTGGTTTAATTTTAAACTTCCTGATTGGCCTTTCAGAGGGCTGCAGCCTCAATTTTCTTTCAAAACAGTCCAATCTCACATCTGTTTCTATGCAGACATAAGCGTCATCCTTCAGACGTGGTACCCCCAGCTAGATACACTTGTGAGAATCAGTAGCATCTTCCAAACTAATTCTAGGAATGGTGAGGCAAGAAACACACATTTTTATTTTTAAAACAATAAAAAATAAATATCGCAAGTGTCTAGTAGCATGTTTATTTTATTTTTTTTACTTTTGAACATCTATTTTTTTTAAAACCTTGAGTTCCAAATTCTCTCCCTTCTTCCCTTCCCATCCACCCTCCCTAAGAAGTCAAGCAATTCAACATGGGCCACATGCGTATCATTATGTATAACCCTT
>CM053624.1:218170752-218187615 GCA_028646595.1 Phalanger gymnotis
TTCCATGGCCTGAGACCAGTTCATGTTTTTCTTGGAGGTTTTTGTTGTAGGCTCTATGACTTTGTTGACTTCTTCTGACTGTATGTTTTGGTCTTCTTTGTCACTAAAGAAGGATTCCAGAGTCTGAGACTGAATCTGGGTGTGTTTTCACTGCCTGGCCATGTTCCCAGCCAACTTACTTGACCCTTGAGTTTTCCAGTGGGGTATGACTGCTTGTAGAGTAAAGAGTTCTATGTTCCACGCTTGGGCGGATGCGCTGCCTCACCAGCACCCCTCCTTCCCCAAGAACTCCCTACCCAGACTGGGCATAGATCTTCAGCAGGCTCTTCACTCCTGCTCTGATCAGCCACTTAATTCCTCCCACCAGGTGGGCCTGGGGCCAGAAGCAACTGCAGCTGTAGTTCTAAAGCTGCCCCGCCCTAGGGGCGGTGGCCGAACCGCAAACTTGGTCCTCGAAGCTTTTCCCACTAACCTTCTCTATTTTCGCTGTTTGTGGGTTGAGAGGTCTGGTGCAGGTCACTGAAGGTGTTATTTTCTTCAGTATTTTTTGGGTCTCCTTTAGCAAGTCATTGACTTGTTTTTCATGATTTTCTTGCATCACTCTCATTTCTCTCCCCTATTTTTCCTCTACTTCTCTTACTTGCTTTTCCAAATTCTTTTTGAGCTTGTCCATGGCTTGAGACCAATTCCTGTTTTTCTTGGAGGCTTTTGATGTAGGCTCTTTGACTTTGTTGACTTCTTCTGGCTGTATGTTTTGATCTTTTTTATCACCAAAAAAAAAGATTCTATAGTCTGAGTCTGAGTCCTTTTGCACTACCTGGTCATGTTCCCAGCCAACTACTTGACCTTTGAGCTTTTTTTTTTCAGGGTATGACTACTTTTAGAGTAGAGAGTACTTTGTCCCAAGCTTTAGGGGCTGTGCTACCGTTTTCAGAGCTACATCTACTCCACTGTCACCACAAGCTCTGCCACAGCAGCACTCCTCTTCCCCCAAGAACCACCAACCAGAACCATGACCCAGATTCAAGCAGGGCGAAGCAAGAGAACCCTGCCTCTGTGGCAGGAAAGCACTCCTTGCATTTCCACTCTGGTCTGCCACTTGATTCCTCCCTCCGTGTGGGCCAGCGAGTCCAGAAGCAGCTGGTGCTGGAGCTCTGGAAGCTGCCGCAGGAGCTTCCTGCCGCTACCTGTGCCACCTCCGCTGCCTACAGAGCTGGGGCCAAACTGCTCTCACCCCGATCCGGCAGTTTTCCCACTAACCTGCTCTGTGGTCTTTGGCGTTTGTGGGTTGAGAAGTCTGGTAACTGCTACAGCTCAGTGATTCATGGCCTTAAGGCCTGCTCTGGCCTACTCCCAGTCCGATTGGTCCTGGTGCAGCCCATGCTCTGCTACCAGCACAGTGCAATAGACCCTTCCCAGTGACCATCCAGGCTGTCTTGGGCTGGAGACCTGCTTCCCTCTGTTATTTCGTGGATTTTGCACCTCTAGAATTTGTTCAGAACCATTTTTTACAGGTGTTTGGAGGTATTTGGGGGAGAGCTCAAGTGAGTCCCTGCTTTCCAGATGCCATCTTGGATCTGCCCCCACTGACCCCACTTTTATCATGCGTCTGTTCACTTATCTAACCACACTAAATGAGGTCATGGTATTAGAAACTCAGGGTTCTCAGTCCTTTATATGGATATTTGATATTTCAGTTGCTGGTATATTCCACTGACCCCCATCCTTGACAATGCACCCAAATGTGTCAGGATAGCAATTGTTGAAACCTTTGCTTGATTTCTCACACAGCAACTCTGACCAAGAATCAGGAAAGCCTTGGACCCCAGACCTTAGCTATGTGTGATGGCTATTCTTGAGAATAATATGCCTGAATGATTTTGGAGCAAACAGTTGTTTTGGCATTAAACACTAGGAAGAAATATGTCTGTGGTGTTTAAAAGTAGCAGAATAGGGGTTGATGAATGTTTCTTGCGTTGAATTGGGATTCCTCCTTGTTTATTCTTCTTCCATCACAGAGAAACACATCACAGTGTTGAAGGGTGGCTAATAAGTTGTCTCATCTCTTCCTTTCCAAATAGTTCCCTATGGAAAACCCATGTTCAGTAATAGATGCCACAGAAACAAGAACAAAAGCAAAAACAACTCCAATTTTCTAATAAATAAATATTTGTGAAATTTAGCAAATATTTGTGAAAGTAAATTGAAAGGAAAGAAAACAAGAAAAGTCTGCTTTATTCCATGTGAAGATTTGTTACAGTATTTTAATCATGGTTCCTATTTTCAGGGAAACATGATGAGAAGACGACAAGCCAAGAGCATGGGTCTACAAGAGGTCTAGCGCAATCATGCTGAGTAATGCTATGGGCATTTGGGGGGCGAGGGAAGAGCCTAGTAATGGAGAGTACTGCCAAGAATTATGATGGTAAATTTCACTACAATTTCTCCCACTATTTCTAAAGTATAGGTTAGATTATTTTACTCTCTTGCTAAAGGAGCTGTACTGGCTCCCTATTGCTTTTAGGATAAGCATTTGTACAAAAATGCCTCTTTTGGCATTTAAAATCACAATCTAGCTCCAACCTACTTTTAGTGATTTATTAGATATCATTCCCCTTCACTTTATTTTCCAGTCAAACTGGCATGCTTTCTGTTCCTCATTCTCAACATTCAATTTCCCATCTTTGTTTCTCATGCCCATAATTCACTCCTTCTTCATCTCCACCTCTTAAAATCCCTGTCTTCCCAAATTGCTTTGTATTTACTTCGCATATACTGTGTATCTACTTATATATGTACACGTTGTTCTCTCCAATAGAATGTAACCTCCTTGAGGGTGGGAATGGTTGAGTTTCTGTTTCTGATTTCATAATAACCAGCACAGACCCTGGCATATAGTTAGCTCTTAATAAATTTGTATTTAGTAAGTCGATGACTTGAAACCAGAAATTTAAAATGATACTGTGAGGATGATTCAGCATAATATGAAACCACTAAGTTTGATTATAGGCCAGATTAAAACCCTGCTAAATTATCCAGAAAAGTTTAATAATACCTAGAATCTCAAAAATGTCTTCCTAACAACAAACTTACCTCAATGACAGTCAATAAGTGACTAAATAGGTAGTATAGTACCATACAGAGAATATTGGATTCAGAGTCAAAAGATTTGGAGTTCAAATTATGACAGCCTTTTTGCTGCCTGTGTGATCTTGGGAAATTATTTAATCTCTCTGTGACCTCTATTTCCTCATTGGTAAAATGAAGGGGTTAGATTAGATGACCTCTTAAGTCCTTTCCAGCTCTAAATGTTTGATCCTCTGACCTATGACAAATCTGATCCTGTTCTCGGTGAGAAGAAAGATGCCAAAAAAAACCCGCCAAACCCCAAAAACAAAACACACACACACACACAAGTTCTGGGGCTTTTTTCTGGAAGACCTCACAATCTTAAGGGGAGACATGCCACATAAACAAATCTGGGAGATTTTTAACAATGGACTTTCATAACACAGCCGTCCAGTCAGAGAAGAACAGGTCTGCATCGGACTCTTTTTTTAAACTAATCCTAGCAACTATAGCAGATACACACAGCCTAGTTTAGCCTATTTCAATAGGAAGTTGGAAAGTTGATGACTTGAATGCTCCTGGTTAATTTCTGGGACAGCGCTAAAAAACAAACATAATCTTACTCTTTTAGTTCTGAATTATGGACCTTTTTAAAAAAAATTCTGAAGCCATGCCTTTGTTTCTAATTAGGGAAAAAACTGAACATAATTAAAGCAGAGAGAATGATATACAGAAAGAAGTCCAAGAGATCTTTTTGGGATACGAGGAATACTTATGTTGTTCTTTTCCTGTTCATCATTTTACTCTTGTCCTTGCATTTTCTTTCTATTGCTAACATATATTATGGAGAATTCATAGACAGTATAAAGTCCTTGTTTTTGTAAGAATTGTACTCTTTACTCATTTTACCTCCATGCTGATACACACACATATACATATATCTGCTACATAAATATGCTTTTAAATTATATTTCTTAACACATTCTTACACATTTCACCCACATATAACTGTATATGGAGATGTAAGTAAAAATAAAAAACTTACTTATCAACAAACTATGTGCTTTTGAAGACTAAAAAAGATATTTTTGTCATATACCATATTACAATCATAAAAATTTCCTTAGAGATCTTAAAAGTCTAATTACATGATGTATGTAAAACTCCATTACATAAACACAGTGTACATTATATCTTTCTGACTTTAATTTCTAATATGCATTTGCTAAAAAGGCTTTAAATATATTATTCTTGTTACTATTGAATAAGTCTAGACTCATGTGCATTGTTTAATTGTGTGCATTTTTTAATTGTTCTAAGTAACGACGTGCCAAAAAGCCTACCAACCTCCCTGAGATACAGAGTGTTATGGGACTGATAAGTATGCTATCTCCTTGCTTAATTCACACTTCCTTTGTGGTAAAAACTGTAACGGTTTTGAGATGTAAAGAAGACTTTGACAGAGAATAGATATCTTTTTCTCTGGGGAGAGAACAGTGATTTTATTGTCATTTTCCAATCATTTAGGAGGTTATCTTTGTGGATTATTTCAGACTCTGGTCTACCCTTTAATATCCTGTTATTTTTTTTGCCATCCTGATGAATTATTAGTCAGTTGACAACTTTTCTTGAGTGCTTACTGTCTTCCAAGATTTATAATAGGCGCCATAGGTGGAAGGCCAGAATGCACAGTCCTGATCCTTAAGATAACAACAATACAGATGTGAATGCAAAATATCTACTCCAGGTCTAGTCTAAAATTGAGTTTGTATAATCCAGCATACCTTTTGTAGCTCATGTGGGAGAAGGTTCTTTCCCCAGGATGCTCTCCCTTCCCATACTTCCTGTCTTGCCTTCTTTTCATGCCACCCCTCCCCCCTTCCAGCATAGACAGAGAACAGCTTAGATATTATTCTTTTTTACTTTTTTGGAGGGGAGAAGGCAGAGTAATTGGGGTTAAGTGACTTTCCCAAGGTCACACAGCTAGTAAGTGTGTCAAGTATCTAAGGCCAGATTTGAACTCAGGTCCTCCTGACACCAGGGCTAGTACTCTACTCAGTGTGCCACCTAGCTGCCTCTAGCTAGGATATTCTTGACCTGAATTAAGATTGTTTTACCCTTTTCTCTTTCTTCTCCATAGAGAATTGGACATCGGTGTGAATGGTGGCAAGGGGGTCCCACTTGTTAGCTTTACAGGGTAGCCTTGGCAGGGAATGTGGAGTTCTTTCACTATATGTATTCATTTTCTGCCTTTTATCTATTAGGGCACTGAGCCATACATTCTCTTCAGTTAGTGCAGTGCAGTCAGAAACAGATTTCCCCCCTCCCCCCATTGTAAAGGTAGGGTGGAATAGTAGAAAGAACACTGGACTTGGGGTCAAACAATGAGAATTCCGATCCTGTTTCCATGTACTGACCTATATGACCCTAGGCGAGTACCATCCTGTGGCTGTGAGCAATTTTGTGGCTCAGCTTCTTCATTTGTAAAAATGAGGAGGATGAGATAAACTAATCTCCAAGGAGACATCCAGGTCCGATATTCTATAATCTACTACTTCACAAGTGTTCTTACTGTTCTACAGTACAATGACTGATTGAGTGTTTGTAGTTATTTTCAAAGTACTCAGAGGGGTTAGCCTTTAGCAAGGACCAATAAAGTATTGAAGTCAGAAACCACCCTCTCCAGTTTTAGGAGACACATGTGAGGGCTGGTATGGTGGTAGCCATGTAGGATGTTTAAAAAATGTAATATAGAACACTGACGAAGCTTAAGGATAATGATAATTATAGGTGCTATGAATTAGACAACGCATGTCCTTCGGCTATAAATGATATTTTGATCACATAATAAGTCTGACATATTTAAAAGATTGTCTGACTTGATCAGTGAAGGCTAGAAAATATTCTTTATTTTGGTCTCCTTAGACATATTGCCATCACAGTCAAGAGAGAGAAGTGGGAATTGTGTCTATATAACTGATGTACTTGATTGTCTGTAGAGTCAGTTTTTATCATCACTGTGTTATTCCTTTGCAATTCGGGGGTTTTAAATGTGTGTTTAATTTGAATATTATGGGTCAGTACTTCATAGGAGTGAATTATAGACATATGGTAGCTGGTATGGTAACACCAAGGGAGCTAGGATGTGAGAAATCATAATAACTCACATGTATTAATACTTAGAGTTTTTACACAGTGCTTCTTTCACAACAGCCTTGTGAGACAGGAAATACAGGCAATATTGTTCCTAGTTATATAGATGAGAATCTCAAGGCTTAGAGATGTGATGGGAGACTTAGGATGCTTGTGGTCACATGACTAGCAAGTGTCAGAGCTAAGCCTTTGCGGTGTGTGTGTGTGTGTGTGTGTGTGTGTGTGTGTGTGTGTGTGTGCCCGCGCGTGTGTGTCTTGGGGATAGTTTTCCCATCTCCTGTAACTGTGACTAGTGAGTTAGTCACCTGAGGAGAAGCATCCTGATCTAGTTCTTCTATAGCAAACCAAGGCAAGCCAACTAGCATTTATTAAACACCTAATATGTGCAAATCACTATGTTAAGCAATTGGAATACAAAGAAGGGGAAAATAAAAACAACAAAAGTGGGTACCTACCCTCAAAGTCTAATCGGGGAGGCAACATGAAAGCAATTATGTACAAACAAGGGCATAGTCAGGATAAATTGGAAATAATCTGAGGGAAGTCACTAATATTCAGAAATTAGAGCAGTGTGCTATACTGAAAAAAGGTACACAAGCTCAAATGGGAGCTGCCATTGTTCTCTGTAAACCCCTAATGAGTCAAGGAAGAGGTGCTGATTGAATGTAGTCCTGGAAGAGGTCAATGGTCAAGAAATGTGTGATTTTTTTTTTTTTTGCTGGGGGGAAGTGTTTCAACAATCCAGGTAGCAGCTGCTGTGGGGGTGTGAAACCAACAACAGCCAGCTCACAGAATGCTGCAAGCCCAGGTTCTTTTGATCTGCTTTACTAAGGAAAGCAATGTTAAGGGGTTAACAAGCTTACTTTAATCCAGCATACAAATAACGTTCACTTAGTTCAGAGGAAAAAGCCAGCACCCTGAGCTTCAGAGCAAATACAAACAAATTACAAATATCAACGGACAGACCTTGTCTGATTCAAATCCCAATACATAGTTACTAGAGTTTAACAAAGTCCCAACATCGGGTTTACGTACTAGAGGGCTCTTAGCTACAGCTGCAAGGAGCCTCCACATCAGCCTAACACCAAGAGTGAGAGCCCTAAGCAAATAGCTCTGTCTTCTCTTTTTATATAGTTTCAGACATCATCAAGCATCATCTGAGCACCCAGAACTTAGGCTCCTTCAATTGGCACTGGTGTGTGTTGTTAAGCAAAATTGTCTCATTAGCATGGCTTTTGTTTAATTTAATCAGCCATGTATCCTAGAACATGGTGTTAGCACCTCCCTTCATTGGCCCCACCTGGAGCCCCACCTTAGTTACAAATTCGCATCCACATAGGCTTAGCACCTAGTAGACAGGGGTTGGGGCTTAGCACCTGGTAAGACTCAAACAAAGACACAGAATTAATCAAAGGAAACAAAGGCCAAACTCTTAAAGGATCCCCGGCAATTGGGGTTAAGTGACTTGCCCAAGGTCACACAGCTAGTAAGGGTGTCAAGTGTCTGAGGCTGGATTTGAACTCAGGTCCTCCTGACTTCAGGGCCAGTGCTGTACTCACTTCCTCACCTATCTGCCCCTATGTGTGATCTCATCAGCAAAGAGCAGAGAACTGGGTTTTTTCTTCCTTAGAGGCTTTCTTAGAGTGCTTTATTTTAATTGTTTGCTTAAGCTTTTTTGTTTTCAGATCATCTTCTTGATGTCTTTTGTCTGCTATATGAGTTTGTTTCTCACCCTTGTCCGAAGAAAAAGTTAACCAAAAACATCTGATATGATGACATTACTTTGACATTTCAGATAGCTTTCTGTCTCAGTGGTCCCCCATCTCTGCTATCATGGGAGAACGCCATCTTTCACCATCTTTTCTTTGGGACCTTCATTGGTTTTTCAAGAGTTTTTGGAGTTAGACCTTCTTTTAGCATCCTTTTCAATAACATCATTGTAATCATTGCATGTCTTTGGTTTACTCTTTATCAGTTCATATAATTGGTCCTCATATTTGTTATTTCTTGGTGTATAGTGATATTCATATATATTTATGCATATGTATGTATATATGTATATATATGTATGCTGTAGTTTTTCAGCCATTTCCCAATTGATGGGCGCCCACTTTGTTTCCAGCTCTTTGCTACTTCGGAGTACTACTGTGAATATTTTGGTATGTTAGCATACCTTTGTCTCTGTGTTTGACTTATTTGTGGATATGTGCCCAGAAATGGGATTCTGGGTGGAATGATATGGACGGTTTAATCACTTTTGTTATGTAATTCCCAATTGAATTCCAGATTGATTAAACCCATTTGCAGTTCCACCAAGGATTCCTTAGCATGACTGTCTTTTACAATACTTTCAGCATTTTCAATGCTGTTCTAGGCTTTGGCCATCTTTGCTTGGTGCAAAACTGAAGAGTTTTTTTATTTGCATTTTCCTTACTCTTAGCAATTGGATCATGTTTACACATGTTATTTACATTTGTAATTATTCTTATGAAAGCGCTTTGCTTATATCTTTTGACTACTTGTCTATTTGGGAGTGGCTCATGGTATTACGTGTTTGTGTTAATTCTTTGTATATCTAATCTGCTGCCAGATCCCATTGACAACATCTCTTGTATATGTAGTCTTCTCACCTCTGACAGTGCCACCAACCAGGTACAAGTTCTCATCACCTCACATCTGGATTATTGCAGTACTTTATGACAGTCCTCCCTGCCTGAGGTCTCTTTCCCACTCCGGTCCAGCCTCCTCTCAGTTTTCTTTATGTTCTTACTAAAGTCTGAGCATGTTACCCTCCTATTCAGTAAACTGCAGTGGCTCTTTATTGCCATAAGAGCAAATAGAAAATGCTTTGTTTGGCATTCAAATCCCTTTACAACCTGGCCCCCTCCCACCTTAACAGTCTTCTTACGCCTTACTCTCACATGCTGTTTTGATCTATTCACACAGGGCTCCTTTGTTGAGAACCATTGCATCACTTGACGATGCCTTTTCATTGGGTGTCCCTCATGCCTGGAATCCTCTCCTTCCTCATCCCTGCCTTCTGATTTCCTTAGCTTTGTTCAAGTTTCAGCTAAAATAACACCTTCTACAAGAAGCCTTTTCCCATCCCCTTCAGGGCTAGCATCTTCCTTCTGTAGATTATCTCCAATCTGTTCTGTAAATATCTTTATTTGTATCTACATAGTTGTTTGTGTATGGTATCCCCAGTTAGACTGTGAGTTCTTTGAGAGAAGAGAGTAGCTTTTGTCTTTCTTTGTATCCTAACATTTAGCACAGTTCCTGGCACATAGTAGGTGTATAAGAAAAGCATGTTGACTGACTGTTTGGTGCAAATAGTGTGTGGATATGCGTGAATAGTTTTTAATAGCAGAAGATAAACAATAGTGAACCAATGGATTATTGCCATAACTTACACTAATTAACTTAAGAACAAGCATTTCTTAAGTTCCCACTATGTGCCAGGAACTGTGTTAGGCACTTGGCGTACAAACACAAAAATGAAACCATTCCTGATCTCTAGGAGCTTCCATTGGGGGAAACCAACATGTAGATAAGTATTCAGATAGATAGATACATGGATAGATAGATAGATAGATACATGGATAGATAGATAGATAGATAGATAGATAGATAGATAGATAGATAGATAGATAGATAATTTCAAGATAATTTGGGGGGGATGGGGAGTATACTAACATCTGGGGGATCAAGAAAGGTTTCATACAGAAGATGTTGCTTGAGCAGAATTTTGAAGAAAAACAAGAAATTATGAAAGATAGAGATGAGGAAAGAGTACATTCCAGGAATGGGGGACATCCAGTGCAAAGAAGTGGAAATGGGAGATAGAATGTGACATATGAGGAACAGTATGAAGGCCAGTTTGACTGAGTCTATGATTCAGTAAGGGAAATCATGCATAATAAGATTGGAAAGGTAGGTTGGAGCCAGGTCGTAAAGAACTTGAAAAAAAGTTTTAAAAGCTAAACCGAAGAACTTATATTTGATCCTAGAAATGTAGAAAGCCATTGGAGTTTGTTGGGTAGAGAGGTGACACCGTCAGACTTCAGGAATGTCACTTTAGCAAGTGTGTGGAGTATAGATTGGAGAGCAGAGAAGCTTGAGGTAAGGAGAGCAGCCAGGAACCCAGCATTGCTTATATGTCATTGTTAAATGGGATTGGCGGTGGGGTTTGTTGTTTAGTATCTCATAGCCAGAGTGCTTGCAGTATGGAAATGTTAGGCTATTAAGTAGAGTGGATCTCCTCAGCTTTTGTCAGTAGGTTCAAGGCAAAGCAGAAGAAATGTCTTTGAATAACACAGGACTTTTCACAGAGCATGTACTTAATATAAAATGCTTATGAATTGAATTGAATGAATGAATGATTTGAATTGAATGAATGAATATGATCTCTTCCTCTATCTTGACCCCCACAAAGGTAACTCAGGTCTTTTGTGCTATAAGCACTTCTACGGTAAAGTTAACATATGTTTAATGTCTCAGTTTAAAGGTTATCCATGCAGAGAAAAGGTAAGTGGAGCATGTCTCTCCTTCAAGACAGTTGACTAGCAAAAATTCCATGCGATGTAGCAACTTTAATACATAACTTATAATCTCCTTCTCCATTTTTATGATTATATTTATTCTTTTGTCCAACCTTTAAGCTCCATACATTCACCCTTCTACTGTCTTACCTTTCTTCTTCCTAGACTGCCTTCTTCTGTCCTGTTTCTATGTCTCTTTTGTTTTAAAATGATTCAGTCAGCAAGTGTTCAGTGAACATTTACTGTGTGCCTAGCACTGAGCTATGATTGGGATGTTTTCAAAAATATAAGACGTAATCTCTATCCACAAAGAATTTACAATCCTAGTGGTGATTCGAAACATACACACTTGAAATAATCTGGGAAGAAACACATATTTGATGCTAGCAAATACTTTAAGATCACTAATAAGATGTTCCCTGATGTGATACAGATTGTAACTCATTTGTGTCTGTCCATCTTGTGCAACTGTTGTCCCTGTCTTCCACAAGTTCACCACAAGGGTCTATTCAGTGCGCTGGGGACCTTCCTTGTATTAATTTGACTTAATGAGGATACCAGGGAAAGACATGGTCCATCCAATGATTAGATCTTGCTTTTGCCACATGATCAGTCCATTTTCTTTTTCTATCCTGTATTTCTTTGATGACATCCTCTCCTGTGGGTATTCTTTATAGTTCCTTATATGTTATATATTGTAGCCTGTTCATACCCACCAGGTTACTCTCTATTGCACTTCTTGGTGATGTTCACTATTAATTTGTAAGAGACTGTAGTATTCCATGAGTTGCAGCCATTTGGTAAAATATTGATATTTTAAACAAAGATGAAAAAAAAGATGGGCCTTCATTTTAGGGAGAAGTTTGGAGTCATTAAAGGAGTTCTGCAGTTTCCCATAAGCAGTCCAGGCTGTTTCTTCTGTTTAAAGCCTAACTCTTTGTCAACTTGTTGCGTCTGTCACAAGTATGTGAGAAAGTAATAAATTGTGTACTGCAAAGAGTAAGGTACTATATCTTCTCCCCCTTTGCCTGCTTATTTCTCTTTTCTCTATGAGTAAGTCTCTTCCCTCCCTGCCCCCTGCCATTTATATTAAAGATAATTGTTTCTGGTGTTTTCCAATCTATCAAGTATCATTATAATTAGGATGCACGTGTGTCTCTCAACAAAAAAGCCATAGTATGGATAACTTAAATAGCTTAAAACTGCACTAAGACTTGGTACCCCTCTATAAGCTGTCTTCTATAGGAGAAAACAAGGAGAGAACCCTTGATCATTAACTACAGTCCACCCACCACTACTCACTTTGTCTGCTACTGGTTCTGAGGTCTAGAAAGCACAAATAAAGTGATCTATGTTATTATAATGCCAATATACAATTTAACCATTGATCATGGTAATAGGAGAAATTGTAGGTCAGCTAAAAAGAATGTTTGAATGTAAATCAAAACAATTGTGGTCCAGTGGAAAGCATGTCAGATGTAGTCACAAGACCTAGGGTCAAGCCTGACTCTGTCATTTACAACTTGTGTGATTGTAGGCAACTATCTTAACTACTCTTGGGACTCAACTTCTTCATTTGTAAATGATATCTAGATGGCCTCAGAGGTCTCTTCCAACTCTATATCTTTGATCCAATATATATTCTACATGGAGATGGGTGGGTGGGGAGGGAATGAGTCTTGAATTTTGGTTGGTATATTTTGAAAGTGGTTAGATTAGGTTTACTGATCACAATCTTTCAATACATCTTGATCTCAGGAGTATTTATCTTCTTTGATTCCCTGAGAACACTAATTATTTATCAAGACACAGTCATTCACAAAGACTTATTTCTGTATGTTTTTGGGGAGAACCTTGGCATTTTGGGTAGCACATTTTTAAAGTGGTTAGATCAGGTTTATTGATTATGATCTCTCCATCCACCTTGATCTAGAAAAGAATGCTATCTTCTTTGATCTCCTGGGAATATTAATTATCAAATACATAATTATCTAACCTTCACGAAGATGATTTTATTTTAACATGGGATAAAATGAAGCCCATATTCATGATCCAGGCTGGAGATGCCTCTGTCAGCTGCAGTACTAAGTCGAGATGATTTCATCCTCTTGGCTAACTAACTATTCTTTGGCGCTTCTCTTCTTAAGGAAGGACCTACGTGTTGGAGAAATATGGCGGCACAAAGTGTGCAATGCTCTTTCCAGGTTCGTTTTAAACAGGATTCTACTGAATGTTAACTAGACATTTAATACCTTTCACACCTGCAGGGTTCAATTAATAATCTCCCCGACTGCATGCTTGCAGGTAAGGATAAGTAGATCTTGCCCAGTGGCTCTCTGTATGTATTTCATTGAGTGTGTTCACAAGTATAAATTAGTATAGAGGTTCTGTGCTCCCTTTAAAGAAGTGATGGAATATGAACTTAGGATTCTTTTAGGTGTGAAGAGAACTCTCCTTAAAGCTATGAGTACTAACCCTGGATTAAATCGTTAGGCAGGAGGAATAGTAATATCATAGTGCTTTACATATTACCAGTCCGCTTCCTCCATTATTTAAGAATTGAGACTTAAGGGCTCAAAGCATCTTTAGTCACTTGTCCAGTTTTCTTCCTCAGACAGTATATTAAAAACCTGAAATGAGGAACATCATTTCCTTGGATTTAAAAACTAGACAGAGCAAGAAATTTACAACATTTAAGCTGGCATAAAATCGTTATTGGGAATTATTTTTGTTTAGACCTAGGAGAGAGCACTGTGGTAATACACAGGGATTAAAAATATTCTTCTAAATCAATTTAATTATGCTGTGCTATATTATCTTTTGTATTTCATCAATCTATGTGCATGTACTATATGTATGACACTTTCTAGTTCAAAAGGCATCTGCACAGAATCTGGTTGCATACAAGCAGAGCCTATCACAGACATGGTGCTGAATGATTTCAGTGAAAGGAAAGGAAAAAAGAAAACCACAAAATCTGTCACATTTTGGGATGTATTTGGGGTCTAGTAAAAGCAGATAAGAAGTTGTGTGGAAATTTTCCCGTAGCTGATTTTTAATTAGGGGCCAGTCCAATAATGTAAGCCTTGTTCCAAGCTCTAATTATCTTGTACGGCTTCTGTCTGTCTATAAAACATAAGCAAGGATTAGCTTTCACCCTTTACACCACGAGAATCTCTTTTGAAGTCTGGAAATTGATTAGTTTCTCTATACCCTCTACAATCACCTAAACTAAAAGCAGGAGTGTGCCAGAGTTGTTGTGAGAGACTGTTTTTTCAACCCCAATAGAAGTAGAAAGTATCATTATTCTTCTCTGAACTTGTTCCAGGAAAGTGCCCATCTTAGCTGCTTAAAAGGTTTCACTGTCTCTTGGATCAACTGATGAATTTTTCTAGGCTTATTGGAATGCCTAAATTTCCAAAACCTATCACTCTCTTGAGCTAGATAGAATATATATTGCAAAACAAAAGGCTTCTAACCTCATCAGGACTGCTATTCTTTATTTCCAGAATGCTGTTTATATGAAAATCATTTGACTTGTA
The DNA here is from genome assembly GCA_028646595.1 of Phalanger gymnotis. Lineage (NCBI taxonomy): Eukaryota > Metazoa > Chordata > Mammalia > Diprotodontia > Phalangeridae > Phalanger > Phalanger gymnotis. Next base: position 218,185,058 of record CM053624.1, read on the forward strand.
TGTGCTATACTAATTTCTTTCCTCATAAGTGCCTGGGAAACATTACCCTGTATTTTTTTATGAGGACACTCAGCTCAGTTGCTGAAAATTATGCAATACTGGTCACTTCTGCCCCCAAACTTCAATGGATCTATGATCTTATCAAGGTGAGCATTCTGTCCAGCCATGTAAATCACAACCTCTCAAGCTCTGACCATTCAGTGTGACTCTTGTCCACATTCTCCCAGAAATTTGCCACAAGGGATCCACTCAAAGTGCTGGAACCTTCCTCAAATTTTCTAGACATTGTAAGGCTATCACTGGAGCTAAAAACTAGAAAAATGATGCATTACCTCAGAACTGCCTCTTTCTCCTTGTAATTGAAACATATGTCATAGAAACAAGGTGTATTAATTTTTAGATGTACAGTACATAACATTGTTCATTGGCACCACAAAATACATGTTTGTCAAACTTTAGACATTGAATTATGTAGCAATAATGTCATAAATAAGGAATAAGAATGACATGGGTAAGGATTTGTGATGGTATGGTGGGATTCATTTATCATGTTTTATCCTACCGTGAAATGATGTTGGTTAAGCAGACCTTATGGATATCATATAACCGTATAGTTAAATGATATTTCCCAGGATATTGTTGGATGACTCATTGCTTTTGATTAGAAAATTATTAGCCAGAAAGAACAATGTCCGGAACTGTCCTATCCTCCATACTCTCACTTCCACATTCCAACTAGATGGCTTTACTTGTCTCTACCATAGACTGAGGTAATGGAGTCATAGAATTTTAGGGTTCAAACAGCCCTTAGAGGTTTTTTTGGTGCAATCCTTACCTGAGGTGTAAATTCTCTCCATCTTGAAAAGCATTGCTTCAGTCTCTGGTGCTGCAAGATATTCAGTGTAGTAATGCCACTGATCTTGGAGAAGCTAGTAGGAGCCTTGGGGAGAGTTCTCTTTTCTTTGCAAAGGGGATGGCTGCTATGAAAATATTTTTGCCCTGAGAAAGGGGCCTGTGCCTTGGAAAGCATTGTGGTTCCATCATAAATCTTGCTTTAGCATAACTATGTCCTCAACAAAACTCTAAATGGAACAGCCATGATCAGGAGCTAGTGATGGTTCCTGAAGCAAAGCAAATGGTTCCATTTTCAGACAGCTTTCATTTTTTTCTCACATTAAGCCAAAATCTGGATTTTTGCCAATGTCAACCTATTGACTCTCTTCTATGGAACTAAGTAGAATAAACCAAATCCCTCTTAAATGTAATATTCTTGGAAGGAAAGAACATTGACTTTGTTGCCAGTGGACCTGGATTCAAACCTGACCTTTGACATTTATTCCCTGTGTGGCCGTCGACATACTGTTAACTTCCATGGGCCTTAGTTTTCTCATCTTTAAAATGAGGGGGTTTGGCCTCTATGGCCTCAAAGGTAGCTTCTAGCTATAGACTGTGGGTTCCTAACATTTTTGTGTCTTAGTACCCTTTGGCATTCTAGTGAAGCCTCTGGATCTCTTCTCAGAATGTTTTTAAGTGCATAAAATAAAACACATAGGATTATGAAGGAAACCAAATATATTAAAATAATTATCAAAATATTAACAACACATGTTCCTATGAGCTTAACGCAAAGGTAGCAACCATGTCTCTTGAAAGTATGTTTTTCTTCAGACTAAAACTTTCTGAGTTTCTCTTTGTGTGACATGCCACTTCCTTTTCCTGGTGGTCCTTCTCTATACTCATCTCTGCTTTGTGCCATCTGTAAGTTCAGCAAGTATGCTGTTTCTTATCTTTATCCATGGCATTGATAAACATACTGAATAGAATAGGGCCAAGCAATATACTGTATATTATAATATACTAGTCAAGGAATATTGTAATGGCCAAATAACATATTATGTAATATGATAATATATTACAGCAAAGTAATATACTGTATTTAACTAGTACTTAAAGTGAATAAAGATATTTTTAAAAATAATAGAGTGATCGCTACAGGATTTGTTTTTATTTTTTTAATTTTTTTTTTGCAATTTACATTCTTTATTTTTTTATTTAATATATTTAGTTTTCAGCATTGATTTTCATGAGAATTTGAATTACAAATTTTCTCCCCATTTCTACCCTCCCCTCCACTCCGAGATAGCATATATTGTGGTTGCCCTGTTCCCCAGTCAGCCCTCCCTTCTGTCACCCCAGTCCCCTCCCATCCCCTTTTCCTTTCCTTTCTTGTACGGCAAGATAAATTTCTATGCCCCGTTGCCTGTGTATCTTATTTTCTAGTTGCATGCAAAAACTCCTTTTTTGTTTGTTTTTGAACATCTGTTTTTAAAACTTTGAGTTCCAACTTCTCTCCCCTCTTCCCTTCCCACCCACCCTCCCTAAGAAGTCAAGCAATTCAACATAGGCCACATGCGTATCATTTTGTATAACCCTTCCACAATACTCATGTTGTGAAAGTCGAACTATATTTTGCTCCTTCCTAACCTATCCCCCTTTATTGAATTTTCTTCCTTGACCCTGTCCCCTTTCGAAAGTGTTTGTTTTTGATTATCTTCATC
>CM053624.1:218188115-218232734 GCA_028646595.1 Phalanger gymnotis
CCTGCTTCCCTCTGCCCCTTTGTGGGTTCTGTAGTTCTAGAATTGGTTCAGAGCCATTTTTTCATAGGTTTTTGGAGGATCTTGGAGGGGAGCTCACGCCAGTTACTGCTTTCCAGTCGCCATCTTGGCTCCGCCCCCCTCATTGCCACTTCTGACCTGTCCTATTGCAATAGATGGCAGTCTCCAATTCATCGTCCAACCACCAAATTAATATCCTTAAAGCACTTGTTTGACCATGTCATTCCTCTGCTCAAAAGTGTCATGAGTTCCCTCTCGCCTTTAAGTTAAAGTACAAACTCCTCTGACTTTTAAAGCTCTTCAAAATTTGTCTCTAGCCTGCCTTTCCAGGCTTTATTGAGCTCCTCTTCACACACTGAACCCAAAGTAGTCAGCTTGCTGACCTTGTGTGTGAAATTCCATTTCCCAACTCTACACCTTTGCCCAGGTTATCTCCTATGATTGGAGCATACTATTCAATCAGAATTTCTTAATCTAGAATGGTCTGAACATTTTTTTGGATAACTTTATTTCGGTATAATTGCTTTTCTTTGTCATCTTATGTTTTTTATGCATTTTAAAATATCACTCTGAGATAGGTTACTTAGACTTCACCGTAAGGCCAAAGAAATCTGACACAAAAAGAGGTTAAGAACCCCTCTTTGGTAGTAATGCTATCTTGACCCACTGCCTAGCATCTCCCTGGTACTTTGAGGCAGTTAGGTGATACAGTAGTTAGAGTGCTGGGCCTGGAGTCAGGAAGACCTGAATTCAAATCCAGCCTCAGATACTTCCTAGCTGTATAACCTCTGTTTGTCTCACTTTCCCCAACTGTAAAATAGGGATAATAATAACCCCTACTTCACAGGGTCGTTCTGGAGATCAAATGAAATATTGGTAAAGTGCTTGGCATATAGTAGGTTCTATATAAATGCTTTTGTCCTTCCATCTGGAGGTTATTTTGTATATAGTTTGTGTTTAATTTCCTATATCCTCCCAATAGAACATAAGTTCCTTGAGGGCAGGAATTGTATCATTTTCGTCTCTGTATTCCTAGTAACTAGCACAGTGTCTGGCACATAGTCAGAGTTTAATAACTAACACTTCCTTAGTGGCCCTGGCTACATGACTTTTCTTTTAAGAATTAATATTGTATTGATGCTTTCTGCTCTATATATCGCAGTCATTTCTGGATATCATTCCTCCCTCACCTTCCTTCCACTCTCTCTCATCCTCATTTTTGGTTAAGGTAAAAAACCAACATACCAGTCACCAAGTCTTACAGCATACAGAACATTTGACCCTCAAAACCTACCACCTCTCCCCAGGAAGGAGGAAAGGGTTTTTCTTTGTCTCTTTCTGAACTCAGGTTTGGTCAGTACAGTTATCTGTTACTAACCTTCACATCAGCGTTCTTTCGATTTCTGTTATAGTCATTATGTATGTTGTTTTCTTGATTCTTTTTACCAGTTCGCATAATCTTCCTGTGTTTTTCTGAATTCTCCACATCTATTTTTTTTAATAACAGTAACATTCTGCTCCACTCATATACAATAATTTGTTCAGGCATTCTTCAGTTGATGGATACTCACTTTTATTTCCAGTTTTTTGCAATTCTGTAACCAAAAAACCACTGCCATGAATCTTTTTGTTTATCACATCTTTCTCTCTTTGACCTCCTTAGAGTATATTTCCAGCATGACCACATCTCTAAAAAAAGAAGAATTTTAGCTTTTGTAGTAAATATATTTTTATTGGAATTTTAAGGTATAGGTTGGTGATAAAAACATAGAGGTGGCTGAAATGTCAGTATCATCAGAAAGCTAAGTGAACTACGTTCTACTTCTGCCTTTATGAGAAGAATGAATTTCAAAAGTTAATATGATTAAAGGAAGTAGCACCAAGAATGAACCGGCTGGAAAAAACTGCTCTTTGGACATGTGCCCTCATTATATCCAAATAGAATCATGATCCCTAACTCGTTAATCCCACTGTTGTAGGAAATTTGGCTATTTCTGTGGCTTGTTTCTTTAATTTCTTTTCCCCCGTGCATTAGTTAAGAATAGGAGAATTTTCTTCCTTCTTCAACTAAGTCGCCTTTCAGCTTTATAACAATTTCCCTTTTCTCTTCCTGTGAAATATTTCAGAACACAGAGAGTTGAGTAAAATGGCCAACAGAGTGATGAGTGACAGCTGGTTCATAACAGTTTTAAAGGCAGCTTGCCTTGCAAACAGACTGCAGGGGAAGAATTCTTTCCTCCCCCACAGGAACATACAGTATGCAAGTGCTAGAGGAATCACTTACAAATCTCAATTGAAAGAATCACCCTCCCCCCCCCAATGAATGAATCTAGTTGGTGCCATCAAAAGCCTTGGGGATGTTCATGGTCTTGTTTCCAGTAATGACAGTCACCCATTACCTTGAGATGGTTCTTTGGGTATCCGTTCTTTTGAGTATTCTGGGAAGAATTGCTTCTCATTTAAAGCCTCATTCGCTGGAATCTTTCTTTGATAATATTGGTAGTAGGTAGGTAAGTAGATAGACAGACCGACAGACAGACAGATAGATAGACAGACAGATAGACAGATAGATAGATAACTTATTAAGTGCTATGTGCCAACTGTGCTTAGCACTGGCTTGTATAAATAGAAGCAATTAATTCATTCTTTTCCTTCAAGGAGTTTATATTCTAACACAGATGACAGTAAATAAAGGGGAGCTGGACGGTGGGGGGAGATAAGGAAGGTGGTACTTTGTCAGGCGAGGAATGAGAGAAATAGTCCAGAGAATCCATTATAAGTAGCTTGACTCTTCAGGTCTTTCAAAGATAGGACTTAAATTTCAAAAGTCATAGTCCTACCGTAGTATAAAGCCATGTTTTTCTGAAAGACAAAATTTGGAGAGGGAAGAATAAAATCTTGCTATTAACTGTGAAACGTAGATGATTATCAAATGGCAAATATTAAGAACTACCATTGCCTAACTTCGTTATTTTCTTTTTTGACAATTACCTGAAATGTTGCAATCAGGGAATCTTGACCTTATATTTCAAATAGCCATATCTAATACGCAGTGCTACAGTTAGTGCAGTCTTCCTTAGGTTTATGATGATAGGCCATCACTTGGGCAGAAATTTTTCACTTTTGTCTGTATCTTTCTACGTTTCGCCTGTCACTCGGCACATTGTGGGTGCTTAATAAATACTTGTTAATTGTGTCTTTATGCTTCTTTCATCTAATTTTGGGATCTAAGTAAAAACTCTGCTCACTGATAACTCTTCTTTAATTTCCAAATTAATTTGCATTGAAACCTAGTCTATTACATAAAATTAAACAAAAACTATGAAGGTAAGAATGGGAACTAAAAATTCAAATACTGATTGACAATCTTAACTACAACCATCTGCTATCATGATTAGTTACTTTAATATAACATACGGAATGGTCATATTGTGAAGAGAAAAAAAAAACTTGGTGTCTTTTCAGCCAAAAAAAAAAATCTAGAGACACTTTCATTCAGTGAGTAAAAGAACATGAGTCAGGGGTGAGGAGTGGGAAGTAGAGATAGGTATGAAGAACCTTTTTCTCAGCATTAGCTCCAAGTATAATATAGCCATGAATAACATCTTAGCAAGGCAGGTATACAGCATTTTTGGCTTTGCTTGAGATTATTTGTCATGGCTCAGGGTGACTTAACAGGGAATGACCATTCCTGCCATTGAGACCTCCAGTAGGGGAAACTTGGCATCCCATGTACTATTGGAAAGAAGGAAAGAAGTGATGAATTTGACATTAGATGTTGGTAGGCCCTATGATCAAACCAATCTTTACGGTCCATAGTACAAACTAATTGTACTTGAATTGTATTTGAATTTTATTTGTATTTGAATTTTCTTGGATCTTGGAAGAATGTCCCAGTGTAATTATTATAAGCTGATCTCTAAGGTGAAAAATTCTCTTTCTACATATGCCAAATTTATGTGGATCAGTGATTTTGGGAGAGGGCTGCAGACCTCTACTGAATTCAGTAGAAGAATAGATGTTGCTCCAAAGATTGTCATGGTATGTTTTGATTTGTGATTACTTAAAAGTGACTTTTTGATCAGCAAGAGGAGTGATATTTCTGGTTCGATATCAGTTATTTCTCTCTGATATAGCAGCCAGGTAAGACTACATCCTTCTGTCAGGTTGAGGAAATTTTCATTATGACAGTTGACTTTTTCAGAACTTCCAGGGACAGGCTTTGGGGATTGCTGACGTTTAGAGTGACATACCTGGGAAATGTAAAGGCTTCAGCAGAGGTGGAATTCCATGGATGGTTGCCACTCTTTTTCCGTAGGCCAATGAAAGTGGTCAAATGTCCAAGTGTCTTTCCGGTATAGTTTACCTTATAACAGGTATACTGTGTTCTTTGGTTATAGGAGTGGTATGATTTTCTACTTCAGTTACTTGCTGTATTCCTCTAGGATCTCTCCATTTTATGAAACAACGTGATAGTGTTGTTTGTGATTGTGCATTTGATGAAAGGGAGTATTTTTCATTGGATTGTTTGTAATGTTCCTTTCTATATTTTTTAGAATGACTTGTTAAAAACCAAGAGGGTCTTTAAAAAAGTAAAATATCTTCTATTCAGACATATATCATTGTCAAAATATGGAATCAAATGATTCTGAATAAATACCAAAGACAATAAAGCATTTTGTTTTTATGGGACCAATTCTCATGAGAAAACCTATCATAAAATCAGAAAAGGAAGAAGTAGCAGTTTCACCCACAGTCTGAGATTAGTGCATTCATCCTGTCAGCAGCTTGTTATCAGATATCTACTCTGCACACGGTATTTGGAATTTAAATTCATGGCATCATAGATCTAGAGCTGGAAGGATCCTGAGAGGCCGTCTAATCTATCCTCTCATTTTATAGTTGAGGAAATTGAGGTTCAGACAAACTAAATGACTTGCCCGTGGACACTTAGCTTGTAAATGTCAGAGGCAAGTTTTAAAACCAGGGCTAAGTCCAGCCCTGTATCCATTATGCCAAATACTGAACTGTTGTCAATGGCATGTATTGTGACTATTTTTTGCATTATTCTTTATTGAAAAAGAAAGTCTAAGTCGTGCCTTCAAGGAGATTGTGATGAAGTAGAAGACACAGAGCACACAGATCTAAAATTCTTGAACCCCAAAATCAGTAGGGAAAAATTAAAATGACACAGATTGGTCATGCAAGTACCATGAGCCAGAATAGAAAAGGCAGGAAAGGCAAGCGTAAGGGAAAGATACTGTGGCTGCTAAGACATTAAGTTCCTGGAGAATGTAAGTCTTACATTGTGTTTTGGAGAAGTTAAGGGACACAGGTCTTCTTATAGGGAGAGGGGAATTCATCTGTGATGGGATAGCAGGAGCAAAAATACAGCAACAAGATTGGAAATCTTCCAAGCAGATTAGCTTGACTGGAGCAGAAAGTTCATGGAGAACTGAGACAAAAAAAAAAATCAAAAACCTCCCAGTTCACAAAGAAGCAATTCAAAACATCATCCAAACAAAGGAAGTATCTCTTTTTTTTCCTCTAATGAGATGGAGTCAGGATTCTTCACCTTATCCTAGAAACTTCTTTTCCCATTCTTGGATTCCTTTCCACTAACTTAACCAATGAGAAGTCATCAGGATGAGTTGTCCGGATGGTCTGAAAGCTGATGGGACTTTACAGGATAGAGGCTGTCATGAGGCCACCAATGTAGTATTGATGCTCACTATCTCTTGTCTAACCAAGAGGCATGATTGACTGAAAGCATGTTTGTTTCAGACTTCCTTGGCTACTGGTGAGCTGATAATTTAAGACAGTTAATTGCCTTTGATTACTCAAGTGGTGGCCTACAGATGAAAAGGTCCCTCTCATGTTTCCAATTACTGAGGTAGCCCAATCTTCAAACATTTTATTTTTGTTATTAGGTACTTTCTCCTCCTAAATACAAAAGTTAATGTATTTATTATTTAAGTATTTTTCATAAGAAATCACTTTTGGCTTTATTCTTTTTATTTTTGTCTGCACAAATACAATCTTGATTCTGGCTTATTTTTCCAGGTTCCTAGGGTTAGAGATCATTTAGATGAAAGAATCAGAAAATGGTGACTCCCTTCCTTCCCCTTTCTTTGCAACTGCAGTTACATAGAGCTGGCACCTATGCCCCCTAAAAAGAAGGAAAGGCCAACTGATCCCAAACACCAGGATTCATGGATAGTTGGATGAGAAGCTCACATCTTCTATTTGACACCTCAGTGTTTTCCTCCTTCCCAGATTATCTGTAGCCTACCTACTCTGCTCTACCAGTAGTTGGATCTTCCTGGCATAACAATTTCCTTTGACAATCTAATTTCTGCTAAATGCAGCTCCAGGTCACATGTCTCTGAATAAAAATTGTTTCCCCTTGTTTCCCTCACTATTGCTACATCCTCAGCCTTTGGATTAAACTTTCCAGTTGCTTCTTTCAGATGGACTTCTTGTTGGCTCTCATCTGGTCTAGACATCAGGACAAAATCAGCTAAACCACACTTAAGTAAAAACCAAGGAGGATCATCTCTCCTGCCTCTAGCAGATTATCTTCTTGTTTAAAATACCTACCAAAGTAAGAATAAATTAATAATCTTGGTAAAAAGTGACTGCTCTAAAATTAAGGGAGTTTCATTTTGTAACTGTGGTTACAAAGGATTTCCTTTCACATAAACTTGTAGTGCTATGGATAATGTAGAAATTTTCACAGTCCCTTCCACCATTGTACTTTTGTCCACAGGGTCTGGCTTTACCCTTAGTTGCATTGACTCTGAACAGGGTGCCCAAATTAAATAGAATATTTGTTTATTGGACTATTTCCCATAACAGCTAAAGAGCAGGAGGTGGGTCATAGCCATGTCCATTTCCACACCCCATCACCAGACAGAGGGGGTATGTGTTGGGCTTCCTAGGCAGTACAACTTTAGAATGGCCTATCCTAAAAAAGACCTTTTGGGTAGTAGGGGAACAGGTGGGGGGGGGAATTGGGAAGGGTGAAGTAAGGAAGATGATGGGATTTTAATTCCTTTGGGATTGGGGTCCCTGGAGTCTGACTTAATAGAAGCAGCTCTATGTCTGTCCTTGAGGCCTAGAGAGACAGAAAACTTCCCAATTCTCAGTGCATTCATTTCCCAAGTCTCAGCCCCTGACATGAGAGCTTTTGCCTGGGGCCTTGACACTTTGGCTCTATCACAGCTTTTTTCTCTCAGAGTCACAGCATTTTTGTCACATCTTGTTTATTAGAAGGGCTGACTGATGAATTGTTTCTAAATCCCACCAATTATAAAGTAATTTCTTATCACCTTTCCCCTTGGTGATAATCGATTCTTTAAGCTTCCTTAATGTGGTCTGAGGGCACTCCTGGGCACTAAATGAATTACTGAGCTCTTCATGGTACATTGAAGAAAAGTGTAAATTCATGCGCCAACTAACCAGGCCGGGATTGTAGAATTCACTTCGCTTGATTCTTTGAAATCCAGCTGCAAATTGGAGCCCTATGAACAGAAGCTAGATGAACCCAAGCAAACCATCCAGACTGACTGACAATGAGGCCAGGACTGAAAAATCTTAATTGTTACCGATTCGCTCGTAAACTGCTAGTGTTGGCTCTATCTTTCTCAAGTGATCACTTATGTAGGCCTCTGTCTGTGTACATGTTGTATCCTTAGAAGAGACTATAAGCTTCTCAAGGACCAGTACTGTTTATCATTTTGTTTTTGTCTTCCTAATGAATAATATAATCCCTGGACTATAACAGGCACTAAATAAATGCAGTATGCTGCTGTGTGATGTTGGGAAAATCCTCTCTGGGTCTTGGTTCCTCATCTATAAAAATAATGTGGCTTCTAAGATCTTTTCAGCTCTAAAGTGATGACATTTTGGATTAAAAAAACCCTAAATGTTTCTATTTAATCTTGTATAATCAAGCATCTATAAAGCATTTCATATATGCCTATTAAGACAACTACATGGCACTGTGTATAGAACACTGGCCTTGGAGTCAGGAGGACCAGAGTTCAAATCCAGCTGCAGACGCTTATTTAGCTGTGTGACCCTGGGCAAGTCACTTAACACTGTTTGCCACAATTCCTCATCTGTAAAATGAGTTGGAGAATTGGCAAACCACTTTCAGCATCTTTGCCAAGGAAAACCCCAAATGGGGTCACAAAGAGTTGGACAGGACTGAAACAGCTTAAAAACAAATGTATCAGGTGCTGTGCTAAGCACCAGGGGTACAAAGGATGCTAAAAACACAGTCCTTGCTTGCAAGGGGCTCAATCTTAATGAGGACAATAAACAACTTTAAATACAAGATATAATAGCAAGTAAAGGGGAGGTGATCTTAGGAAGAAGACACTAGCAGTGGGGGCGGTGGTGGGGCGGGGATTGGAGGAATGGCCTTTTGCATAAATTGGGATTTGAGCTGAGTCTTCTAAGCCAGACAAGCCACAGACATTACCTGTGTTTGGGAGGGGAGAACAAAGGTAGGTTGTTTATCCATTTAGGCACTTATTTTTATCCATATGAGCAACTCGTTTATATAATTCAGGAACAAAAAAAATTACTTTGGAGTGCATTTTTAAGTTAGTTCCCAGTAAGCTAAGCTTTCTTTCACAGACATCTTGGGGAAAGCTCTGCAATAATGGTTGAACGTGGAATCATCAAGATGTTAGCCAGCAATTTTAATCTCAACTGGTATTAAGCAAATTGACCTTAAGCAAGAGTGATTTGAATATTTTCAAAGAAAAAAAGGCATTTTTAGCATCTCTGTCAAAGTTACAATCCTCTGTTATAGTACGTAATAGTAATAATTCACTGAAGCTATTCCTGTTGCACATAGCAACCAACAAATGTGACTCCTCACATGATCTGGGTTTACTACAAATTTTTCCAACTGTTTTTGTTTCTTTTAAAAGAAAAACATGATGCATAATCTCCAAAGATGCATTCTACATAGAGGACAAGGACTCTCACATTTTTCTGTTTTAGAGATGCATTGAGCACTATCAGATACTTGCCCTCAAATGCTATTTAAATTCCTACTAACTAAAAAGGCGGTGGGGGGGGGGGAGAAGAAGCTTTATCCTCCATTTTTAAATGAAATTATGGTATCTTTAAAATCAGAGAATCAGAAGACTAGAAGGGATCACACTTAGTGCCTTTCCTTTCTCTATATTGAACTTTAAGTATTCAAAATTTGTAATCATCTAACTTTTTCAGAAGACTTTCTAGACAGTAAAGTTGGACAATTACTTTCGGCAATTCCTCTGAATATGGCCAGGATATTATACCTAGTATTGATGAGTCAGTCAGTCAATCTAGCAACAAATAGTGAACTGCAAACTCAGTATAAGCCCACCAGTGGAAAAAAAAGCAATTCAAAAAGCTAATATTTCCTTAAACTGCATTATGAAAGGCTTAGTGTCTAAGCCTAAGGTCATGCCTGTCTGGATTTAAAAATTTTTTGACTTCCATAAACTGTTAAAATATTATTGTTTATATAGGCTCTCCTCCTTATCTCTTTGGGGTACAAGCCTCATAATGGTATACCTGGGTCAAAAGGTACATAAGCACAGTTTGGTAACTTTCTGGGCATAGTTTGAAATTGCTTTGCAGACTGGCTGGACCAGTTCACAGCTCTACCAACAGGGCCTGTTTTCCCATATGCTCCCATATGCTCCAACATTTGTCATTTTCCTCTTTTATCTTCTTTGACAATCTATTAGATGTGAAGTGGGATCTCAAAGTTGCTTTAATTTGTATTTCTCATTTATTAGTGAAATTGAGCATTTTTCCACTTGGTCATTGATAGTTTGAATGTTTTCCTTTGAGAATGGCCTGTTCATATACTTTTAATCATTTGTCCATTATATAATTTGTTTTTATAAATTTAAATTAGTTCCTTATATATCTTGGATATCAATATTTTATTAGGAAAAGTTATTACAAAGATTTTTTCCCAGCTGCCTTTTTCCTTTTTAACTTTAATTACATTAGATTTGTTTGTGCAAGGACTTTTAAATCTTATATACCCCAAACAGTCCACTTTATTTTGTGTAATCCTTTCTAACATGTTCTTTGGGTCACAAACTCTTCCCCTATGCATTCAAAAGTTAATTTCTTCTTTACTTCCCCTTCAGGTAGGTCACAGGGTCACAAACTCTTCCCCTATGCATTTGAAAGTAAATTACTTCTTTACTTCCCCTTCTCCCTTTGGAAGAGGAATCATCACATTTGTCATGTTTGACCCCAAAAGGGAGAATGGGGAGCAATCGGAAAAAGTTTCGGAGAGGCAGATTTAGACGTGACTTAAGAATGAAAGTTCTATTAGAGTTTATTCAGAAGAGAGAGAGAGAGAGAGAGAGAGAGAGAGAGAGAGAGAGAGAGAGAGAGAGAGAGAGTGAGTGTGTGTGTGTCTCCCCCCACCCCCTTTTCTTCTCTGTCTGGAGGTTGTTAAGCAAAGGCTGGATAACCATTTCTTGGGTATGTTGTGGAGGAAATTTTTTTTCAGGCATGTGTTAGGCCAGAATGCTTCTGGAGCCCCTTCCAACTACAAGATTATGAAAAGTGAAAGGCCAAAAAATAAGAAACCCTAAAAAACCAATCCCTGTTCTCAAGGATTCATAGTCTACTACAGGGGGAGAGAAAGGGAAACATTATATAAACAGCTCTGCAGAAACAAGATTTTATATATACACACACACACATATATATGTATGTATGTGTGTATGTATGTGCGTGTGTATATATATATATATGATAAATTGGAGATGATCAATAGAGGGAACACATTAAAATCAAGGGGAAAACTGGAAAAGCGTCTTGTAGAAAGAAGGTGGAGTTTTAGCTGGGATTTGAGGGAGGCTAAGGCCAGGAGATGGAGATGGGGATGAGGGAAGAGAGAGTTCTAGGCATGGGGGAGCACCAGTGAGAATGCTTGGAACTGGGAAATTCCCTTTGTTAGAGGAAGAGCAAGGAGGCCAGTGTCACTGGATCTTAGATTGGGAGGGAATGAGTAAGTTGTAAGAAGACTGGAAAGATATATCTTGGAGGGGTCCAGGTGATGAAGGGCTTTGAACACCAAGCAGAGAATTTTATATTTAAATAAGAGCCACACAGCAGTTAAAGCCCATGCAAGATGCCACTATGGACAATAAATTCTTTGATAGGACTGTGTAAGTGAATTGAAAAGAAAAATCCCCAGTGCCTAGTAAAGAATATGGTACATACTAGGAGCTTAATAAATACTGGCTGAACCAAATGGAATTACTGAGGTCCTAGCAGTGAAGCAGGTATTTAGAGAAAGGAAAAATGGAACTTGTTTGGAGTTTGATTGATGAGTAGAATTTGGAAAGGCCAAGTTGAGGAGGGAGAGCTAGTTGCATAAGGGGAATGTCTTGGTCTTAAATTTCTTTCTCTGAATTTAGATCCATTCTTTCCTTCCATTCCTGCTGATTGTGAATACCAGTTATAGAGCTTCCTATTCAACTGAAGTCTGGTTTTATTATTTAAAAGTATGTAATGAGATCGTGATAATCTTAGATTAAAACCATGAAATATTCTGAGCTGCAAAAAGTGATTCCCTCACTGCCCTGAATCACTTTCTCCCTTGCCATATTGTCACCACCCCACCCCCAAATAAATCTTAATTGAGAGAGAAGGAACACTAGCTATTGTAGCTCTGTGGACTTAATGCATTCAGCCCAACAGAGGTGGGTATAATCCCCTAATTTGAAAGTTAAATTGAAGTGAAGCAGTTCTCCTCCAAATGTAATACTAATAACAGCTGGCATTTATATACTGTTAAAAGATTCAAGTGCTTTGCATTATTTATCTCACTCGAGCCTTGCAACAACCCTGCAAGTTTCCATCCTACAGGTTTTATTATCCTCATTTTGCAGAAGAAATTGTAGGTTTCATGGGTTAAATGATTTGCCCATGGATCCGCATCTGTTAAGCGTCTGAGTTGGGATTTGGCCCTGGAGCTTCCTGATTCCAGATTTGGTCCTCTAACCCCCATACCAAGCTGCCTATCTCATGTACAGAATTGATTGGAAACTGAATTAATTATGTGTTGTCAGTTGTCGTGTTAAATGTAAATTTTAAGTACTCGTTGAAAATAGTACCTGTGCAAAGCTTCTTTGCTAGTCCTCGTCGCTTAGGATATTGGTACAAGGATTTCCATTACTGAGACAATAAGGAACAGTGTTTAAGGCATGAAATGACATCTTTAACAATAACCATGATAAAGCAACAATAAGAATAGCTCGCTCTGGGAAATGGAGTGGGGAAGACAAACAAATTTTGGAAGATTGGAGACTCCTTGAAGGATATTTTCTAGAGACATTAGGCCTGGCAGAATTTTAGGGGCTTTAATCCCTGTACAAAAAAAATACTCCTGAGCAACTTTACGGCTAATGATTCATTTGTAGATTGTGCTAAGCATCCTTGAGAATCTTAGTATTAAAAATGGTCAATCACAGAAATCTCCAAGCATGTGACTTCTTTGGCCAGTGCATATAGGATAAGTTTAGTTAAAAAGATTTCTTATAAATATTCTATTTAGTCTCTAATAGGTTTGAAAAATCTGTTTAAAATTATTTCCTATAGCCCCATGCCATGCTGGGTAGAGCAGTGGAGTTTGATTCTGGAAGACCTGGGTTTATATTGTGTCTCAAACTCTTACTAGCTGTAAGACACTGAGCAAGTCACTTAACTTATCTCTGACTCAGTTTCCTCATCTACTAAATGAGAGAGTTAGATTTTGTATTTCTTTTAAGGGCCCTTTCCAGTTTCATCATGCATGTTTTCCCCTTTTTAATACAAATAATGTTCTTTTATTTTAAGTCAGGGTAAAGGCACTTCTGTTGAAGATAGGAATGTTACTTTTTTCCCTTTCTTTATCCCCCACTTTTCTTCTCCATTTTCTGCCAAGACCTTCTAGTTTCTTCCTTAAAGTAAATTGATGCTGAATACAGCCAGTGAGTCAAAGAGGAGAGACTGAGTATGACGTGGGTACTTTTATTCACGTTTCAGTTTTTGCTGGTGACACCATGGCATGCAGTACCATTTTGTGCTTGATAGTTATTGTTGCCTGTTTTGCCACCTCACTTTGAAAACATTGGCTCATTCTTTTCTTAGTCAAAGGGTAACATTTTGCTTTTACTACTATGGTTTATATGATGTTGCATCTAATTACTAGGAAAAAATTGATAAGAATTGAACCTATGGGATTTTATGAGATCATCAACTGAGATAGTATCTGTAGAGAAGAGGGCATAGGACTGAATCTTGGTTGACACACATAGTTAATGGGAATGACCTCGAAGATCTAACAAAGGAGACTGAGAAGGAGCAGTCAGACAGGTAGGAGGAGAACCAGGAGAAAGCAATGTTACAAAATCCTAGAAAGGAGAGTGCTTCTAAAAAGAGGTGTTCAACAGAGCAGAGACTTGTATTGGGGGAAAAGCCATTAGATTTAGTAATTAAAAGAGCATTGGTATCTTTGGAGAGAGCATTTAATTTGAATTGTGAGATAAGAAGCCAAATGGTAGAGAATTTAGAAGCTGGAGTGGAATAAGCAGAGATAATTTGTTGTAAATGGTTTTCTCAAGTAGGTTAGCTGAGAAGAGGAGGAGAGATATAGGATGATATGTTTGTAGACAGCAGGAAAGGAGCTAGTAGATGTAGAAAGACTGAATATTGGAGAGT
This sequence comes from Phalanger gymnotis, assembly GCA_028646595.1. Classification (NCBI taxonomy): domain Eukaryota; kingdom Metazoa; phylum Chordata; class Mammalia; order Diprotodontia; family Phalangeridae; genus Phalanger; species Phalanger gymnotis. The sequence continues at coordinate 218,201,874 of CM053624.1, forward strand.
GGGGATGATAATGGGGACAATCTGCTAGAGAAGACAAGATGGGATAGGATTTGATGAGATCACCAACTGAGATAGTATAGAGATAGAAGAGAGCATGGGACTGAATCTTAAGTGACACACATAGTTAATGGGAATGACCTTGAAGATCTAACAAAGGAGACTGAGAAGGAGCAGTCAGACAGGTAGCAAGAAAACCAGGAAGCCCACCTCTTTGTGTAAGACAGAGGTGAAGGAGGAGATAATGGGGGAAGATGTCTGAACTATGAGAGATAAAGAGAAAGGAGAAGGAGGCCTTAGCAAAGGGCTTTTATTTTATTTTATTGTGCAAGTGAGGTCCTTAGCTGAGAAGGTGTAAGGAGGGGACCACAGGAAGCTTGAAAAGAGATGAAAAATTTTGTTATAGCCACTGAAGTGACTGGGTAGCCAATAAATTAGGGAAATATGTAAGGATTGCCTTGCAGCAGTGAGGGCCTCATTATACAACATGTAGTTGAAGGAGACCCAGTGAGCATGGATTTGTGATTTTCACTAGCTCTACTCAGTACCATGTCAATAGGAACTAAGGAGACAGATGGAAGGAGTCAGAGTTAGAGTTTGAGAACAGGATGAGGAGGTAAGATTGTAAAGGATAATTTAAAGTTGAACTGATCCACCAAGAGATGGAGGTAGAGATGGAGAAGGGAGGTTGGTGTCTCCATCACCAGTACCAGAGTGATGGTCTGGGAAAGAAATTAGGGATAGAGGAATTAGAATTCATGGCAAGGGCAAAGAGCAGGCTGCAGAGGGTCAGAAGGTAGAGGGAGAGAAAAATGATAAAAGATCATGAAAGCAAACTCTACTTCCACCTTCTTGTCAGTTCCCTAATCAGGCATTCTGGCACTTGGTCCAAATTCATTTCTTGGAGGAAGGATTCTGAGACACAGAGAATAGTCTGTTCAAAGTTCTTTTGCATTTGGAGGAGATATCCTGTATCTAAGACAGTCCTGTTTGTACATCTGTGGCATAGTTGATGATCACCACTATTCCAACCCAGAGGACTTGTGGGGGCAAGCAAAAGGTATTCATGGGGGTTCTGGTAAATGGCCCCAGGAGAAGAGTAATACAGTGATAGGGCTGTGGTGCCAGGAAAGGCAATAGTGATTGTACTTTGTCTTACAGTTTGCTATGAGGTGCACATTTATCTAGCTAGCTAGCTCTCTATTTACAGTTTTTTATTTCTCCCCCAATTGCACAGAAAGACAATTTTTAACATTCATTTTTTTAAAAATTTGAGTTCCAGATTTTCTCCTTCCCTCTCTCACCTCCCCCTTCCTGAGATGGTAAGCAAGTTGATGCAGGTTATACATGTTCAATCACGCAAAACTTATTACCGTATTAGTCATGTTGTGAAAGAAGACAGAGACCCAAAGGAAAAGAAAACATGAAAAAATAAATAAAGCAAAAAACTAGTGTGCTTTGATCTGCATTCAGCCTCCATCAGTTTTTTTCTCCAGAGTGGATAGTATTTTTTCGTCATTAGTCCTTTGGAATGGTCTTAGATCGTCGTATTGCTGAGAACAGGTAAATCACAGTTGACCATCATACAGTATTGCTGGTAGTACGTACAGTGTTCTTTTGGTTCTGTTCACTTCACTTCGTATCAATTCATGTAAGTCTTTCCAGGTTTTTCTGAAATCAGCCTGCTCACTATTTTCTTGTAACACAGTAGTATTCCATTACAATCAGTCATTCCTCAACTGATGGTCATACCCTTAATTTCCAATTCTTTGCCACTACAAAAAGCTACTATGAATATTTTTGTACGAATAGGTCCTCCCCCTGACCTTTTTTAATCTCCTTGGGATACAAATCTAGTAGTGGTATTTCTGGATCAAAAGGTATACAGTTTTATAACCCTTTGGGCACAGTTCCAAATTTCTCTCCAGAATGGTTGGATCAGTTCACAACTCCACCAATAGTGCATTAGTGTGCATTTATTAAATACAAGCAAAAAGACAGTCCTTGGCCTCATGGAGCTTACATTCTAATAGGAGACTACAGCACATAAAAGGTAGCTGAAAAATGAGTTCAAGGTAGGGAGCAGGGAGGAGAGAAGATATCTGCAAGGGAGCATAGTGGTGAGGTCCTGTAAGGGCAAGCAAAGTGGGACTTTTTGCTGTCTTTTGTTTTGGAGTGCTTCTCAGCACTAAGGTAATTGAGTGCCTTTGACTGAGCCTTTGCCTTTGTAGAAAGGCCCATACCCTTTTGCTAATTAGGTCACTAGAGGTGTGAAGTGCTCTGACCTTGAAGAAGTTTATATATACTCTGAGCTTAGCATTTTGTTGGGGACTCACTCATTGGAAGTGTTTTGGTATGGAGACTCTGGGTAGCTGTTAAGGAGCCCCCTGGGTTTGAAAACCTAGATATTGGTGCTTCTCTCCCTGGTAACTGTATATATTGCTATGGTCAGACAGCTAGAGGCCTGTCTATTGATTTGTATTATTTTGCTCTGTTTATAATTTCTGCTTGTAATTTCTGTTTGTATTTGCTCTGAAGTATAGGGTGCTGACTTTTTCCCCTGAACTAAGTGAATGATATATGTAAGTTTGATTAAAGTGAGAGTGTAAACCCCTTAAAGTTTCTTTCCTTAGAAAAGCAGATCAAAGAACCCATGCTAGTAGCCCTACTGTATGTTGGCATTATTGTCCTTACACAGCCACAGTAGTGGCAAGTAGCATTGTTGTTACAGGTCCAGAGAGTCAGAAGCACAACCAGGATGGGAAGGAAGCACAGCCAGCCTGGGCCTATCTCCAAAATAGAGGCCCCCCCCAAGGAACTCACCAGTTAGAAAAGGGGACCAATTTGGTGGAGGGATATTCTTGAGTAAGAAACCCCTGGGCACTAAAGGAAGTTCCAGGGTGAGAAGGCAAAGAATCTTGATGGTCCAAACCAGAGTGAGAGGCACGCATGCTTGGCTCTATTTTTTAAATTATGCAATTAACTGTTCCAACAGCTTTAGACCTGCAGTTGGTTTAATGGCAAAGATGTTTAGAGTAGCCCTGACCATGGAGCCTGAAAATGGCAAGGGAAGAACTTGAGTACATGGTGAGAGGAAGGAACAATGTGAAAGACAGTCATCGAACCCCCATGCAAGGAGGAGACAACTTTGAAAATGTGAAAAAAAAAGATCAGAAAAGTTTGAGGTTTCAGTAAGAGGTCCCACTGAGATCTGTTGATTGAATTCAACCCTGTCCATAGAAAGCTCAGCTGTGGGGAGTGGAGAAATTCTAGCCTGTCTTTGTATTTTCAAGATTTCTCTACCCAGTACTGAATTTAACTTGGTTCATTGGAGCAGTGCATTAAGATAGTTACTATTATTCTGGGTTCTTAAAAATAATGCAACCATTACAGAGTAGTAGTAGTAGTAGTAGTAGTAGTAGTAGTAGTAGTAGTAGTAGCAGCAACATGTTTTTTGTTTATTGTCATTTATTGTTATTCGTTTGTTTCAGTTCCATCCGACTCTACGTGATCCCATTTAGGGTTTTTCTTTACAAAGACACTGGAATTATTTGCCATTTCCTTCTCTAGCTCACTTTACAGATGAGGAAATTAAGGCAAAGAGGATTAAGTTGCTTGCCCAGGGTCACACAGCTGGTCAATGTCTGAGGCCAGATTTGAACTCAGGAAAATGGACCTTCTGGATTCCAGGCCTGGTGCTCTATCCACTGAGCCATCTAGCTGCCTCTGGTTGAGATTTAGGTAGATTTAATAGTCTCTTTGAAGGAACCTTTCTAAGGAACACAGAGGGAAGAAAGAACAACAAGACTGGACTTTAGTACTTTGTGGAATCCATGATTGCATTTGTGTGGTTACTCTTTTTGCTGATATAGAACCCAAGACTTTAATGCCTCCTCACCTTGCATGATTCCTCATAAATCTTCCATAGATGATATAATAAGTCCACTGGAAGCCTTCTTGTTCTTTTAATATTCATTCAATTTAGAAAGTGTATTAAGCATCTGTTATGGGCTGGGTTCTATGCTCAGCACTAATGAGAGAGAGAGAGAGAGAGAGAGAGAGAGAGAGAGAGAGAGAGAGAGAGAGAGAGAGAGATTTCTCTTTCTATCTCCAAAATAGAGGCCCCCCCCACCAAGGAACTCACCAGTTGGAAAAGGAGACCAATTTGGTAGAGGGATATTCTTGAGTAACAAACCCCTTGGTTTCTCTTGGTTGGAATATATTTAGGACACTAATGTGCCACTTAGGCTCTTTGCCTCTTCTCTCATTCTTATGTCATTTTCCAGTCATATATATTCTTGCTAATGTATTTTTCTTCACTCCTTGAGTAAAAGTTGGGTTGGCTGTGTGCTTTCAGCCTGCATAAGATCGCCATATATTCCTCTATTTGTAACTTTGATCCTTAGAAGATGATGATGTTCCATGGTTTGGAATCAAATAGCACCACTAGGAGAATCTTGGTGTTAAAGAAATAGACGTTTCTTGTTGCAAGCAATTTGGGACCTTTTTAAGTGCTACACAATTTCCTAATCGCTTCCAACTTTTTAGTTCTGAGTCTAGTTTACTGACCTTCTTCAGCACCTGTCTAATATATAGGCCAATTTAAGCGGCTGCTTGTAGGGCTATGTGCATTTTTCATCTACCTTGTTTTTTTTTATATTGATGATTATATCAGCCTCTTTTCCACTATTATGAATTTCACCGTGGAGGATTATAGCTGGTGTTCTGGGATATATACTCTGGAATGTGCAAGATCATAAAAATAAAGAATAAATTATTTGTCTTTTTTCAAAAAATTTAATTTTTAACCAACCAATAAATATTTGTTTAGCAATTACTATATGGAAAGCACAGCGCTAAATTTGGTGAATGAGGCAAAGTAAAATAAATAACACCTGCCATCAAGGCTTCTAATCTAGTTAGGGAAACAGTGCATAATCACAAAAAAATATAGAATAATTGAGAAAAACTGAATAGTGATAGAAACCAACTCATGTGGCTGTGGAGCCCTTTGGAGACCAAAGAAGGAGTGGCTTAATCTGGGAAGGCTTCATGGAGCAGGGTTTCATGAGGGAGGCTTCCATGGAGCCTTGAATAATGCATAGGATTTGAGAGACAGACTAGTATTCAGGGAACAATAACCCAACCTGGCTAGAACTAATGGTTTATGTTAGGATATAACAGGACATACATTTGCATAGCGTAACCTGGAAATGCAGAGATAATAGTAATAACTGATGTTGCTATAATACATTAAGATTTACAAAGCACTTAAATATATATAAAATTTCATTTGATCCTCTAAGTAATACAAATATCATTGTCCCCACTTTTCAGATGGTCAGTTTGCCCGTGTCACACAATTAGTATATGTCAGTGGCAGGATTCAAACCCAGGTCTCTCATATCTGCAAAGCCCAGCACACATTTTACTATACCATACTTGCTTTTTTTTGCCAAGTGTTTTGAATTATGTTCTATTCCCCTTGCCAAAGAAAAATGGCTAAAAACTTAAGGAGGAGAGAAGAAACATTATTATTAAGTGTTCCCCACGATTTATCTGTGTTATGTCCTCAAAAAGTTAAATTTTTACTTTTCAACTAAAGTCAAAGTAACTAATTTCATTTTTAACAAATTCAATATTATTATCAAATATTAATAAATGTTGGCAAATCCAAGCAAGATGGAGATGATTGCAAATAAAACATAGATATATGAGCTGAGTGACATGGTACAATTTGTTTCCTTTGACATCTAGCAATTATGGTTTTGTTACTGTTTTCTGAAAAGTTTAGGATCATTTTGGAGGATACTAATAGGCAAGTTACTTCTCTATTAAAACTAAAGTTTCTATTAATCAGTGTATGTGACATACCATTAAGTGGGTGTTGGTCTTGATCTGTGATGCAGAGAGGTTTGCTTATTTGCCAAGCATGTATGTGTATGTGTGTATGTTTGTGTGTGTTTGTGTTTAAATCGAATGACATTATTGCATGTAAGCAGGCATCTACAATGATCATCAGTTGACAAAGTGGATAAATCGGTTGCAGATTATTTTAAAATTCTTCTTTTCTTTTGTACTTTGCATCCATTATAGCTGTCTCAGGACTATGTCTATGGTGTGAAATTATTTGAACCATAGGATCAAAAAAAAATTATAGGATTTAGAACTAGAGAACCAAGCTGGATTTCCATGCTAGGTAGGAGCTAAGCCACTCTGTTCTGAACTTCCTGGGACCATGCTTCCATACAAAGACCATTTTGTACATTGTCCCTCTGGCTCTGAGAACTGTAATCCAATCAACACCTTTATTGCCTCTGAAGAAGGAGTGTCAGTTCACTGGTCTATGGTTCCACTTAACCATCCAGTGATTTTCCAGACCAAATTGCCCTTTCCTGGTTTCTAGTCCTGCACATTTCACTCTATCTTATTAGATTATACTGGAACAGGAAGTGCAGTGTCTGGCACTTAGTAGGTGCTTAATAAAGCCATTTTTAAAATTAAAATCATGCTTTTAAAAGGTCAGGGTTGTCTCAGGTGCTGTTCTTGGGGTAGTATGCTTAGCTGGTAACCATTTTACAAAGGAAGAGAAACATAGAGAGCAGAATATGACAGAATAAATATTACAAGATTAAACTTCTTGTAGGCTGAAGTTTATTTTGCCATTAGAGTATTTTGTCACATCAAGTATAATAAATTTACAGGTTTGTAGACAATTCAAGGAAGGTAGAGGTTGTTAGGATTCTGGCTCCTTTGGCCAACTTGGAGTTGGCCTTCTTTTAGCAAGCTAACCTTCTTTTAGCAAGGAAAAGATAGAATGACAAGTTGGACTCACACACTTTGGCTTAAGGAGCCAACCTTTAGCTTAAGAAAGTGACCATGACCTTATCCAGCTTTAACTGATACGAAAACAGTGAACATGGTTGCAAGGGCAAGCAAAGTGGGACTTTTTACTGTTTTTTCTTTTTGGAGTGCTTTTCAGCACTAAGGCAAACAAGTGCCTTTGAATGAGTCTTATCTTTGTTTGTAGGAAGGCCCATACTCTCTTGCTAATTAATTAAGTCGTGAGACATGTGAAGCCCTGGAGAGGTATGAAGCCTTCAGGCTCTAAAAAAGAGTATATATACCCAGAGGATAGTCATTGAACTCAGAATCAAGAATTGAAAATTGAGAACTGTGGACTCTCAGAACTGTGAGAGAAGAAGTTTTGCTTTGGGGGGCTCACTCATTGAAATAGTGTTGGTGTGGAGACTCTGGGTAGCCATTAAGGAGACTCCCGGCTTTGAAAACCCAGATATTGGTGCTTCTCTCTCAGGTAACTATGTACATATAGTTTTGGTCAGACAGCTAGAAGCCTGTCTGTTGATTTACGTTATTTGCTCTGTTTTTATTTTGTCTGTTTGTAATTTCATTTGTATTTGCTCTGAAGTTCAGGGTGCTGACTTTTTTCCCTGAACTAAGTGAATCATATATGTATGTTTAATTAAAGTGAGATTGTGAACTCCTTAAAGTTGCTTTTCTTAGAAAAGCAGATCAAAGAACCTGTGCTAGCAGCCATCCTGTGTGCTGGTGTTATTGGCCTTACACAGCCACAGTAATGGCAAGTAACACTGTTGTTACAATGGTGCACCTAAGGTTGTCTTCATAATGGTATGTGAGCAGCAATATCAGCATTTCTGGGTTATCACCATTTGAAGGCAGAGATATACTAGAGGTGCAGGTACAGCAGATAGAGCACTGGGCCTGCAGTCAGGAAGACCTGAGTTCAAACTTGGCCTCAGACACTTACTAGCCATATGACGCTGGGCAAGTCACTTAACCCTGTTTGCCTCAGTTTCCTCATCTGTAAAATGAGCTGGAGAAGGAAATGGCAAACCACTCCAGCATCTTTGCCAAGAAAACCTCAAATAGAGTCATGAAGAGTCAGATATGAATGAAATGACTGAACAACAAATTACTATAGGGGATTGGATGACAGACAGAAATGTGCTGGGTCCATTTGATTCTCCTGCATTCTTATAAACATATCTTTAGCAAAATATCCCAAGGAAAACAGAGATATTATATAATGTCTTCCTGAATTTCTATAGAAAAGGCCATTGTAGAATGTGACCTTCGCCTTCGTTTTTAGCAGCTATATCAATCTCATCATTCAGTAAGCATTGAAGGGCCTACTCGGTTCCATACACTGGAGATGCAAAGACAAAAATGAATAATTCTTGATGTTAAGATATTCTGTGAGGGAAACATACCTACAGGATGTCCCAAAGTCTTAGTGCAGCTGGAAGTTGCACTAATAGTGTTACTAGCTTCAGCTGCACCAAGTCTTTTGGGACACTGTGTCTAGCTGGCTATACATGGTAGAATTGAGTCATTGTTGAAAAATAGGAACAGCAGCTTGGTGCATGTCAAAGAACTTCTGACAGGGAATCAAGAGATCTGTTTCTAATCATGGCTTTACCATGTCTGTGGTCCTTTCTTCACTTTTCATCCTCTTTGACCTTTTTGCAGTTTTCAGTACTGCTGACCATCCCCTCCTCCTAGGCTCTCTAGACTTTTGGGACATCGTTGTCTCCTGGTTCTCCCCATACCTGTTTGTCTCTAACTAGTTTATCATTGTCCTGGAAAGAGGTCCACATCTAGTACAAAGAACCACCCAGAGCCTGAGGATTCAATTAAAAGAAATTACTTAAAACATTCTCGGTAACCTTCAGATTAAAGCAGTCTGTCAGAAGGTAAAAGGAGCTCTCCAGAAGTACGAACAACACACAAGAGGTTTCATGAGGTCTCAGGCTTCTCCTTTTAATCCTGAGTGGTTCTTATACACCTTTACCCAAAGAGCCAATAGCTGTTTCAGTCCAATTCATCTGGGATAAAGTTAATCCATAGTGACTTGGGTCTGTCCCACAATGCCCTAACTGATAACAATCCTGGAATGGAAGATGAGGTGGTAGAGGGGGGGGAGAAGCCAGTTCAAATCACCCTTGTCCATACCACCAATATACTGGCTCATAACAACTATAGGGGTGGAGGTCAATTCAAATTGCCTCCAAGCAACACCACAATGTGCTGACTCACAGAACCCCTGAATGTGGATGTCTTTCAAGACATCTCACGGTACCTCTCCCTTCTCTCATTCCCTCTCCTCAAAAAACCCTCACTGGGTCCTCTCTCTCTCCACAAATTATTACCCTATATCTCTCATCCTTTTTGTGGCTAAACTCCTTCCAAGGGCCATCCATAAGTGCCTCTGTTTCCATTCTTCTTACCCTTGTGTTTTGTCTCTACATTCTGGCTTCCAACTTTACATTCAACTTAAACTGTTCTCTCTAAAGTTACCAATGATCTCTTAATTACCAGATCCAATGTCTTTTTCTCAGTCTTCTTTCTTGACCTCTGCAGTCTTTAATATGGTCAATCACCCTCTTCTTTTTACTTTCTTCTCCTTAGGTTGTCATGATTCTACCCTCTCTTGATTCTCTTTCTACCTGTCTGACCACTTCTTCTAAGTCTCCTTTGCTGGATTTTCATCCACTTTACACCCTCTAATCCTTGTTATCCCACAGGGCTCCTCTTCTCTTCTCCCTCTATACTCTTTCATTCAATGATCTCATCAGCTCCCATGAATTCAATTATCATTTCTCTGATGATGATCGTCAAATCTAGTTATCCAGCCCTACCTTGTGTGCTGATCTCCAGTCTTTCCCCTCCAGCTGTCTGTTGGACATCTCAAACTAGATGTCCAGTAGACATCTTTAACTCAACATGTCTAAAACTGAACTCCCCCCCCCCAAAAAAACCCTCTTCCCTCTACCTAATTTCTATATTAATCTTCAGAGTGCCACCATCCTCCCAGCCACTCAGGCTTGCAACCTAGGTGTCATCCTTGTCTCTCTACTTTCTCTCACTCTCTATATCTAATTTGTTGATTTTACTTTTTATCATTTCTCACATATACCTTTTCATTACTTCACAACTGGACTATTTCTGTAGCTTGCAGGTTGGTTTCCCTGCCACAAGTATTTCCAGACTCCAATTCATCTTCTACTTATCTGTCAAAGTGGTTTTCCTAAAGCATATGTCTGTACATGTCACCCCTTCTTTCTCACTCAGTAAACTCCATTGGGTCCCAGTCACCTCCAGGACCAGATTTTAAAAATCTCTTGTATGGCATTCATATCTCTTTATAATGTCCTCCCCATCCTTCCAGTATTCTTATACTTTACACTCCTTTACCCTGTTATGGGATCTAATGGCACTATTGCTGTATCTCAAACAATACACTCTATTTCCCAATTCAGAGCATTTTCATTGGCTGTCTTCCATGTCTAAATGCTCTCCTTATCTCTGCCTCCTACTTTCCCTGGCTTCCTTCAAATCTTACCTAAAATCCTACCTTTCCAGGAAGCCTTTTTAATTCTGCTCCCATGTAATTCTAATGCTTTCCTTCTGTTGATTATTTCCAATTTATTCTGCGTATAGCTTGGCTGTACACAGTTGTTTACATGTTGTCCCCCACTCCCACACCATCAGACTGTAAGCTTCTTGAGAATAGGAACTGTCTTTTGCTTGCCTTTGTATCTCCAGGGCTTAGCACAGTACCTGGAATATAATAGGGGCTTAATAAATGACTGACCAACACCCACATTCATAAGCCCAGTCATTCTGGACTCTTGCCTCCCTTCCCTTCTACACTCACTCAGTTACCAAGTCTTGATCATCCTACTTCCATAATATCAACTATATAAGCCCTCTTCTCTCAACTCAGCTCCTACCCTAGTTCAGGCCCTCATATTGATCATCATATCCCTCCTAGGCTGTTGTAAGAGCTTTCTAATTGGTTTTCCTGCTTCCAGTGTCTCCCTCTTTTCAATACATTTACCTCACAGCTGCCAAAATAATCTTTATAAGGCTTATGTCTGGCCATATTATTTCCCGGATCAAAATTGTTCCCTGCCACTTCTGGGATAAAATACAAACATCTCAACTTGGTAGTTAATACTGCCTTTTTTAGCCTTTATTCATATTGCCCGCTTTTAAATAGTCTGACTTCTAAGGTAACTGGATTATTTGCTGTTATTAGAATTCCCATCTCTTCCCTCTATACATTTGTATAAATTGGCCCCCATGCCTGGAATGCCCTCCTTGCTCCTCATCTTACCTTGTAAAAATCTCGTTTTCTTATAAGGCGGATCTCAGGTGTCACCTCCTTCATGAAACCATCTCTTATCCACTCAGTTGTTAATGGTTTCTCCTCCTTAATCTTGTACTTACTTATCTATGTTCATGTTATATTCCTCTAGAACGGAGAGTCCTTCAATTAATCAGTCAATTAGCATTGATTATACGCATGTTATAGGCCAAGTACTTTGCTAGACACTAGGAATACAAATGCATTGAATCAAGCAGCCTCTGCTTTCAGGCAGCTTGTACCATTTCCTTTTTTTGCCTTCTATCTCCAACATCTAGAGCAAGGCTTTCCATAGAGTAAATGCTTAACAAATGTTTGTTGAATTGAACTGAAATGACCCAGTTGTGTGACTCTGGGAATGTCATTTTTACATACCATATAAAATGTGATTACTAATAATAATAACTAGCATTTTATAGCCCTTTAAGGTTTGCTAAGTACTTTACAAATATCTTATTTTGCAAAAAATAATGAGCAAGTTGTTCATTTAAAAAAACCCTTAATTATTCTTCCTATGGTCTTCCTAATTCAAAGGATAGACTAAATCATTGTCCCTCAGAGATCAATACAATAGTGACAATGCATTAATTTAGTGCCTTTCTCTCCTAGGAGTTCCATGTGGTTGTTATTGTTTTTAACATTATTTCCTTTTCAATGTAGAAAGTGACATAATGTTTGCCAAGTCATATAGGAAAATGCTGAAGTTGATAGGAACAAAATCCTTTTAAGGTCCAGCTGTTTCTATTCACATTATCCATCATGCCTCCCCCATCAATGTGTATTAAATCATTTATACCAGCCCCAAGTCGATTTTCTATGTTACCGTGATAGGGCATTTAAAAATCTTGCCTTGCCTTTAAAAAAGTATTGTTATACAAATCTGTCTTCTTCTATAAACCAAGCCAGAACTGAAGTTGTCCTGTATTGAACTCTTTTTCTTGAACCTTGGATCTTGTCATAATACAAAGTTTTATATAGTCCCAAATGTTTTGTTGCTATGCTACAAAGAAACAACCATAGCCTCTCTTACTAAAGAAAAGAAGTTGAATGCTACTCTGAAATAGATAATAGTGAAAAATGGGGTATGGGAAGGACATAGATAAGGTATTCTAAAAATGTGGGCTTTTTTATTAAACAAATTTTATGCACATTTAATTCTTTACGTTGTGGCCAAATTGGAAAAATAATCCCCCAATGAGTGTATGGGACTCACTTTTCATATTAAAAATTCTGGTGACATTTTGATTGTTCAAAGCAAGAAAAAGAAATATAGGTACACAGGAATTACTTAGGAAGAATGACAAGTATGTGACTTCTAGAATCTTAGTCCAGAAAAGCACCTTAAGGATCATCAAATCCAACTAACCCACTTTGCAGATGATGAACCTGAGACCAAGAAGGATAAAGTTATTTAAGTTGTTGTCATTTCAATTCTACATTAAAAAAAATTTTTTTTTTGGTAAAGGTTGGAGTAGATGGTCACTGAGGTCCTTTCCATCTCTCACATTCTTTGGTTCTGTAAAATAGTAAAAGCAAGCTCTGGACTACTTGATCAATTGTTATTCTAAAATGACCTTTTTAAAAATATAGTTTTCAGGGCATGCCACCATTTCTTATTAGCCTCTGGATGGTTGGCATGAAGGATTTTGGGGTTCCCAAGATCTTACAAACAACTGAGTCACTTTTCCTTCGATTGCAAATTAAAATATTAATATAGTGTGACACTTCATCCCAAAACAGCTAAATAACTTTTGATAAGGAAGTACAACAGTTAATGGTGTCAGAGGATTTGAGTTCAGTGAAAGGATCAGCCTCTGTGGGCTTTCCAATGCCCTCCCAAAGAATACAGCACTTCAATTAAAGAATTGAGATAAGCCTTCCTTTATCAGAAATTATGTTCCCTCTGCCTAGATTATGCCTACCCTTCAAACCTCAGGGGACCCTGATAGACTTGTAGAAGCAGGGAATGGAAGATATGAAGCGCACCTTAGTGTTCATCCAGTTTAGTCTGTCTCATTTTTCTGGGCTCTGTGGGAACGGCTGTTCCCAAGGGAATCTGTGGGGTGAGCTGTACTTTTCCAGGTAGAAATGAGGAGGAATTGCATTACTTCCAAGCAGGGAAATTTCTGGTGATAATTGGAGTAGGTAGCTATGTAGAGTTTGATTTGGCTCTACCCACCTGCAACAAAATCCAAACTGTCAGTGTAGAATATTGGATTCTAAAACATACTTCTAGGGAAATGAGGCAGATATTCTGAGCAAAAGTTGCTTGTTTACTCTTCTAGTAGTAAATAAATATCCTACTCCATAATGGGTAACAAACACAGGGTATATAAGTTGTCTAGGGTTGGGGAGAGAGAAAATACAGAAATGCCACAGTTGCTTCCTCCTTCTCTCTTCGCCCCCCCCAGCCCCCCACCTGGTAGCTTTCTTAGCAGGTAAGTACATCACGCAAAAGTAGCCGTGGCAGGGATGTCCCTTCTGGGCTATCCCTATAGAACAGCAGTTCCCCTCAAAGCTTATTTGGTTTAGATTTATCCAATGGTCAGACAAGTCTTAGTAAAGGCAATAGAGTTGTGACCAGTCTTATCTATTAGCAATACTCACCACTCATCTTTCATTTTCCTCTGCATTGGGGTTCTCCATCCCAAATAATTATGATATAATTCAACTGTCCCACATGGTTCTACTGGTTTTTACTAGTTACAGTACCAACAGCCTGCTGGCCGTGGTGTCTGAAATGCATAACAATAAAATCCTTGCTTTGTATAAAGACATTGTCTTTAGGACTCTGTCCCTCTTAAAATGCATAAATATGTAACTTGTAAGGGATGGTCATTAAAATATTAGCTTCTGTTTAGCAGATTTTTGTGGTCACCTTGGAAAGTGGTTCGAAGGACCAGAAAGAGAGGATTAGACGTAAAACAAATACATTTTGGTAGCAAGAAGTGGGAAGAGCAAAACAAAGTAGGTATAAAATGTCAGGGCACAATGGAAAGACCTCGGGTGGCTAGATGGTATATAAGGGCCTTTATGGAATAGAAAAGCAAAAGAATTTAAAATGATGTTTTCAGGATTTTCAAATAACCTTCTTTAAATTCATAATTACATCTATGAACTTCCTTTCCTGTCTCCCCCATCTCTAAACAGGTTAGGCCATTGGTGACTTTGGGGTAAAGTCAACAAGCATTTATTAAGTATATATTAAGCATATGCCAGGTACTGTGCCAAGTAATGGGGATACAAATAAAGGCAAAAGCAGTTTGTGTCCTCAAGGATTTCACAGTTTAATGGGGAAACAATCTGCAAACAACTACGTGTGAACTAAGTCTCTCTCTCTGTCTCTGTCTCTGTATCTATCTCTCTTTCACTGACTCTGTCTCTCTGTCTCTTTTAGTGTGTCCCTCTCTCTCTTTCTCTCCCTTTCTATATATACACACACACACAGATATATATATATATATATACATATATGTACATATAATGCATATATGTGTGTGTATGTATATATATATACATATATATATGTATGTACATATATCAATTGAAGACAGGCAGCTCAAAAGGAAGGCACTGGTATTGAGAGGAACCTGGAAAGGTTTCTTACAGAAAGTGGAATTGTAGCTGAGACTTGAAGGAAGCCAAGGTAGCCAGGAGGTGGGGATGAAGATGGAGAGTATTCTAGGTGTGGGGGGACAGCCAGCAAAATTCGTAGAGTTGGCAAAGGGCTTGTTTTGTGAGAGTCTCAAAGTCACTGAAATAATCAATAAGTCAACATTTCTTAAACCTCTACTATGTGCCAGACATTGTACTAAGTGCAGAATCACAGAGTATTAGAAGAGGAGAGCATCCCAGGCATGGGTTACAGTTGGTGAAATGCCTGGAGTCATGAGAAGAGGCCAGGAGTCACCAGTCACAGAGTATGTGGAAGAGAGTAAGGTATAAGAAGGTGCGTCTCACTCACTTTCATGGTAACATCACACCCACATACTCAGATACCGCTCTGCTTCAGGTAGGGATTCTCCTCTCATGGATCCCTTTGGGAGTCTGGTGAATCTCTTGTTCCCCTTCTAAGAATAATATTTGTTGCCTACATTCAAAACTGAAGAAAATACTAAATTTCAGTTGGAGGTTAGTGAAAATAAAGATGCCACTCCCTCCCCTCCCCCCCTTCCCCAGCATCCAAGTTCAGGTTCAAGGACTCCCTGAAATCTATCCAGAGACCCCAGAGTTCATGGCTGCAAGAATAGAGAACAACTGAAAGGCCATTGTTCTGTCTAGCAGTTGTGATGTTTTGATTCCATGAGTCAGCAGGAGTTTCAAGTAAAGTTAACCCACTACAATTTAGATTCTTAGACCTTATCGCCTTAATATCTGGTGGCTTTCCTTGGAAAACAGGCTGAGGACTCAGACCCGCCCTGCTTCTGGAGAAAAATAGAGGTGGCACTAGAAACGGCTGCCATCCAGCTTCTGAGACTTGCCATGATGCATGGGCTCTTTGTAAATCAGAGACTAGAACAAACAGAGTTGACAGCTCTGTTTAAAGAAGTTAAACATAACTTTGGGGAGTTTGTATGGAAGTAAAAAGAGCATAGTGCTGTGTGAAATTTGTGCCATCATTACAAACCTAGAAAAAATGCTTTATTGTTCTTTCAACATGATTTTCCCATAAAATTCTTTTCATTGTTAGGAGGAAAATGAAATAGACATTTTAACAATGTCTCAAAGTCTTTCTTTTTCACTTCTGGGCATTAGGATTCAGCAAAGGCATTCTTTCCTCTAGATTTCCGTTTTTCTCTGTCCATTTGGATTAGAAGTCTAGGTGTACCAAGTATGATAGCTCTGGGACCTGCAGCATATAAACAAACCCTTAGATAAGAGATGTAACATAGTCACAAATAGTATTTCAGAGAAATGTACACCGCCGATAGCACAAAGCTATTTGTTCTACGTCCAGTTCTGTCTCCCTGTAGAATTGCACAATACAGAATTCCATCATCAACAAAAGATTATCCTAGCATAGCAGGTCAACTATAGGTAAGCATTCAGCAAAAAGGACCTTAACCTAATAAGTACAAAAAAATAGATAGAATTCAGGCAACTCTGCCTTCTATGGTAGAATTACAGTTTTTCTCCTGAATAGTTTCAATATGTCTCATGATTTTCCCCCAAAAGTACCTTCAACATACAGTAGTTCAGTAAAACCAATTCAGCATCATCATTCTCCACCCCAGGGAGCTCCACAAAGAGGCTGGGGCTTTGGGAAGTCTGATTCAGACTCCAGGCCCTGGGTGAACCAATTAATCTCTCAGCATTTCAGTGGTTTCTCTTCCTGAGACAGGGAAGTTTATTTGTCAGGATGTCTAGCTCTCTGGTTTTCGTGGTAATAGACTTGATAGAAGGTGAGACAGAGATAGACTATATTACAGAGATTACTAGATGGTGCCAACATCTCTGATTTTTACAAATGATTTCAGCCTCCCTCAATATAATTCCCTCTCCCCATGCCCTCAAAAAGAATTTTAAAAAGAGATTCTGCCAAAATGTTACTGATTCCATTTCCCTTCATTACCTCTAGAATAGAGGTACTATCGAGTAGAGGGCAGGCAGAGTTGCTATAATTTCAGGGTAGATAGGTAGCTAGGAAAGTGGAGAGCCTGGATAATCTACAGACTGGATAACCAAGCTTTAAAAAATGTATAGACCGGAGTTTCTAAAGGATAATACAAAACAATGCAATAGCCAAAAGTTAAGCATCTGGAAAAGAAGCAATGGGATTGGATAATCTGCAAATTGGATAATCAGGATTTGAATAAGTTATAGGGCAATGCTAATAGAGGGCCACCTGTAATTATAGAACAGGTGGAGAAAGTAGCTGAGACTGGATAACTTTCAAACTTCGGAATCATCGGATGCCAGCTTAGTTTATTTATTGCTAATTAGTTTGCCGCCAAATATTCGATCAGTCCTTCAAAAATTACTTATTGGCACCTAAATCGAAATCCCCTGGAAGATAGGAGCATCTAAATCTTGTTACAGCATTTCCTTCTGTCTCACAGTCAAGTCGAAAGGCTTTTTGAATTCATGCTTCTTTGAATATTTGGGAGAACAGGATATCATGCAGTAAGAAGAGCAAAATAGGGCCAATGTCAACAGAATATTTCATACCCTAAGAAAATAATTTAGTGATTTTAAATCTATCACCCACAGTCCATTCAATATTATTTAATGGTAATCAATTCTGAATTATCTGTGGATGGATTACGATGTTTGTGCTTTATCTGAAGCCAGTCTTATTTGTAGGTTCTCTACACTTCAGTTCCTTATATTGCTAGAATGCCCCTGGATTACCCTAATTTTTGTGCACACATCTAAACTAGGGAAATTTTGGAAACTGAAATTCTTAACTCTTTCCCCGGCTCCAGGGAAAGTAATGAGAGGAGATGGCTTTAGGTCTTTTCAAATTAGGTTGGTATTTTGTATCACTATGAAAACTATTCTTAATAGGAGGTGCTTTGCAGGGAGTCATGGTGGGACAGGGAGTGGTAGTCACAGGACAGAGAATGTGGACAGATTCCCAGTTCCTACAGAAATGTTTCCATATTCTACCTATATTTGAAAAGAAAAGGGAAAAAGTGAATTTTCATTTTTGTATCTAAGTACAGGCAGGCCCTACTTTTTACTACTTTGCAGGAAGCTGACCTACATTTCATTACTTTAGTTCCTGATTCTAACCCTCCCCCTCCTTCCCATTCAATGTTGTTTTTGTATTTTGTTTTTACCCGATAAAGACATGGACAGTCCGGATTTCACCTTACCTTGCCTTAAGACAGGCAAGCAGCTCTAGCATTTAGTGTGTCTAAAAGTTGGGACTATAGTAGATACTAAAGAGAAATGGAAGCGATTTCCAGATTATCCACATCTATGCCCCTTTCCATTAGTTTGAAGAGAGTAGACAACACATCATTTAAAGGATGCATAAAGGGCAGCAATGTCAAAACCGAATTAAAATATTTTTATGGTAAATACAGTTTTTAAATGTGTATTTCCTTATTGAAGCAAGTAAAGGCAATTTTGGAAAATGGCAGAAGTTCATTTGGCAGCCATTTTATTCCACTTTTACCATGAATGAATTCATGTACCCTTCATTAGGAAATGAAAAATCAGTTGCCACCTTTGGCCTTTACTCAGCATTACAAAAATCTTTCAGTGATGGGAATTTATACCTTGCTGTGGGTCTGAGCTATTTGTTTTTTGCATGTTTAGCCAAGGATGGGTTGTTGGTATTTTTATTCCTGTGGTTGCAACTTTAGCCATTTTTCTCCAAAGATGTATCTCATTTCAATACACAAAGACAAAAATGTCCTGTATTAAACTAGTTTCTTAAACATAGGAAGCTATATCGATATATAAGCACGGCAAAGAGTGATCCCAGAATCACAGACTCTGAGTTGCAAGGGACTCAGAGTCCCTCTAGCCCCACTCACACTTGAACAAAAGGCTCCTCTTACAAGATTTCTACAAGGGGTCTAGACTTTGCTTACAGAAGAGTAAACACTGATTAAAAAACTTAATTTTGTGCTTTCCGTAGTTGCTAAGGTGCAACAGGATGCCTTCATTTCCTGGAGGAAAATGATCCTTTTGCAGATCATGTTTTAATTGGTTTTAACCATGTAAGTCATTTTTTAAACACTATCTCTACATTTTTTCTTTCTTTACAAGCTTCCTCCACAATTCTTTTTTTATATTTTTTCTTCTCTTTTCCTTTTACCTCAAATCCCATATTTTTAGTTTAAATTTTCTCTTATTTCCCTTCTAAATCCCAAGTTGTATATTCAGTCACCTTTTTATCCTTTTTCCATCACCTTGAAATAGCAACTGACCCTTCTCTTAACTGAAGATGCATTCAAACAAAGCTTATTAAGGTCTAGTATCTTCCAGTATCTACTCTGCTAGGTTCCAAGTACCGGACATCATCCTGGGGTACAGGAATAGTTATACCTTCTACATAATATCATCGATTTCATTTTATAGTCCAGAAAAGTAGCATGCTTGGTTAAAAAGGGCTTTTCTCTGAAGTGTTCATTTTCCATTTGGGTAAAAGATTACAAAAGCTCTGTACTCCGTGAAATTGTACATCTTTTTGATAAAGGCATCAATTCCCTATGTTAAAAGGAACATTCAGATTAATCATAATAGCCCCCGGTCATATAATTCATAGTAGTTTATGAAGTCCTTATCTCACACCTATGAGACCAGGAGTGCAAGTATTATTATCCCTTCATTATAGATGAGGAAAGCAAGTCTCAAGCTGTTTGAGTGACTCATCCACAGCCACAGAATCAGAACAGAGCCTAACCCTGAGGCTAGATTTTCTGAGTCCATTGTTCTTTCTGTTGTGCCATGCCAGTTCTCTAAGCAAGTCTTATATTAATCATTAAAAATGTATTTTGCAGACAATCATTTAGGCCCACAAATCTTCATTCCTCACAAATGAGATAATTCCTTTGCACTTTTCTTTTTTAAATTTTTTTCTTGCTTGCTATGTGCCAAATGTTGGATTAGAATCAACATTGTATTTCCTAGGAAGCCAGGGTGGATCTCATCATCTTAGAGGATATTTTGGACTCCATGGGGGGGGGTGGAGAGGGAGAGGGAGAAGAGGAAAGAGAGAGAGGGAGAGAGAGGGAGAGAGAGAGAGAGAGAGAGAGAGAGAGAGAGAGAGAGAGAGAGAGAGAGAGAGAGAGAGAGAGACTTAAATATTCCTCATCTTCTTAAGTTACAGAAAGCATTCAGAAAGTTCTGCATGAACGAGTACACCAGCCCAGGGCAAGGAAAACAGGACGTTTTAGCATCTTACTGATTTGTTTCTAGCATCAGGGCCACATTTAAAGTATAAGAATAACTTTGAACTAGCTAAATCTGCAACAATTAAATACAGATAAATACCCCAAACACATGTAGAACTGACATTCATCCTTTTTTTGAGGTGTGAGATTCTAGGTTCCACCTGCTGAATTTTTCTTGTCTGCTTTTGTTATTTAATATTTACTGTCCAATTTCTGAATTTTGAAGTGCAGAACTGTATTAAAAAATACAAAACTTTGGAGTCACCTACAATTCTAAAGAATTGAGTAGGGGCCAAACATCTCAATCCCTAGTCCTATTTGGCTTACAAAATAGTTTATCCTTAGCACATTAGAAGATTATAGAAAATTTGGATCCCTTTTCTAAACGAACTCTAAAATTAATTTTAAATATTCTTTGTCATATTGGAAACTTTCCTAGAAACAGGACATGATAGGTATATGATAGGTATCTTTCCAGAAAGATAGAATTTTGGATTTTTATATAGGAATTTTGCAAAGAGTGAAGATTTATTGGGCTTTGATATTCTTCATTCTAACATGTTTATATCTGTTTCTTTGTCGTGAATATTATAATTTTTTGAGACAGCCAATTTTTCTAAGTTTCTCAGTTATTGCCGCAACAGGTAGAATTACCATGACTTTATTGATGAATACATTGTCAGAGAAGAGTTCAGACAGATTACTCTCCATGCCTGGACAGCACTCCTTCTTTACCTCTACTGCGTACAACCCTAAACTTCCTGCAAAGCTCAATTCAGATGCCTCTTTTTACAGGCACTCTATCCTGGACCTTCCAGTTGTCGATGATTTCTTCATCCTCAAATTACATCGTATTATCTCTTTGAATGTTTTATCTCCCAAATAGAATGAAGCTTCTTGAAGGCAGGCACTGT
Source organism: Phalanger gymnotis (assembly GCA_028646595.1). Classification (NCBI taxonomy): domain Eukaryota; kingdom Metazoa; phylum Chordata; class Mammalia; order Diprotodontia; family Phalangeridae; genus Phalanger; species Phalanger gymnotis. The sequence goes on from CM053624.1 coordinate 218,222,825, forward strand.
TTCTTTCTTTTTCTTGTCTTTGCACCTTGAAAAAGTAGGCACTTAATAAATACTTTATGTAACATAAAGAAATTGAGGCTCAAATGAATAATCATAGTTAATACTTATTTAACAGTTAACATAACATTATTTCACCTGATTCAATAGCACCTTGAAATAAATATTATTGATTTTATTATCCTAAATAGAGGTCCAAGAGAGATCAAATGACTTTACTATGATAATACAATAAGTGTTGGAAACAAAATTTGAGCTCTGAATGTCCTGACTCCAAATCCAGCATTTATGGCTCTGCAGTGCTGCCTGAAACCCATCAGTCAAAAAGAATTTATGATTTTCCTACCCTGTTCCAGGCACTGTTATATGTACTAGGGATTACAAAGCCATCTATGGAATAGTCCATGCTCTCAAGGAACTAAAATTCTCTAAGTGAGGAGGAGACTGTTTATAAGGATTTATGAAATGAATACATGGTAATTTGGATGGGAATGATAACAGTAGCACCTGGGGGGCATTAGAAAAGGCCTCATTGCCATTTTTTTGAGCTTTCAAGAAAACTCAGGATTCTGAAAACAGAGTTAAGTAGGAAATGTATCCTATTCATGGAGAAAATGGAGACACAGGATACGTCATCTACACAAAATAAAGAAGATGGAAAATGGAATATTATTCCATGGGTGAAATAGTAAGAAAGTTAGTTTGGTAGTACTGTATGAGGGAAGTAATGAATAATGAAGCTGGAATGGTAGATTGGAGTTAGATTGAAAAGTTCTTTAAACACCAAACAGAAGAACTTGTATCTGACCATAGAGGAAACAGAGAGCCATTGGAATTTGTTAAACAGGGCTTAACCTTTGCATTAGCATTATTACTTCAATATCTGTGTTGAGGATGGATGAGAGAGGGAAGAGGCTAGAGGATAGGTAGTGAATTAAGAGGTCATTGAAACATATCCAGGCAAGAGGTGATGTTGGCTTGATCAAGTATAGTGGCTCTGTGAGTGAAGAGAAAGGGAAGGATAAAAGAGGTGTTGGGAAGTAGAATAGACAAGAGTTTGGGTAGTGTGGGGAAGGGAGAGTGAAGAGATGAAGATTCCTGAGCTTTCAGACCTGGGAGACTAGAAGAAAAGCAGTACCTATAATAGAAATTAGGAAGTTAAGAAGAATGGTGGTTTTATCAGGAGAGACAATTTAGTATTTCCTGTCCAGTTTCCAAATTTTGAAGTACAGAACTGTTTTGGACATCCTTATTATGCCAACAGGACATCCCACTTGAAAAGTCAAATAGGCATGTGGTATTGTGGAACAGAAGTTTAGGAGGGAGGACAGGGCTAGATTGTACACCTCAGTGTAGAGGGTAGAGAAGATTATCAAATCCATGGGAGGGTTACAGAAAGTGAACAGAGAAAGAGAAGAAAGGAGGGCAGCCCCCGGAAGAGCCTCCGAGAGAGCCTGGAAGTACATCTGCCATTTAAGGCCAGGATAAGGATAAGGATCCGGCAAAGGAAACTGAGGAGTGATTGGACAGTTGGAAACAAAAGAGGCCCGGGTCAGAAAAGCCAGATTAGAAAGTGTATACAGGAAGAAAAGGAAATCAAGAGTATCAAATGCTATGGAGATAAGTCATGAAGGATGAAGATTTAAGAAAAGGCTTTTGGGTTTGGCACATCCCAATAAAAGAAAGGGAGGGGAAGAGGTAGGAAAGGATGAATGAGGCTGTCCATAGGCACACAGCTACTGCAGAACCAGGATTCAGACTCAGGTCATCTGACTCCAAGTTCAATGTTCTTTACTCACAGAATTTATGTTAAGATTCATGAATTCTCCAAGGCAAAATATGGACTTTCAATAAAATAGAGGACTTGCAAGCTTTCTCAGTGAAAAGACCAGAGCTGAATAGAAAATTTGACTTTCAAACACAAGAATCAAGAGAAGCATGAAAAGATAATCAAGAAAAAGAACAAGAAAAAGAGGGAACAGCACATATATATTTAGAAGAGTATAAAAGTCTTCTAAATTAATAAAAAACAAAATGGTAGGGGCATAGGGAGGGAGGAGAGAGCAAGAGAGGGATCTTTAGAGGGGAGTGTGAGGGAAAAGGGGGCTATAGAAGGTTGTTTAGATTTGTGGGAATGGGAGTATAGGGGAGGGATCCTTGGAGAGGGGTAGGCAAGTAACAGGAGGGCAAGGTAGCAGGTAGAAGTAAAGTAGAGGAGACAGGAGGAATAGGAAACAAGAGATATGCATAAACATAAAAACAAAGATCAGGAGTAGAATTTATTTAGGAAAATATATGTGTTTGTGTATATCTGTAGCTATAGAGAAATATATCCAAACTTAATTGTAGAGGAGGGGGGAGGGAGAACAAAGTAAAAAAGTGCACAGCAGAGAACAAAAGAAAACTTAAAAGGAAGCAAAGATGGATAGTTCTCAACACAATGTGTATTTTATCATACTGGCTTTCTTGAAATGAAAATTTTTTGTTACATATTTTGAATCCTTTCTTATATTCTGCTATGCACACGACATGCTTTTTTCTTTCTTACTTTGTATTTAAGTTCCAATATTTAAATTTATGATATGTTTTTGTTTCTTTTCTCTATTCTGTATTTGTGTTCTGGCCTTTGAGTCTAAAATTTAAAAAAAAAGAAATGTCCCATACAAGGTAAAAGAATAACAGAAAGAGGGTCAAGAAAAGAAATAATAAAAAAAGAAATGTCCTATAGGCAGAGACTGAAAAAATGAATAGGAAAAAAATCTTCTAAAACAGAAAGACTGTTGTGTGCAGAAAACTGCAGAAAAGAGAATGATTATGCAACATATACAACTGAAAAATCACCACCACCACAACAGGTGTGTGTGTGTGTGTGTGTGTGTGTGTGTGTGTGTGTGTGAGAAAAGTTGAGTTGATTAGATTCTTCCATTTTATTTTCTACATTTGACAGCAAATGCTTCTCTAAATTACTGGATTTTGTTATTGTTGTGGATGATGACGATGAGTGGCCTCACTGGGAAGGACAAGAAATAACTCATGCACAAAACTGCCATAGCCTAATGAGATTTATTGGAGGGTATTCTTTATAATCAACCCCTGAAGGCCAAAAGCAAGTTGAATATGGAAGAAACTCTGAATCTTCACATTTCTGTTTTGAAGTAAGCTGCCATCTGGACAGGCAAAAAAAATACCCCATCAGCCAACGGGAGTACAACCAAATATGGATTCTAAGCTTTCTCATTTTACATAAGAAAATTTTGTACCCGTTTCTGAAAGGTGTCAGTGATGTTTTACCAGTTTTCACTGCTTATTTCTTAGGGCAGTGCTTGTTGGGAAGCGTTATCTTTTACTTCTGCTCCCACATATATGCTTGGGGATATTTGAGCATTTTGATTGCTTGAGGGAACAAAAGAGGGAGGGAAAGCAAAGGGAAAAAGACAATCTAACTGACTCCATAGCTGACTTTGGCTCTGAAAAGTATTTATCTGTGAATTTCCAAGAAGCCAGAGACCTCCTCACAGAGATAACTATATAGTTCATTGGATAGGGGCCTTCAAAGCTCAAGAAATACAATGTTAAAAAAAAATAAAATGCCATTAAAAAAAAGATTCATGAATTCACATGTACTTACAAAGCTCATACTTACTGAGTGGGCACATTATTGGGCAAAGTACTGCATTCCAGGCTGGCGGAGATATAAGATTTAGTTAAAGAATACCCCTACTCTCACAGAACTAGCTTACAATCTGGTTGTAACCCATGCAAAGTTCCTATGAGGAAGACTTACACATGTTAAGTGAGTTCAAGGGATTCAGAGTGGCATATGAGTTCTGATGGGGAAAAAACCATGGATTGTCTTGTGCTTGTTGTGGTTCAGTCGTTTCACTTGTGTCCAACTCTTTGTGGTCCCTTTTGGGGTTTTCTTGGCAAAGATGCTGGAATGGTTTGCCTTTTCCTTCTCCAGTTCATTTTACAGATGGGGAAAATGAAGCAAACAAGGTTGGGTGACTTTTAACCCAGCTAGTAAGTATCTGAGGCCTCATCTGAACTCAGGTCTTCCCAGCTCCAGGGCTGGCATTCTATCCCCTATGCTGCCTAGCTGCCCTACCTCTTGCTTATTGGCCACCAAACTTTCTCAGTTCTCAATTGTTTTGCTTCTTCCCTTCTTGCATTTGCTTTGATCCTATTTTTCTCTTCTTAAAATATCAAGTTGGTTCTTCTGGTAAAGGGAAAAATATATGGGACATCTGAAAGTACTTGATCTGTATTTCATTTGGATATCTGTAGATCCATCCTGGAGAGTGAATGTTTTGCAGTGTACCTCTGCCAACTGGAAACACATGCACATAATATGAAAAATCTCAAGCAATTTTAATGAATTGCAAGAGAATACGGTTCAGATTGACAACCAAAAAAGCTAAATGATAATATTAGCCTGAAATTTTTTTCCATATTACTAGACCTCTGATTTCATCTGTAGATACCTGTGCAATCCCAAGTCCCACTTCAGGAAGCCTTCCTCAGCCTCCTTAATGCTTATCTCTTCCTTCAAAAATCATCTCCATTTAGCCGGTATATAACCTATTTAAGCGTAGTTGTTTGTATACTGTCTTCCTCCACTGATCTGTGAGTTACTTGAGAACAGCATCTTTTGGCCTTTCTTTGAACTCCCAGAACTTAGCATAGTGTCTAGCACATAGTGGGCACTTAATAAATGTTTTTTTGATTTTACTCTAGTGGGTAGAACTAGGAGTGATGAATAGAAGTTGAAAGGAAGAAAATTTACGTTTGATTTTTTTTAACATCTTAATTAAAGATCTGTCCAAACTGTGATGGGCTGCATTCACAATTACTCATTTCTCTATCACTAGAGGGCTTCAAAAGGAGGCAAAATGACCACTTATCCAGGGATGCAGTAGAAAGCAATTCCTGGTTGGGTATAGATTGGAATAAATGGTCCCTGAGGTCCTTTCCAACTTTGATATTCTTTGATTCTAGCTTTGTCTTAGTTTCTTTTTGTTAATGAAAACACAATTAGATTTTCTCTGTCATGCAGCTGTTATGAGAGCTAATATGAAATTTATGCAAAACACTTTAAGCTCTCCAAAGAAAGGTATATAATTATTTTAAAAAAGCCCTGAGTTACATTGTGATGTTGCCTTGTCAGTCATCAATATTCATTGAGCCCCATTGTGCAAAATCATTGTATTATTAGAGGCATTTACAAAATAAATGGTAACCTGAGTCCCTGCTCTCAAGGAGTTTGCAATTTAATGGGGGACACAGCACATGCACTTGAAATTACTGGAGTACTTTCAGAATAGCAAATCAGAAAGTACAAGTTGTAGTAGTACAAATTGACTCAGTGAGGAGGGAATGATGTATAAAAGAGAATGACAAGGATCAGTGGACAAGAAAGATAGAGTGGGGTCCTGATTCTTGCCCCAAGGGAGGGGGATCCAGCTTTTTTTTAACCTTGGCTAGGAATGAAGCAGGGCTTTGAATGTCCTTTCTGTACTTGTTTGTCTGGAGCATCAAAGTCCAATTATGGGGCATCTCACAAGGTCAGGAAGGGCAGAGCTGGCTTATGTGTTGCTATGGAGATTCTGCTTCAGCATCCTTTAACTGGTTTTCCCTCCCTCATCACTCCATTGCTACTGGAGCCCATGTTTCTATGGGCAGAAAATGCAAGCAGAGCAGGGGCTTTCCTATGTCAGTATAGTGGCCAAGTGATGCTGTGGGAATAATTACATTAATGAATCATCGATGGAATTTAGAGCAATGTTTTGTCTCTGTGTCTAATCAGGGAGCTGGATGTGTATTTAACCTTACTTAAGGGAGCAGAATCAGGTGCATTTTAACTTGCAATATTTTATGCTTATTATTATGATTATTACTCAGTCTCTTTCCCAAAAGGCATTTCCATTGTTTTTAAGACATGATTTCTCAAAAACCCCTACTCAGCCCCACTGTGAATGATCATAGGCCAAGTCACTTGGATTCGGAGGCTTGGTTTCTCCATAAAGGAAAGAGATGATAATACTTCTTACCTCACAGGATTATTTGAGGAAAAATTTTGCAGATCTTAAAGCCTAATAGAAATGTGTATTGTTATTATATATTATTGTTATAATATTGTTATTATATATATTGTTATTATAGCAAGCAGACACTAAGCAATAACTAAAGGCCATACCTCCATAGAAGATCCATTCAGTATCCTAGCCTCTATTTCTGGGTGCAAGTAAGAAGCTACTCATTTAACAAGAACCATAAGGTAACACTAAGAAATGTGTTATTGTTGTGTGGTTTCAGTCACCTCCAACTTTGGGGCTCTGTTTAGGGTTTTCTTGGTGAAGATAGTGGAGTGGTTTGCCATTTCCTTTTCCAACTCATTTTACACATGAAGAAACTGAGGCAAACAGGGTCAAATGACTTGCCTAGGTTCACACACCTAGTAAGTATATGGGGCGAGATTTGAACTCAGGAAGATGAGCCTTCTGGATTCCAAGCCCAGGGCTTTATCTACTGTGCCGCCTAGCTGCCCATTACTAATAAAGAGCTACCATTTATGTAGCCCTTCTATGCCAGGCACTGTGCGAAGCTCTTTGCAAATATCATTTCATTTGATCTTCCTGATCTCCTGGGGGGTAGGTGCTAGTATTAAACATTGCCCCCCTCCCATAACATATGAGGAAACTGAGATATACAGAGATTAAGCTATTTGTCCAAGATCACATGGAATTCCAATCAGTTCCTACCCCCCTCCTTTTTTTTGGAAAAGCATCAATTCTTGACTATTTGCCTACTGATGATCTACATTGCCGATCATCTTCAGTAAAATCTTGTTTTCTGTATCTTATTGACATTGGCATCTACCCTGTTTATTTAAGCACTTAGTTGATAAAAAACAGAACCTTTGTTTATTCTAGCCCAGAGCTAGAAGAGAAAGCCTTTTGAGCCAAAATAATTACCTCTCTGGAAATGCCAGCTTGGCTTTAGGCTGCCAATTTGTCTCAGGCTGAGAAGTGATAGATTAGGGAGTCATGGGATTCTTATAGTAAGCTGGATGGGTGTGGGAGCATGAGGTAGAGACAGGGGAAACTTATATGGGATAAGCTCCTATCTACCTATTCCTTACTCAGTTCCACAGGGGGTGGAAGTACATAGGAAACTAACTTAGAAGATTCTTAGCCACCTCACGGGTCTATGGGAAAAGTACCTTATAAGCCTTAAACTGCTGTATGAACCTGGTTTCTAATGGGGCAGTCCTTTGAGCAAAGCATTTCATAGTTTCTGACAAAAAGAGTCAGAGCCCCACAATCTAAAAAAATCAGTCAGTTACTAAAAAGTGTATATTGTACAAGTCCTCAGCATGGAAAGAATTGGAGTCATACACCCAAATAACACTGTCAAAATCATCCTCTTTGAATAGAAAGAATAAGAGGGGTTTGTGTGTGTAAAAATCATTCCTCTGAAGCAAGGTGTAAGATATTCTGTCCTGAAATGGGGAGATTATGGTGTGTAGGAAGACCTTCGGGCCTCAGAATCTGGAAATCTGGACTGCTTAATACATGGCTTGTCAAAGTTTATGTAAGCTAGGTAACCTGTCTGGATTCTTTTACTTCCTTAATCATAGGAGACAATGATTACTCCTGAGGTCTATGCAGAAAGGAGAACAATGCCTCATTGTGGGAATTGTTGAATTTAACAAAAGTCAAGCAGAAATATTTTTGATACATACATTTCTTCCTATTAAATGTATACATGTACAATTTATTTTTTGGACAACCCTGTGATTTCATTTGTATAGGGTATTTTTGATAAGGAAACTTCCTCTGCCCATGTAGATCTATACCTGTTCTGCAATTTATAGTCTTTGAGTGATGTGAAGGGTCTTACTCAGAGTAATGTAACTACTATGTGTCAGAAGTGGGACTTGCACCCAAGCCTTCTTGACTCTCAAGTTAGCTCTTTACCCACCATGCCATGTAGCCAAATTTCTGTAAAAAGTGTAATCTTTCTATCCTAGGATATGTGATACACTCGGTGATAGGCATTGTAGTATAAGAGAGGGATAAAAGCATTGGCTTTGGACTCTCTGTGTGATCCACGGTAGCTGTGTGACCATGGGCAAGTCACCCCGGTGCCCCCATTTGACTATCGAAGACTTTAAGTTATAGGTAACCTTCATGTGCATCACATTGGTTGGAATAGGAAAGTTCCTCACTCTGATGAATTAACTGGTTCAAATCCACCTCTCACCCCTACCAAATGTGATATGTATGTGAATATATACTGCATCCAGATACCATTGAGTTTCCCCTGTATCTTATCCTAGTAACATACTGTGTACCCTGTAATCATAATAATATTGATCTAATTGCATTGCATATGGAAACAGTCACGTACAACCTGCACTTATGTGTAAACCTCCTGACAGCCGGTAGAGATCCCAGAAGAGTCAGAAGCTTTTGTATATAAAAGACAGATGGTGTTGATACCTCAAAAAAATATTTTTTTTTCAAATATATTGAGGGAATAAAGAGAGTTTGAAACTCTTTGTCCTTAGCCATGGACAACTTGTTAGATTTTTCCCCCTAATCTTAAAGGGAAATTCCTTATTTTTAAATTTTTTCGAAGTCCTGGGATGCTGGTACCCTAATTAAGTTCTATTCAATTCACTCTTCTCTTCAGTGAGGTATTACCTCTTTTCTGTGAGGGCCTTAGGAGAAATCACTCTCTGCTCTGATTAAGTAAGTGATGTCCTTTGCTGGCTTATAGACTAGGGAGAGAACAGGATGACTCATATGTTCTCCTTCACACCATGTTGAGTAATATACTTTTTAAGCTGGTGCCTAATAACACATGCTGGCAGTTGTGGATATTGCCAGAGTACTTCCATTTTCCTCAATGGGGCGACTATGCAACTCACTATAGGTCTTTCTTCATATTGTACAACTCTCTGGGAAATATTTGCCACATTTTCCCTATTTCACCCAGAACTGCCTTTCCTAGGACGTTCTCTGAAGTGATATATTGTGCACTGGAATTCTTATTTTATTAGTTGTAGTTATTTTATTTTCAAGTGAAAGACCATGGGAAAGATCTTCCATTTTCAGTTCCCTTCCAGCATAGCCTAAAGGGAGGCCAATAGCTATCTCCAGCATGTCTTATGATGTGCGATGTTTTGGCTTTGGCTGAGATGCCAATGCCACAGCCCTCAGATGGGCAGACACTGGGCTCCCCAGATAGACTGTTCCTTGTTCCCACAACACTAATTAATTGTCATCTCAGAGGGCAACGAGACCAATTGTTCCGGTATTACCCCAGCCAAGCTAAGTCTGGAAGAGGTAGAAAGCTGCCAGACTTTCTATACTTTGGCTTAGAATCTGAATCCTAGCAGTTAGCCAAGGACTTGAGCCAACTTTAGGTTTTAAGTACTGCCTCAAAGATGCCAGCAATGGGAGGCTTGTTAATAGAGTTGCACAGTTAGACTCCAGCAAAATGCCTTGATGATCAATGATGGTCCTTTGGATAGAGCAGCATAGAAAGATGGGATAGGCTAAGGAACTGGGAAGTGCCCTTTAAAAGGTCATTTGGTACTTTAGTGCTTAACATATCAAAAGAATTATGCTTTCCTGGTCCTTTCTCACATTATATTTAATTCTCAAATTCCAAGAGGAAGAGATAGACTGCTGTAGGTGATGTTGTAGGAGAGTGCTTTTTGAGGATATTGTAGTAGGAAGGCCGAATTTATGATCTCAGAAAGGATCACGTAAATATCTGAATGGTTCGAAATCGTTGGGTATACAGAATTCTCCAAGCAGAAGGCATCAAAAAATTTATTCAGGGCCCAGAGCAACAAATTAGCGAACCAACCTCCCCATTCCAGTATTGTGAACACAAGCCTCCA
>CM053624.1:218233234-218259145 GCA_028646595.1 Phalanger gymnotis
AGGGCCCAGAGCAACAAATTAGCGAACCAACCTCCCCATTCCAGTATTGTGAACACAAGCCTCCAGGCCCAGTAGGCCCGCCTCACAAGAGTAGCCAGGAGGCCACAGAAAAATAAGATGGCATAAATCATATTCACCGGCCTCAAGACCTCGCTTGAACTCCTGGGTCCACATAGGGGTCAGCTCTGCTTTGGATTTTTTTCCAGCTGTAGTTTCTCGCCTCTCCTTGCAGCCAAGCCTCTGGCATTCTCAAGTCCCACCTCAAGGACTAGAGACCAGAGTCCAGAAACCCATTGGTTCCCCAATTGGCTCCTCTTAAGTCCTTAATCTAAGCCCACACAGGTTTCACACGTGATAGTGCTTTGGGCCTGGGGCTTAGCGTTTAACAGGTGAAAGTACTTTCACGGTAAACAAAAGCCAAACTCCTCGAGGGCACCTGTTAAACTAAGCCCATTTTGCCTTACTGGCACAGATATGTACTTTGTAAATCTAAGGGTATGATTTGTATTGTACCCATCTTCCAAAATGCTTTCACATGTAATCTCATTAAACTTTGGTCACTTAATCTTACCAGGCCTCAGTTTCCTCATCTGAAAAAATGGTGCAGAAGACCTTCAAGGTTTCTTCCACTTCTGAAACTATGATGCTATACTCCTTCACGTAGTAGAGGCAAGCCAGTGACATCTCCACTGTCACAGATAGAGAAACTGAAGGATATGGAACTTAAGTGATTTATCTAATGTCATACAATATGTAGCAAAGCCGGCACTGAAGCTGATGACTTCTGACTTTTTTTTTAAAACAATGTGCTACAGGGAACAGAAGGAAGCCCAGAAGAAAATACAGACAAGCTTTGAAAGGACAGCATTGAATGTTCCATGTGGAATTTTTACATATATATTATGTATTTTAAAAATATGTATTACATCATTATCATTATTATTATACTACACTCACATACAGAGATATTTTTAAAAGGAAAAGCAAGCTATATGTAATAGAGATACTCACTTTCATCTGCAGTCTTTTCCTATTCTGCTTTGTATATGGAAATTCTCTTTTTATTTGGTGTTTAAATTCTGAATTGAGGGGAAAAAGAGATATGGATGACTTGTGACTCATAGTTCACTGTTATCCATGTGGCCCCATTGCCTCATCTGAACATGGACTTATACGTAGACCACAGAAACTCCTGTGGAGTCTTTAGTTCTGATAATGCGTTAGATTCAGAGATATTTGTGATCAGGGGCTCACAACTCTTTAACCTTTTAAAGCAGGGGTTCCTAACCTTGTGCCCATGAACTTTCTTTTTCTTTTCTTTGCTTTTAAAAAAATATTTTGATAACCATATTCAATGCCATTGGTTTTCCTTATACTTTATATTTATTTTATACATTTCAAAACATTCTGAAAAGTGGTTCATAGACTTTACCAGACTGCCCAAGAGATTCATGATACACCAAAAGGTTAAAAACCTTTGGTTTCTGGTTCAATCTCTCCACTTATCTACTCCTAAGCCAAAAAAAAAGGGGGAAAATGGGAAAGGGGGAAGTGTGGGAGCTTATTCAGTGAAGCATTAGCTTAAATGTCCGCCTTAAACAATAGTTAACAGCTTCAAAGTTTCTCTAGCCTTTTTTTTCTCTCCTTAAAACTTAAACTACCCACCCTTCCTTTTTGATATCCTATTCTAGCAAATCATAAGCCAACATTCTGCCCACAGGACGAAGTCTTTAAAGAAGTCATTTCCTTTTCCATCTCCTGCTGCTTATTCCCATCGTGTTTTTCGTGGCACAAGCAACAGGAAAGCCCATTGAATAAGCAGCACAGAAAAGGCATTTCGTTGTTTATATTATTACTGAGTGTTCACTTACTAATAATTAACGCTTCCGCTTTTTTGCAGTTTATTTGCCAAAATATATGCAGGGTTTTCTTGAACAAATAAGGGATGGAACTAGGCAAAACTGGCCACACTGCCTTCTGGGCCAGACAAACCCCAGAGGTCAATATGCACTGGGTTTTTAGAATGGTGTGTTCAGAGGAAGATAATCCTAGTTAGGAAAACCTAAAACCCCAAGATCACTCCATTTGAAGACACTTAGATAGCAACTCAGCTGTTCCTTTTAGCACCGAATAAAAGGATTCTATTCTTTAATGGTAGCTTGGTCAATTAGAGGGAAAATAGCAGCTCAGGGGAGAGCCATATCCATTGGTTGAGTTGAACAAGACATTTATTTCATTTTACCCTTCATTTTGGAATATTCATTTTTCAATTTGGGACAGTGGAGAGATAACTGACTCTGCTGTCAGGGGTCCTGATTCAAATTCTACTTAAATTAATAAGCATGTGACTTTTGTAAAGTTATTTCCTAGTAAGTGTGTAATCAATGCTTGTTGACTGACCAACTGACTTACCTCTCTGGGTATCAGTAGTGTCATCTGTAAAATGAGAGATTTGGACTAAAGCATCTTGAAGGTCCCTTCTAGCTATAAATCTGTTATGCTGGGGTAGTGGAAGACCCAAGGAAGAACCCTCAGGCATGAACTCTTTCAACTCTCCCTGTGTCTGCTGAATTCTCCACACCAATTTTGTTATTTGTTTTATTTATTTATTTATATTTTATTTATTTATTTATATATTTATTTTATTTTTATTTGTTATTTCTTCTTGTTTTAGGGGAGGAGCTATCCTGTTCAGCCTTGATCTTCAAAGCACCTTTGACCCTACCCCTTCCCACCTACTTAAAGATCTCATAACTCTCATTTCCTCCCTCTCTGTCAACATCAATCCCTCTCAACTGCCTCTTTTCCTCTCTTCCCTTGCAATGTTTTGTTTTGTTTTTTAAAATTCCCAATATTGAACCAGAGATTATGCACCTGGATGACTTAACTTTTTCAGCTCTGGAACTCCCACCCCCAGGGCCTTCCCTCTCTCCCGATTTACAAATGCCTTACTTAGCCTACTATTTCTAGGCAGCAGCTAGCCCTTTTTCACTTTACTCCTATCATATTCCTCTTGATACCTTCTGCACTCCTCCACCTTCTTCCTTTCTCACTTCTAGTCCTGGAATAGTAATTAAACCAGTACTGATATGGTCACTGGAGAAGTTGTGTCAACCTACTCAACCATGGTTCTACTCTACATCCTGTAACTTTCCAAACTAAAATTCGCCTCTCTAGACACCACTCCACTATATGTATAAACTCCTTGTGGGTAGGGAATGTTTCTACTTTACAACTATATCTCCAGAACTTGATATAGTGTTTGGCACATGGTGCTTAATAAATGTTTTTTCCCCATTCATTCATTGATTTCATCCACTCGCCCTGTCACTTTTTTTCGGTAGTGCTTTCCAGGGTCATCAAAGAGGCAAGAAGGATGGAGAGAGGACTAGAGAACATGCCTTATGAAAAGCGATTGAAGTTACTTAGAATTGTTTAGCCCGAATATGAGATGTTATGGCTATTGGTGGAAAGCCACTCTCTACCTTCCCCTTACTTACATAAAAGGGAAAAATAGAGTTGCTCTGCTTGACTGCAGAGGGCAAAAATTAGGAGCAATAGGTAGAAACTCCAGAGGGATAGATTTCAGCTAAAATAAGGGGGAAATTCCTAATAATTATGACTGTTTCAGAATAGAATAGGCTACTTCTGGAGGCAGGGGTTTCTCAGTACTGAAAGTCTTCAAGAGAAAGCTGGTTATGTACACTTATGAATGGGATTGCTTTTCAAGTACTTGTCGGAATAAGTGACCTTCAAGGCCCCTTCCAATTCTGAGCATGCAATTGCATGACTTTTTCCCTTCAGTGTTTCTGGATTTCTTGGATTTTTCACGAAGACATGATAGCTCTAGAGTTTCAGGAAAAATGCCAATGAAGTACTCCAGTAAAGTAACTATTTTATTATGTGATTTGTACATTCTTCAGTGCTGGCTATACTCAGGGGAAAGTAATAGGTTTCCCCATTTTGATTCTTTTTTTCCTCACCTCCTTATCCCTTTTACACCACTGTGCCTGGAAAGTAAAATTGGGCACCAAATGGGGTTGTACAAAGATTTCCATCGCTATTGGGCTTTGTCTCAAAATTCTAATTGGTCTAAAGTCTCATTGAAAGACTTCAAGATTACCTCCTAATGGTGTCTCACAAAGATCTTCTTTATCATGCATTGTATACTTTTCAATCTGTGTCAAGACAGCTAAAGTGAATATCACCATGGCTTACAAATTATTGTTCCATTCACTTCTTGATCCCTATAATAATGTGGTGAGATTGGAGTTATTTCACTTATAATGGATTTTTAGGTTCATGTGAGGACATGAACCTGATTCAGATGAAACTGCCTATTAAATAATGTCCTCAAATGAACTTAATGTATTTTCTAGTTTTTCCAGCATGCATTACTAATTTAACCTATTTCCTTTACTCAGGCCAGATGGATTACATATATATGAAATTTCTGCTATCTACCTAAAACTTATAATTAAACAACAAATTGAAGATTGTGCCATGAAAGATTTTTAAGGTTAGGGAAAAACCTAGTCCCAAATTAGTACCATATCTTCCATGTCACTTTTAGGACCAACGATTGCTTCTGACAGTTAAAAACACCTTTATTAATAATCCCCAAAAGAACTAAAATACATGAAACTCTTTTTTTCAGGGAGAAAAAATAAAGGAAACTAAAAACTTTAGCAAAAAAACTAACAAAAAACCAACACAATTTTTCCAAAAAACCAAAATAAAACAAAAAACAAATTTTTCCCCTCAGATCTCAAGTACACTGAGATTTTTATATTCCATGTCTCTGTAACTTCCCAGCAACTTCCCCCTAATAGAACCTTCCCTTGTAGCAGAGAACTCTACAGTTAAGAAAAACACAGCAACCCACTGGCATGCCTTCACAATGTGTATCTCATTCTGCACCAATACTACTACCTCTCTGCTGAGGAGAGAGAGTTACAGTATGGTTCATCATTAGTCCACTGAAGTCAGGGTTGGTTCTGATGACTTTCACTACTGTATTCCTTTGAACAAAATACCTCTCCCCCTAGGTACCTAGTGTCCCAAATTGTGGAAAGATTCATTCCCTAAGTAAGCCTCTGAGTTCTATCAAAATGCAAATATCCTTGAAAGGGATAACATATACTAAGCTTTTTCAAGCTTTTATATCTGAATGCAAATGAAACTTTCAGGTGTTTTCTGGGAGCAGATTTTGATAAGAGGAATAATCCAGATTAGGTCATTAAACTATGGGAGTGGGAGCAGGGTGAAATAAGGAAGAAGGACAAAGAAACAAGAGACCCTAACACTTCTTTTGCTGCTTTATAATTTGGCCTAAGTCTTGTTCCCAGACAAGAGCAATATTTTTCAGAGGTGGTGGACTTACAAATAAAAGCTTACTGACATGCAAAACTTTTTCAGGTATTTGGGTTTACTGAGACTTGATGCTACTCTATTGAGGATTCTGTCCAGTCTCCCAGAAGCACTAATAACTTATGTTCCTTCTGCATTTATTGTTTGTTGTTCTTGGGTTGCTGTTGTTCAGTTATTTCTGACCCTAAGTGACCCCATTTGGGGTTTTCTTTGCATAGATACGGGGGTAGTTTGTCATTTTCTTCTCCAGCTCATTTTACAGATGAGGAAATGAGGCAAACAGGATTTGCCCAGGTATAACAACAATTTGACTAGGAGCAGCTGTTGGGGCGTAAGACCCAACAAGACCAGCAACAAGAGCTGCCAGTACAGGTTCTTTGATCTGCTTTACTAAGGAAAGCAACTTTAAGGGGTTAACAACCTCATTTTAATCAAACATACAACTCACTTAGTACAGGAGGAAAAGCCAGCACCCTGAACTTCAGAGCAAATACAAATAGAAATTACAAACATCAACAGACAAACCTTGTCTGATTCAAGTCACAATTCAGAGTTACCAGGGAAGCATCAACATCTGGGTTTACAAGCCGGGGGGCTCTTAACAAGGGCTGCCCAGAGTCTCTTCAAGTCATGTGACACTCTTCCAGCGAGTGAGAGCCCCAAAAGTCAAACACCAACCTCATATCTTATATACCCAGCTCAGGGCCTTGGGGCACTTGGTTACCTCAGTGCTGAGAAGTACTCAAACAAAGAGCAGTGAAAAGTCCCATTTTGCTGGCCATTACATTTGAAGGCAAGACTAAGGTACTTAATTACCTCAGCATTCCAAAGGAGAAGACAACAAAAAGTCCTGCCCTGATTACCATTGTCTTAGTGCTGAGAAACACTCCTAGACAAAAAGATCCCATTTTACCTACCCCCTTCAAACAAAGGCCAGAATCATTAAAGGCACTTAAGAGAAGAAGAGCAAAAAGCCCCGCCCTGATAACCATCTCACCAGGGTCCCACAGTTAGTAAGTATCTCAGGCTGGATTTGAACTCAGGTCTTTCTGACTCCAGGCCCAGTGCTCTATCCACTATGTCACCTAGCTGCCTTCTTTTGCATTAGCTATATCAAAATCAAGTCTGTCCTAGGAGATTTGACGCATTTCTGGACAATGAAGGCAAAGAGGCATCTACTTTAGGACCAGATTGGCAATAAGTCTTCCCACAGTTCTGATCAGGATTGTGACCAGTGTTTGTTTTGGTCTTGGTTTCCTGGAAGCATTTGAACCATTCAGAATCACTAGAGAAGCCTTGGAAAAAGGGTATCCACATAAGGTCTATCTAAATGTCAGAGCCAACCAAGGCCTCTTCATGAAATTTAGAGGTAGGCCAACCAACTCTTACTTGTTCTCTCAGACGTCAGGAGAGCCCCTTGGCGAAAGCTTTCATCCACAGATCTCTACCTCAGATCCCAGGTTAAACTAGCATAAGTCTGCTTAGTCTGAAGGTATTTATTCTTCTCCCCCCAAATATCAGTTCCACCCAATAGCACGTTGAAACTTGTAGTGCTTTAAATCTGCCCCATCTTCTTAGCTGAGGAATGTTGGTTGTGGAATCTGTTACTGTCTAGCTCAGGCTGGAAAGAGGGACTTCATACAATAGATTGAATTCTTACTTGCCTCACTTCCATGAGAGCAAGGGTGTCAGGGTGAATTGCGCATATTACCATAAGGCTTGGAAAATTTATAATACTTGAGGAAGAACTGAAGGGTGATGTGAATGCTTCCTTGTCAAATTGAATGAGGCTTAGATAGAAACTAAAGCTAAATTTTGAGAGGCTTCTTCCCATGCAACAATATAATTATTTTTGAAATACTTTCTCTGTGTGGGAAATACAGTCTTGGATTTCAAGACTGCTGCAATTTTTGGTAGAACAGTACTTCCCCTGAGGTTATCTGATTTTCTAACAAGAGGCTCCCTGGCCAACCAGTCATGAGATTATCCCTAGGATATACCACTCCAGATGGGTAGAGAAGCTATTCTCCTTCATAATTATTCTCCCAATATCCTATAAAGTTTCCCAGCAGATGCAGCTAAAGGTCTGGTTTGGGCAGTAGAGGGCACTCCCAAACTGAAAACACCAAATAGAATATCCTTTAAATTACCGAGAACCTACAGGGATGAATTCCTCAGAAGAAAACTGGAAGGGGCAGGAAGGGGGAACTCACTCCAAAGATGTACTTACAATGCAGTTACCCCTTGTGTTGTTACGTGCCTCAACTTATTTTTTGCCCTTTGAGGTGAACTTTCAAAGTTTTCCTTAACCTTGAAGTTTTAACACAAAGTTCAAAGTGTGATGCCCATTCCATGTAGTAGTGAATAAGTCACTGGACTCTTCCTATTATATATTCCCTGAAATAAAAATGGGTATCATTTATATCCCTCTCGATTTGGCTACTTGATTGTACATGTGTGTTTTGCCTTCTTGCTGTATGGATAGACCCCATCCTTGTAGTTCAGAAACAAACGAAAAGTGGGGATACCTTAGCCCTCATTTTAAAAAAAATTACAGAGGTAACCAAGTTGGAAGTAAGAGGAAAATGAGCATTAGAATAAAACATAATGTTAACTCAGGGAAAGATTCCCCAGAAGGAACATTTGTTCAAAATTGCAGTGATTTTGCCCAATTTATTGTGGGAAAATTGTAGAAAGATGATTGTTCAGTTGCCAATCATTCCTGTGTGGCCATGCTGTTTTAAATAGATGCTGAAAGCTTTTTTTGCCTCTACCCTTGCCCTTGCTAGAAATGTCAATGCAAAATTTGACTTCAGGAAGAAGCTCTGGATAATTTTTTATTTAAATGCTTCCTGGGTATGTTTTTAATGCTGCTCTCTCATCACAAAGCCGTTAAGAAAAGGTTTTCTAATATATGTTGTGTGTAAAGAGATTTTTATAGGTCAATAACATCTCCCATGGGCATTGGGGATGGGGGTAAGAAATATTGAACTTTTTTTTCTTTCACTCTCTTGTGGTTAGACTGGCATACTTTAAGTGTGTGCGAAGAAATCTTGGTGGAGTTGTGAGTGTATAGTAGGGACTAGGAACCTTGAGTCCATGTGCCAGAGGATGTCATTCTAAGGTATATCGGCCAGTATACCTAGCTCAGCTTAGGCTATCTGCATTTAGATATAGAGCTATTAAGTGGCCTCAGAGGCCATCAAATGCATCTCTCCCTCCTTTTACAGATGAGGACACGGAAGCTGGGAGAGGTTAAGTGACTTTCCCAGGATCACTTAGCTAGACCATGTGAAAGGCATAATATGAATTCAGGTCTTCCTGACTCCAAGCCAGCACTCTGTAGACTCAGCAATGACTATACATTGTGTCATCCACATGGCCCCAAATGGATGTGTCTAACCATTAGACTACTGTTCCCCGTTGACCCCCTGCTGTACCTTTACTTCAGTGAGGAGCAGGAGAAAAGAGAATGTACATTGCTAAAAGAGGAGCTAGTACCCATCCTGGCATCCCCTGGACCTCACTTCAGGTGAGACCATCACCCAACTATACATGCCACTGACTGGTAGACCCTGTGAATAAAGGTTGGGGGGTTGATTAAAATGGATCTATATATTCTTTTGAGAAGAGGAGAGTGTGCTTCTGGAGGAATAATAACTTTTCCAGAATCCTAGGATTAATTAGGACCTTTAGCACATTGGCAGAGTCCTAAACGGACCCTGGTGATTTCAGGTTCAGAACTGTTACCTAGAAAATCAGCAGCCTATACTTCAACAGATGTTTATTGAGTGCCCAATACATTGAGAATGGCAAAAGGAAGAGGAAGTGTGGCAAACCAGCACTGCTTTCTAACCAGCTGCAGAAAAGAATGTCTAAGTTCCCAGGGTTCAGAGTAGGGAACAAATTATAGTTAAGCTGCTTCTTTAAGAAAGAGTTCAGTCAGGGGCAGCTAGGTGGCGCAGTGAGTAGAGCACTGGCCTTGGAGTCAGAAGGACCTGAGTTCAAATCCGGCTTCAGACACTTCGACATATATACTAGCTGTATGACCTTGGGCGAGTCACTTAACCCCAATTGCCCTGCCAAACAAAAAACAAAAAAAAAAAAAGAAAGAGTTCAGTCTTTGGTTGCTTACAAAGAAAGGCAAACAGTGGCCTACTCAGCAAGCTTATAAGAGAAATAGGGAAGGGATGGAGGAACAGAGGGAGGAAGGAAGGAAGGAGGGAAGGAAGGAAGGAAGGAAGGAAGGAAGGGAGGGAGGGAGGAAGGAAAGAAGGAAGAAGGAAGGAAGGGGAGAAAAGTGAATAAAATATACTCTCACCAATATTGGACGCAAGAATACAGAGCAATTAAAGAAGACATTTTTCATTACTATTCTTAATAGGGGCATAGCTCTGGATCTTACATGACATTTCCTGCTGATCTCTGCAAATCAACACTAGATTGACCCTTCCCTTTTAATTACTCTATGTATGGACTTCTGATTCTCTCTAGTCCTATATCTTGTTGCTCAGTCATTTCAGTTATGTCTAACTCTTCATGACCCCATTTGGGGTTTTCTTGGCAGAGATACTAGAGTGGTTTGCCATTTCCTTCTCCAGCTCATTTTACAGATAAGGAAACTGAAGCACACAGAGTTAAGTGGCTTGCCCAAAATCACCCAGTTAGTAAGTATCTGAGGCCAGATTTGAACTCGAAGCTGAGTCTTCCTGACTTCAGGCTTGTCACTATACTACCTAGACACCTATCCAGGTTCCTATTAATAGGAGTAGGCTGAGCAATATTCTTTTTTTTCTCTAGGGCAAAATTTTATTATAATCAATTCTAAGGGACTATTCAACTTATTTTTAAAATTAAAATCTATTAGTTGGATGTTAGAAATATTTGTGGCCATATTTGTAGAAACAGTATTTTACCCATATAAAGAAATGAGTACCATATAAAATATTACAGTACACTGTAACAAGTTAGCTATGTTTTACGTATTCCAAATTGTTTGTAGGGGAGAATAGTCAAGATTTTATCTATAACCAATTTTTACAATAAACTTATTAAAAACTGCTCAATGGTTCCTACTTTGGACATGAAAATTTTAAGATTCAACTGAAGTAAAAAATTCTGTTTCACATCACACTATTCAGATGTTTTGCTAAAACCAAAATTAGTACAATAAAATTATTTTAAAATAATGTATAATTTATGTACTATTTTTATTTACATTTTAAAATTCAAACAGTTGTCTGGGAACAAACTCTGTGAGGTAATGATGATTCTTTTTTATTAGACTTGAACCTATTGAAAAACCTCCAGAAAGTCTCTTTTTTAAGGGTAAGCCACAAGCTCATTTCAGTTGAGCAATATTCTTTTGGCTTTGTTTGTGCTATCTAGAAAGATTATGCTCTTTGTATTTTGAGGCAGGGGATAGCCAGCCACCTATCGATTAGAGCTCCTTTGGGAAGCCATCTGTAGGCCATCTGGAAATCTCTGGCTCTTCTAGAAGGAATCTGATAGTCATAATATTGAACCTTTAAACCTCAGACCTGAGAAATAGAACATGAACTTTGCTGGGAATGTTATGAGTCTAAGGGTTCAAAGTTCACATTTGGGCTTTATAACTTAAAAATTCCTTATCTTGTTTCCTCCAAAACACCCAAATCAAGCTTGATAATTCCAGGTGACAGTCACAGTATTTAGTTGTGGGTCAAGATGGACCAAACCACAGTGAATGGCACCTAGAAAACAGACTGACCTACTGAATGATGCAAGCAATTTAGAAGAACTCTGCCTGTCCCCCACCTCCAACCCCGCCAATATTCACAATAGGAGGAAATCTGAATAGGAGAAAAGGAATCTAGCCACAGGTAAAAGGTGGACATTTGGGCAGATGGTCTTACCATCTAGTGATAGGATCTCACCATCACTGCTGCTGGGGTTCAGTGGCAATACTCTACTCTTTGAGAAGTCATTGAAAAATAAGGCAACCCACCCCACCCCCTCCAATGCAGAAAGAACTAGGGTGCACAAGAAATTTATTGTCATGATGCAAAAAGGCTAAAACATATTGTGAGTATGAATGGTATTGAGAATAAAATAGATACAATTTTATAATAATTAAATTTTTGTAAAACAAATAGATTTTAGAATTTTAAGCCCCAACAGATGGCTAAATAAAAATTTCAACAAACTAAGATTGCAGTATACCAAAACAA
This sequence comes from Phalanger gymnotis, assembly GCA_028646595.1. Lineage (NCBI taxonomy): Eukaryota > Metazoa > Chordata > Mammalia > Diprotodontia > Phalangeridae > Phalanger > Phalanger gymnotis. The sequence goes on from CM053624.1 coordinate 218,244,814, forward strand.
TTTGGAAAATCCCTTGGAGTTTTGGTTTTTCCCATAGTCATTAATTTATCAACATTTAATGAAAATAGATTTCTCACATTCTGCCAGGCTTTGTGGGGTGTACATGGAAGGTATGTGTGTAGGAAGAAGGGCAGGGAGTTGTAATGAGTAACATTCAACTTGCTGGTTTCCTATAATTTTGTTTAAAAGTGATATCTAGGTCATAGAATCATGTTTTTAGATTTGGAAGAGGATTCTGAGATCGCCTACGTTAGCTTTCTAATCTAACAAGAGGTAAATGGAGCTTTCCCAGAATCTGAGATATTTCTTTTCCTTCATATTTTACAAATGCTATTCAAAAACTGCTGGGCTTCCCAGAATTTCTAGATAAGAATTCCAGATATCCCAAAAATCATTTTCAAGCACTTACAGTTCTTCTTAACAATCTTGATGCAGCGTGTTTCCAGGGCTCAGTTTTTTTAATGTAAAAAAAATCATAACAAATACACAGGATAAAGGATAATGCGTCCTTTCCCAACATTATTACAGCTTTAAGAGCATACACATGCCTATCAGATAGACAGGATGTTGCATTAATAAATTGAAAGGAGGAAAAACAGCTAGCTTTTCTAGTTATAATATTCCCACTACCTTCGTATGTTTGGCACTGTGCCTTGTAGTCTCAAAATGTCTATTCAAATAGTCATTTCATGCAATAAAATGGAATAAAGACTTTCAGATTCAAGTTGAGCCATGATCTGTAGGGACAAGAGAGAGACAGAGACAAAGAGAAAGAGAAAGAAGGAATGAAAGATGCAGGATGAGATTCCTTGATATTCTAAAACTTACATTCTATACCTGACCTCCCCAATTTAATCCCTTATGTCCAGTGATGACTTTCCTGGCTGTGCTAGTGATCATCAAGTCTTGAGTTTGAACCTCTTATCATTTTCTTTAAAGTGAAACTACTGGAATTTGCATTTCCCCATTTAATAAATTCTTATCTCATATATTTGAATAATCAGATTATATTACTAACTATTCAAAGATAGCTTGAAAAGGCTTTTTTAGCCTCCATCAAGCCTCCAGGAATCATCAATTCTTGTTCTCCCCATTCTTTCTTTCTAGTGGTATTTCTCCCTTCTATTCCATTAAGAGTTTGGCTTCAGCAGTCATCTTCCTTGGCTATCCAGTTAAGAATGGCAGGACTCAATACCATGAGATTTACTTCTAAGCTACGCATTTGTTACTGTTTTTTAGCCACTATGAAACAGATAAAAATAGAAAAGGACCCTCTTCTTTCACCATGAAGATATTGGGATAACCAATTTTTCTGTTTTGGCTAGAAACCCTAAAGGTCTTCCCCTCCCAGATTGATTTTTTTTTACTAGTTACAAGAGGCCATTCTCTGCCTCACTTCTTACCTAGCTTTAATCATTGAATGGGTGTGGCCTCAGTCAAACTGAGACCTGTTAAAGACCTTAGCTTAAAAAGGCCAATGTCTCCCACTGCATCTGGGGCCATCTCCAGTCATCCTGATATATATCTTGCTACAGGACCCAGATGGCTCTGGAGGACAAAGTGAGGCTAGTGACTTTGCATAGCCCTCCTTCACTTAAACCCAATTCACTTGCAACCTCCCTGATATCTTCATGGTCCTCTTAGAGAATAAAGGACAAACAACATTAGGATGACAAAAAAGGGGGATCAAGGCTGCTATCAAATTTTAGAGAATACAGTTAAACTATTTCTTTTTCCTTTGGTTGCATGAGGAAACCTACAGCATCTTCATTCATCTTGTCAAGGAGACCGTCTATACCAGAGGTTCTTAATTTGAATCTGAACTTTAAAAAAATGTGTATTTTGCTAACTATTTCAACATAATTGGTTTCCTGTACAATTCTATGTATTTTGTTTTATGCATTTAGATACATTATTATGAGATTTGTATTAGATAATCTGTATATGTATGTGTATGTATGTATACATATATATTGATGTAAAATACAAAGCAATATGGAGGACATGACAACTGGGGAACTTAGGAGAGGCCTATGGAAAGAGGTAGTGCCAGAGCTGAACCTTAAAAAAGAGCTTAAGAGGTAGCAAGAGATAGTGACAAGGAGGGAAAGCATTTCAGGCATTGAGGACAGCCCGTGTAAGACATTCTGAAGGAAGGTAGAATGCTATATCCCAGGAATAGAAAGTAGGCCGGTTTTACTGGAACAAAGAGTACATGAGGGAAAGTAATGGTACCTGAGCTGACCCTTAACAAAAGATAAAGATTCAGAGAGGTGGCAATTAGAAGGGAATGCATTCCAAGTATAGGGAGTGTCATGCACAAATACACAGGGGAAGGAGATAGAATGTCAAGTTTCGGGAATAGTCCATCCAGTTTCAGTGGAACACAGAGTACATAAATAGGACTGACATGAAATAAGTCTAGAATGGCATAATCTCCTCTCTTCTCATCATCCTAGTTTCCCACCTCCGGAAATGCTTACACATGTCAATAAGTCAAGACCTGATCAAGGCAGCAGATAGTGGAAATATTACAGCCTTTGTATTGGACAATATGGCCCTTAAACTCAGTTTTTTACACGAGTTCATTTGTTTGCTATATAATTGCTGACCTTTATGCAGCATTTTTAAGTTTATGAAGTCTTTTCCATGCATTATTTCACTTAGCCTAATTCACACTGTAGACTTGTATTGAGCTTGCTGTCTTCTAAAATCCTTTGATTGTTTTCACATCCACTTTTTCCTACCCATATCTCTTCAACGCCACTGAGAAATGTCATGCCTGAAAAATTTCACCTTATTTTTTTACTTAGTACTTAGCACATCATGTCTACCTCGTGGAAAAATGTTTGGGTTCTGACTCATATATTTCCCCCTTTTGTATCATTTAAGTCATCCATGCATTTCCCCAAGCCACTTGGGCATAAAAATGTTAAACATCACAGGTCAATGGAGAAGTCAAGTCTCAAAGCAACTGTCAATAGTACCTAGAAGTACTTACTATGTGCCAGGAACTGGGAATACAAGTACAAGTAAATAAGAAAGACAATCTCTGACCCCAAGGAGCTTACATTCTAACGGAGGAAGACAACACATAAAAAGGGACTGAAAAGCAAAGGGATATGAGGTAGTTACATGGTGGTAAAATCCAACACGTCAGGAGTGGAGCTGCAAAAGGAGTGACAGATGGCTGGACAGGGCACTTCCTCAAAGTAGAGGTTCCAGAAGATGCTCATCAATGAAAGGGTAGTGGGAAGGGGGGTAAGTGCTATGGGATCTTCCAGAGTTAGAAGGCTACAAGAGTAGGGGGCAGATCCTAGGGGCCCTTCACTAAAGACCTTCTTCCATATTGATCCATTTGGATGTGTCTGTTCAATAAACTCCAAAGTCATCAATCACCCAACACCTCTCCATCTTTTCCACAAAAGATAGCATTAGGAACACTGTCAATTGCTTTGATAAAATCTAGGTGTGTTATATTTATAGCATTTAATGCAAAGGTTGGCATAGGGGCTAAGAGCAAAAAAAAATGTGTTGGAAAATGTATTTCGGGATCAAGGATTAAAAGAAACCCAATGCTTTTATGGATTACTTAGATATCTTATGACTCTATATACCATTTTTTCTTCAAAAGAGATCAAAAGGTTTTGGATATGCAATATGTTGAACATCATATCACATACATGCACACACGAAAATGAACCAACTATAATTTTACAGATAGGAAAGAACTGGTTACTGGTGTTGAGAATCAGAGTCTGTATTCAGGCAGATAATTGAATGAGAAGAGTAAAGGTCTAAAACAATAACAAATTAGAAGAAAGGGTAAAACTGAGAAGAACACATTATATGTGGCTACAGCAATGCTAACTAGTCTAATGTTTTTAACTTAGAAAGATGGAAAATGGAAGAAAAAAGGCATTGATTCTATTACTGGTTTTTAGAGAAGTTTTTTTAGTGGAAAATAATCACCATAGTGAGGAGGCCCCCAAAAGCCCAGAAACTGTCTTAATCAACAAATATTGATCTCCTTGCCACCTGGAAAGACAAAGTAGTAAAGGCTCCCACCAGTTTAGAGTATGTAGATATTTGGAAACTATTAAGAGGCTTTTGCTTCACAAAACATTGATATGCAGGCAGGGGTGGAAGAATTCATCCCCTAAAAATGCCAGGTAAATAAAGTGTTACTGTGTTAAAAAGTTAAAATTAAAGGGAATAGGTATGCTTTATGTAATGTATGCCATGATATGTTAGTCATAAGCAGAGGATGAAAGGTTTATATAATTTGTCATTTTGCCTGATATGGTATTCAGTACTCAGTAAATATTAAATAACTACACTCCCCGCCCCTTAAAAAAAACTGCATCTCCAAGAAAACCCTGGGTTGAGTGTGAATTTATTAATTACTTTTAAAAATTAATAATTAATCATTTTCTCTCCCTCCGACCTACTCCCATTAAAAAAATTGAAAAATATGCATAATCAAGCAAAATAGAATCCTACGTTGTTTATGTCCTTACTACTTACTCTTAAGCAGAGTTTATTATTTCCATCCCTCTTGTCAGAGAGAGACAGAGACAGAGACAGAGACTGACTCCAATTCAGACAAACAGAGACTGGGTGGAAGGTGAGAGGGAAGAGGAAAAGTAGGAGGGAGAGAATAAGAACCTGAATTTAAAGGTTTTTGGGAAGCAGACAAAGGATTAAAATATTTGACAATCCTTTCTAGTTACAAGAATGCAGCTAACTTTCAGGTATTTACAGCTGGCTCTTTCCTTCGGTCTACACCCATGCCATTAGCCAAAAATGCCTACTATGTTAAAAAAGAATATGGCCCCAATTTTTTCTTCACAGGTGGATGTGCAATTCTTGCTCATATAAGCAGTATTTGCAGAATTATATCAGATCTGGCCTAGAGTGCAATGCTCTGCAGCCTTCAAATAAAACGTACATACATTACAGCAACTAGGTGACACAGTAGTGTATTGGACTTGGAATCAGGAAGACTTGAATTCAAATCCGGCCTCAGATGCTTACTAGCTCAGTGACCCTGGGCAAGTCCTTTAACCTTTTTCTGCCTCAATTTCCTCATCTATAAAGTGAGACTAAGAACAGCACCTACCTCTCAGGGTTGTTGTGAGGATAAAGTGTGATGATATTTGTAAAGATAATATTTGAAGCATTTAAAGGCTAACTACTACTCCTAATATTATTATCATCGCTATACACACATAAGCTAATAGTATGAATATTATTATATGTATGCACATATATGTGCTAAATATACATGTGTTAACATGGAATTTTAAAGGAATAATTCCTAATTTTTAAATGATTTCTTTTAATTTTAAAGCATCATACCTATACAAGAAGGACTTTTTTTATGCAGGAAGAGAAGCGGAAAGTAATTTATATGACAAATATCAAATTACATCACAAAACCCAAAACTGTCTGTGCTTTAACAGATAGAAAATGACAGGTGGAACAGTATCAGTTATCTATATGTAGTCAGATAGACTGATTAAGGCAAAAATTTTAGTCTTTTTTTTGGAGGGGGGAGGTAAGGCAATTGGGGTTAAGTGACTTGCCCAGGGTCACACAGCTACTAAGTGTGAAGTGTCTGAGGCCAGAGTTGAACTGGCCTCCTGACTCCAGGGCCAGTGCTCTATTCACTTCACCACCTAGCTGCCCCTTTAAACGATTCTTTACCAAAATCCTAAGCTACAAAACATAACTGTATTTAGCTTAAAGAATCTTATCATCTGAGAATCTCAGGCTTTAGATAAATGAATTAAATGGCAAACTATATCTACTCACAGTTAATATCATGTGCCCCAATTAGCCTCCTAATAGCCACAGATTTTTTTTTAAAATAGATTTAAGCTACCAGGAAGAAAAGGCAAAATCTTCAAAAATGTGATTAACCATGGTCCCTCTATAAAGGCTCTCCTGTTAAGTATCGTAAGGGCTACAGAAAACATACCCACCTAAAATCCCACTATTTCAGCAACTACAAAGGCACATGGGTCATGTCCTTATTGTTGTTCTAATATTATTTATCGTTTTGTGTTTTAACAGTATGAGGAATATGGGGTGCTGTTTCCAAAACTGCCTCTATTTAGTTAATGCCTGGGTCCCCAGTCCCAGGTATACTATGACAGACTAATCAATGCTTTCTTACTAAGAACAAAACACAGTGCATTGTGCTCTTCCTTAGGCTTTTAATTTGATCTAACTGTAAGGATTTAGCCATTGAGTCAAATTCTCCTACATGTATAATCAACTTCCATGGGAATATAACCTTGATAGTAATAACCATGTGATTAGCATGAAGCAGTTGGAATATATCTTTCTTTTTCTTTCTTTTTTTTTTTGAGAAACCTCATCTCGTATGCTAGACTTACTGGCTAAAGAGGAAGTCGATAAAGGGAGCCACCATAAAGTTGAAGTGTACTGTACCAAGAAAATACAGAACTTTATATTTTTCTTCCAATTCTGAGCTACTAAAAATGGAATTAGAGCAATTTTTAGATGAGGAAAGGTATTGTCCTTCTAAGGGTGGTATTAATTATAGAGGCTAAGGAATAAACAACATGACCTCTGGAAATTAGTGAAAAAAATATATATCAACACCCCTGGTGTGCTATAATTAATGTAAAATGATAGGGGCTTGTCTTCCTGAATCATTTTCCCTCTTTTTTTTTACATATCTAAAATATGCACATAAATGTATAGTTAAAGGGAGCCTAAGAGGGAAGTGATGGCTCCTCCTCACTTCATCCAAGTGCTGGGAAGACATAAAAAGGTCTAAGGCTTAAGGTCTCTGCCCTCAAGGAATCCATTCTAATTGACAAAACAAAACTAACACATGTTAATTAGAGAACAATGTTAGACAGTCCATAATTAAGTGCTAAATCTCGGGGTAGAGACAATAAATGCTGTTTGAGGTTTGGAGAAGGATCAGGCCAGTATGGGCTCTCCCAGTTCGGATTACTCTGGTTTTTTTCTCTTTATTACCACAGTCCAGATTTTATAAATCTTTATGACAGATCTCTTCTTAGTCACTAAGAAGTTAGGATATATGATTGACTACTTCAAAAAAGGACAGCTAGGTGGTACAGTGGATAGACCACCATGCCTGGAGTCAAGAAGATCTGAGTTCAAATTCCACCTCAGGGACTTAGTAGCTGTGTGACCTCGGGCAAGTCACTAAACCCTCTTTGCCTCAGTTCCTCATCTGTAAAATTAACTGGAGAAGGAAATGGCAAACCACTCCAGTATCTTTGCTAAGAAAACCTCAAAAGGGGTCATGGAAAGTCAGACACAATTGAAATGACTCAATAGCAACAGCAGTTAAGAAAGATGGCATTCAAAAAACGACTCCACTCTTAGGGGGAACAAAGCCTTCTCACTGAACCACATCACAGTGCCTGGCACATAGTAAGCACTTAATAAATACCTGCTAAGCGAGCGACTGATTGAACATCCCGTAAATTCTAGTAATGGATGTAGGTATAAATGAGTGAGAAATATAGGTTTAGTTGACATTAAACAAGTGTAAGACCTGGGTTTAAACTTGCACTCTGCCCCTTAATGCCTACATGACCATAAACAAGGCTGGTCTCTAGTTTCTTCATCTGTAAAAATAGGGAGTTGGACTAGGTTCCCTTTAAGATCCCCACCACCTCTAAAGCTATGATCCTATGATCTTCTTGTATCATAATGCGAGTAAATAGTGCCAAGATAATTTTTACATGAACTTCTAGTCTACTTTGGAAAAACATATGGGTGTTATCTTTGTTGACAATATTTTTCTCTCCTTTCCAAACACCTTGTTGCCACAGACTTCCACCCCGAGCATCTGTAGTAGAAATCAGCTGCCAGCTGTACCGCATGCATTTATTCCCACCTCAAAGTGCACAAACTTAACCCAGTGTCATTTGTTCCCTCTATATTTCCAATGCATGAAATGTGTTATTCTGTCAAGCATCGTGGTTTATACATCTAGTGGTGGAGTGAATAATTATGGCAAATTTTGCTGTAGGAGATCTGGATTCAAGAAAAAAACATGCCATAACTTTGATTCAAATTTGTTTTGTTCTCCTTAACTATTATACTATAATCAGCACACTTTAAGCCATTTTAATAAAGAAGGGGAACATTTTAGATTTAATTTGTCACAACTCAGCTAGCATGTCAAGCAGTTACTGTGTGCTAGCTGCTGTTCTGTAATACAAAGAACAGATAAATAGCTGCTGGTATTGAGAAGCTTACTTTCCATAGAATGAGAAGAGGACAACATATACCTATATAAGTCAATGTTAAAATATATACGATGTAATGGGGGAAGGGAAGGGAGGGAGAAGAAGGTGCAGGACCAACACAAAGGGCTATTCGTTAATGATGAGAGAGGAGTTCCAGAGAGCACAAAGGAACAGTAGGCCACAGTGGGATAGGAACACTGGAGATATCAGTACAGATTTAGAGGTAGAGGGGGGGCAGCAAGTGGCAGTTGGGTTAAGTAGCTTCACCTAGGCAACATAGTAGAGCCACAGGGTAGTCAATTATCATACCCTTCATGGCAGCAAATGTGCTGCTGATTTCATTATAAATCCTTGGAAAAGGTAGGAAGCAATATTCTAGGTGATTATCAAATTGATCTGGGGCTCCCTTTGTTACCCTTAGCATGCTTTCCCGCCCCCAGTTAAATATTTGCCATCTAATAAAACCAAAATGGGATGCTTTGGAGTAAATTGAGTCATACATCCAGTTGTGAATAGACACTGCATAGAGCGCATGAATGGGGATGAGACATTTCTGTTTTTGCAAACTATTGAGTTCACTGCACATTTCTATGCCCCATCTTAGAGAAATGAAAAAGCAGCATAAGAGTCAACAATTGTCTTCTAACTGTTGTAAGAGATGTGGGATCTATTTAAATTTCTTAAAAGGATGTCTTTGACCTAAATGTGCTGTATCCTCAGAATTACCCAGAAATGAGGTGCTTCAGGTCACGGTATCACGTGACACTGAGCCAAGAGGGGATTGTAGTAACTAGCTAATGAATTTAGGTGACACAAGCTTAGGAGGACAATAATGAGGAATTAGTTTAAGTCATATGAGGCACTCTTAGGGAACCGAAGTTAGGCCAACCAAATTGAAAAAAAATTCTTTAAAGTGTGACTGTGTGTATTTCATGACACTATTTCATTCATCTCCATACACGCCTTTTCTAGAAAGAGTAATACAAAGGAAGGGTAGGAACAGTAGCTTGGTAGTAACTTTACATGTAAAATTAGTGTTTCCTCATATCAAATAGGCATTTATTCCAGACCCAACAGTGTTGAGATTGTGTTTGAGAAGGAAAGAAAGAGAAAAAGAAAGAAGCATTTATTAAGCACTTCCTATGTGCCAGGTTGTGTGCTAAGTTTTTTACAAATATTATTTCATTTGGTCCTCACACAACCCTGCATGGTAGGTGCTGGTGTTATCTTTATTTTTACAGTGGAGGAAAACTGAGGCAAGCAGAAGTTAAGTGACTTCCTCAGGGTCGCACAATTATTAAGTGTCTGAGGATGAATTTGAACTCAGGTCTTCTAACACCACGCCCAGTGCTCTATCCACTCACTATCCCACCAGCTGCCTCAAGCCATAAGACTAATAGAATGGGAAAGCAATGCCTTAGACTCATGGAAAGTGGGTGTCTTCTCAGAACAGTCTCTAGTCATTTTCCATCATACTATATTTAACTGACAGTTTTAAAATATGATGCTAATTAATAATTTTCCCACTTCTCAGTGGCTGATCCTTATAATACCAGAACTAATTTTCAAACACACAAAAGGGGAGGATTTTATGTTGCATCAGTGGACATGAATGCTGTGCACTACACATAACTAATATGGGGCAGTTTTCTCACTGGGCAAATGATTAGAAGTGGTTTTCCTTCAGCAATCATCAGTAATTGCAAATGCACAGTGTATACAAAGCATCCTCACAGAAGGGAGAGATGGGAAGGAGAGGTTGGGGGGAGAAAAACAGAGCACAGTTCTTGTCCTCAAGTAACTTTTCCTGAAGACTGTGTTCATTGTTTCATCAACTTTCTAGTCATTCATCTTGCTTTGCAACCTCAGAGTCATCTTCAGCTCTTTACTTTCCCTCACCTTGTATACACAGTCTTTTCCCAAGTCTTTTCAATTCTACATCCTCAGTACCTCTTGCTTACAGCTGCTTTTTTACCCTCGTGAGGCCACCACCTTGGTTCAGATGCTCATTCCTCTCACCCAGACCCCTGCAATAGCATCCTAATTCATGTCACAGGCTCCAGACTCTCGGGTCTCTAATCCATACCTTATAGATTTGCTAAAGTGTTAGTCCTAAAGCACAGGTATGACCATGCCATTACTCTGAATTGCCTCTAAAATAATTATTAACCCTTCTACTTCTCATTTAAAGCTCTTCATGGTCTGACTCTAGGCCTTTTGTGCATTATTCTACTTTAGCTCTTTTTATACTTCAGTTTAGCTGGCCTCCTTGTTCACCTTATATGACATTAGATCTTCAGCACGTAGAAATGTACCCCCTCCTCTTCTCTGCTCCTTGGAATACCTACCTTCTTTCAAACCTTACTTCAAGGGTCACCTCCTCCAAGATATCTTTCCTGATCCTCTCTAGCTACCACTACCCCCAAGAAAACCTTTGTATACTTTGTAAATATTTTTGTCTACTTATATATACTTCTTTTTCCTCCCTATAGAATGTGCATTTCTTGAAGACGGCTGTTTTGTTTCTATTTCTAGTGCCTAGCACAGTGGCTTGTGTACAGTAGGAAGTTAATATGTACTTATTGATTGTGTGACCGATTAGCCGACTGTTAAAACAAAAGGAAGGAATCCAAAAATCTTAAATCTAGAAGGGTTATCTACTCCAGGGGTGGAGAACTTGTGGCCTCAAGGTCCTCAAGTGTGGCCCTTTGACTGAATCCAAACTTCACAGAACAAATCCTCTGAAGTTTGGATTCAAAGGGCCACACTTGAGGACCTCGAGGGCCATGCTGGAGGCTACAAGTTGCCCACCCCTGATCTAGTCTAATTAGGTGAGAACACAATGTAGTGAATAGAGCTGGTTTTGAAGCCAGAAACACCTGAGTACAAGTCCCACTAGCTTACTAGATGGATGACCTGCTCTAGGTAACTCCCTAAGACAATTGACCTACTTGCAGAGAAGGTCTTGATCATCATCAGAAGAGTTTGTTGAGTTACCTATGCCAATGAAATCACAAATCCAATCCCTATCACCTAGACCAGAGGTGTCAAACTTGCTATGGCCCACAACTAGACTCCAGGGCAGCCTGGACCAAAATGTAATTGGGAAATGTTTAACAAAATAAATAAAAATGCAACTTAGATAATGTTAGTTTGAGGTTTTCTAAGTCAGTATGTAGCCTGCAGGGATCTGTTTCTATTTGAGTTTGCCACCTTGGCTTAGACTAAAGTTTCTCGGGTGAGGAGAAAGTGAGGCTCAGAGATGCTGTGACTTGCCTTGCATATAAGAAAAACTTACTAAACATTTCTGGAATTTAATGGATTCAGATTGCCCCAGGTCTCGCGGGTGGTGGCAAGACTAGAACTAGAACCTAGTTTTTCTGACTACTGGAGAAAGAAGTATTATAGTACTGACTGTTAGAAAAATTAAACCTTTAGGATTTAAACCCAACATATAATTATTTAGCAAAACTTCAAAAATTACTCCCTGGCTCCCTTTCCAGGGTAGCATTTCTATTTTTTCCCCTTCTCTTTTCTGTTCTGTAATTATGCTTATATAGGTCTTGAGGGTGCCTTGGTAGATTGACTCCCAGATAATTTATGATTTTTAGAGTTATTTTGAATAGGACTTTTCTTTCTATTATCTCCTGTATTTTGTTATCGCTATATGGAAATGATGTTGATTTTTGTGGCTTTATTTTTTTACCTTCTTCTTTCTTCTAATGTTGACTAAGCCAGTGATGGTTACTTCTGGAGAGGCAGAAGGAGTGCTGGATTCGAAGTCAGAAAAACCTGATTTGGAATCCTTCCTCAGACATTCACGAGCTGTGAGACTCCATACAAATCAGTGTGAACCCTCTCAGCCTCAGTTTCATTATTTATAAAATTGAGTTTATCAGAGTTGTGAGGCTCAAGTGAGATAATATGTGTAAATCACTTACTAAGCCTTAAAACAATTATATATGTTAGCTATTATTGTACTGTAGTTGTTGTAAATGATACAATTTTTCTCCACCATCCGTCTCCAATGAGAGTATGCCCCTCAGAATGGGGAGCCAGTCAGTGCTGTTAGATAGCAGAACCTGGGATGCAGAGACTCAACATCCAGCTCCCCCAACAGGAAAATTTTTGTCCCAGGATGGTAAGGTCATCGATCTAAATCCAGGCTTCTTCTGCCTTTTCAGTGTCATGAACAGTCTGGTGAAGCCTATTGACCCCTTTTCAAAATCATGTTTTTAAAAGCATAAAATAAGAGGAAGTCAATTATATTAGAATACAGTCATCAGAAGGGGAATTAGGTGGTGTGGTGAATAGATCGCTCGGTCTAAAGTCAGACACTCTTCTCGAGTTCAAATCTGGCCTCAAACTCTAGCTGTGTGACCGTGGGCAAGTCACTTATCACTGTTTCCCTCAGTTTCCTCTACGGTAAAGGGGAGATAATTAATAACAACACCTACTTTGCTGATTTTGTGGGGATCAAATGAGATAACATTTGTAAAGCACTAAGCAAGGTGCTTGGCATAGAGTGGACATTATATAAATGCTTATTCCTTTTCCTTCCAGACAGAATGCAACTTAGTCACAGACTCATTCAGAAAGATCAAGGAACATAGGATACTACTTGTGTTTAGGTGGCTTAATCTTGAGTTCTTACAGTAGACTGAATTGTGCCACTGTAATGAATCCCAGGATATGATGATATATCTCAGTTAACTCAGAGCTTTTTATGCCTTCTGAGGATTGGGGGTGAGGGTGGAAGACAGGAAAGGCATCATGTGTTGAGTGGGTTGGTGGGAATATCAATTTCTATGCCAAGTACTGGTACTTAAATGGATGAATTGCTAATATGCACCATCAGATGAGTAGAGGCTCTGAGAGAAAATTGACATATTTCTGACTCTAGATTCTCATAGCTCCAAATGCTTGTATATCTACAGCTACACAGAAAAACAAGTTAACAATGTTTACTGTCTTTAGTGTTTCAGGATGGTATTTCTGACCAAGTTTTAAACTCTAGATGTATCAATCTGACTGAAAATGCACTTAATCTATATCCAATTCAAAAAACGTGTATTAGTTGGCTACTATGTCCAAAGCATTGTGCTATATACTAGGGATACAAAGACAAAAAATAGCCCTTGGCCTCAAGGAGCTTACCTTCTCCTGGGAGGATGCTACATGTACACAGATAAGCTATGTATTTACATGAATTGGAAGCTCATGTGAACTTAGGGCTGCAATAAGAAGAAAGACAGTCTTTCTATTCTCTGCTCTGCTCTGGTTACATTATATCTGGAACTTTGTGTTTAGTTGTGGGTGACACACTGTAGGAAGGACATTGATAAGCTGAGAAAGTGTTCATCTATGTAAGTACTAGCACTATAGGTTAAAAAATAAGCAAGAGGGAAGATGGCGACTGGAAAGCAGTAACTGGCATGAGCTCCCCACCAAGTCCCTCCAAAAACCAATAAAAAAATGGCTCTGAACCAATTCTAGAACTGCAGAACCCACAAAGTGGCAGAGGGAAGCAGGGCTCCAGCCCAGGACAGCCTGGATGGTCTCAGGGTAAGGTCTGTCCCAAACGGAACTCCCAGCCGCCAGCTGAAGGGAGTGGAGCTGAGCCCAGCAGAGCCCAGCGCGCAAGGCGCAGCGCGGCAGACCGCGGACCAATGAGACCAGGAGTGGAGTGGAGAGTGCCCTAGCATGCTGAATTACTGAGCTGTGGCATGTACCAGACCTCACAACCCACAAACAGCAAAGACAACAGAGAAGGTTAGTGGGAAAAGCTGCGGGACAGGATGGAGTTTGCGGTTCGGCTACCACCCCTGAGGCAATGGAGGCGGGGCAGCTTTAGAAATTCAGCTGCAGTTGCTTCTGGCCCCAGGCCCACCTGGTAGGAGGAATTAAGTGGCTGATCAGAGCAGGAGTGCAGAGCCTGCTGAAGATTTAAGCCCAGTCCAGGTAGGGGGTTCTTGGGGAAGGAGGAGTGCTGGTGAGGCAGAGCATCCGCCCAAGCGTGGAACATAGAACTCTTTAGTCACACCCCGTTGAAAAACTCAAGGGTTAA
>CM053624.1:218259645-218319853 GCA_028646595.1 Phalanger gymnotis
TCCCCAAGAACCCCCTACCTGGACTGGGCTTAAATCTTCAGCAGGCTCTGTACTCCTGCACTGATCAGCCACTTAATTCCTCCTACCAGGTGGGCCTGGGGCCAGAAGCAACTGCAGCTGTAGTTCTAAAGCTGCCCTGCCTCCACTGCCCCAGGGGCGGTAGCCGAACCCCAAACTTCATCCTGTCCCGCAGCTTTTCCCACTAACCTTCTCTGTTGTCTTTGCTGTTTGTGGGTTGTGAGGTCTGGTACATGCCACAGCTCAGTAATTCAGCATGCTAGGGCACTCTCCGCTCCACTCCTGGTCTCGTGGGTCCACGGTCTGTGGTCCGTGCTGCGCCGCAGGCGCTGGGCTCTGCTTGGCTCAACTCCGCTCCCCTCAGCTGGGAGCTGGGAGTTCCGTGCGGGACAGACCTTACCCCAAGACCATCCAGGCTGTCCTGGGCTGGAGCCCTGCTTCCCTGTGCCACTTTGTGGGTTCTGCAGTTCTAGAATTGGTTCAGAGCCATTTTTTTTATAAGTTTTTGGAGGGACTTGGTGGGGAGCTCACGCCAGTTACTGCTTTCCAGTAGCCATCTTGGCTCCACCCCCCCTCTGGATTTCTTTATGCCAGTAAAATCACTGTTTCAGTCTCTCCTTATTCCTGTCACATGGAAGAGGAATTAAACATTCTACAGAGCTCCTAAGGGCAGATGAGAACCAATGGTATAAGCTATAGGTTTAATTTCTTTATGTGTATTGGGGTGGGAGGAAAATTCCCATAAGGACACAACTGAACCCCCCCCCCAAATTTTTAAGATGTAAAACAAAGAAATTAAAGCTGGTTTCAAATAATTACTTTCAATTTGTAAAGAATGAACTGAAACTAATTCTTTAGAAAACAAAGCTAACACAGTCAGCTTTTTATGAAAATGACACTTATGAAAATGACATGGTAGTAGGAAATTGAAGGATTTAAAATCCTATAGGAAAATAAATATGTATTTCAGGCATTTAATTTTAAAATTTGGTAACAGAAGCAGAAAAGCTATTTCCAAGACAGAAAGGATCTAACAAGGAATTCAAAGAGCTTGATTAATAGATGATGTCCACAGCTTAAGTGAGCCAAAATTGCCCCTCAAACCTATGGAGCCTTCCCATTGCTTTAATGCAGCCTTATCAGTTCTGCCTCCCTAGTATATTTCCTGCCTGTCTTCTTTTCTCCACTTATATTGGCCCAATGCTACATCAGTGTTTCATACCTGGACAACTGCTTTAGTAATGGCTCTCCCTACTTTTGTCTTTTCCCTCTCTGTCCTCTACACAACTGTGAATATAATCTTACTTAATAAGTAAATTGACTTGCCTTAAGAAGTCTCATTAACTGGGTTATTCTTCTGATCATAAAGCTTCAATGGCTCCCTATTAACTTGACAAAAAACATCAGAGCCTTCAGTTGGCATTTAAAGCCAACTGTAGTATGGCACATGTTGGACTATTTTCACATTACTGAGTTCTTTAAAAAAAAACCCGGCACCCTCAAGATTTCAACTCCTCTTTCCATATCTTTTCACAGGTCATCCCAAGTGCTTGTCATAGATTTCTTCCTCACCTCTGCTTCTCAGGATCCTTAGCCTCCTTTAAGATTCAAATAAGATGTCACATCCTATGGAAAATCTCTTTTGATGTTCTGCTTTGATGGAGCCAAATTTTGACTTTTTTGTAACTTCTAATCCTAGCCCACTGAAGCAATATGGAATAAATCTAATCCCTCTTCCATATGACAACTTTGACAACAATTTTGAAATTGTCAGTGATACCCATCATGCCTCTACATTTCCTCTTTTCCAGGCTGTAGACTTGGAATAGAAAGAGACTTTCAAAGTCTAGTCTAAGCCCCCTCTTTTTACATATCTGAAGCTTAAAGAAATTAAATGAGAAAGGAAGGCAAAAGGGAATGGGAGGGGAGTGGGATG
Organism: Phalanger gymnotis; assembly: GCA_028646595.1. Lineage (NCBI taxonomy): Eukaryota > Metazoa > Chordata > Mammalia > Diprotodontia > Phalangeridae > Phalanger > Phalanger gymnotis. Next base: position 218,261,600 of record CM053624.1, read on the forward strand.
AGGGAAGGGAGGGCTGACTGGGGAATGGGGCAACCAGAGTATATGCCATCTTGGAGTGGGGGGGGGGTAGAAATGGGGAGAAAATTCGAAATTCAAACTCTTGTGAAAATCAGTGCTGAAAACTAAATATATTAAATTAATTAATTAAAAAAAAGAAATTAAATGAGTTGTCCAAGGTCCTACAGGAATTAGGGGGCTGAATCAGGACTTGAACCCAAGTCCTCCTAGCATTCTCAATTTAGCACTCTTTCCACTGCACCAGGATTCCTCATTCTGACCATTTCTTGCTCTGAATTCCCGTAGCATTTTCTAAAACCTCGTATTGTTCTTTCCTAGTCTACCCCGGGTTACAGTTATTAGTTTCCTTCTTACCCTTTTCTTCTGTAGTAGACCATGAGCATCTCAACAGAAAGAATGGTGTCATGTTCACCTTTGTTTTTTTCTACAGCACCTAGCACAGTGCTTTGTACATATTAAGTGCTCAAACTTTTTTATCGGCTAAATATAACATGGTTTAAGGCCACTTCCCATCCCATTTCCTCTCATCTGGGTGCAGTTCTCCTGTACTTGGTCTTCTCTCTAACTGAACATAATATGGAACCAAAGTATTTTTTATCTGGTCATATTTATGGACCAACATTACATTCCCTGTTCTTCACTGTAAAAATAGTCAGGTGTAATATTTCTTTGTATCATCAATCCTCAGTACATTGCCTGCTACATCGTATGTGCTTTAAAAATATCTGTTCTTGTTTCATTGTTCTCTCTCTAAGCACACATATACAGATAATTAAATTAATTTTTACTCATGTGACTTTCGCATAATTTTTGAAGGTCAGTGGTTCTTGATAGAGAAAAAGTTCCCCATACTATTGACCGTGAACATTATTTAACATCTGAAACATTTCAACTAGGAGACATACACATTTGCAATATGTAAGTACACACATGCATGTTTATAATATGTAGGTACATATAAAATATATTTTTGCATGTAAGTACATATGTGTATATACACATGTATTATGTATATGTTTGGAGGGATAAAATTGAATCAGAACACAGATAGGTTAAAGATAACTCATGAAAGGTCCAGCCAGCTGACAGTGAGAGGTCATGACTAAGCTTAGCCCCATCCCTATCACCTCAAAATAGCAACGAATGTGTCAAATAAAGCAAAACGACAACAAAAACAAAAAGGAGAAGAAAGGAAAGAAACTTTATGGGAAAATGACCTTAAAGAAAGGGGAAACAAATGACTGAAGATATAAATGAGCAAAAAAGGAAAAAAAACTATTTCCAAATCAAAAGATATTTTGGGGACAAAAGGAAGTTATTAGAGAACTCCAGAAGAGGAAAACAAGGAATACAACAATAATAAGACAACCAGAAGTGAAACTAGATGATCTGTAATTTATTTACAGATTTATAATAAATTTATTATGATAAATTTATAATAAATGAAATAAAAATATCTGTCTGACATAAAGAAACAGGCTAAGTGTAAGAAGATGAAATTCAGTAGCAATAAATGTAAAGTCTTGCACATGGATTCAAAAAATCAACTCCCCAAATACAAAATGGTACGTGGATAGACAGCAGCTATTCTGACAAGAATCTAGGGATTTTAGTGGACTGCACACTCATTATGAGTCAGCAGTATGATGTGGAAGCCAAAAAAGCTCATATAATTTTGGGTTATATTAGGAGGGGTGTGACTTGCAGGAACAGGGAAGTGATAATCTTACTATAATCTGCCCTTGTCAGATTTTATTTGGAGTATGTGCACTTCTGGGCAGCACAGTCTAAGAAGGACATTGATAAATTGGAGAAGGGCAGGGAAGGGTAACCAATATGGTAAAAGGCTTTGGGTTCATGACTTATGAAAAATGGCTGAAGGAATTGGGTGTTTATAGCCTGGAGAAAAGAAGACTCAAGGAGGGCATGGTTTTATGCAAATATATGAAGGGCTGTCTTATGGAGGACTGATACAATTGTTCTGTTCAGAGGGAAAGAACCAGGAGCAATGGCTAGAAGTTGAAAAGAGGCCAATGTTATGGAAAAACTTCAAAAACTTTAGTGTCTTGCTTGGAGATCTGATGGGTTTCTAATCTTTGGAGGTCTTCATGCAGAAATTGAATTACCATTTGTTGGGTATATTAAAATAGATTCCTTTGTGTGTGAGTTGAACTAGATGCCTGTTCAGGATGGAGGGTAAACAAGATTTGGCAGTTATAATTCTGCTTCAAGCTCAACATGGTCACTCCTGGCTATACCTGTACCCAGAAGGATCCCATCTGAAGACACTATAATAGTCATTGTAACTCCCCTCCTCAGAACACTGTCCTCTACAGTCACTGTCATTTTCCAATAAAGAGGATACCTATACCAACCTCAACCCATCATGGACTTGTCTTGTAGCAGAGCTCTGCCTGCCACTGAAACTAGGGAAAAGCGAAGGAAAATGTCAAGGCTGTCTAGCCAAGTTGCTCGGGGCAAACGTACCCCAAGTGTTAAGTCAGGGGCTTCAGCCAGAGAGTAACTTTTTGTCTCTAACCAGGCCTCCTAACTGTAGGACTTCCACCTGAGTATGCCCCAAAACTCCAAGCCACACCTCTCGCAGTTCAGAAAGAGGCTGAGATCACAGATTTGTGGTGAGCTCTCCCATCAATCCTAGCTTGTGTGGTGTCTCTACTCTGTGATGAATCTAACTATCCTACCTAATTCCCACTTCTTCCAAAAAAAAGCCCTTTCCAGTTCTTTCCATAAAGACTGGGTCTAAAATCTTTATGTTTAAGAGATTTAAGAGACAGTTTCCCAGTCAATAAGTGGCCAAAGAATAGGAACTGACTGCTTTCAAAAGAAGAAATTCAGAAGGTCAACACCTATTTGAAAGTGTTCAGAATCACACACACACACACACACACACGAAAGAAATGCAGATTAAAATTATTGGCATAGTAAAAAGACTGCAAGCACTGGAGTCAGAGGAACTGAGTCTAAACCTTAAACCTGCCAGGTACTAACTGTGGACAAGCCATTTAACTCCTTGTAACCATTTCCCTCAAATGTATAATGAGGAGACGATCCTAGGAGTAGGACACTGGATTTTTGGAATATAAGATGAAAAGGATCAGAGTTGATGAAGCTGTGGGAAAATACATATGGTAATTCACTGCTGGTGGAAGTGTTCATTGGCCCTACTGTATTGTAAAGCAATATGAATTATACAACATAAGTGTAATTACATCCCTGTCCTTTCACTATCGATCCCACTATTAGGTGTATGCCCTAAGAGGTCATATACCAGAAGATAAGACTTATGTGTACAGAAATATTCATAGGGGGATTATTCATAGTGATGAAAAAATTGGAAACCAATTATGTGCCCAACATTTTGGGAACAGCTAAATAAGCTGTGGCATATGAAAGCAAAAGAGACTAATGTTATACCATAAAGAATGACTTCTATGAATAATTCAAAGAAATATGGGAAGATTTGTATGATGCAAAGTGAAGAAAGCAAAGCCGTAATAAAAATACACACACATTGACTACAATATGGAAATGAAAACAAGATTAAGGAACAACAAATACTGTGCTGGGTGCAATAGGGTTGGCTTTGGTATTGTATGATTAAAATTAAAGTATATAGCCCTTCTTTCTCTTAACAAATAGGAAATAAATGGGTCTGGGTGCATGTACCATCACTTTGTCACTTCTTTGTTTTATTTGGCTTAATTGTTTTCAGAGAATCTATTTTGCCTTAAATTCATCTGTTTTGTTAAAAGAAAATATATCAGGAATATGTTGCTCAGTTTTGCTGATGTGCTTTTTTCCCCTGCTTTTTTATTCTTTGCTACAAGGTCATGACTTGCTGACTAGGGGAATAAAGGTGATGTAGAAAGCTAAAAAAATTAAGAAATATTTTAAAAAGAAAGAAAACATGAATTTTTTCAAAAACTCACAATGAAAACAAAAACTCGATCTCAGTGATCTATGTGGCTATCTCTCTATGTAGATATCTACATGAAAGCATTCAGGCTACTTGGAACCCTACCCTCCCTACCCCCAATTCTGTTAGCATCTACTAGGTAGGAATCATATATCTTCTTTGTTTCTTTTCCTGAAGAGGCTAGGGAAAACATCCAGTCCTCTAAGACATAACTGCATTTCAGAAGGACAAAATCACGTGAACATGATGTTACCCCATTTACAATTTCCTAATGTCTTCAGTGGTTGTTTGCTTTTGCCCACTGTGTGCCCTCAGAGGTGGCCACCTGCTTCCAATGCATTCTTAAAGCTAGCACTCTTCAGATTAAATGATTAAGGCTAAATTCCACTGTCATTTAAAATGGAAAGGAATTAGGTTTTTAAAATGTGTTTACATTTATTTGAAATAAACGTCTGTTTTGCTTTTCTTATGCTATCATCTTTAAACTAAAATAATTTTTTTTAAAAAAGCACTTGTTAAAGGTTTGCTTTTTTCCATTCTGACATTGAGCTATTTTTCTTTTATTATGGATATAGGTATAATTTGATTTTTAGACTGGATCTCTGATTAAGTTGGCATAAGGAAGTGCTAGATTCATATAATTTTTTAAAGTTAACACTTTTTCACTGATTATTTAATTCAGTATAATTACTTATAATTTCTTACTGCCATTACCATTTCATATTTGACTATGGGAAGCAGGGTGGTACAGTGAAAAAAAGAAGGGGAAGGGAATAAGCATTTAACAATCATTTATATAAACGTTTATTAAGTGCCTGCTTTATACGAGTCACCAAAAGTGTTGGGGATACAAAAAAGAGGCAAAAGGCAGTCCCTGCCCTCAAGGAGCTTACAATCTAATGCAGAAGACAATATTCAAACAAATATATATAAAGTGAGCTATATATAGGATAATTAGGAAGTTAGCCACTGGAATTAGGAGGGGTTAGGAAAGTCTTACTGTAGACCTTAAGATTTTAGTTGGGACTTAAAGGAAGCCAGGAAGGTCAGTAGTCAGAGTGGAGTGCCTCCATATCATGCCTACTATGTGTCAGGCACTGCTTCTGGAATGAGAGCACCTGGATACAAATTCTACTTCTTATGCTCCCCACTCTTGTGTTCTTGGGCAGGTTACTAAACCTCACTGGGCATCAGTTTCTCAACTATAAAAGATAGCCTCTCAGAGGTCCCTTCTTGCTCTAAATCTATGATCCTATGTATAGCAGAGCCTAATTGGCCTTCTTATTCTAATGTACTTTTTTGGAAAAATAAACTTTTACTTTTTCAGAATATTTTTCATCAAAAAAAGGGAAGATCAGTGAAATCTATATAAAGCAATTTTTAAAAGACTTTAAAAATATACACATTTTGTCATACTTTTGAAAGATTTTGAATTATATGAGAGCTCTTACTTACATGAAAATTATTTTTAATCATAATTAATTAAGGTGAGGCAGGTAGATGGCGCAGTGAAGAGGGCATGAGATTTGGAGTCAGGAAGACCTGAGTTTAAATGTGGCATCAGATACTATCTCTTAGCCTCAGTTTCCTGATCTGTAAAATGGAGAAAAAATACTTACCTCTCTGGTTTGTTTGAGAATCAAATTAACACATGTAAAAGCACTTTGCAAACTTTGAAGTGCTATAAAAAGGTTTGCTATTATTATGTAGTTAAATTAAATTGTCTGTAAGCAGCAAGACTATAGCTAAACTGGATTTTGCAATAAAAATTATTTGGTTTTGACCTGACAGGTTTGGTGGCAGTAGTGGTGACAGTTTTCCACATACCATTTTCCTTGTAAGTTTGGGGTAGGTTTAATCACTAAACTATGGGCCTATAATTAAGAAAGGGGTCAGTTGCTTCCACAGTGAAATTCAACCCAAATCATGAACATCTAGTTGAGTCCAACCCAGTCCCTCTAATGTAAGGCACTGTGCTGTAGTCTAGGGACACAAAGACAACATGAAAAATAGCCCCTGCCCTCAAGGAGCTTACAGTCTAATGGGGGAAGACAACACACAAAAGTAAAGGGGGAGTACGTCAGGAGGTTCCCAGTACAGGGGCTTGTTTAGTGGAGTTGAAACCAGGCAGAACAGCAGATGCAGAATGGACTGAGTCCAAATAGTCCAGGTTCTACCTTCTTTATTATAAAAGAAGGCATTAGGAGGACTTTGGTACTTTCCCCTCTTCAGTCTTCCAAGCAGTGTGGGAGGGGGATACTGAGGGAGGTGGTAGCAGCCTGGTGATAAGAATAGAGATAATGAGTTTAACCTGGAAGGGACGTCTAGTTCTGTGGAGTTGAAACCAGGCAGAGCAGCAGATGCAGGGTAGAATGAAGGAGATGTCATATTTGGAAAGAAGTAGGGCAGTTTGGCTAGAATGTAAGAAGAGTTCTATGAAATAAGCCTGGAAAGACAGGCTGGGCCAGACTATGAAGAATTCTAAATGCTAAGCTAAGGAATTGGTATTTTATCCTAAACATAGTGGGGAGTCATCGAAGCTTCATAAAATAGGGAGGTAACTTGTCATCAAAAAGAACACAAACCGGTCCAACAGAACGTACCCTATTCTACTTATTTTTGAGCCTCCGAGCTATGCTTTTCTCTTGCCTAGAAATCTCTTCCTCATCTTCTTATACACACTCATGTCTTTTTGGGATGATCTGATGGCTCGTCTTTTCCATGAAACCATCCTCAGCCAACCAGCCCACATTGGTTTTTTCTTCTTCAGAACTCCTGTAGTATTAATAATCTGTGTGATTCATTCTAGTATTCAATCATACTGCCTTGCCTTTTCATTTCTTTAGTGTATATCTGACTTATCTCCTTTCCACGCCTGGAGATCTTCTAGGCAGGGACTGTTTCTTTTACTCTTTTGTAAAAAGTATGTACATTATAATATGGGGAAGATCACATTCTCATAGTGGGAATTATTTCCACATGGGTTGAGTTAATTACAGGTTCATTCTGGGCATGGGGGAATAACAGCATGGTGGGGTCATCTACCCCCTCTCCCCCATTGCTCTGGGCAATGTGAGTCATATAGTGTAAGCATAATAAATACTTTGACTTATAGAATTTTAGCATTGGAAAGGACCGAAGATATCCTGGTCCTACCTTCATTTTTTCAAAAAGACAAAGAAACAGCCCCAGTGAGGGGAAGTTACTTTCCCAAGATTATAGGTCATAGAATCTTAGAATTGGAATGTTACTCAGTTAAACCTCAGAGGTTTAAAAAAAGTGAGTGCTGAACTGGGAATTGGAAGACCTGGGTTCTAATCACAGTTATGCCACTTCATGTTTTTTGTGACCTACCTTCAAGATTCAACTAGGTAACATCCAAACGAGATACTGGGTGTAAAGTACTTTGCAAACCTTAAAGCGCTATATAAATATCAGTTGTTATTATTATTAGGCTCCAGTCAGGGCTCCAGTCTAGTGATGATGTCATTCTCTGAGCCTTCTGCTATCCTGCTGAGCTCAAACACTGTTTATTGAGCAATATAGAGGGTGCTTGTAAATGTTTAACCACCTGGGGGAGGGGGAAGTTATTCATCTTTGTTAACACTTTCTTAAGTCTAGGCAATCAACAAAACAATAAATGATGTCATTCAGTGATGACTGATTTATAGTGGTTGCCAATTTCAGAGGTGCAAATGCTCACACTGAAGTTTTAATAACGGGCTGTCATGAACTGGTCCAAGCTGGCTCAGTCTCTCACCAGCTCCCTCCTGTCGAATTAAATTGAGCTAAAGCATTTCCGACAAATCTATCGCTGTGATATTTGTTGACAATGTTAATTTTACCTAAATGCTTTTAATGTTGTTCACAATAAAGATAAGAGTAATAGCATGTTCCTCCTTCTCCCCAGAGCGTTCTAGCCAATAATCTGCTTTCCTCATATCTGCTTATATTGTTTATATTTATATAAACTGTTTATATTACGAGGCAAGTAGGTGGCACAGTGGATAGAGTGCTGGTGTCAGGAAAATGAGGTCTAGGCCAGCCTCATATATGTACCAGCTGTATGACCCTGGGCAAGTCACTTAACCTCCCTCAGCCTCTTTTTCCATCTCTGTAAAATGGGGATAAAAATAGCATCTACTTCCCAGGGTTGTTATGAGGATAAAATGAGACAATATTTTTAAAGCACTTTGCTGCAAAGTACATATTATTAATATTATTGTTGTGGTTGTTATAAACTGTGTCCCCAGGATGAATCATTTCTCTCCAACACTGGGTTTGATTTATTGCCCTATGCTGTGCTGGTACTGTATATACATTTAATAAGACTTAAAAGTGTATAGTATGTCAAAACTGTTTTCTCTGACAGAAAGGAACTAGGCTCCAGATTCAGAAAGAGTATGCCTTTCAAATGACACATTTGGCCTAGTACTAGATGTGGAATTTATTTTAGAATCATTACCTTACTAGCCAGTGTCACCATGTTGCTTTTACCCAGTTCAAAGAGTACTATCCTTCACTTCTCCCTATGGATAATAGGAAGTAGTTAATTCAATCTTATGATAGAAAATGTGCTATAGGATTATCAGCCATGTCTCAGTTAAACAAATGGAAAACATACTCAGGAATAACAGTAGTCTTTGAAGGCCATTTTATTTCATCAGACAACCTAGAGGTAAATCTACAGATTTTTTCAGTCGGACGTTTTAGTGTATGACATTTTCTTTGAAAACTGATAGATCTTAAAAGAGAATATCTACAAAATAAATATAACTCCAGTGATTCTGATTTTGTAATATACCAAGAATATGATTTACCTTTATTCAATTATGTGTAGTCTTATGATAAGTTGAGTATGTATGTTTGATCAGAGAACCACCTCCATGCTTAAAACGTTTCGATGGCTCTGTGACCCCATTAAGTGCTCTTTCCAGCACTATTTATCACAACCTATCCTATGGTCTGGTGTAAAATCCTTCACAGAAATTCTATCCAATATGAAGGCCTTCCTCCAGGTTTCTTGGCTTCGCCATTGGGGTATTCAGATTATTATATAACACTCTTTTTACATGCCTGCGCCATCTACTGTACCACCTCACATATTTCTTTAATAAGATATTTGATAATATCTTTTATGTTGCTTCTTGTGAACAAGTCATCATTGGTAATTTCTGTAACCTCTTAACTACCAAGAGAAAACCACATGTTATAAAAAAGATAATTGTTGTGTTACTGACTATAACATCTAAGTAGAAGAGTGGTATCATGTAACCACATGTTTTCCACATGGCGAATCTAGCAACATATTAGATTTGCATATATCTCTTTAAAGTTTAACTCTGAAATACCAGAATATGAATTCAAGTTTTATGTTTTATGTTGTTACTGTTTTATTTTGTTTTTGAGACTAGTTTTCCTTATCTCATCCAGGCTGAAAGTACAGTGGCCACTCATAAACTCCAGTCCCAAAGCTAATCCGTACCGAACCTTTAACCTTCTCCATTTGCCCCTCTTCAGGCAGGCTCCCATGGTTTCACCATATTAGTTCTGGATTTGATTTGAGCACTGGATTGGTTTTAGCCCTGCTGCAGCTCAGAACTCCAAAACTCAAGGGAACAAGCCTCCTCAGACTCTCTCAGTAGCAAGACTTAACAGGCATGTGTTACCCCCAGCAGGTGTTTTTAAATAAGATCAACTCTAAGAATTCTAGGGTTCTAAAGTAGAAGGAAAAAGGACTTCACCAAAACTATCTTATTACCTGAACTGATCAGACTGATTCTCGTCCACAGGTGACTCTGTATCTGTTACCAGTCTGTGAAGTGGGGATAAAAGTGATTATGTTACCTGCCTTATAGGATTACTATGAAGAAAATGCTTTACAAAGCTTAAGATGATGCCTATATTACAATATTTGAATGGATCTGTGATCTCGTTGTTATAGATACTCCCTCAAATGATGAAGATGGAAATCCATTCATGCTTTCCCTTATCTCCTAGAACTCTCCCCCACCTATGTCCTCATATAAGTTCTCTAAAATAAAACCAATGAAAGAGATGCAGGCCTTCCTCTAGGTCTCTTAACATTATAAGACCGACCCAGTACGTGGATTGTCGATTCCTCTCCCATTCTCTCTCCATGACTTGCCTGTTCCATAAATACTACTTAAGGAACATATTGTATGCCTGTCCTGTACACAGGTTGTAATTCATGATAATTATGTCCACCATACATCTCTCTCCATTGCCATTTGTGGGTTCTGTAATTTTTAGTCTTCAGAGATTAAAGTATTCCATCATTTTTAACTGTGTAGAATCACTAGACAAATATTAGTGTTAATAATAGCCAACATTTTTCATAGCACTTAAAAGTTGGATTTTCTGTTTAAGTAACTTTTGAGCCTTTAAGACCTTGAAAAGTGCTGGACAATTTTCTGAATACAATGCAGCATTCCCTATTCCTTCCATATAGTTTTGTACCTAGGTCATTATACATTTGCAGTGCCTGTCCAAGATATATGAACTAGTGAACCTGCTTGATGGGCTCTCTATTCTTCAATTCTTATCATAGACTAGACAATACACATTCTTCTACTACTTTTTTTTTCCTACGTGGATTTCTTTATCTAAATTCCTGTAAATGGTTTTTAATCTCACTTAAAAGGCTCTGAAATGTTTTGGTGCTTGATGAAAAAAAGGACATCATTTACAAATAGAAGCATCTGGAGGATCACGCCATTTATGGGGAGCACCTCTTTTACTAGGACTTTGTACTGGGTATCTTCTATGAAAGTGGAAAACATTTTTGGAGAGTATGTTCTTCACCTTTTTTTTCTTTCTTATTAACACTCAGATGTTTGTTGTACAGGGTTGTCTCTGTGTTATCTGATCTTAATTTACACATGGGAGACGTTGTTGGGGGAGAACTTTAAATTCTGCATAGGCTCTTTTATCATTGACAAACAATGAAAAGTGGGATCTTGTGCTCTCTTCAACTTTGAGTCAGTTATGTGGTTATAAAGATATTTTCTACTAAACAATATTATTTTTGGAAAGCCTGTCTGTTCCCTTTTCATATTTTCTTCCACGATGCCCTTGATACATATATGGATTATTCTGATAAAGATTTTGTAGAGGTGAGAAAATAGGCATATGTTTCCATAGTTATTGATGTCCCTTCAATAGTCTTTTTTGGTAGTGATACCATCTGTGATTCCCCCCCCACCAATTGCTGTTTTTTCCCCTCTTCAGATATCTTGAGACTAATTTCTTCAATACCTTTAAAATTCTGTTGCCTCTAGGATGAATTTCTTCTCTATATCCTTGATCTGGTCCAGCTGCTATTCTTTTCTTTTTCTTTAGTGCCTTTTCTCTATCTTTAAGCAGCACAGCAGGAACTCTGATGAATCTGAATGTGATGGTTCAGCTGTCACTGATGAAGAAAATAGTTTGTTATAGAAATGTTGACAGCTGTTTTTCACTGTTCCCTTTTTTGTTGTCTTCCAGTTTCAACTTTAAATGCTCTTGGGATGATTTGGCATAATTGGGCATCAATCCAAGCATTCTACAAATTTGTTTTTTCCCTCTAACACTTCTCACTCTCTTTATAAGTTTAGATTTACTGCTCACAATCTTCTGTCATTCTCCTCTGTAAGGTTTTGCAAATGAATTTCTATTCTAAACAGATGTTGTTTTCCCCTCGCTCCCCCTTCTTATCCCCACTTGGCAAAAAGATCAAGTGTTTGCTAGTCAAGGCAGTTTCTAGGAACTTTTGTCTCACTCCTTATGACAATTGTCTTACATTGATTAAACTTCTGTAGGAAATAGTTTGTGTCAATATCTGTTCCTTTATCTGTTTCCTATTTTTATGTCAATAGCTTGTTTGAATATGTTCATGTTATTTTGTCAACCATTGCTTCTTATCCTTATTCTCTCCTAATATGATTCTGAGTTTATTTTTCTCCCTAACAAGTTGGTGGGCTGACTGTACAAAGGGTGTTGATTTGGAAGTAACTTCTACATCTATAACTAGTCATTTTCTACCTAAGAGTCATTCATTTTTTATGACATTATTTGGTGCTCACTGTGTCCATTGCCTTCCTTGTCTCTTAAAAAAGTATTCATGATATAGAAGCATGAAATTTCTAAGTAGTCTACAGGCCTTTGGCCTATTATGTATCCTGATCTTGAGACATATTTTCCCAACTTGGGTCAGGGGCCTGGAAGGAGGAGCATTTTGTTCTATACCCATCTTTGCATTCAAGTAATTGAATATGTGTGTGTGTGTGTGTGTGTGTGTGTCTGTGTATAAGTGTGTATGTAAAACTTTGTCTTATGATTTCATTGGTATAGAGAATTCTGAGTAGGAAACTCCCTTTACCAGTGTAGATCAAGAACAAATGTGCAATTTATAAATTTAGAAAATTAGCTGGGATACTGAGAAGTAACAACCACAGGTCACACAGCCAATATGTACAAGGGGTAGGACTTGAATTGAGATCTTCCTGATTTTCAAGCCAAATCTAGCCACCATGCAATGATACCTTTCATTAAAATAAAATAATTTAACTTGAAAGACTATCATTAGGATATAATTTGGGCCAGGTGAACCCAAACTTGAACATTTCAAAAACAACTAAGTGCTCTCTTACTATCTCCATGATTATTTTAGGTTTCAAATCTCTATTTTCCATTTTTGTTTTATCCTTTCTGGTCCAAATATAATTTCTTTGCAGAGAAAATACTTGCAAGATTAGAATTGAGTAGCTCTGTTTTCAATTATTACCATCAAATCCAAACCAAGGAGATGTCCTGTCCTCTAATGTTGAGTATAACTTTCAAAAACAAACACACCTTTGTTTTCTTTAGCTTTTCTCATCAGTCTCAGGTTAATCTGAGTTTTAGCACTAATGACACTATTTTGGAAGACTGCACCATATTATATATTAATCTACTTACTATTGCTTCTACTTTCTATACTGTATTTTAAAAAACTTAAAATAATTAACAAATTCCCCATATATCCACATCATCTCTTAAATAACTCCACAAGAGAATTATTTCTCTTAATGACCTGAGAATGTCATTTTTTGAGGACTCTCTATCTTTCTATGGCTTATTCTGCCTGCATTGTACAATTTAAAGAACATTTTTCCTGGATCGTCGTACCTGGGTTCACATCCTCTTCTGATACTTACTACATGCAGGTTGCACCTCCTTAAGCCTCCATTTCCTCAACTGAAAAATGAGATGGTTGGACTTGGCCTTTGATGTCCCTTCTACTTCTAGGTTTTCATGGAATTTCTTCACTTCTTCAAGCTCTGCAATGAATATTGTTGCATAAGCTGTAGTTAATTATCTTCATGATGGCCATTTAGCTTATGTTCATTTTGAGCCCTGCTAGGTGAAATAGCCAAATGTTTCATAAAGTATTTCTTGTTGATGGACACATGATAAAACAAACTTTACTAACTCTTTAATTTGCCTTTCTTTAGAGAACTTGCTGACCATTTCTTCGTTTGGTTGTAATTTCACATGTTTGTAACATTGGAGTCATCTTTGATTTTTCCTTTTACTTCATTCCCCATCTCCATGCCAGTGACAAGTCCTGCCTATTATATAAATTAATTAGCCACTCAGAATGAATTTATTAAGTGCCTGGTATGTCCTAGGCACTGTACATTGTGCTTGGCACTTGGCATACAAAGAAAAATAAGAAAGTCTCTGCTCTCAAATCACTTAAAGTCCAGCTAAAGGGATATATAGATTTATACTGTACTAGATATAAGATCATTTAGCTGCATTAGCAGCTAGGAGGATCAGAAAAGGCTTCATATAAATATACTGTTTAAGCAGATCCTTGAAGGAAACCAGGCATTTTAAGAGAACAGAAAAAGACCAATTTGAAATGGAGTGTATCTAAAAGGGAATAATGTGTAATAAGGCTGGAAAAGTACGTTGAGACCAAGCTATAGAAGATTTTAAGTGCCAGACAGAGGAGTTTATAGATAATGCTTGAACTAATAGGAAGCTGCTGAAATTTTTTGAGTAGTGATATTCAGATTTGTGCTTTTTAAGAAAATCACTTTGGCAGTTGTAGATTAGAAGGGGGAGAGACTTCTGGGAGAAGAAATTTCTATTTTGATTGAGGTGATGAAGATTGAAACTAGGGTAGTGACACTGTGAGTGGAGAGAAAGGGACGGATAGAAGAGTCATGAAGGTAGAAATGACAAGATTTGGCAACCGCTAAGATAAGTGGGATGCGAAAGTGAGAGGTTCTAGATGACACCGAGGTCACAAATATGTGTGACTGGAAGATCTGAAAGTTAAGAAAGGGACTAATGCTGAAGACAAAGATCTGGAAGTCATCAATATAGAAATGTCAGTTTAAACCCATGAGGTCTAATGGGGTCACCAGAGAAGACAGTGTAGAGAAAAAAAGAGAGATACCCTAGGATAGAGAATTGGGGACATACCTACTACTCTCATAGCTTCTCTTTCCATTGCATTTGTATGGCCACAGTCCTAGTTCATACCTCCATCACCACTCACCTGGATAACTGTAATATTCTCCTTACTCATCTCTCTGCCCTCATCCTTCTCTCCAGTACATTTCTTTTCTTTTCTTTTTTGAGGCATTCAGGGTTATGTGACTTGCCCAGGGCCCCACAGTTGGGACCTGAGTATCGGGGCTGGATTTGAACTTGGGTCCTCCTAACTCCAGGGCTGGTGCTCTATGCACTATTCCACCTAGCTACTCCTCCAATGCATTCTTCACAAAGACACCAAAATAACATTCCTATGGTATGGATCTAACCATCACTTTCCTGCTCAAAAATCTTCAATTTCTGCTTATTGATTGTAGGATGAAATATAAATTCCTTTGAATGTCCAATCCAAATTGTTCTACAGTCTAGCATAGAGTAGTAAAATTAAAAGGACTTAGCTATCAGGTTTATAGAGAAAGTAAGAGAGAGAAGGGGGAAGGTCAAAGATAGTTCCAAAATTAGAAACCTGGGTAATAGGGAGGATGATAGTATCTCCAATAGAAAAAGAGAATTAGGAGAAGAGGGTGAGCTTGGGGGGTGGTGGTGGTGATAAAAGTCCTGTTTTAAACATATTGAGTTTGAGTTACCATGCAGTAGTACAGTTATCACTTCCACATCATGACTTTCCCCATTGCAGTTTCAATATATTGTGAATTGGCATAAGAAATTAAATGGGAATTTTGGGGGAGTTTTATTGAAGCCACAGACAACATATGAAGGCCAGCAGATGACACACACAGAAAAAGTTTAGAAACTCAGAAATACATAAAATATACGTATAGTATTATATAATGTCAATATATTTTATCTTTTAACACTATAATAATTCAGATTTCTTCTCTGGTATGAAAGGACCAAAAACTTTTATGCAGATTTTCCAGATAGCTGGGATGGCATGCCCCTAAATCCCATGACATGGAAGGGATAACTCTAGCCTAGAATTGAGGAAACAAATAAACTCTACATACATAGATATGAATAGAAATCATAATTGAATCCATGGAGTACATGCTTGTACATATATAAAAAGAAGACCCAGGACTGTTGAAGGGCTAAACAGATTGTTCATGTGACAGAATGTTACTGCACTTATAAGAACAGTGGAAGTCATTTCTGCACAGTGCCCTATTTTTTATTAAAAGACTTGGCTCACTGGATTGGTGGGAGATAGAGTCATAGAGGGATGAGAGAGAGGGAGGGGCCGGGGTGGGGGGTGAGAGAGACAGAGAGAAACATAGATAGAGACAGAGAGAGCGATGGGCTGGAGGTTGAGGTGGGATTTGACGTCAAGTCTTCCTGACTGTAAGCCTAGCTCTCTATCCACTTTGCCTACTCTCAAAAGGCTCCCAGTCTAAGTGGGAATACAACATATAAACAACCATGTATAGCCATGATATAGACAAGATAAATTGGAAATGGTGTCATAGGGAAGTTATTAAGATTAAGGACTGGGAGAGGCTTCTTGTAGAAGGTGGAACTTTAGCTGAGTCTTGAAGGAATCCAGGGAAGCCAGGAGGTAGAGATGAGGAGGGGGAGCATTCCAGGTATGGTGGACAGGCAGTGAAAACGTTTGGAGACAGGAAATTGGAGTGTTTGTATGTGTGGAACTGAAAAGATGTCAGTGGGTTATAGAGTGTGTGGGGAGGCATAAGGTACAAGAAGACCGAAAAGGTAGGAAGGGGCCAGGTTATGGGAGGCTTTAGAATACAAACATAGGATATTTTTGAACCTAGAGGCAATAGAGAACCACTGGAGTTTATTAAAAAGGAGTTGATAACATGGTCAGATTTATGCTTTAGGAAGATTAGTTTGGCAGCTAAATGGAGAGTGAAATACAAGGTGGGGTTAAATAGAGAGATGAAACATTAGGCTATTACAGTAGGGCGGGTAGGAGGTGATTGAAGGCCTGCACCAGGAGGGAGGCAGTGTTAAAGGAAAGAGAGGATATTTAAGAGATGTTAGAGAGGTAGAAATGGTAGGATTTAGCCACTACATGTATCAAATGTTTGGCTTGTTTAAAGAAGAGAGATTTCTATGGTGTATAAACTTTCCTTTCAAAATATTAAAGCTATTAGGGTTATTGTAGTTATATGTATATATGCATGTTTTTAATATTTTTATGCATCTGACATAAAGTCTTGATTAACAAGAGTGATCAGGTTAGCTTTTCTCTTCTCTAGGCAATTGAGAATTACTTAGAAAATTATTTTTGTTTCGGATCAGCCAAAATCCTTCTAAAATATATCTATTTAAATATTTAAACTTTTATCATGAACATAACTGAATCTGTTGATTAAACACTTCACTCTCTCCATTCACACCCACAACCACCCTGTTTCAGGTCCTCATCACCCCTCAACTGGGACTATTTGAATAGCCTTTGGTCTTCCTGCTTAAAATCTCTTCCCCTTCAATATGTCCTCCACACATATATTCAAATAATCTTCCTAAGGCATGGGTCTAACAATGTCATTCTTCTCCTTAAAAATCTTCAAGACTCAGCTCAAATCCTACCCAATGGAGAATACCTTTCCCTGTTCCTCTTCCTCCCAGCATGACACCCCCTCCCCTCCAAGTAGGTACAGTTTTTTGACTTGGTTTTTTGCATATTGTTCCCCTATTCAGATATGAGCTCCTCAAGAGGCAGATATTATTTTGGCTTTTGTTTTTTGGTATCTTCAGCCCTTCGTTCAGTGTCTGGCACATAGCAGGTGCTTAATCAATGCTTGTTAACTGTTTGCTTGACTAGTTCTTGGGCAAAATGCAGTATGTCCCAAAAGTCAGTTCCATTTAAAACTAGTTAAGTAATTAAAATTTAAAACTGCACTGTAGAAATTCCTTAGCCTAGCCTGTAAGGTCATCCATGATCCATCTGTAGCCAACCTTTCCATCCATAATACATCTTAGTCCCCTTCATACACTCTGTATTTTATCCAAAATGCACTGATTATTCCCTGTCTTTGAATATCATTGCTTATTACAGAATATTATAGGTGTAGGAAATTTGTTCCAATATGTACTGACCCTAGGATATATCTAAACATTGTTGAGAATATTTCTTCAAAAAAAAACAGACCTAAATATCTGATTTAGCTAGTTGTGGGTTGTTGTTGTTTTTTTAATTTCCCTATTTTTTAAAATTAGAATATGGTGGGGCATGGGGGAAATTCTAGCTGAGTGAGTTGTCTAGTTAGTTGATAAAAGTAGGAATATATTAATATGAAAAAGCTGATAAAATCTAAACTTCTCATTCTCCAACTTTTTACCCAGCCCCTTTGGTAGTATTAACTACACCAAATTTGTGATACTCAGACAACAAGAGGCTGGCATTTTGTTGAAGGTTTGAGCATAACTTGGTTTTCATTTGGCTTTAATCATGTTCATGGTATTCTCTAGGATTACTCTCAGGGAAAAACTAGGAACTGGGTTATCTTTTGAAACCCAACATATAAAAAAAGATTGATATGTATAAAGGAATTGATCACCATTTAAAAAACATTATCCATTTTATGAAGGAAGATAGAACTAATAGCTATAATATAAGCATTGCAAATGAGAGATAATTTTTTAGTTGGCTAAAAGTGGATTGAAGTTGTTTTCTTTTTTGGAAACAGGCCCATGCACAGTTAGTTCGAGAAGTTGATGTGGAAAAGGTGTCCACTTTTGAGAATCCCTACGTAGATGCAATAAAGAGTTTATGGAATGATCCTGGAATCCAAGAATGTTATGATAGAAGACGAGAATATCAGTTATCTGACTCAACCAAATAGTGAGTATATGTCGTGAGGGCCATTTCTCTTCACTTCATTTAGATGTTTGCTGGGATAACATTTCTCTCTGCTATGGTGTAGAACTTCTACTGTTAAGCATTCTATTTGAATCAAACTTCAAAATTGGATGTGTAGACATAAAATTTGATACATAGTTCTGGAATACATTATGAAGAAGGTCATTGTAAGTAGAGATTCTTTCATTCATTTAATTTGTATCTCCATTGCTCAATACAGGGCTGTCCAAAATGCAGCCCGCAGTGCTATTTACAAGCATAGAAATTTATATAAATGCTTTAGTAAATGAAGCCGAGCTACCGCAGAGCTCTCACTGAAATGGCAAATCAAAATATATTGTCTACTGCTTCAATAAAAACCTAAGGTTGGACAGCCCAGGCCTAATACAGTGCCTGGCACACAGTGGGCAACTTGTCGATTGATTGATTCCAAAGTAACCTAAGGAACAGAAGGCTATGACTCCATCCTTTCCTTTCCTTCTCAGATCACAAACCAGCTCTTCCCAAGTACACATTCTGTTGTAATGTTGAAATAGCATAATGGTAATAATTTTCAGTCGAGATTTGTTGTCTTGTTCAGATGCTACAAAACACCTACATGCATTCGAAAACTGCAAACAAAAAAACAAGCTTGATTATATAGCCTTCTGAAAAAACTTCAGACTACCCTATCTCTGGCTGTCACAGGCAGAATCTCTACTGCTTTTTTTTCAAAGGCAGCATCATGTTGAGTGGCAGGTTTTCCTTTGCATGAGCATTGTGTGCAAGTCTAATTATACCTGCATTCCCAAATTATTTTGTGAGCTGTCAAAGAAAATAGTATGCGCTGAGAATGATTTGCTTCCTAGAGAGATCTGTTTGTTACCTCTTCAGTGTCTGCCTAGCAGAAAGGGAAGTGAAGACCTGGCAATTATATCTGGTTAATGTGATGAATGTAAACAACAATTCAATCAGGCCTCCCCTTCCCTAATCCCTTACTTAGCCAAATCTGGATCTTCATTGATCATGCAAACCAAATATTTGTTGAATTTTCACTTGCTTTGGATCTATGTAGGCAAAGGCACAAGTGGGAAATATTCTGGGAAATCTCAAATTCGTAGTCTGATGCAAGCTGTGCAGTGCCCTCAGGAAAATGCCAAATTGGCATTGAGCAGCAATGCCCTGGATACAAATGGTAGAGTTCCTGCTTACATATTTGGTTCTCTTCGTAATTTAATTCTTAATATCTATACAGGTCATCAGGCAATCTACAACAGTATCTTTTGGCTAAAATATTTCCCATAATGCAGTGCCAAAACTTGAGTTGAAAAATCTTGGAATGTGAAATGGAATACCCATAGGAGCCTATCATGTTCTGACTAGTGTTTAGCATATATGTATTTTATGGTGAAAATACTTTATGTCCTCCCTGGAATGCCTATGTTGTTCATTTCATTCACTTCTTAGCCTTTCTCCTTCTTCACCCTGTATTTTTCCCCCATTTTCTACCCCTCCTGACATCTTCAGCTGATGTAATAACTTTGCCTCTACAGTTATTTGTTCAAGTTTCTTCCTCCTCACAGTTCTTCTGTTTCCTATCCCCTTTAGCCTTTCTCTACTTTCTCAGCTTCCAATAACTCCATCATGTTATATTACATTCCCTAACCATGATTCTGGACTCATGCTCACCAGGCTTTCTTCTCTATCCATCCCCCTACCACTAACCTCACCTCATGTAATCTCAATTCTACCTGCTCCTCAACCTTCTAATATTGTTTTCCACTTTTCTCTTTGCTATGTGGGTGCCTGTTCTGGGATCCTTTATTCCTTTCTCCTCTAGCCCTCATCTTTTCTCTCCTACCCTTTTTACCCTTCTGCTTGTGTTTTGTTTCTTCCGTGTCCTTCCTGCTCCAAACTTTGCCTATTCATCTCTAACCTTTACCTACGGCTTCTTCCCCTCCTGATGGGGTTTTGCTTATGGGAATCAGATCATCATACCAAAAATGAGGTAAGTGCTGACCAGGATTAGGGGCTTCTCCCTAGGGAAACTACAGCCATACACTAGGGTTACATTTCCTGATTTGCACTCCACTTTTTCGAGAACCTGGTGGCCGCCTGCACAGTCTACTAGTGAGGACCTTTGGTGAGGTTCTGGTGGTGTCTGTAGTCTCAGTCTCTCAGGGATGCTTTGGTAGTGTGTCCATGGACTTGATTGAGAATTAGGGGCTCTTCACCCTCCCTCTCTAAGGAGAGAAAAGGTCTATCAGGTAATACCCTTCTGATACTATGAAAGGCACCATCTGGGAATCATGCCAATGCAGGATAAAGGAAAATAGCTACATAAGCATTCCTGGGTATAGTTTGCAGAGAGCCAGCTATAGAGTTGGGAAGGTCTTGATTCACTTCCAGCTGCTGACACATGCGAGCTAGATGCCTACAAGCAAGTCACTTAACTTCTCAGTGACCCAGGCAACTCTCTAAGGCTACATGTTACAGATGAGTTGAGTGCTATCAGTGAAAGGAGTTTCTACACCATCAATTTCCTACATGGATTAAATGACTAGTATGAAATGCTACCTCAAAAAAAATGCTAGCTGGACGTCCCTCCCACCCCCCAGATCTGCCCAGATTTTACCAGTGTAGGTAGTAATTCCTGGTAAGGAAATCTCCAATAAAGATCAACTATTATGCAATTAGGCAGCTGGGTGGTGCAGTAATTAGAGCAGTGGACTCTAGTGACTTCCTGACTCTCCTCAGAAAGACTCAAATTCAAATCTAGCCTTAAAGTTTTCTAACGGTGACCTTGGGCAAGTCACTTAATAATAACACCTAGTAGTTCAGCTGCCTCACAGGGTTGTTGTGAGGATCAAATATGACAGGATTCATAAAGTGCTTTGCAAACCTTAAATTGCTATGCAATTTCTAGCTATTATCGTCATCATTAGTATTATTTTTCAAAAACAATCTCAGAGCATTGCCTAGGACACTAAGTGGTTAAATAACAGATAAGACTTGAACCTAGGTCTTTCCTGACTCTTAGGCCACAATGCCTTTTCTGGACACATAGAAGCAAAATGGATATGTTTTTCCTATTGCCCCCCATTACGATCCTGAGATGTTTTATTTCTTCCTTTTCAGTGTTTTCACAAAAGAGGAAAGTGGAAGGCATGTTGCCTTTGCTAGCATACGGCTTGAGTCTGTGGTTTCTTGGATTCTTTCTTATGCAGTTGTGTTCCATGTGTTTCTGAAATGCTTTCACAGCAGATGCTGGAATAACTGGCTTGGATAATGGGACCCAGGCTTCAGGTCGTGTTTATTACAGATCATTCATTCCAAATACCAAGCAAATTTTCATATGAAAATGAGTTTCTTTGCATTCAAAAAAGCTGCTATTACTTTTTTTTCTTTTTCATCCTCTTTTTTAAAATATGCAACCTTTATAGCTGTAATACATCTCCTTCCAATTTTATTTCAATTAGGGTTTCTTGTTCATTTTTTTAAAAATGTAGACAAAAAATCCAAATATTATAGTCAGTATTTAGAAACTAATTTCATGCAAAATCCTCCTGCAATCAGAGCCAGCTTCCCTAAAGTATCATTCAGTATCCCTCAGGCTGGCAACCATGTCTAACCAAGTGTAATGGAATCAAGCCAGGGTCTGATCAGTGCAACATCTGATTTCCTTATAGTCAGTGAGACTTGTGTGGCAATCTGAATTGACCAATAAGATGGCTGAAAATATAAAAGTAGACCAGATTGATTTTACAAATACCAAATAAACCACCATTCTGATTTTTTTGGTCTCAGGGAAGTCAGAGTTAAAGCTCCCTGCGCTGAAGTCATACCTTGGGTCATAACTAGTAAATATTGAATATTTAATTAAAGCCAAAGGAGTGCATATATACACAGTTCTTTCCCTTCTGATTCTATAGTCAAGCTATATGATTTCAGGATGATGCGAATGGCATTCTTGAATTTAACTTCCAAAGTTTGGCAGAGTTTGAAAAACAGAGTATAAATCTCTATCTGCTCAGATCTTTCTGATTAGAACTTTTATGGATCATTTACTCTGAACAGGTACTTGAAAATCATTACTTCTTATCTGTCAAAGTTGTCTGTAGGGGCTTTTTGTGCCCATAGGGTTTAAAGGGAAATTTTAATATAGTATAAATTCAAGAGGTGAGGCAGGAATCAGTAAGCTTGCAGTTAGGGGTTTGAAAGCTATCTCCACATTTGAAGAAGTCTCAGTTAACCATACTAATATGGGAATATCCACAGATATTCCAGAAATTTCATTTGGCCCATAGTTTCAACTTTCTTACCTGAAAAGCCTTTCCCTGTGGCTATTTGTAAGAAGATAAGTAAACTGATTTGAATTTCTCCTATTCTTGTTCTGATTATCCACTTTCTGATGTAATAAAGGTGTGAAATGGTCCAAGAGTAGGTGCAAGAGAATTGGCTAAAAACATTGGCTAACTTATTAATTAGATAAGTGGTGCCATATAAATTGGAGAATAGTATTAACTTTGTTCTTAGAAAACACACACACACACACACACACACACACCCCTTTCTGAAATTCTAGAAAGTTTCTCAGAAACTTAGAAACCCTCGTTTAGTTTCTCAGTGTTAACACAAAGTGTAAAGGCTTTAATTAAAAAGTTAAAAACAGGCAACACTTGGTTTACAATTTTGCTCAGGTTCACCACCTGCTTTAATATACTGAGGAATTATTTCTAATGAGTTCACTGTGTACATCAACAGAAGTGCTGTGACATTAGCCAGTGGACACTCCATGCCAGCCGTATTGTCAGGAACCCTTTATGTTTAGAAACCTCACAGTCTATTCATTTTTTTTTAAATCCCCACTATGTAAAGAAACACTTTATTGATAACAAATGTTAAGTGATTCAGATGCTCTTTTTGACTCAAGCACTTAGGATTCAGTATATGGAGGAGGAAGGTCTAGGGCAGGAATCAGCAGGTTTTCAGTCATCCATTAGCTGCATACATCTTGCAGGTTCCTTGTGGTTATGGATCAGCCAGTCCATGGTAGCAGAGATGGTGTTATGTAGTCCCAGATGGGACTCTAGAATTGTATATAGACTGTGTTAAATCAGAGTTGTCAGAACACAGTTTCTGCATCAAATATAACAACACATTGGAGCCATGTTGAAAGTCTAGCATAACAACGATTCCAGAGGTGGATAGTATAGCCTACTCCAACTTTGGATCGAATCAAGCCATTTGCCATAATCAAATGCTATGGAGAGAATTGTGGCTAAAATATTCCTCATTTGACTTGAACTCCATTTGAATTTTGTTAACTCCTTGAAAGTTTATCAGGATGCCCTTTAGCCAAAACACTGAAGTGCCATCATAAAAAATGCTGACCGCAAGGTCCATGGCATGGGATCATCTCGTGAATAAAGTAATTTTATAATGAAGTTCTTGTATGACTTCAGTCAATAGTACAATCAATCGACAAGTTTGTTAATCACTTAATATATGCCAGACGTTATGCTAAGTCCTAGAAATACAAAGAAATGCAAAAACATTGTTCCTTCCCTCGAGGAGTTCGTATTCTATTAGAAGAGACAACATGACAATGATTATGTACATACAAGCTTAAATAAACTTCTAAGAGCACTAAGACTTTTGGGACACCTTGTATCTGTTGTGTAAATGTAAGGTAAGCATAGACAGATGACCCTACCAGTTCAGGAGACTAGGAAAGGCCTCTTTCAGACAGCGGGATTTGAGCTGGTTCTTGAAGGAAGCCAAGAGATAAGGGGCAGGAGCATTCCAGCCATAATGGATAACCAGTACAAAAACATAGAATCAGGAGATATAGAGTGCCATGTATGAGGAAGATCATGGAGACTTTCTCAGTGGTCTCTTGTGCGTTGGTCATTGTATGTGGGTTATGTGGAATCGGGAGTAAGGTATAAGATTGCAAAGGTGGAAAGGGGCCAAGTTGTAAACAGCTTGAAATTTCAATTTAAATGAATTAAATTTCATAGGGAACTAATGGAGTTTATGAGCATAGCAGTCATATGATTAAACCTGAACTTTAGGAAAATCACTTTGACAGCTGAGTGGAGAATGGATTGGGGAGGGGAGAGACTTGAAGGAGACATTAGATGACTATGGAAAGTCCTGCCAAGATATGGTGAGGGCCTGTCACAAGAGTGGTAGCTGTGTAGATGGAGATAAAAGGATTTGTGCAAGAGATATGGTGAAGGTAGAAACCACCAGCTTGACAACAGATTGGAAATTGCTATGAATGTGATCCAGGATCTCTTATACAGAAAATCAAACAACCTTGTAATTAGAGTTATCCAGAAATAGAATGGTGCAGCCACATGGTGCAATGGATAGAGCACTAGGCCTAAAGTCAGGAAGACTCCTCTTCATAGTTCAAATCTAGCCTCAGACACTAACTAGCTGTGTGACCCTGGGCAAGTCACTTAACCTTGTTTGCCTCAGTTTCCTCATCTGTGAAATGAACTGGAGAAGGAAATGGCAAACCACTCCAGTATCTTTGCCAAGAAAACCCCAAATGAGGTCATAAGGAGTGGGACACAACTGAAATGAACTGAGTAAATTGGTAGTGCTTACTTGAACATAAAGAAAATAGTCAATGAATATCTCTCTGGCATTATGTAAAGGAAATATAAGTAATATAATAAACGGTTGCTTTTTATTGGAATGAGATTTTGACTGTTTTATCCATTGTGTGACATCTCATACAAGTCATTTTCTAGGAATGATCCTAGATTTGTACTTATAAGCCAGTCAAAAGTTTGGAATTGTACATTTGTCTTCTGTGGAGAATTCAAATAAGTACCAGATGTGGTATACTTATTCTTCCATTTTTGGTCTAGATGAAAAAGTTTTTATTCTTAAATATGCTTTATCACCTTCTTTATCGCTTTAAATATGCTTCTTTATCCCTTTAAATATGCTTTGTCTCCAGCCATTATAGGAGAGCAAAGTAGTGAAAGGTATCAAGCAATTCGATCTCATGTTGTCAGAAAAGAACAGTCATAATTAACATTGATAGGAATAGAGATTGGACCTGTGATTTCGTTGATCTAGGGAAGTCCCTCTCCTAGTGTAGGCTGGCACCTTCTCGGTAACTTTTAGTCTTAGAGAGATTCTTAGAGTCCTAAGAGATTAAGTGATTTGCCAAGGGTAACATGGCAGCCATGGCCCCACATGGTGGGACTTGAATGAACCCAGTCCTCCTGGTTTCACACTTGGCTCTCCATACATTCATTGCCTCATGCTGTATAATGAAAATCTCAACAACTCACCTTGATACAGCATTTTAATGACACTTCTCCTCACAATATCTGTGAAGTAGGTAATAGGAATCTTTTGATACCCACTTTACAACTGAGAAAAGTGAGGTTGAGAGTGTGGCTTGTTCAGATTCACACAGCAATCACAAAAGCTAAGGCTTAAACCCAAATCTCTTGATTTCAAGGCCAGTGCTTTATCCGTTAGCCTGGCTTCCCTGGGGGGGGGGGGTGAGATAATGGGGAAACATTTGGATTTGCTTTCTTCATTTGATTGGCCATATGCTTACAACTTGGCAGTGTGTTTGTGCTTCCATTCTTAGAGCATTATGGTAAGGACACAGCACACTGTGGCCAGCGGATTAATGGACGATTCTAATGCAGGGGACACAGTTGCCAGAGGTCTCCTAGGGAGAATACCACTCTTGGCTGGGTTGTTAATTTTGTGGGTTTTTTTTGGTTTTGTTTTTGGTGACCGAAGAAAGTCAGATCATCTCCTACTTTCAGTCAGGACTTCCTTTTAAAGTAGCTTCATTATAACCATAGCAAATTATCTAATGATGACTGCCATTTCTTATCAGCATACCCATTTACTCTTTTCTTTCTGACTATGGCAATTGCAAATACGTGTTGAAACTATTTTCTCCTAATGCTTCTTTTCAAAATGCCTATTTGGAGTTGGTAGAGATTGAAAGTAAACTGAAAAAGAAGACATTGGGGGAGATTCCTGAGTATTCTCAGATGTAAATTCTATTCTATCATTTTTATAATTGTCTCTAATTTTATTAAATCATAGTATTTCATTTGATTTTTTTAAAAGAAAGAGGTCAATGAGCTTTCTGTTTTTGCCCATTGGTCTTCCCTTTTTTCTGGAATGCCCACCCCTGAAATCTCTTATTGAAATCTTGTCCTTCCTTTAAATTTATTAGTGGCATAATGAAAAGAACCCTGAAAGGAGGAAGTCAAAATACTTGGGTTTGAGTCTAGGCAAGGCATAAAGCTTCTCTTGGCCTTAGCTTTCTCATCTGTAAAATTAGGAGGTTGGATTTGGTGATCTCTAAGGTTCCTTCTTGCTCTAAAATTCTACCAAATGGAATCTTCACTATGAAGCCTTCTCTGATTTGCTCTTTGGATGTAATCTCTCCCTGTTTTGAACTTTCAGAGGCCTTCTCTGTACCTCTTCTATGGTATTTACCGTTTTCCTTGTATTATTGTTTACTTTTCTTGCTTCTCTTGGAGTATCTGTGGTGTCACAGGGAACAATATGGGACTTATCCAGTGACCTGGGTTCAAATCCCAATTTTCACACTAATTTTAAGTAAGATCTTAGATAAGTCACTAACTTTCTTCAAGCCTTGTTTTCCCCATCAATAAAATAAGGATATAATACCACACAAGACTGCTTAGAGGAAAGCATTTTGTAAAACTTAAACTTCTATAGAAATTTGTGTTATTGTTAAATTTTAAGCATCTTGAATCCAAAGACTTGAAAAAACACCTGCTGTAGTGAAAAGACAGCTAGGTTTAAAGTCAGAAGACCTGAGTTCAAATCCAACTTCTTTTGCTTCCTGCCTTGTGTGACTGTGAGGAAATTGGTTCCCCTTTCTGGTCCCCAGGTTCTTCCTTTGTAAGTGAGGGAGTTAGACTAGATGACCTTGATTTAGACCTTCAGTTCTAAATCTATGATGTTGTCAACCAGTAAGCATTTATTAAGCACCTACTAGGTGCCAGGCACCTGCTATGTAGAGATACAAAGAAAGACCAGAAAAATCCTGCTTTCAAGGGACACACAGACTAGAGGACACAACATACAAACAACTGTATGCAAACAAGGTATAAAGAGGGTAAGTCGAAGATAATTATCAGAGGGAAGGCACTAGAATTTAGGGGGATTATGAAAGTCTTTTTTGTGGAAGGCAGGATTTTAACTGGGACTTTATGGAAACTGGGAATCCGGGGGGTTGAGAATTCTAGACATGGGGGACAACCAGAGAAAACACTGAGTTAGAAGATGAAGGATATTGTGTGAGGAAAAGTAAGGCCAATGTCATGGGATCACAGAGTAAACGTGGGGATTACTAAAGTGTAGCAAGACCGGAAAAGTAGGAAGAGGCCAGGTTGTGATAGGATTTGTATGTCAAACACAGGATTTTATATTTGATCCTGGAGGTGATGGAAGCCATTTAGTAGATGGGAAAATGAAGCCTGAAGAAGTTTAGTGACTCAGTGATCCTGGAGGTGATGGGAGTTTGTTGAGCAGAAGAGTGACGGGGTCAGACCTGAGCTTTAAGAACATTAATTTGACAGCTCAGGAAAGTTTGATTGTAGTGGGAGGAAACTTGAGGCAGGGAAACCAATCAAAGGAGTATTCCAGTAATGAGGCGATGAGGGCCCGTACCACGGTTGTGGCAGTGTCAGAGGAGGGAAGGGAGTGTGTTCAAGAGATAGAAAGAAGGTAAAATCAGTGGCACCAAGGAGAAGAAGGTGGTCAAGAGTTTCAAAGCCTACAAAGAGGTCAGAGGTGAAGATTTATATTGGCCAATTAAGAGATCATTGGTAATTTTGGATAATGATGAGGTTGGAAGCCATAGAGTTAGAAGAGAGTGAGAGGAAAAAAAGTGGAGGCAGCTATTGTAGACAGGCTCCTCAAGGAGTTTAACCACGAAAAGGAGGAGAAATGTGGGATGATTGCTTGTGGAGATGAATGGATCAACTGAGAGGGGTTTGGGTTTTGGGGTGGGGGGAGATGGGGAGTTAAAGATGGAGGAAACATGGGCATGTTTATAGGCAGCAGAGAAGCAGCCAGTATACAAGGAAAGATTTAAGGTAAGTAAGAGAAAGGGCAGTTTACTGGAGAAAATGGAATGGAATGGCATCACTTGTGCATGAAGGGAGATGGATGTGGAGGAGAAAATAGTAGCAGAAGGAATCTAGGTGATGTGGGATTAGATGGAAGGTAGAAGGTAGAAGGTAGAAGAGGGACCTCTCGATGAATGCCTTTTGTTTTTTCAGTGAACTATGAGGCAAGATTTTCCAATGAGAGAGCAAGGAGAAGTGAGCCATAGGAGGAGGTTTGAGGGGGAATGAAAAGGTTTGGAACCTGTGACCATCTTACTTATCTTTGGATGCCTGCTACATGGTCCTCAATATATATTTATTTAATTGAATAAATAATTCTCAAGTAGGATTTTCCCTTCCACTTTTAAAATAACCAATGCAATTGTTATATTATACAGTGTCTATGAGAGGGCAGTCGGGTGGCACATAGAGCACCAGCCCTAGAATGAGGAAGACCTGAGTTCAATCTGGCCTCAGACACTAGCTATGTAACCCTGGGCAAGTCACTTAACCCTGTTTACCTCAGTTTCCTCATCTGTAAAACGAGCTGTAAAATTGCAAACCACTCCATTATCTTTGCCAAGAAAACCCTAAATGTTTCTTGGCAAAGATAATGGAGTCACACAGAGTTGGACACGACTGAAATGACTGAACAACAACAGTGTCTAGGAATGTGCTGAGCACCCACAAAATTCATAATACAGAGCACAGAGTAAAGTTCAGAGAATTCTGATTCGAATCAGTCCCAGCCTTTTTAGATTACAATCCGTGACACCAAATTGCTACCCCTAGACACCAAATTGCAACCCCTAAGCGGTAACATTTGCTTGTGTGAGTATTAAGTCACTTTTATGTACTGTTTATGTTAGGTATAGGTCTAGATCCATATCTATTCTCTACCAGATTTTATTAAGTTCCTTAAAATTGCAAGAAGACAGCAAGCTCCTTTGAAAACCGTTCATTTTTTTTATTTGACCTAAGTTGGCTACTCTTCCGTCCCGAAACCCTTGGTCTCTGTGACACAGCATTCATCCGGTTCTCTTGTCTCTCCCTCCTTACTGTGTGTTTCCCTTGCTGGTTTCAATATCCTTTTTCTGCTTCCTAACTAGAGGCAGACAGCCTTAAACTGGGTGTGCTCTCTTTATATTCATTCCCACAGGAAATGTACTCAACTGTTTAACCTCTATTTACATCTCCCATCCTGACTTTTCACCTTTTCAGTGTGTTTAGATTTAATCCAATGGTGTTTGCCCTCAAGGGCTTACATTCTATTGGGTAGAAATAAAGCATGTAAGCTAATATATAAAAAATAGGAAAAATAATTGGATGCGACATTAACAACTGAAGAGAATTTTTTAAAAGGCCTCATGTAGGAGGTGATACTTGGGCATTAGAGATTCGTTGTCGTTTTTGTTCAGGTGTTTTCAGTTGTGTCCGACCCCATCATGACCCCATTTGGGGTTTTCTTGGCAAAGATATGAGATTGATTTGCCTTTTCCTTCTCCAGCTCATTTTACAGATGAAGAAACTGAGACAGAGTTAAGTGACTTGTTCAGGGTCACACAGCTAGTGTCTTAGGCCAGATCTGAATTCAGGAAGAGGAGCCTTCTTGACTTCAGGCCAGGCACTCTATCCACTGAGCCACCTAGCTACCTGTATTAGGGATTCTAAGAGAAAGAAATGAGGAGGAAGTTCATTCCAGGCCTAGAGGGAAACAGCCTGTACAGTTTTTCCTTTGAAATTCTTAAGATAAAAAATAAAACAAACTTTCTGGATAGGTACATTTCTTGGAGTCAAGGAACTCACAGGAAGGAGGTCAGTCAGTTTTAGAGTCTTCCTAAATCACAGCTCCTAATTTATGATGTTTATAAGGTACAGATGTGACCACATCACTCCCCATTCAGTAGGCCTCCCTATTCCTTCCTGTGTTTAGCATTTAAAGCCTTTCGTAATCCTGCTCTAACCTGCCTTTCTAGTCTTTGAACCCATGAATACAGTGACCCAGTTGCTATTACGGTACTCATACATGAGGCTTCATTTCCTCTCTCTTTGTCTTTATTCAGGCTTTCCCCATTCCTAAAGTGCTTTCCCTCCTCACCTTGGCAGCCTAGAATCCTAGCTTCTCGTGCCACCTTCTATATATGACCTTTTCTGATCCCTCAGCTGTGAATGCCACCCGTGCTCCCAGTTACCACATACTTATTTTGTATTTATGTGTATCTGTTATTTCCCCCAGATAGGATGTAAGTTCCTGGATGGCTGGGGCTGTTTCTCCTTTGTCTTTGTATCACCAATGCCTAGTGGCTCATAATAAAAGCATATTGATTAAGTCAGTAATCAGATTAATTGAGTGACTCACAACAACCCTGAAAGGTAGATTATTCCCATTTTATATTTGAGGAAACTGAGGCAAACAGGTAAGGGACTTGCCCAAGGTCTGAGCCATTTTTGAACTTAGATCTTCCTGACTTCAGGCTCAGTACTATTCACTATCTCTCCTAGATACGTAAGCAAAAGTCTACTATTACACCCTCCTTCTAGTCGTTGTTTTTAACTCCACTTTTTATATTTAAAATAATACTTTTTAATAAATGAAAAATATTTATGGCAAAAGTTAAAATCTGCAATCCCTGGGGTACTTAGAATTGGCGGAGAGAATTGAAAATTTGTTTTGCCTCCACAAAATGTATTTTGTCCTCAAAGGAGAAGATGTGTTGATTTACCTTTTTGTGACTAACCAACTAGATAAAAGTAAGTGCTATGTTGCCTCTCAGCAACACGGATCACATCAAACAGGTGTGAAAGATTTGAAAACAGGCAACAGGCTTACATGTGTAGGGCATAGGGGAGGCAGGGAACAGATCTCTTCCTTTTCTAGTAGCAGCTGTATTCCACTGTTTGCCTTGCCTACAAAATATGTTAATTTATTTTTACAACAGTTATCTCCTCTTTTTCCAATTGACCCCTTTTGTTCCCTCCGTCTCAACTACATGAGGATAGTTTCACAGAAATCACTGGATTTCTGCCCTCTCTTTGGCTTTTCTGGTTTTGATGATTCCTAAAGCCTTGCAGAGTGATCTAGCTTTTTAATTCCCTTATGGATATTCCTATCACAATGAGGCCTCCTCTTAATTTTTTTTTAATGAAACAGACCTAGTTTCCGTAACCTTCTTTTCAATAATTAAGGTGTGAGAAGCTTGACAGTATCCTTAACTGTCCCATATCTTCATCTTTATACCATTCTAGTAATGTGCATACAAAAGCAGGTACTACAATGGAGGTAACATCACTCCAGGAGGCCCAGGTGCTAAAGAATTCCTCCATTTGCTGGGTTATGTTATTTCTGTGGTCTAAGAATCTGTTTATCTATCTGTTTATCTTTTTATGATGGGTAGGCTTTGCACCAAATGTTGAAAAAGATTTCTTTTTCCTCTTACCACCCACAGATGCTTTTCCCTTTTTGGTTTCATGACTGAGAGTCATATGCCTAATATTTTTATTGGTTTTTTTTAAAATCCAAGCTGTAATACAATGTATTTCAGTTATTGACTTTAGTCTTTCATTTCCTAGTTCCTTTCCTTTTTAAAAAATTGCTTTTAAGACGTCTGTACTTTTGTGGAGCAGTGAGTAGCACACCAGCCCTGGAGTCAGGAGGACCTGAGTTCAATGCCTCAGACACTTAACGCGCTTACTAGCTGTGTGATGTTGGGCAAATCACTTAATCCTAATTGCCCTGCCTTCCCCGCTCCAAATTTTTTTTTTAAATGAAGTCTGTGCTTTTTCTTGCATTCGTTTCTATCCCCCTATTAATTCTGAGTTGGATGTAGCCATTGTGGCTTAAGCTGTCAAGCATTACAGTATCAGGACAAACAGAGGAGGTCTTTGTTTCTAAAGCATTCAGGATTTTAATAGATCCCCAGTTGAGCCCCATTATGGCTATTCTGTTGTTGTTTAATCTTTTCAGTCATGTCCTACTCTTCGTGACCCCATTTGGGATTTGTTTGGGGTTTTTTGGCAGAGATATTGCAGTGGTTTGCTATTTCCTTCTCCAGTTCATTTTACAGATGAGGAAACTGAGGCAAACAGGGTTAAGTGACTTGCCCAGGATCATGTAGCTAGTAAGTATCTGAGGCCAGACTTGAACTCATGAAGATAAGTCTTCTTGACTCCTGGCCCAGAGCTCTATACTATACCACCTAGCTGCCCCTACTGCTTCTCTACCAAAAAAATAACCATTGTTTCTCCAAATGGCTATTTATTTTCCTCAGAAAAAGAAAAACAAATTTGAAAATCTGTGGAACAATTATATTGGGCCTCCTGAGTTCATTCTTTTTCAGAGGGAAAATACCATGATTCTATTTCGTGTTCAGAGGTGGAGTTGCATGTCAGAGGTCCCCCCTCATCATTTTCTGCTGTCACAAAGGGAACCTAACCCTGTGCCCTGAAAAGCTTGACATGACACATTTTAAACCAGCCACACAGATTAACGTGTGTTCATGTGAACTGGTCTAAAGGAAATCAGGAAGCAACATACATGAAACTTGATAATAATACCGCTCTTTTCTGTTTACCTTTCCACTTGCTCGATGCCATTGTGGATGAAATGTTAGTTCTAGAGTCACCAAATCCCAAGACTCATACCTCATTTTTGACATTAGCTATGTAACTTTGGGGCAGTTAGGTAGCACAGTGGTTAGAGTGCTGGACCTGGTGTCAAGAAGGCTCCTCTTCCTGAGTTCAAATTTGGCCTTGGATACTTTTTTTTAGACGTGTGACCCTGAGCAAGTCATTTAACTCTGTTTGCCTCGGTTTCTTCGTCTTTAAAATGAGCTGGAAAAGGATATGTCAAATCACTCTGGTATCTTTGCCAAGAAAACCCCAGATGGGGTTACAAAGAGTCAGACATGACTGAAAACCACCCACAAAGTGTAACTTTTAAGTGGTAATAATGCCTCTAGTACTTACTTCACAGAGTCGTGAGGCTCAAATAAAATCTACATCAAAGTACTTTGAACACTTGAAAGCATCATATAAGTACTGTTATTCTAAGTTTCCATCTGGAATCTGAACCTCACATGCTTCAGTATTTTGATGGTTCTTCATTGGGTATGCTTTGCAATGTTGTAGATCACAGCCAATCGGTATTTGTTAATCACATACTCTGTAAGGGCAGCTAATTGGCACAGTGGATAGAGCTTTGGGCTGGAGTCAGAAAGACCTGAGTTCGAATTCAGCTTCAGTCACTTATTAGCTGTATGCCCGAGGTAAATCACTTGATCTCTGTTTGCCTCAGTTTCCTCATCTGTGAAATGGGGATAATAATACCTCCCAAGGATCAAAGGAGATAATCATAGCACAGTTCCTGGCATATAGTAAATGCTTTGTAAAGTTAATAGTTTTCATCATCACTATTGTATACCAGGCACTGAGCTAAGCACAATCTGTCTATACCTTCTCATCTTGGGGTTCACTTAATATGCCAATGAGCCTTCCTCCAGCTCTTTTGACATTGTAAGTATGTTAATGGACAAAGTGGGGTGTCTATCATTTATACCCACTACATGACGAACCTGCCTCCCTTTATAGCCAACTATCTTACTGACTCTACCCTCTTCTTGTGTAACATTTACACAAACCTTCCTTGACAGTCTATTACTACTTACTCCCACAACTAAGGCAAACAACAGCATGAAAGGCCATTGCATAAAACAGGTAGATAACAGCCCTGTGTTGTTATTAACACTGTAAAAAGGAGACCTAAAAATTCTAGTTCTAACATGCCATGTTGGATGTTACAGTGTTAGATCTAACAATCACAAAATTTTTGAATTGGAAAGACTTTAGAGGTCATCTCATCCCACCCTTTGAACAGTGAACAACTATCGTGTTTTCCCCAACTTTTTTTTAATAAAGAATTGTGATTTTTTAGCAGTATTGGGTGACATTTTATGCTGAAGGGATTTTTTTTGGTAATTATGAGGCTTCTATATTCTGACATCGATCATGAGGCTGCCAGTTATAAGGCAATATAAATTTCACATATGCCACGTTAGCCATCACTTCCTGACGTCAGAAGAGAGCTTCTGCCAACCATTTATTACATATACATCGCCTTGGTAATGTACCTTGTGCCTGTCACCATAGCAACCCCCTGAGAATGACCTCAGCAGCCACTGGGAATCATTTTTACAAAACAAATTATAGCTATAATTAACTTTGTGAATTTACTCTGTGATATAAATTTGTTCAAACCTGGGTGATTTTTTTTAAAAGGTTAAATGAATGGAATAATCTACGCCATCTCCCTTCCTTCTCCCTCACAGCAGCCTCTCTTTATTTTGTTCACTGCTCACAACACAATGAATGAGTATGATAAGCTTCAGAGATTGTAACTCCTGTATCTTTCATCAGAATGTGACAAATGAAACAGATACACTCCCTCTCTCCTGTATCTCCAGCGGAGTAGGCTGTATTGTGAACATGAGCTACATACGTTTGATCTTGTTCCTGGAGAGATGGGTAACAGAGTTCATTCTACACACAGGAGTTCTCTGTCTCTCTCAAAAGATCTACAAACACAGACTGAAGAAAACACTCTATGAGGTGGGTCTTGCTTATGGAAAGCTGTTTGTTAGCTCTAGCCCTACTGGGACAGTCAGTCAGCTAGCATTTATTAAGCACTTGCTGTACAGTTAGGTGGCACAGTGGATAGAGTCTGGGCCTAGAGTCAGGAAGACCCAAATTCAAATCTAGCCTCGCTTATTTCCTAGCTGTGTGACCCTGGGCAAGTCACCTTGCTTTCCTCCGTTTCCTCATCTTTAAAATGAGCTAGAGAGGGAAATGATAAACCGTTCCAGTTTCTTTGCCAAGAAAACCCAAAATGAAGACATAAAGACTCAGAAATGACTGAAACAACTTAACAACAACAAATGTGCTGGGGCACTGAGCCAAGCACTAGGGATGCATTGTAAAATGGGAGAACTTCAACTTGTATTAAGTAAGCTTGAAAAAGAATCAGCTCATGATTAACTGTAGATATATTATTCAATATAATTCAAAAACAAAATTTGAATCCTAAATAGACTTTTATATCCTCAAATGAATTTTAAAATATATTAAGTATTTATTATGTACTAGATACTGCGCAAGGTGTTGTGGTGGAATGGTAGCCAGAGAAGGGAGTTTTGGTCTGAGGAACCACAGGAATTGGAGAGAAGCCATCTGACATTCCCGTTACAGTGGCACTAGTAGTATTGGTTTGATTACTATTTCCAGAAAAAGAGATTGAGAAGGAAAGGGTGAGGGGAGTGGGTCAGTACACATGTGGCAGTGAGACACGGGGAGAAATGCATAGATGGACTCTAGATTCCTGATGCATAACTGAACAGAATGTCAAGTATGTTCTGGGGCTGGCTAGACATAGTAGGTTAGGTGAGTTTGTATGAACTCACTCACCAATCAGGACAACTCAACCCCAGAGTGGATTTCTAAACCCTTCTGGCACACTTCTGGATTGTTTTCATAATCACAAAGACATCTTGTGATGAAGTAGTGTGAATGGAACTCTTTGGATTCTAACTTCTTGTAAAAGACCATTATGTAACTAGAGTTTAAAGATATTCTCTTTTGGCATGTTGGACTGGAATCTAATTTTAAAAAGTAAATTGCTTTGCTTCTCTATACATATACAGTTATACTATATCTGAAAACACATAGGCTGACCGCCATTCAGTTGAGGAAAAAATATATTTAGGTTAGGGATCTAGGAACTTGCCAAAGGCTTATAAAATGTACTACTAAAACATCAAATCAAAATAAAATGTATATTATTTCATCATTTGTTGTTTGCTAATTCATTTGGGTTTACTTTATTAAAGACTAAGCATCTGGAGTATTATTTTGCCAACTGTATATTTAATTCTTAGAGGATTATTAAGTTTATACAGCAGCACAATGATTTGGTATAGACAAGCCTTAGAGTCTGAAAGATATTTGTCCCACCTCTGACACTTATTAGCCACGTGAATCTGGGCAAGTTATTTGAGCTCTACATGACTCTCTAGAACTAAACAACTAAATTATGGATGGGCATTATGGCTTGGTGAAATAGTTGTTATACCAGGAGTTCCCTCCACTGACCAAGTCACAGATCCTTCAAGTTTTAAGTCAGAGATCTTTTGAAGGATGTTAAGACTGTAATCACACATTTGTTTAGAGTTCTCCCCAAATACCATAGCATTTTTAGAAGACCTGGAGAATTGAACCTTTATTAAATTTGTATGTTGTTCAGTATTTCATAGGTCAGATTGCTACTTCTACCACCCTACAGAGATGCAAGAAGAAAAAATTCGGTTTCTTGTAAATTGGTCCTGTACGTTTTGGAACATCTCAGACAGACTACTGATGACTTAAGTCATGACTTCAGATTTATACATAGGCATTACTATTTATTTTAAGTCAGGAACTAAGGTTAGGTACTATGCACATATGGAATTCATCTAAGGTAGGCTTGTTCCTTACAAATACATCTTCTCTTACTGAATGAGATTCCTAGGCTTCAGTGTGACAAAATGATTGCCCCGCTTAATGTGCTTTTCCTCTGTAAGTGTCATGCGCAACTGAACATCAATGGTTGGTAGAAGGGAAGTACCAAGAGTATTCTGTGGATTCACAAATTAGTGCCTGAACTTGTACAGAATGAAGCACAAGAACAATTTATACAATGGCCAGAAGAGTGTCAGGAAAAACGACATGAAATATCTCAAGACCCTCATTAATGTAGTAACCAATTTTGATTTCAAAGGACCAATGGCAAGGGGCAGCTAGGTGGAACAGTGAATAGAGCGCCTGCATCTGAGTTCAAATCCAGCCTCAGAAAGGTGACACTTACTAGCTGTGTGACCTTGGGGAAGTCAACCCCAATTGCCT
This sequence comes from Phalanger gymnotis, assembly GCA_028646595.1. Lineage (NCBI taxonomy): Eukaryota > Metazoa > Chordata > Mammalia > Diprotodontia > Phalangeridae > Phalanger > Phalanger gymnotis. The sequence goes on from CM053624.1 coordinate 218,298,939, forward strand.
CACCTCCCCCCTCCAAAAAAAGGGCCAATGGCAAAACTTGCTTCCCTCTTTAAGCAGCATAGTAGGGACTCTACCTGCAGAATGAGCTATACATTGTCAGTTTATGGTCAGTGTATCAATTGGTTATATTTAACTGTGCTTCTTGGTTACAAGGAAGAATTTTGAGGGCCAGGTGAGGAAGATGAGTGGTAAGAGTCTTGGGGAGGTGACAATGATGTTTTTAAAAAGAAGATCAATAAAACATTTGTTTTTAAAAAGAAAGAAATTTAATGTCAAGCTCTCTGCTCACCACAAAAAGAATCCTTACCTTTCAAAAAAATTCAACATCCCAGAGGTAACAGCAGTTCCCAGTGTAATGAGTTAAGTGGGTAACCATGGGTTATCCAACCAAGCAAACAGATTGCATTGCAAGCTTACCAACATAATTTCAAAGTTACTTAATTTCCAAGAGTAATTTTGAAGTTATTTTCTTCCTCACGTAACATGTAGTTGAATATATGGAGCTCTGGGTTCAAAATGGATTTTCATTTTCTGCTTTTCAAAGTAAAATCAACACATGGTAAACTGGTTTTCTAAACCCGTTAATTGCTATAATTCATATTTCTCTGTCCAGTTTTTAAGTGTGGCATGTGAGAAAAACCCCAGCTACTGAGACAGGAAGCATAGGAATCAGAAGATAAGTTCCTCGAGGGCAGGAACTGTCTTTGCCTCTTTTTGTATCCCCAGTGCTTAGCATGATGCCTAGTATGTAGTAGGTGCTTAATAAATGTTTGTCGATTGATTCTTGAGCTCAAAGGAAGCCTGTCTCATCCACTTTGGATAATCCTCAAAGCCTGTGTCCTAGTTATACCTGTCACTACATAAAGACCACATTCTGAGACAGTGTCCAGTGTTCCAAACCCAAAGCACCACCTCTGCTCTTACGTTTCTTTCCCCCTACCTTTTGTACTCCCTCCCCACCCCCAATATCCTCTGACCTCCCCACCTGGAATCTTTATTTGCTTTTGTATTTAAAGATATTAGACTGTTTCCTATAAGTCAGAGGAGCATAAACTACTATCTTAGGAAACATTCATTTGTTTGAGGTTGGACCAAAAAGGATAATTAGTTGCCTGGAAGAAGTAATTGAATGGTGCCTTAGAAGAATTAGGATTAGAGACTAGACCTGTGATTTCATCAATATAGGGTAACATGGATCTGTCCCCATGAGGATCCTCTCACTACCAATGTAGGTCAACTTCACTATAACTTAATATTTTTAGATAGTGCTGTCTCTGAATAATGTATTTCAAAAAGAGTATCATTTTCTTTCCTCTTTATAGTCAGAGAAGTACCTGTGTCATAGTGGCTAAAGAGCCAACCTTGTAACAAGGAAGACCCCAGTTCAAGTCCTACCCCTGACACATACTAGCTGTGTGACCCTGAGCAAGTCACTTAACCTCTTAATGCCCTCGGCAACTCTCTGGGGTTATAAGTTGCAGAGAAGTCTGAGTTGGTAGAGGGGGCTTCCATATCTTGGATTGCTTTATGTGAATGAAATGCCTTCATTACTAGGAACTCATTCAGTCCTTTTAAGAGCTGAGGCTGATCAAAAATTAAGTGGAATGTTTTAATAGAAAACTTTAAAATCTTCTAAGCTCAATAAGAAACTTATTTAGAGTTTACATGGCACAAAAAGGACATGAGTCTAGTTCTAGGAATGCCATTAAATACAATATTGCTGTCACCTTGAGTAAGTTGTGTCATTTCTCTGGGCTTTTATTTCTCATCTATAAAATGAGAGGCTTGGACTGGACTTGGGGATTGCTAAGGCCCCCTTTCCAACTCTAATGCCCAAGACCCTCTGATGAGGATGATCTCTAAGGTCTCTTCCAACCCTAGAATTCTGTGATTTGATGGATTTTTAATGCTTCATGATATGTAATACTGGAAAACAGGAGAGTATTTATAGACTTATCCCCTCCACTACTCATTCCCAAACATAAAGACTTCATGAATATGATGGGGGGAAAAACCAATGTGATAGATATAAAAACTATGCTAAAACCACGTTTCTGTAGAGAGAATAAAAATTCTTTATATGACAGCTCAACTACCATAGTATTTTCCACTGATTTTATTTATGTATTTTGTTTACATAATTTGAAAGGACCTGTGGTTCTTTCTCTTCTAAATCTCTACTCACTAGGGCTTATGTATTGGTTTTAGCTATTCTGTTTTTCTGTTTAAGGCTTATTTGTGATTTCCCAAGTGAGTTAAGTATTCTAAAATTATGGACCTTAAAATTTTAGATGACCCCCCCATCCAGAAGCCCTAGGGGGAAAGTGGCCTAGTCAGAAAGAGCAAGACAATCTAAATACATCTTTCTATTCTCCCCAGGACCTGAGGAAATTACATTAATTTTTGAATCATTTAGGTACCATTTGGAATGGCGATTTTTAACCTGCCTCTTCTGAATACCTCCAGTTACAACAAATGATGTCCCTTAAAGCTCCCAAATACAATTAAATTTCATTCATTTTAATTTAACAAATGTATGTAATAGAGCACTTTGGAGCATACAGAGGAAGCATGGAGGTGTCACAGAATCCAATGAATTCCAGTATATGATGCATCTCTCCCAAACAGGGGATTACTGATTCATTACTGTGCTCCAGTATATTAGTTGTTATCCTGAGAACTTCATATCAACAATGTACTTTCTTAAGTGTCCAGTCATATACTTTGAGCAACTTTGACATTGAAGAATTTTGAATTAAGTACCCTTTTTGAGGAGGCTAAGGTTTATCCAAAGGAAATTATTCTAGAGCCTTGCAGATAGACTAGCTTATATTCATTCAATTCTGTAATCTTTGGCAGTCGGTGATGAAAATAACATTTACAGATGAAATCCACAAAGGATCCAAAAAACACATTAGCTTTATCCTTTTCTGCATCCCAACCCCCTACCAGAGCTGCTAACAAGTAGAGAACTGGGGCGGTTTCACTTTAATTTCCTGTTCCTCCCCCTGACTCCTTGAATCACATCTGAATTTGTCCTAATGAGTAATGAAATAGTCCAAAGGTGACAAGAGGAGATGAAGTATGAAAACCGGGTAATTCCAAACTCTGTGTGTGTGTGTGTGTGTGTGTGTGTGTGTGTGTGTGTGTGTATCCTCCTATAACTGAAAGTTTACTCTTACCTTTCTACCTCTCAAATATCCCTTTTTCTCATCTTTCTTTTCCTTCTTTTCTTTCTCCTATCTTTAACTCTTCCCATCCTTTTCCTTAATGGAATTTGGTATTATGGTGTCACTGATATTACTATTGTTTCTTCTCACCTGTAGCTATCTTAACGACTTGGACCGTGTAGCAGATCCTGCCTATTTGCCTACTCAACAAGATGTCCTTAGAGTTCGAGTCCCCACCACAGGGATCATTGAATACCCCTTTGACTTACAAAGCGTCATTTTCAGGTAGTAATCTAGTCCCTGAAACCCATTTCTAATTCTTATGTCATGTGCATTTTTTGTGATCTTGGTAAATATTGAAAGCTTGTATAGGTCTAAGGAAAGCATATGAGGAAAAGTGATTAACTTTGGATTCATTTTAACCTGTCCTTTAATTATCATGATGATTCTGATGATTATAAATAATCTTTCTTTTTTACTTTTCTTTATGAGCCTGTCAATAGAGGAATTGTTTATTATAAAGATTTTCATATTGGCTTTCCTCAACTCAATTTCTATTACCATAGGATTTTTTACTTAGACACTCTCGACTGAATGAACTTCCTTCATGGTTAGTTGAATAACTCCTTGAAGGCAGATGTAGAAGGAAGTATTGCAGGAAGTGGAATTACATCCATTTGCACAAATACTGATTCAATTCCTAAATAAATTTAGAATCAAATTAACTGTAGAGGAATTTGTCCATTATTGAAAGAATATAAGAGGTGTTTGATACTTTTATGAGGCTGCCAATAGGAGAAATTATATGTCACAAAGATTTTCATAATGACTTTCAATCAACATAATTTCTACCAAATAGAGGATTTTTGATTAGTAGTGCAAATAACTTGAACCTTTTTTACATTTATTTATAAAGTTGAGTGCTTAGGAATGTTCATAACATTTACATATAGGATTAGTCAGCTTCCTGTTGCAGAGCAAATGAGAAATGAGCTATACTGCCCCCCCCCAGTCGCTGCTTTTTTTTTGCCGGTTGATGATTTAGCAATAATATTATGGGGTTTTTTTTCACAAACAAGGGAAAACAAATAATACAGACACATCTCTGTTTAAGCTCTTTTTCCATAATCATTTGGCTGTACTCTTAATTAGAATCCAGTTCTTGTTATACTTTGGGAAATGGAGACATGTTATCTATGGGAATTTACTACCTTAAATATGTGTCTAAGCAAGAACATAAAGTTCAATGAGGATGTATATTCTGCCAGTGTGCCTGAAAAGAAAATATAGGCTCATTAAATCCAGTCAGGTCTTCCAAAACCCCATACCAAGTTAGGATCTGCTCTTTCTAAACTAACTTTCACTCTGCCACCAGTCACTAGAAGAGCCGTGCCAATAAATTGGTGACAGTAGAATAGCTCCTTAGTTTTACAGACACAGCATTTTAGAGATCTGTGTTTTAAGATCTATATCTTAATTATAAGCCAATATCACAGAAGATTTTGAGAAAACAAGTAATATGATCCAGAACAGATAGCAATTTCGTGGAGGTTTTGATCGCATTTGGCATACATAACTGATTGGTGACCAATCTGGGTTATTCTCCATCTTACATTTCACATTTTTTCAGTTCTTCAATCAATGCACTTTAGTAACATGACTTCATTCTAGAAAATGTAATACATAAGAAGCACAATCAAGTGCCATGATCAACACCGTTGTGTTTTATTTTATTTTTTTGTAGGATTGATCTGGAAATAAATTATATGGGATGAACAGTCTGTTCCTGTTCAGATGCAAATGCCTAAGAGTTATTTTTTATTTGTTTGTCATTTTCCCCAGTTTGGGATCAGGGAGAAGTCAGTGCTTTAACATTTCTAGGGGTCTACATAGTTCTAAAAAAAACTCTATATTGATTACCGCCCCCTCTAATCATTATTCTCTATATTTTTATTGTCCGTCCTCTTATGTTCTCTTTTTTACTATATTCAGAATAACATTTGTAGAGTTCTTTACAGATTTCAAAGCCCTTTCCTTCCAATGATCTTTTGAGATAAGTAGTATAATTATTATTAAATGAGGAAACTGAATTCCAGGGAGGTGGTGACCTTCCTGTGGGTACTTAATGATAGAAACTGGCACTTAAACATAGGTCTGTTTCTAAGTTCAATTTTTATCTTTTTTCTGTACCCTGCTCCTGGAGTCAAACCTTATGAGATCATTCTTTAGATCTTTTATTTATATACAATTTTCTAAACCAAAAGTCTTTACACTGAGATGAATTCTTTAAAAGCCTTACTTTCTAACTTCTACATTTATTTTAGTGGAAGAAATTTAAGAATTGTATTCTTTTGGTTATATATGCACATCCACATTTGAATCTGGCATCATTTATCATAATGAAAACACACATCTAACCTATGCTATAATTGTGAAGGCCTTTTCCTTATGTCCAATTGGTCAAATCATCAAATCATTCCACAGAGTTTTCTGCTTCCTAACTGGCTATTTATGGTAATGTGGGATCCAATCTGGATCCCACAAATTAGGATTGTGGCTCATTTGTTGACTACAATCCTAGCTACATGACTTCCTAGCATATTTGTTTTCATGATGGTCTGCCTCCAATAATCTACTATCCTTTACTTTCCATCATTTGTGCATCATTCTTTCCATTATAAATTCAGGGTTTATACATACTGCTGCTATTCACATTTTGTGCTAGATCAGTATTCTAGAATGTTAATCACCATCACAGGCAACCCTGTAGAGTTTAATATTTTTGTTCTTGTCATTATGGTCATACCTAATCAATTCAATATTTTCAAATGTAGCCTTAGGCTACTTTGCATACTCTGGTCCATTTTATTCATATTATTATCTTGCTGAGGTACATATATTCCACTACTTTCTCAATCTTTAAGACTACCAGTCTAGATACTCCATAAAGCCCCTGCAGATTTTCTTGGAATTCTAAGAGATCACTTGCTTGCTAATAAGGGAAGGAAGGAAAAGAAGAGAGAGAGAAAGACAGGGAGAAAGAGAGAGAGAGATGCCCAAGGTGTTTACCATCAATTATTATTTCATTTCCTAGTCAAAGCAATGGAGTCCTGCCTCCAAGGTAGCCATAAATAATATTAGGGAAATTATGTCTTATTATTGAACCCCTTTGTAGATCTTGATTTGACCCAGTTCTACACAAAGCTTTCTTGCTTTCAGTTATATCTGGTATTTATCTCCTCAACAAAATCAACATCCTTTGGTTTTACTCCACTATCACCTGTATATTTCAGTCCAACCATTTCCCACAACAGAAGTTAATTTCCTCTTATAATTCACATAGACAGATCTTTCAGAGACTTTTTGGTCTTTACCTTTTTATTGAAATTACCAAATAGTATGAAAACAAAAGCTGGCTGAAAAACCTTCATGTATGCAACAGGTGTTTTTCTCTAAATCTTTCTTGTTAAGTAGAATACTGTGATTCTTTGCTTAGTTGGTGTTTGTTTGCTTAGCTGAGGGGAATTTATTGCATTGTCAGAGTATTATTTCTGTTTAACCTTCAGTCACTATATAGCATACTAGGTTAACTAATATGGTTGTCCAAAAAGCTTTGGTATTGGTCCCATATCAGTACCCTATTGCTCAGCCTCCCGGTGATAACCTCCTGATATTAAGGGATGTCAAATGACCAGACAGTGGAAAAGCTGCTACAACAGGAGACATTTTCCCCCTTTACCTTTTCCTTCGCTCCAGCCTAGGCTATCTTAGAAGAGGTGAGAAAACACAGATGCATCAACAGAAATCCATCATACTATTGTCATGGTAAATCATACTGAATGGTAGCAGAACCAGTACCATCATCTTCCAAGTTAAAAGCCAATAACTATTTCATTAATTAGTTGGCATCCTTATAAAATAGATGCCTGTATTATAGGAGAAGAAACTAAAGTTGAATGTTTTGTCACCAGGATGTTTAGCATGTGGTAAAACCAGGCCTGAAATTTAGAAATTTCCGACATTCACTTCTGAAGTCTCATAGGAAGAATCCATACTGTATGACTTGACAGTAAATGTGGACATATTAAAAATTCAAATTTGTTTTATTTTTAGTTCCATATTCTCTCTTACCCCTCCCCTACCCATTGAGAAGGCAAGAAAAAAACCATTTCAAATGTGTATAATCATGTAAAACAAATTTAAATGTGGATATTTTGCAAAAAAATAATCATTTGCAAGGAAATTTAAATTTGTTTCCAAGTTTATGTACTTTATTCCTTATGGAATACATACAAATGTACTGCACACTTTTGATGGACAATCTTTACAGCCTAGAAAAAAGACTGGATGTGATATTATATCATACATGATGATACAACTATCTTTTGAATATTTGTGTTCAGAAGGTATTATACACACACAATACTTCCTATTGTGTGTATGGTCAAAGACACAGAATACTAAAGTTTTGTTCTTATTTCAAGTCAAGGTCATGTACTTTATTCTTTTTTCTTAAAGAGTGCTTTAGCCAATTAAATGCATAATGATTGTTATGTATGAGTTTTAGTGAACTCAAAAAAAAACCAAAAGAAGTGTCCCCCCTTTTTATCACATATAAATTATTATTAAATAATACAGTTAATTCTGTTTTCTGGCATTCAATCAACTAGAAATAACTATTATTAACCAGACTCCTTTACTTTGAAAGCATAGTGATCATCAGTATTCATAAAGGTATCTTTGAGGCCACCCTAAAGACAAGTGCCTTTGTGTTATCAAAGAAATATTCAATTATCTTCTCTACAATTTTAAAACTAGGTATATTTTATTTTCTTACATTCAGCTTTTTAAAACTGGTTATCTATGTAATGATCAATCATGATTCCAGAGGACCAGTTTTGAAGAATGCTACTACCCATATCCCAATAGAGAGGCAATGATATAATATGTAAATGAGACACATTTTTTGGATATATCTACTATGTAAGTTTGTTTTCATTTGCTGTAGTTATTTTCTACACAGATTTTTTCTTTTTTTCAGTGGAGGAATTTTAGAGGGAGAAAAAATGCTTGACAACTAAAAAAATTTAAAAATAAAAAAGAATGATAATAAGACAATGATCTGTATATGATATATGTAATAATTTTCTATTAACTAGAATATTCAGTTTCTCAAAACATTCCTCTCTCTCACCTTGCCACACAAGCAGGCATTCATTCGGTGACTATTTGTTGAATGCAATATCACTTTCTGAAATACAAATTGTTTATTTTTTTCTATTACTCCTCACCATTTGTGTTAGTGTACAAAATTCCCTAAATAAATGTGTATTGATTTTTCTTAAGTTTTCTTTACCTCAGATTGATCTGTGTATTTTCAACCTTACAGAATGGTGGATGTTGGGGGCCAGAGATCAGAAAGAAGAAAATGGATACACTGCTTTGAAAATGTCACCTCTATTATGTTCCTAGTAGCCCTTAGTGAATATGACCAAGTTCTTGTGGAATCAGACAATGAGGTAAGTGCAATTGACTATCTTCTTAGTATGTGGTAGAAGTGATAGTGGTGGTATATATGTCTTTGTGGGTATGACAAAAAGAGAAGAAGAGAGAGAGGACAGAAGAGACAGAAACTTTCTCCCAGTATCTTGATGGATGACTTTGCGATCTATTTAATATACAACAAAAAGCCCAGTATAAATCGAGTTTAGGTGCATGTGTATACTAAGACTTTTGAAATACCGTATTTTGTGTGTGTGTGTGTGTGTGTGTGTGTGTGTGTGTATATACACATATGTAGTGTGTTTATATGTGTGTATATATATGTACATATATATGTATAATTTGACCACATAACATACATATTTATATGTCCTAAATCAATAGTCTTTTTTACCAGGATGTAGAGAAGATGTGTTTGCAATTTTAATTTTAAACCTTTATAATCATTTTACTTCAGCAAGTAATTAGCACCTACTATGTGCCAGGCACATTGACAGTTGACATTGTCAGCCAAATGAAAGTCAGTATGATAACCTTCAGATAATGTTGCATGCAGCTCCCTTGAAAAGTAGAAAAAGTAGAGCTGGGGAGCTTATGGCATGGTTATTAACAATGAGATGCAATTGACTTGGGTTTTTTGTTTGTCTTTTAACAATTTGCTAATGATAGGTAGTCCTGAAGAGTCTTTAAAGCTTGATTTTTAAGATGTGAATGACTCAGCCAATTTGGGCATATTATGAACTGCCTTGAGGATGTGGTTCTCTGGTTTTGTAGATCATTCAGGAAATTCTCTAGACCATTGCATTGTTAAATTTGTGCTAAGTTTTTAGGGATTTGTTCTCATGTCTTGAATCCGTGAGCAAAAAGAGGGAAACAAGTGGTACATTAATGTGAAGAATTATTCCCCAACCATAGTTTAAATTGTATTCTGACTGTTTTCTCTGTATATAAAAAGCTGTTAGTTAGAAGTGGTTTACATGGACTGTATGACCAGAGGTAAGTAATTTGATTACTTAAGTCTGAGCCCTTGGTTGGTGGCATGTAGGAGTTACCCATGGTGAATGTGGAACCTATTTTTGTCATATTACCTTAGCTGAATAAGTCTTCATAACTCAGGGTCTAGCTGTGTGTGTGTGTAAAAGACTCCAAGTGACAAATGCAACATGGACTAAATTTTAAAGTTTCCTCTTTTGTGAACATGGTTTAGGCTAATCAGGACTTCCAGGGTGAACATATACGCAGGATGGTAAAAGATAATATCTGGTGGAATAGTTAGTTCAGATCCAAAAGAGATTCTTGTTTGGAAAAAGAGGAAGCTCTTTGCCCTAAAGAATTAGAATCCATTAGGAGAATTTAGTCTGCTGTTCATAAAAGATCATATGTCTCTAATGTAGACATTGAGTTACATTTTTTTAAAGGTTAGAATATGCGCAAAAATTAGTATTATGTCTTCAAGGCTGACTAGGATGAACCCTGGTATATTTTCTGTGTTTACTCTTAAGGAAATAGATGTTTATAAGTCATGCAAGAGCTGCTGGACTCAGTTCATTTTAATTTTCTGTTTCTTTTTTTTTAACGGAATTAACATCCTGTCTACAATATCCATGTAATTCAGTATAACTTTGCCTTCTACGTGTAGCCTTGATAAAGATTATATAACTCCCTTATATAGGCCTAAATCCTGAACATATTTGAAGTAAAATGTAAGGTATTGACTATATGCTTAATGTATGATATCCCTTGCCTAAATTTCCTCTTCCTTTGGATTTCAAGTTTTGCTATGGTTCTTATGATAAGTATCTGGTCTTTTAGATCAAGGAAATGCTTCTTTCTAAGAATGTGGTTTGTTTAGTTGTCCAACTGCCAGCTCTTGGGATAATTCTCCTCCCTCCCACTAATAGACCACTCCCTAGCAATAAAGAAAAGCAGCTAAACAAAGGCAACTCTGCATCTGATAACTTGTACTGTAGGGTACCACCTCTCTACCAAAAAGAAGGAAATGTGCTTGCTTATCAGTCCTCTGCAACCAAGCAAGATTAGTCATTCTACTTGATCTGAATTCTGCTCTCTTTTAGAGTTGTTTTTCTTTATATTATGGTCAGTATAGATTATTTTTTTCCTTGATTCTGTTTTCTTTTGTCACATAGTTTCAGTAAATCTTCTCATGCTTCTATGAATTTTTTATTCATCCTTTCTTATATAACACAGTAATATTATGTTGCATTAATATATCACAACTTATTCAGCTATTCATTTCTCATTTAGTAAGTACTCAGTTTGCTTCCAGATTTTTGCTACTCCAGAAATGCTGCTCTAAATATTTTGGCACATAATTGAGAGAAAAAATAAAATTATTTTAAAAAAAGAAAAAGAAAAGAAAGGTTCAATACAAAAAAAAAACCCAAAATATTTTGGTACACATGGGACTTTTCTTTCTATCTTTCCCCTCTTTGGGACATATGCCCTAGTAGAAGGATCACTAAATCAAATGGTGTAAAACATTTAGTAATTTTTTTAAAAGTCTATCATTCTAAATTTATTTCCCAGGACATTTGGACCAATTTGACAGCACCACCACCAGCATATTAATGAGTTCTTCCAACTTGGACTATTTCCATCTTTTGTCATTTTGGACAATTTTCTAGTTTTAAGGTTAAATCTTGAAGTTGTTTTAATTTGCATTTTTTGTTATCCAACTTCCCTATGGCTAGTACCCTGAAGCTTAATTTAAAACAAATGAAGTGCCCAAACCCAAAGTCAAAAAGCCCAGAGGAAGAATAAGAGAACCTTAATAACTATTGTCAGGTTTTAAGTTAGGCAGTTTCTTGTAACTATTTTTTTTAAGTTTGCGTATTTTATTTGTATCTTGTATGTCTTTTCACTGTTTACACATTTTATATTTGTGGAAGTAGGATTGACAAGATTTGACAATGTATTGGATAAGAAGAATGAGAGGTGGGCAAGATTCTTGAACGACTCTGAGGTTCCGATCGAATGAAGTTGCATTTGGAAAGTGCTTAGTACAGTGCCTGGTGCATAGCAAATATTTGTTACATCCATCCATCCTACAAACCTAAGAGAAGATAGCGGTGTCTTTCACAGAAATTGGGAAATTTGGAAGAATAGTGGGTTTTGTGGTGAAGATATTTTCATTTCGAACATGAGTTTAATATGCCTGAAGGACATCGAGGAGATATTCCATGAGTAGTTGACAGTAGATGAGTAAAATTCAAGAGAGAAGTTATAACTAGATATGTAGATTTAACATTATCTGTGCAGAAATGATACTTAAACCTGTGAAAAATGATGAGATCTTCAAGAGATTTTCTGTGAAGAGAGGAAGAAGAGGGCTTGGCACAGAGCTCTGGTGATTCCGCACACTAAGGTCAGAGGAGATGGGTGGTAGCCTAACAAAGGAGCCTAAAGAAGGAGGGATCAGACAAGAAAGAGAACCAGTAGAAATTAGTGTCAGGGAGACTAAGGGAGCAAAGGAAAATGCTACTCATCGTTCTGACATATCTTCCTGCTCATTCCTGTTGGTAATATGAGAACATTGTCATAAACCTGTTTCCATCTGGGATTTGTTCTGAATTATCCTCATTTGTAAAGGTCTCCCTCTCATCATCTCTCCCTAAATCATTTGAGGATATTCACAGCTAAGGAGTTCTGTTTTCACTAAGGCTTAAAAAATTATTCTTTGCATTGGTAGGATAAAAATTAAAATAAATTCCTGAGAAATTATCCTTGGGTTTGAAATCTTAAGTTCGTCACTTTAATCTAAAGCAGATTTCTTTATCCCTCACCTTGTATATACTTACAAAAATGACCTGAGAACAGATTTTGATGCACCCATTCTTGTCCTGGGGAGATGGAATGAGTGAAAAACTGAATGCCGAAAGGGGAGAAGAAAGGAGGCTTTGGATTGGGTCTCTACTTTTAATTTTAAAAAAAATACTCTGAATACCTGGTGCCTTATACTTTAACTTTTGTATTGCTATGCCTTTGTCTGTTCTAACTCAACTACAATAGTGGATCTTTCCGGATCTTTTTGATATAAATTTCTACCTTTGCTCCTTTCTAAAAAACCCTCACTTGATCCATGTGTCCCTTCCAACTATCAGCTGTCTCATATCTCTCCTCTCTTTTGTAGCTTAACTCGTTGAAAAGGCCATCTATATATTCCTTTCTTCTCACTCTTAACTTTCTACAGTATTGCTTCTGACCTCATCATTCAGCCAAAACTGATGTCTCCAAAATTACTTGTAATCTCTTAATTGTCAAATCTAAAGGCTTTTTCTGAGTCTTCATCACTCTTAGCTTCCTTATAGCCTTGGACACAACCTATCACTCTCTTCAACATGATTAAGTTTTTATAGCACTACCCCTAGTTTTCTTCCTGCCTTTCTGACTCTTCTTTCTCAGTGTTTCTCATTAGCTCCCATAGATTTGATTATTATCTTTATGCTGATGATTCTTCAATCTATTTATCCAGCCCTTCTCTACTGGCCTCCAGTATCACATCTCCACATGCCTATTGGACATCTTAAACTCTACGTCCTTCAGATATCTTAAATTCATCATGTCCAAAATTGAACTCAGTATCTTTCCTATCAAACCTCTGCTGCTTTGTTACTGTCGAGGGTACCACTATCTGCCCACTCTGGTTTGCAATCCCAGGTGTCATTCTTGACTCCTCGCTCATGCTTCCCATATCCAATTTGTTGCCAGTTCTCATCAGTTTTACTTTCATAAGATCACTCACATATGCCCCCTTTGCTTCTAATACCAATACTACCTAAGTAGAGGCCTTTGCCACCTCACTTGATGACTCTGCCTCATTAAATTAAATCCAATTTGTGCACAAGTCAAGATGTTTTTGGTCCTCTTCAAATGAAGGACAAACAAAATCAATATGTACTGCAATGGCCTTTTAGTTAGTCTCCCTACCATGAGTCTCTCCCCATTCCAGTCTACCTTCTACTCACTTGTCAACTTGGTCTTTCTAAAGTGTAGGTTTGACCATGTCACCCTTCCTACTCAGTAAATTCCAGTGGCTCCCCTTCACCTCCAGAATTAAATCTAAACTCCTCTGGTTGACATTCAAAACTATTCACAACTTAGCCGCCTTCTCCTTTCCAGTCTTTTTTAAACCTTACACCCTACCCCCTCCAAGTATCTTCTGATCCAATGACATTAGTCCCCTTAATGTTTCTTGAACAAGACACTCCATCTCTCAACTCTGGGCATTTTCAGTGGATGTCCCTCATCCATAGAATATTCTTGCTACATTTCCACCTCCTGACTTCCCTGGTTTCCTTAAAGTACCAGCTAAAACCCCACCTAATATAAGAAGATTTTCTCGACCCCTCCCTTAATTATAATAGTACCTTCCCTCTGTGGATTATGTCCAATTCATCCTGTATGTAGCTTGTTTGTACATACAAGCAGTTGTTTTTATGGTCTCTCACCAGTTTGACTATGGGCTTTTTAAGAACAGGGACTGGTTTTGCCTTTCTTTATAACCTCAGCACTTAACATAATAAATGTTTATTGATTGTCTGAGTTCCTAACAGGGCATTGAAATGATGAAGTGTATAGCACTAGCCCTCCTGTTGGAGGTATACTGACCTGGAAACTTTTTGCACTTTTATTCATGGTGACTCCAAGGACTTGTAGGGAGTCAGCTATTGTACCAGTAGTAAATTCACAAACCCATCTACTTCAGGCATGATTGCAGCAATCAGCCATTCACATAAATATAGCTCAGCTTATCAGTGTATTTTCAATCGAGTATTTTTTTAAATTTTTCACTGGTTCATTCAGATGTCTGAACTCTGAGGGAAGGGAAACATTTTCAAGATCATTGTTCTTTGTTATTACCACATGGGGTCACTGGCCAGCCTGGTTGCTTCTAATTGAATTTATGTAACATTTTAAAGGATCTCAAAGCACGTTGAGCAAGATTTAGACCATAATCTTACCTACGTGTTTTTTAATAATAGGAGTCTCTACAAATTGTACTAGATAAATATTTGCAAATTTTGGTGGCAAATGTTACTTTTTTTTAAGAACTTAAAGGAACTTTTTAAGTATTCCTAAAGAATGGAAGAAGGGAACAGATATTGGCTCATTAGCTCCACACATAATTTCCCCAAGTTGTGCAGCTAACAAGAAAAGGAAGGAGAAAACAATATTAAAATCTCACATTTATGTAAAGCCCTGTAAAACTTGCAAGCCACAATCCTGTGGATTAAATAGTATGATTACTATTGCTTCCGTTTTCCAGATGAGTGAACGAAGGCCCAGAGATAGGTCAAAGGGATTGCCAAGATTTACATAGCAAATAAGTGTCAGAGCTGTGACTCAAAAACCCAAGCTGCTACTAGAGAAGAGACTAATATGTCACTTTATTGTTTTATTCTCTTTCCAAGTACTTTGACATACCCTATAAGTCAGGAAGGACAGATTTTATGATATATGTTACAGACCAGGAAGCTGAAGCCCAAAGAGGTTCAGTGACTTGTCCAAATCACATACCTAGATAATGATAGAACTAGTACTACTAATTGCCTCCCTATTCTGGTATTTTATCCTTTAGGCCTCACTGCCTCTCAAAAGAGAAGATACTGAGAGCAGCAGCTGGGAAGGCTGTAAGGTTTATTCTCAATCAGTGACTCTCAAATTTTTTGTTCTCAGTACCCCTTTATACTTTTAAAAAAGGTTGGAGGACCCCCAAAGGTTCTTTGCTATTATGTGGGTTATATCATATATTGATATTTTCCATATTAGAAATTAAAATGGATATATTTTAAAATTATTTAATCATTCATTTTAAAGTGACAACAAACAAAACATAAAATAAAAAGTCCATTACATGTTAACATAAATAACATTTTAACGAAAAAGTAATTATTTTCTGAAACAAAAAAAAAATAGTGAGAAGAGTGACTGCGTTGCTTTGTGTGTTTTTGCAAAACCCTATAATGTCTGGCTTAATAAAAGATAGCTGGATTCTCATATCTGCTTCTGCAGTCAATCTGTTGTGATGTTGAAATAGATGAAGAAAATCTGACCTCATACAGATGTGTAGTTGGAAAAGCGAAGAGCATTTTAATAGGCAAGTAACTTCTTAGTATCTGTAAAAATAGTTTCAACATTGAATTTTCATGGACAACACTCTGCTTTTTTTGGAGTTAGACTTTGCTCCCTTATTTATTCATTCCTTTGTAGAGTATCTTCTTTCCTTTTATTTTCTTTTGCATTCATTTACTATCTTTTCTGCATTCTTTTTTTAAAGCTCTTTATCAATTCTGTTTCTCTTCATCCTAGACTTTGAAATTCTTACTTATTCAGCACATCATACTAGAGCATTTAAAATCATCAGGAACCAGCTTTTGAACTGGAAAGACTTGTATTTGAGTCTTGCCTCTGACATACTATCAGTATGACCCTGGGCAGATCGCTTAACCTCTCAATGCCCTGGGTAGCTTTCTAACAATTCCTGCAGAGCAGATGATACTCTTCATTCTCAAAGGGGATTTCCTCCTTAACAGTTCCTATACTCATGAAATCCCAGACCCAATCCAAAGGAAAAAAAAATCATTTGTGGACAAGATGAATTATAACTAGTTATTTAGAGTAAACTTCCCTTGTAGAAAGAATATTCATGGCTATTTCTTTTTTTCCCATTGTTATTTCAGTAGCTTTCAGTTCAATGGATTCTGCAGCAAAGCCTGGTTTGAGCTAACCCACTGGCTCTTCGTATCTGTGCTTTTGTCCCTGCTCTCTCAGTTCAGTCTGCTCCTCCCCATTTAGGATGGAGAACCCTGCACTAGAGTCTCCAAGTTTCCCTAGGTCTTAAGAGAACCTCAAATTTAAGCCAAACCAAGATCTACCAACAGTCAAACATGCCCACCTTCTCGAAGTTGAATAAATCAAGAGATCTCTGCCCTCCATTCCCTTCTGTCTCTTTGGAAGGAAGGGGGTAGTTGGCTTGCCTGTAGCACGAGAGTTCACTAATGTCATACCCTCTTTTAAAGAGGCTTATGCTTGAGAGACAGTGTAACCTAGTAGATAGAGCACTAGAAATAGGGACAGGAAGAACTGAGTTCAATAACTGCTTGGATGCTGACTATTTCCATGATGCTAAACAAGTAAGTCATTTACCCTCTCTGTTCCTCAGTTTCCTGATCTGTAAAATGATGGGGTTGTATTCAATGATCTCTATGATCTGACAGTATTTTTAAGCTCTATTGAGTATGGACTTAATCTACATAAAATCAGATATACCTTTCTATCTATCTATCTATATATCTATCTTTTAAATGCATCATCCAAGTTGATTCATTCCATTACTGCAGATATTGCTGATTCCCTACCATTTCATGGAGCTTTTCAACACTTGGAAGGGAGAGGATGTCCGCTGATAGTAATGAACCCCAAAAAATCCACTATGTTTTCTGAAGAAAACTTAGCACAACCTCTCCATTAACTAATGTGCTTTACAGTTCTGTGTTTAGTGTCCGTTCCCATATGCATTGGTTTGGAGCTTCACGGTATCAAGACTTTTACTTTTTATTTCTAAGCCCTTTATCTTCACTCATCTCCTTTGTTAAGCTCTAATGATATGTGTCTATAGCTTTTTCTGATAGTCTTTTATCTTTTAAAGGAAGGTTTGGGTTCTCAACCATTGCCTGGGCCATACTTGATCATAGAACACAAGTGTCCCACGTAGAGGTTGTGTTCCCAAGTTAACTTAGCAGCACACATAAATCAGTGGTGCTCCACAGTGACACCCTGTTCATCCTACAAATTATGACAAGAAAACTGACCTTGGACTCTGAGCAGAATCTCTGACACTGGCACACAAATTTTCATAAGAGAAGAAATGAAGGGGGCAATATCAAACAGCTGGGTGTTTGATGGAGCCTTCTTAATCTAGAAATCCCATAAAGATGCTAAGTCATAGCTTCATAGGTCTAAAATTGGAAGAGTGTGTGTGTGTGTGTGTGTGTGTGTGTGCTTTTGGAAGAGTGGCCCACCATCTACAGAACCAGGTATCCTCCAGAGGACACTATGTCAAATCTTTATGTACTGGCTCTGAAACTTCTCTATATAATCTATAGAGAATGCTTTGTCACATCATGGTAATTCAGCCATGTGCCACAAGCACAAGCTAAGTAAATGACTTTAGGCAAGTCAAGTCATTTCTTTGAGCATCAATTTCCTTATCTATAAAATACAAATGATGTACTGAATTATCCTTAAATTGGTTCCAGATTTAATTTAATCTTTTCCTCCTCCTAACTCTTCTTTCTCCTTTCCCCTCAGTAATTGAGTAGATCTGTGATCTCATTCAGATGGATTCTTCTTCCAAATGTATAGATTGAGCCCCATACAACCTTTTCATCATAGGCTAGTCTTATTCATGTCCTCCCAAAAAAACCTCCACAGAGGATAGATCTACTGCACTGGAGATCAAAGGAGTATAGTTTTTTGAGCTGGGAAAGACTCTGGAGGATACCTTGGCCAGCCCCATGATTTTGAAAGGAAGAAACTGAGACCCAAATAAGACACACAGGTAGAGAGTGGCAGAACCTAGCTTTGAACTCAGACCTCTTACTCTATACCCAGAAATCTTTCTACATCCCTCTAGGTCTTTTAATATAGTGTAGGTACCAGTGTAACACTAAACTGTCTCTCTGTTGTCCCTCAGTTTACTCATAATCAGAGTCCTCAACTATGCCTCATAATGATGTGGAAGACACACTGGGCTCTTCAAGGCTTTTTCAGTGCATTCTTTGAATCTTCAGTTATGGTGTTGTGAACAGACTGCTGCCTGAGGACAAGCACAGCTAAATAAGAAGAGGTTGGCCCCAAGTGATGCATTCTTTGGCCATAAGAATCCATAAAACACTTTGTTTTCTAACCAAAATAAATCATCACAGTGGGCACGAACAGATGCCAGCTACTGGCAGAACACAATCTGCAAGTAAAACCCACAGGAAAGGATACAGGAATGGGGTGGGAAAGTGGACTCCTTTTTCCATGCTTCTAAGGTACAATCAGTCAATGGAAAGGGGAAGAATGAAGAACATTATCTTTGCAAATCTTTACAGGCCCTTTAAAATTACAACCCATCTGTCAGCAAAGAACCACCCCCTCAAAGGAGTTGGAACACTGGGGACAGATACACTAAGCACGGTTCTTCCTCTAATACTGTTTTGTGAACTCAATTACCCGATGTGGCACCACGTGCCAACCTTTACCAAACAGAGGTACTTTAAGAGCCTGTGACCATAGGATCCAACCAAGGGTATTGTCCTTAAATGTCATCCCTCTTCTGTGAAAAAGACCCAGATAAAATGGTCTGTACCTCTGGGGTTCCAATGTGGCATCTATGTTCCTCTAGAATAACTAACTGATACAGAACTGTCAGGAAGAGAAGATAATCTTGAAAGGACTAAGTGGATACAAAAAATGGAGAGAGTGTAAGATGTAGTGAAGGTGAAAAGGAACTGGAGGGAGGGAAGCATATGTCCAGAATTTTTAAACAGACAGAAGCAGGGTGGGGCACTTGAGGACAAACACCAAAAGGATTTACTGTCACACAAACACAAAAAAGTGAGAACCACTGATTTACAGCAGTTGTCTCTGAAAGCACAAATTGTAAAATTTAGACCTTATTGGAATTTGAATAAGAAGCACAAGGTTATAAAAAAATCTTATAAAAAGCAAGTAATAACAGAACACATTAGCAAGATTTTCTTGACGTTATCGCTCCTGTGTCAGCCCTAACTCTCCATGAACTATATGATTTGACATATTATTGAAATGATGGAATAAACAAAAATTAAAATATCTATTCAACATAGAACTGTTTATAGATTTTTAAAAATAGTGGGTGTCTCTTTCTCAAGTAGATTGGAAATATTGAGACAACTTATAGATCCTATCCTATCATCATATAGGAGCTTTATTTCTGACCTGACCCTCCTTAGGCAACCTGGCAGCTGACCTCCTACTTTTGGGGGTTCGTCATATTGATGCTGTGTCAGCTCAGCCCACAGCAGCTCAGAACTCCTGAGCTCAAAAAATCCATCAGCCTAATTATCAAGTCTTACTAGAAATTGGCATCCTTTCATTATGTTAAAATATAAGCTTCTCAATGGCAGGGTCTGTTTTGGTTTTGTCTTTGTATTGTCACTGTTCCAATCCTTTCACAAACCTCTTTATGATTGAGTTCCCATAGTTCTAAAATGAGAATTATCTAGTACCAACCTCATAGGGTTTTTTTTTGCAAGGCTCGAATTAGGAAATGTAAAAAAAGGCTTTGAAAACTTGAAAGTGCTATGTAAATGTTAGGTATGTAATGGTGTTCAGACACTGTCAGGCTGGTCAGATATCAGCTGGATGACAACTGTAAACAGAATTGATCCCAACATTCCTGAAGTAGGATAGAGACGCTGCTTTCTCTAGCTCTCTGGGAAACTTTGGACTTTGCCTCCCCACATCCCAACTGAATCAGAGCCATGTCAGCCATCTGTCTCCTCCCAGCCTCACCTTTTCCATCTTTCCCTAAACTGCAGATAGCTACAAAAGTTCTTCTCCATTTGAGAGCATGTGGCACACAATAACTCTTACTTTAGAGAACCAGCATGGGGCATTGGAGAGGGCAGTGGAGGTGGGAGTCATGAAGACATAGGTCCAATTCCAACTCAGACACTTACAAGCTGTGTGACCTGGGCAAGTCATTTATTTTTTTTTATTATATTTTTTTTATTAACATCTTTAGTTTTCAGCATTAATTTTCACATGCGTTTGAATTACAGATTTTTCTCCCCATTTCCACCCCCCCCCACTCCAAGATGGCGTACACTCTGGTTGCCCCGTTCCCCAGTCTGCCCTCTTCTCTGTCCCCCCATTCCCCTTCCATCCCCCCCTCCCCCACTTTCTTGTAGGGCAAGATAAATCTCTATGCCCCATTGCCTGCACGTCTTATTTTCTAGGTACATGAAAAAAAAAAACCTTTTTTACTTCTGAATATCTATTTTTTTAAAACCTTGAGTTCCAAATTCTCTCCCCTCTTCCCTTCCCATCCACCCTCCCTAAGAAGTCAAGCAATTCAACATGAGCCACATGCGTATCATTATGTATAACCCTTCCACAATACTCATGTTGTGAAAGACTAACTATATTTTGCTTCTCCCTAACCTATACCCCTTTATTGAATTTTCTCCCTTG
>CM053624.1:218320353-218346448 GCA_028646595.1 Phalanger gymnotis
CTCTGCCCCTTTGTGGGTTCTGTAGTTCTAGAATTGGTTCAGAGCCATTTTTTCATAGGTTTTTGGAGGGACTTGGAGGGGAGCTCACGCCAGTTACTGCTTTCCAGTCGCCATCTTGGCTCCGCCCCCCCGCAAGTCATTTATTTAACTGCTCTGTGCCTCAATGTCTCCATCAGTGGCCTCTAAGATCCATTCTGGCTCTAAATCTATGCTCTCCTACATGAATGTGGGGCTCCCTTGTGGGCTGCCATCTCTTCCAGGACAATCTCCAATCCAGGTGTTGGGGCTTTTGAAAAAAAAGATATGAAGCATGGATACCATGAAAACCTTCAAAGGGGACTGGAGGAGAGATGAGAAATGAAAACCATTGGCCTAGAACATAGAGCATAGAAAATGATAAGTTCTAGTTGAGGTCCTGCTAAGTTCTTTTAAAATAGTTATTGATATCCCTTGTCCTTATACCACCTTCATTTCTAAATGTATCCCTCCCTACCTAGTGACATAACAAAGTGTCATAACAAAGAATAAAAAAGATGATCAAAAATACTTCAGCAAAACTAACCAACACATCAGCTAATTTTGATAGTATATGCAATGTTCTATGCCTATATTCCCCCACCTATGCAAAAAAGGGAGGAGGAGATGCAGTTTTTCTTCTCTTTTCCAAAGCAAGCTTGGTCATTATAAATTCATGTTTTAGGATTTAAGGTATTTCATTTACGTTATTGTAGTCATTGGGTACAGTGCTTTCCTGATTCTGCTTACTTCACTTTGAATCAGTTCATATATGCCTTCCCTTGCTTTTCTGAATTCTTCATATTTATGGTTTTGTAAGGCACAGTAATATTCTATTACCTACTGGTACCAAAATTTGGTTGGCCATTCTCCAATCGCTGTGACCTCCTGAGTCCTTGCTATGTATCTATTCTGTAAGTAACATAACTTTCCTATGGCTAGGTTACTTCAAATAAGAAATTGTAATATCTTATTTCATATAATCACAGAATCTTCAAAACCGAGATTCTTAGAGCTGGAAAGCATCTGAGAAATCATTTCATTCGGCCCCATCATTTTGTGGATGACAAACTGAGAAAATGGTTTTAAGGGAATCATAGAACTTCAGAGTTGGAAGGAACCACACCAAACATTTCAAACCAGAGCAGAAAAAAATCCCCACTACAGCATACTCAATAATTTTGATGATATTTTTTAAAAATTAAAAATAAACAATAGTCTATGAATTATGAATGTAGTCTATTTTCAGCTAATAAAGAAAACTAAGGAATGGGAGTAAAACTGTGAGGTTTCCAACAAAGCAGCTTCTCAATTCCAGGCTCAGAACTGCAAAGGGGTAAAGGGCATGAACAATGCCCTCTCTCAGCTGTCCAAAAATACTCATGGATTAACATTTTGCCAGTGTAGCAAGATTCCAAATGTCACTACTATTTTAAATTAATATCTTAGACAAAAAAGAGAACTTGGTTCTTTAGGTATTAACCCTCTACCCCCAATGACCAACTTACAGACTGCATAAAAAGTTTTTGAAAAATGGTTTATATTACTAATAACACACAAAATAAATGTAATTGCTCTATCTTCTATAGCTATATTAAC
Source organism: Phalanger gymnotis (assembly GCA_028646595.1). NCBI lineage: Eukaryota > Metazoa > Chordata > Mammalia > Diprotodontia > Phalangeridae > Phalanger > Phalanger gymnotis. Next base: position 218,321,968 of record CM053624.1, read on the forward strand.
TAAAATAAAATGTAGGTAGGAGTAAATATAGAGGGCTTTAAATGTCAGGCTGAAGAAGGATTATGTATTTTACTCTAGAAGTAGTAGGGGGCCTCTGAAGATTTTTGAGCAAAGGAATATCATAGTCAGAACGGTGTCCTAGGAAGATTGTCTAAGAAACTATATGGAGGGAGGGGAGAGCCAAGATGGCAGGTGAAAGATAGGGACTCACCTGAGCTCTCTCAAATTCCCCTCCAAACAACTTTAACATAATACCTCAAAAGAAATTCTGGAGCAGCAGAACCAACAAAAGGACAGGGTGAAACAATTTTCCAGTTCAAGACAGCTTAGAAGGTCGACAGAAAAGGTCTGTCTTGCTGGGGTGAGAGCGGAGTATAGTCCAGCTCAGGCTGCCCACTTCAAGCCAGCAGCAGGAAGCACCCTGGAAAGCAACAGGATGTACCCAGCAATCCAGTAGCACCTTAGCAAGCCAGCAGCAGGATGCACCAGCAAGACGGCAACACCTCAGCAAGACATCAGCAGACCCTGGGGACTTCAGTTCTCAGCACACAAATGGTAAAAGGACCAGACGACTGGTCAGAAAGAGTTTACTGGGGACAATTTGCTTGCACTGGGGATCTAGGTCAAAGGCCTGGGTAACAGTCTCAGGGTGAGGAAGTCACAGACACAGGGGAGTGGGGACCCTGGTCACAGTTATGGGATGGAAAAGAGTACTTGAGTTTGCTCACAGACTATAGCATAGGCCAAGAGAGCAGTGACTTCACCTTTCCTTAAATCATACCACCTTGGAAGAACTGAAAACTTACAGACTCCCTGAACTAGCTCTGAAAATAGCCGCATAAAAAAATGAAATTTGGGACAGTGTCCCTTCCACCCTGGGAGGAGAGCCCAACTTTGACATAAAGTTAAAAGTCAAGAAATAGGCTGGAAAAATAAGCAAGCAACCAAAACAAGAACCAACTGTAGAAAGTTATTATGGTGACAGGGAAGATCAAACCATAAACTCAGAAGAGGACAATAGTCTCAAAACGTATATGTGCAAATTCTCAAAAAAAAAAAAAAAAGAGAATTGGTATCAGGCCCAAAAAGATTTACTAGAAGAACTGAAAAAGGATTTTAGAAATCAAATAAGAGAGGTAAAAGAAAAATTGAGAAACGAAATAAGAATGATGCAAGAGAATCATGAAAAAAGAGTTAACAGCTTGATAAAGAAAGCACAAAAAATGAGGAAAAGATATACAAAAATTTGCTGAACATCTCCTTAAGAAATAGAATCGACCAAATCAAAAAGTATAAAAGTATAAAAGCTCACTGAAAAAAAAATTACCCCTTTAAAAGTATAATTGGCCAAATGAAAAAAGATCTAAAAACTTAACAGAGAAAATAAATCCTTAAATATTAAAAGTAGGCAGTTGGAAGCTCATGAAGCTCAAAAAAAAAATCAAAAGAATGAGAAAAATGTGAAATATCTTATTGGAAAAACAACTGACCTGGAAGATTGAGCCGTAGCTATGATCAAAGCAAAGAGCCTAGACATCATATTTTAAGAAATCATCAAGGAAAATTTCTCCGGTATCCTAGAACCAGAGGATAAAATAGAAATTGAAAGAATCCACTTATTATCTCTTGAAAGAGACTCCAAAATGAAAAATCCCAAGAATTTCATAGCCAAATTCCAGGTCTCCCAGGCCAAGGAGAAAAATACTGCAAGCAACCAGAAAGAAACAATTGAAATACCATGGAGCCACACTCAGGATAACACAGGATTTAGCAGCTTCTATGTTAAAAGATCAGAGAATTTGGAATATGATATTCCAGAGAGCAAAGGAGCTAAGATTATAACAGAGAATGACCTACCCAGCAAAACTAAGTATAATGCTTCAGTAGGAAAAAATAGATATTTAATGAAATAGAGGACTTTCAAGCATTCCTGATGAAAAGATCAGAGCTGAACAGAAAAATTGCCATTCAAATATAAGACTCAAGAGAAGCATAAAAAAGGTAAACAGGAAAAAGAAAGCTTAAGGGATTCAGTAAGGCTAAACTGTTTACGTTCCTGTGTGGGACAATGATACTTGTAATTACTAAGAATTTTCTCATTATTGGGGAAGTTAGGAGTACACATAGATAGAGGGTACAGGTGGGAGTTGAATATGATGTGATGATTATCTAAAAAATAAAATTAAGGGGTGAGAAAGAGGAATGCATTAGTAGGAGGGGAAAGGGAAAGATGGAATGGGGTAATTTATTTCACATAAAAGAGGCACAAAAGGGTTTTTACAGAGAGGTGGAAGGGAGTGCTTCAACTTTATTGTCATTGGAATTGGCTCAAAGAGCAAATACCATATACATTCAATTGGGTATAGAAATCTATCTTCCCCTACAGGGAATTAGAAGGGATAATAGAAAGGGGAAGAGTCTGATAGGAGGGAAGTCAGATTGAGGGAAGTAGTGGTCAGAAACAAAACATTTTTGAGGAGGGACAGAGAGAGAGAGACAGAGACAGAGTGGGGGGAAGGAGGGAGGGAGATAAACAGGGCAAAAATAGGAGGGAGGGAAATACATAGTAATCATAACTGTGAATGTAAATGGGACAAACTCACTCATAAAATGGGAGCAGATAGCAGAGTGGATTAAGACACAGAATCCTACAATATGTTGTTTGCAAGAAACACCCTTGAAGCAGACACACACACACAAAGTAAAGATAAGGGGCTGGAGCAAAATCTATTAGGGTTTATCTGAAATAAAAAAAAAGCAGGGGTAGCTATCATGATTTCTGACAAAGAAAAACCAAAAAATTGATATACTTAAAAGAGACAAGCAAAGAAACTACATATTGTTAAAGGTATCATGGACAATGAAGTAATATCAGTACTAAAAATATATGCACCAAATGGTGTAGCATCTAGGTTCTTAAAGTTAAAGTTAAAGAAAGTTAAATGAGTTATAGGAGAAAATAGACTTTAAAACTGTAGTAGTGGGGGACTTCAACTTTCCACTCTCAGAACTAGATAAATATAACCAAAAAACTAATAAGAAAGAAGTGAAGGAAATGAATACAATTTTAGAAAAGTTTTATAGCTTAGACCTCCCTCTGGAGAACATTAAATGGGAATAGAAAAGGATATACCTTTCTTTCAGCAGTACATGGCACCTACACAAAAATGGACCATTTATTAGGACATTAAAAGCCTTACAACCAAATGCAGAAAAGCAGAACTATTAAATGCATTCTTTTCAGATCATAAAGTGATAAAAATTACATTCAATAAAGGTCCATGGAAAGATAAATTTAAAATTAATTGGAAATTAAATAATCTAATCCCGAAGAATGAGAACAAAGAACAAATCAATACTTTCATTAAAGAGAATGACAACAATGAGACAACATACTGAAATTTATGGGATATAGCCAAATCAGTGCTTAGGGGAAAATTTATATCTTTTCCAAATGCTTACATCAGCAAAATAGAGAAAGAACAGATCAGTTGACATGCAACTAAAAAAAAAAAACTAGAAAAAGAACGAATTAAAAATCCTCAACGAAACATCAAATTGGTAATCCTGATAATCAAGAGAGAGATTAATAAAACCTGAAAAAAAACCATTGAAATAATAAATAAAACAAGGAGCTGGCTTTATGAAAAAACACAATAAAATAGATAAACTATTTTTTAATTAGATTAAAAAAAGAAAGAAGAAAACCAAATTACCAGTATTAAAAATGAAAAGGGTGAATTCACCACCAATGAGGAGGATATTAAAGCAATTTTAGGAGCTATTTTTCCCAATTATTCCATTAAATCTGACAATCTAAGTGAAATATATGAATATTTATGAAAAAATTGGTCTGTGTTTCTTTCACAATATGATTAATATCGAAATATGTTTTACATCAGTGCACATGTGTAATCTATATCAAATTGCTTGCCATCTTAGGGAGGAAGAGAAGTGAAAAGGAAGGAGCGAATTTAGAACTCAAAATTTAGAAATGAAAATTAAAAATGTTTTTACATGTAATTGAAAAAATGATTTTTTTAAAAAGAAACTATATGGAGAATGGGTAGGAGATGAGAGATAAGAACTTGGGACACCAACTAAGAGGCTGCTGTAGTAGTCCAAGTAGGTGTTGAACTAGGATAGTGACTCTGAAAAGGAGATGACATTATTCCAATCTGTCTTTCTCCAGCAGTATATTGACACTTTGTCTAATGTTAAAAAATGAGATGCAAACCTTTCAGGGTGTGGTTTCAAAGCATTGAATCTGTCTATAATGTAATATATAATGTAATCTATAACGTATTATAATATAATGTAGCCTTTGTTGCTAGTGCTATCCTACATAAAAAGGGTGTGTGCATGTGTGTGTGTGTGTGTGTGTGTGTGTGCATGTGTGCCTGTGTGTGATGGAATAATGTAGTTAGGAGTTCCAGAGGAAAGAATATTAAATCATAAGTGCTGCAGTATCAAGCTTAAATCTAAGTGGTGAAAGACAGAACTTTGTCCTTCCCATTGCTGGTGACATCCTATTTCCTGGATTTTGAAGAATAATGTTTAGCCTCAAATACCAAGTAAGGGTTTAACTGAGCTTATTTCATAATTTTCAATATTGTAATAATAACGGTCGGTAAACATTTATTTAGTGCCTACTATGTGCCAGCCACTGTACTAAGGCCTAGGGACATAAACAAAGGAAGAAGAAGAAGAAAGGGGAGGAGGAGGAGGAGAAGAAGAAGAAGAAGAATCAGAAGAAGCAACAGCTCATGAACCAATGAGGGAGATAACATGCAGATGAGCTATATACTGGATAAATTGGAGATAATCAACAGAGGGAAGGTCCCAGAATTAAGAGGGATGGGGAAAAAGCTTGGTGGTGCAGTAGATCAAGCACTGGGCCTGGAGTCAGGAAGACCTGAGTTCAAATCCAGTCTCAGAAACTTATCTGCATGAACCTGGGTGAGTCACTTAACTTCTGTCTGCCTCTGTTTCCTCATTGGTAAAATGGGGATAAGAGTAGAACCTACCTCTCATAGTGGTGAGGATCAAATGGGCTGATATTTGTAAAGCTATTAGCATAGTTCCTCTTACATAGTAAGCACTGTATAAATGCTAGTTATTATTATCACATGTTTTTTAAATGAAAGAGTTGATAACTAGGTCTGGGGATAAAGAATGATATCTTAAGACAGAATCTTAAAAAGAGAATTTTGAAAATAAATGAAAAAAATCATAGTGTCATGGATTTAGAGCTAAATGAGGCCTTAGAAATCATCTTATCCAGGAGTTCTTAACCTTTTTTGTGTCCTGAACACTTCTAGCAGTTTTATGAAGCCCATGGACCCCTTCTCAGAATAATGTTTTGAAATGCTTAATGTAAAATATACAATATTATGAAGAAAACCCATTACATTGAAATACAGTTATCAAAAAAATTTTAAATGAATTTATGAACCTGAGATTAAAACTCTGTCCTAGTCCAGTCCTTTCTTTTAGCCTACAAGGAAACTGAATTCGACAGAAATTAGATGATTTTTTCTTTCCAACATGGTAGTAAGTAGAAGAGCTGGAAATCAGATCCAGCCTCCCTTGATTCCAAATCCGTGTCCCTTTTACTACAGTCCCTTTTGAAGAATCCCTCTCCAGCTGGGGAGCTTATGTAACTTATAAGGCTTTTGTTTATTCATTTGTTTTAAAAAAAAAGTACTCTCCCTTGGGATCTTTTCTCTTTACCCAACAACTTCTAAGAAGGAAAAAGATAAAGGTACAAGTCTCTGTGAAAATAAGTACAAACTGCTGATCGAAAAGACCATGCAGCATAGAGCACAATCAATATTTCTTATACTGAACACTGATTCATCCACAACATGTCTGTAAAAATGAAGCCATTTTTAACTAGCCATAATAATGCAGCTGAAGGAGTGCATTTAAATAAGGGAGACAGATTTATGGAGGCCAGCCAGCTAGTCTTTCAACACTGGTTTTCTTGTCTCAAAAAAAAGAAAAAATAACTGAATGTTGGGAAGGAAAAGCTTAAAGTAAATGAAATTTTAACCAATGCACAGTCAAATGACAACGCATTGGGCCCCAAGCCAGGAAATATTCTTAGATTAGTTATTTTCAATACCATAAATTTAACCATTCTTTCCTGAGAACCATTAGATTATGCCTTTCTAAATTAAAGATTTGCTCTTTAATGTATTTCATCAGGATTTAATACTTTATCTTTAGTTTAATTACTCTCCGAAGAAGCTGGTGATCTGTACCAAAGTGTACCAGAGTACACTAATGTACCAAAGTACCTAATGTACCAAAATGTACCTAATGTACCAAAGTACATATAATAAGGGTATATATAGGTATATATTATAAAGGTATAGATTACAGGAAGTGTTTTCCCCCTAATATCAGCCTGCAGGTAAGTAAAGAAACATGGAGACTAAAGAAATTACCTCTAAGGTATCACTCTGTATCCTATAACTGTGTGAACCTATATTCCGAATAAACTGGTAATCAGTAACCTGTCTTAATGATCAGGAGTCCAAAGAAATAAGCATATGTGTTTAGGCTGAGTGATCAAGAGAATAGAAGTTACTCGTCAAAAGAGACTAGTTCTTGTTTTATTTGGGGCACTTGATATTCTGGCTCAAAGAATAAATCTTAAAATAGTGGTGAATGAAGTGGTTTGAGGTCTTGATCTGTGGTTTCACTGGTGTAAGGCACTCTCAGTGGGGAAATTCTGTGCTACAAATCTGGTAACTCTTTTGGGGCTTAGTCTTAGAGAGTTGTCTTAAGTCACTGAATAGTTAAGGAAGTCACACAAGACCACACAGTGACTATAGGATCTTAACCCAGGTCTTCCCAACTCTGAAGTCAGCTTTCTGTCTACTAGATTATTCTGCTTGTTTGTGTATTCCTGTAATTGTTGTTGTTGTGTTATTTGTCCTTCTTTCTCAAAGAGGAGCATGACATCAGAAAGATGATGCCATCACTTGCAAGTGAATTGGATTTAAGTGAGGCATGGCTGTCAAAGTCACCATCCTCACTCTCTCCTCCAGAGCCATCTGGGCCCAGTGGCAAGATATAGATCAAGATGACTGTAGATGGCCCCCTGTAATTTTTATTTCTAAAATAATAGCTAATCATCTCATTGGGTCAATTGATGGTGTTAGAAAGAATGTTGGAGCCTATGCCTCTTAGACTATAAATACTGATGTCATAGATGTGGCCAGTGTTTGGTTGACTTTTTTTTTAGAGGAAGATGTATTATTGAGTCAGTTTAGGAGAGTCTGGGTATGGGAATTCTTTTCAATGATTCAGTTAAAACACAAAAATTTGTGAAGGCATGTTTAAAAGAATTATATATCTGTAGTATATGTAAAGAAAGATCCTTGAGAATGGGTCAATTGTTCTAGATATTTCCAAATAAAATGTCTTGTGTGATATTCTCAGGCAGTCAACATTTCAACATTCTGTACAGCATCCATAAGAGACAGCATGGTATAACACATAGCGGGCCAGCCTTAGAATCAGGTAGAGCTGGGTTCAAATCTTGCCTCTGAAACATACCAGCTTTATAACCACGAGCAAGTCACTTAATCTCTCACTGTTCTAGGCCACTCTCTGACTTTAAGTTGCCAGTCTGTATCAGTAGAGAGAGTTTCCCTCATGTGAATTTGCTGAATCAATAAAATCATAGGTCTAGGCCAAAAAGGGAAGGGAGAGGAAAGGAAGTCCCAGAGGACAGCCATTTCATATCCTGGCTGCCCACTTGGGGTACCCATTATACCTACTTATGACTACTTTACATTGCTCATTATGTCTAGGTCAGCTCCTTCAATGTTTTACTTTACTCACCAGTTATCTTCTCTGGAGCTACCTTGGTACCTTGTGCATACCTTTCTCCCATTTTCCAATTCATTGTTGTTCAGCCATTTTAGTCACGTCTGACACTTTGTGACCTCATTTGGGGTTTTCTTGGCCAAGATACTGGAGTGGTTTGCCATTTTCTTCTCCAGTTCATTTTATAGATGAGTAAACTGAGGCAAAAAAGGTTAAGTGGCTCGCCCAGGGTCACACCAGGGTCACACTAGCTAGTAAGTGAGGCTAGATTTGAACTCAGATCTTCCTGACTCCAAGCCCCACACTCTATCCATGGTGCTGCCTTTCAATTCTGAAACCCTAATGAAATCGGTACTGCCATTACAAGTGGAAAGGGTCTTCTCTCGCTCTATTCAATATCATCATAAAGTTCTAATCCAAAAACGCCTCTCCTCAGCTATCGTTCTTTGTGTTTTGTTATTACAATATAAGCTCTTCAAGGGCTAAGACTATCTTTGCTTCTGTATTTGTATCCCTAGTGCTTTCTATCCCTTAGTACTTAATAAATGCTTTTTCATTAGCCTATTCCTTTGCATATTCATTCATTCAGAACTAGCGGAATAATAGTAGGATTTAGAAATCAAGAAGCCTGAGTTCTTATCCCACTTGTAAAACTAACTAGCTGTGTGACCTTGGGCAAGTTACTTTACCTCTGCTTTTTCATTTCTAAAATCAGGCTGTTAAATTAGATCAGCAGTTCTCAAAGTGTGATCTGTGCACCCTTGGGGGTCCCTGAGATCTTTTCAAGGGGGAGTCCATGAAATTAAAATTATTTTCACAATAATACTAAGATGTTATTTGCCTATTCAAATACTTCTCCCTTTTCCAACTCTATCTGTATAAGACCAGATTTTCTTCATATTCTTAAGCCAAAATAGCATATCTCAACAGATTGAATGGAGAAGCAGATATGAAAATCCAGATGTTTTCCATTAAGCCACCCATTAAAGAGGTTTGCAGAAACATGTGAAACACTGCTACTCTTGTCACTAATTTTTTGTTTTGCAAAATAATCATTTTTCATGAAAATGTTATTCATGTGAATATGTTATAGTTTTGTTAGTGTTATTTTAAAATAAGTTAATATGCTTAAATGATCAATTTTAATTTCTAATATGGTGAATATTCATAGATATAACCTATATAAACTAAAGCTCTCTTGAGTCTTCAATAATTTTTAAGATGTTTGAGAACTGTTGAACTAGGTGATCTCTAAGGTCCTTTTCAGCTGTGTAATGAGTAGAGTATCATCTGAAAGTAATAACATTTGGAGCTTACCATAAATAGGGAATCTTCTTTCTGTATTGACTCTTAAGTAAGGCATCTTCTGTTCCATTTGTGAACACCTTAGGGAAGCATATGTTATCACTCAACAAGTAATTGAACTAAGTTATGCACCTAGTTGTAGCTGACGTTGAATCTTGTGTTATTTTAAACATGGTCCCTGTCAGAGATACATTATTTGAGGAGTGTGTTTAAAGTCATATTTTGTTCTTCTGAGTCCAAGGCTTCCCCCCTCCCCCAAATCAACAAATAGGCGTAGTAGAATCTTACAGTTGCTAGACTTTTCAGTTGTCTGGTTTACCCAGATCAGAGCCAATGCAGGTCAGTGATTAGACCAACACTAGGGACAAAGAAGGGTATTCTATGCTTTAGGACAAGAGGGGACAGAGTCTGAATCAGGACAATAAGCAAATGCTTGAAGTCACAGGGCCAGGTTAGGTCAGTACAGTTCTTTGTTTTGATAAACAAAATTCTAACAGAGTACATGATTTGGGGCAAATTATCTCACTTCTCTCAACTTTATAAAGTAAGAGACTTGAGCTAAATAATCCCCAAGTTTTTACATAGACACAGACATTTCTATATACATATATGTACGTATGTGTGTATACATGTATGTATATAAACATGCATTGTGTACATACATATATACGTCTGTGTGATGTGTTTATGTGTGTCCATGTATACATATCAATGTGTACATATACGTATTTGATAGTAGATCAGCAGGTAGTTGTTTGCTTCTCAGACTCAGCCTAAAATAGAAATTAAGGACATATTAAATATCATGGGTGTGAAAGATTCTACTTGTCCTGCAAAAGCTCTGCACCATATGAAGCTACCCTGAGCTCTGTGACCAACTTTAAGCTGCTCTTTTGTGCATTAGGCAGTATCTCTCTCTCTCTCTCTCTCTCTCCCCCTCTCTCTCCTCCTCCTCCTCCTCCACCTCCTCCTGCTCTTCCTCTTTCCCTCCCTCTCTGCCTCTCCAGTATATATGTGCGCACGCGCGTGCGCACACACACACACACACTACCAAGAATATAGCAGGTGCTAAACAAATTTTTCTTGAATGAACAAATGAGTTGTTCTATTAAATGAGATCAGATTTTCAATCAATATAAATTTTGCCTATTCTCCTTATTCTCAATGCCTCCTTTCTCCCACCCCTCTTTCCTTCTCTACATGCCTCTTCCCTTCTCTCACTTATTCCTTTTACTCCCTCCTTGAATAAAACTCATCTAGTGTGATTGAAAGTGAGTCTAGAAACCCTCCCCACCTGCTCATTTTCATGGTGGGCACCTTTAACAAATATCTGTCACTCCCAGTCTGAGATGGTGGTGACTAACCCATAGATACTCTCTCTCTACTTGAAAGTACGGCTAGCTCTCTTACAAGGGAAGTATGACTTTAGGTCTCTGTTCATCTTTGTTCTATATGTTACTATTTGGCTTTTACCCTGAGTGCAACACAAAACACATCTTTTCTTAATTAATTTGCAGCATGGTGATATGAACTGCTATTAGCAGCTGATTTCCTGCTTCCCTTTCCCAATGGGTGCCAGTCTAACTTTAGTATGTAAACAGCACCCATTTTCAAGAAAACTCAAGAACTAATCATTCATTAAGGCCATGACAAACCAAAATTCACTGCTTCATGTACACATTGTTTCCCAATGGGATGCAGACAATCCATTTACTAAAAAGGAAGAGACAACATACAGTTAAGAAGGGCTGGGATTCAGAATGTGCATTCATTTAACTGAGTTTCTAATATTCAGGGTTAATGACATATATGTTTTCTTCTCCTTTCCTTTCAGCTTTGCCCTTGACAAATTTAGTTAGATCTTTCCCTATTTGGGATGATATGAAAGGAAAGGTCCCCCTTGATACCATCCCATCCTCAAAAAATAATTTTTTAATTAATAATGAAAGAACCGTCATTTGTAGACTATGTAGCTGATTTTTTTTTGGTACCTCCCTATCACGCTCACAAAAACACTCATAGGCTTTTTATCATATTTTTGTTTATTAGATTTCTAAAATGCATGAAATTCTCTAAAAATTCCCCAGGCACATGTACAAAATGTTTATAAAATCATATATAATAAAAAACATTCCAAAAGCAGCTCTGTGCCTAGAGGAACAATGTAATTCAATTCCTTTCAGTGTGGGAAAGGCCTGCCAAAGAAGTCTCTCTCTGAGACTTTTCAGACTAAAAGGAAAAAAAAAACATCCTGTTAAGTGAAACACAGGTTGGAACTACAAGGTGTTCATTTATCTAGGAGAGGCAGGATGAGGAGAAAGCTAAGAAGTTCCAAATCTACCACTCTTCCATCTCAGCCAAGACAGGAAAGGTATATCATGTCTCCATGACCACACCCACAAGCCAGGGAAATTATTACCCACCCTCTATATGAAATGCCAAAGCTTTGGGAAGACCGGTGGAGTCAGACAGATTACTGACGCTGACCATGCTCCTTGGATTTTGGCTCTTTAGAGAAACCCAAGTTCCCAGCTAGGCCTGACCTTTTTTGATGCCAGTGGTTCTTCACCTTTGCTATGTCATGGACTCCTTTGTAAGTTTGATGAAGCCTGTGGACCCCTTCTCAGAATCATAGTTTTAAATAATTGAAGGAAATGCTAGATTCTAGTTAGAGATAATTGAAAAGAAAGATTTTTTTTTCTTATTGAAGTTCACAGACTTCCTGCTATCCATGACTCCAGGGTAAGAACCTATAGTATGCTCTCTTGGGTCCTAATTCAGAGCTCACTTTCTTTCTTAAAGAGGAGTTTACAACCCTACACCTACCCCCTCCTCAGTGATTACCCTAATAATTGGCACAAGTCTGGCTTCTCAACCCCTCACTAACCTCCCTGTCAGGTTGATTTTGAACAGTTCTATTTGGTTCATTTTACATATTGCCTGAATTAGTCAGTGAGGGAACTGCTGACTGGATCCCAAGGACCCCAGGGAAGAGGCCTTTAAGGATTTGGCTATGCTATGAGGATGATTTGTTACTTTGGGGAACTCTAACTTTCGACTTAGGCATCAGGTGGCTTTCCAGACCTAGCATAGCTTTTATGACTACTGGGCTGTGTTTGTCATCGCACTTGTACAACAGTATTTTAGTGATTCACAAACTTGGTATTTCGAGTCCTGCTAGGCTGAGGGATAGGAGTTAATCTCAATGATATTATCATCTGCTTCTCAGATCCTGCTCAGCGTGTTGGATTGGTCTGAACTGTCCCATAGCACCTAAGCCACCACTCATCATTTGCCAAATTAAGAAATGTCTCTTTGAGAAGGAAGAGATGAAATTCCTAAGGTACTAATAGACCAAAGAGGAATCTGTATGCAAAGATACACCTCTCCCCACCCTCTGCAAAAGGGCTCATTCCATTCAATTCAGTAAACATTTATTAAGCACCTACCATGCCTCAGGCACTGTGTGAAGTGCAAAGGATACAAATTTTAAAAAAGAGACAGCTCTTGCCCTCAAAGAACATACAGTCTGGTGGGGGAAGGACAGAAAGAAGCATGGAGGAAGGGGACTGCTAGGGGTACCTGGCACAAGTACACGATGTTCCCTTCAGTGGAAACCAAGTAGAGTTACTGATGGAAAGTAGAAAGTTCCAGCAGAATTCTGAGCCCTCTATAAAGGAGATCTTTGGGATGAGTTTGTTGCTGTACCCTCCAGGCAACTGAGGAGGCTGACAAGATGTTGAGCATCAGACTGCCTACTTTAGTTTCTCAGATTTGCATGGCACTACCACCACTTTCTGTTTAGGTTTTCTGCCCCTGAAGGTACCTCTTAACTCTTCTGCTAAAGCAACCCAAGGCTTTACAGTGGAAGCCAGAGACAGAAGGAAAATTTAATAATCTAAAGACTTGATTCACCTTATCCTCTGTATTGGTAACCAGAAGCACAGAAACTCTTCGTTGTGTAAAGGGTTAGATTTGAAGTCCCTGGACTTATGTTCAAAATCTTGGATCTGGCATTTGTTATTTCTAGGGCAGGTCACTTAAATTCTCTGGGCCTCATTTTCCATATTTGTAGAGTAAGGAGTTTGGACTAAGTGACTTCTAAGTGCCCTTTTAGCTCTGACCAGTGACAGTGTCAGTATCACCACGAGGGCCTCCCCTTGCATAAGTCATATTGTACAGTTCTGTGTTCCTGCCTCAAATGTACACTTTTCCTACAAGAACTATAAAATCTGGGGGAAAGAGCTAGTCATAGGAAAAGCCCCATTTGAAGATTTCATCTTAATTGAATGTAGCAACCCCCTCTGCCCCCCAACTTCATCATAATCATCCAAATATTGACTATGAACACCTAAAGCACCTTCAGACCACCAGGCAGATCAATCAATGCCAGATCCCTTGGACATAATTTTTTCTCTAGGCTTAAATTCACTTAACATCTTGTTCTTCCCTCCTGGGGAGAGTCAACGAGGAGTGCTCCTTGGCCTAAACTTCATGGCCCAAAGAAACCCGCCTAAGATCTCAGACACTATTATCAAGTACTTGGTGGCTGCAACATGTTTTCTGAATAGCCAGCCATATAAATTCTGTAATGGAAGAAATCACCTAAAGACCCACTTAGGTGACCAGCTGGCTTATTGTAACCACTGCCAGCCTCTCTAAATGCTAGGTTTCATTATGGATCTGCCCTTTCTCCTAAAGATACCTTGCCATTTTAAGGGTGGTATAAACCCATAGCAAAACAGTTATCTTCTTTTCTTGGGCTGGGCTTCCCACCACAAGCTTAGAACAACTACTTCTTGGAGTAAGACACTAAGTCTTAATCTTCATTTCATTTCCATTTCTGGTCCTCTAGGTAAAGATGTGCTTTCTCACAATGTATCACCCGGTCCCCTCCCCGCATTGGGCAAAAAGTACATAAACTGAACTCTGCACCTCTCAGCATATGGATGACTGGGCTGTCTTCCTGCAGATTGCTGAATAATATAAAAACTCAGTCCACTTGTCCAAGAAGGTTATAAATAGGACATCTGAGTGGATCAGGATATGTAAACTATAATTTCTTCCTCACTTTCATGTTCAAAAACTGCAGTTGTGGCAGTCACTGACCAGATGGGGCAGTTGAATGCTGTTGAGGACAACTCTTACAATACCCTGCCAGAAAAAAGAGTGGTATAGGCCAAAGGTCAGCCTCCATCATACCACTATGGAATACTGACCTGCCACTATCATAACTAGGCATATACCTCAAAGAGATTATTTTTTTAAAGAGGGAAAGGACCCAATGTATAAGAATGTAATAGCAGAACTAGAAACTGACTATGGGTGAACAAATTGTGATATATGGGTGTAATAGAATATTACTGTGCCATAAGAAATTACAAAAGAGACAGTTTCAGAGAAATTTCAGAAGATTTAGATGACTTGATACAGAGTGAAAAGAGCAGGACCTGAAGAACCATTTATGCAGTGATATTGACACTATGAAGAAAGACTTAAGAACTGTGTTCAGTGACAGTACTGTTAGCAACTATGATTCCACGGGATCAATAATAAGGTGAACTACCCACCTCCTAACAAAGAGGTGATAGATTTAAAGTGTAGAATGAAGTAGACATTTTTGGACACAGTCACTGTTGGTTTTTGTTTTGCTTAACTGTGCATATTTATACAAGGAGTTTTACTTCTTCAGTTTTGGTGGGGAGTCAGAGTTGAGAAGAAGAGAGGAACTCAGAAGGAAAGGGGGGAAAAAGGAAAGAAGGAAGGAAGGAAGGAAGGAAGGAAGGAAGGAAGGAAGGAAGGAAGGAAGGTAAGCGAGAGTATACAGGGGGAAGAAAAAAACTGTTAAAAAAGCCAGAAGGAAACACAGAAATGCAGAACAGCTTTGATATTATATGTTTAATTTATTATCCACTTAAAAGGAAAAACAAGTTACATATAATATTTAGTATTCATGACCATTTTGCTTGTTGGTTAAGTTCAGAATTTTAAAAAAATTAAAGTAAAAAAGGAAGTACTTGAAGGAACCTAGAAATTCTGAGAGACAGAGGTAAGAAGGGTGTGTATTCCAGGCATGGGAACAAAGCATGCAAAGGTTTGGAGTCAGGGGATGTTAGTCTTGAGTATGAGAAACAGAAAGAAGGCCAATTTTGCTGGCTTGAAATGTGCATTAAGGAGAATAATGTACAACCAGGTGGGAAAGATAAATTGTGGCCAGGTTGTGAAAGGCATGAAATACCAAACCAATGAGTGTATGTTTGATCCTAGAGGTAATGAGGAGCCACAGAAGTGCCCTCTCCCCCTAGTGACTGCCAAGATCACTAGCACATATCAACCCCTGCAGGGACAAGACAGTGGGACAAGGAAACACTCAGGATAAGCTTCCTTTTTTCACATAGGTCTTTCAGGCACTATTCCTTGCTTCGTTTGGAGACTATGGTTTTTGTGTTCTAGAATAAGAAACAAAAAAATAGATAGATATAGATACGTGGGTGTCCAGAGTTCAGTGTAGTCAGCCAGTCAATAAACATTGTATGCTTTTTAAATAAGTAGATGGATTGAGCCAGTCAGTTGATCAATCTATGAGTCACAAGAATGAACAGCCCCTACTCTCAATTCTAATGGAGAAGTACATATATAAGTATATCCAGAATAAATAGAGAGTAACTAAATACAAGTTAATTTGGGGTAGAAAGCTCTAGCTGTATGGATATGACACATAAATGGGGTAATCAGTAAAGGCTTGATGGAGAAGGTGGTACTTGAGTTGATCTTGAAGGGAGAGAGAGGAGAGGTGAGAAGAAAGTACATTCCAGTGTACAAGCAATGGAGTGCCATGTGTGAGGAAGAGATATATGGCCAGTTTGGCTCAATAGTGGAATGTGGGAGGGGAATTAATATCCAAGGGAGTTGGAAAGATTGAGGCCAGGTTGTGAAGGGCTTTAAAAGCCAACAGAGGAGTATATTTTTTATCCTAGAGGCAATGGGGAGCCCTAGAGTTTATTGAGTAGGGGAGTCATACAGTCAGATCTGTGCTTAAGGAAAAATCGCTTTGGCTGCTAATGTTGGAGTGAAGAAAGACCTGAGGAAGGAAAACCAATTAGGAGGTTGTTACAGTTATCTAGGTGAGAGGCGATTAGGGTCTGAAGTTGTGTGAACAGAGAGAAGCGGTCACATTGGAGAGAGTGTAGAGGTAGAAACAGCAATGTCTGACAACTGATCTAAGACTAGTGAGCAATCGAGGATACAGCTAAGGTTATAAACCTGAGAGACTGGAAGAATCAAAGAATGAAAACTGAGGTTTCCTTTTAAACGGTAAACAGTGTTACCCAACTTGTTCTCCTCTAAGTAAAGGAAGTATACCTCTGAAAAGCTAAAGTTAACTTTAAATGCATTCGGTAACATGAAAGCATAGTTCCTTTATGTTTATCTAGAATTATTAATGTTGAATGTCCAGATGCTAAATATAAATTCTAAAACTAGCCAGAAATTTTTAAAATCATCCATCTAGTCATTTCACTGACCATTTCACTGGTCAACCAAACTGTTTCCTTACATGGATACACAATTCCCATTAAGATTCTGATTCTTGTCAAATAACTAAAGGAAACAAGTGGGCTAATTGAATTTTTGTCCTTATGTTACTTTTTGTGACTATCATGAGCACTTGAAAATTTCAGTTGAGACAATAATGCTCGGTTACCAAGGAACAGAGAAGAAATGCAAAGTCTATGAGTTCTAATCTAGACCCCTCCACTATAGCAATTTGGAGAGAGGGCATCTGGAGAGGGTCAAATTCCTCCTTTCTATGTTCTCTTCTATTCATTTTAAAGAGGACAGATTCTTCCACTCTACTGTTTTGTTGACATTATTGGATCCAACAATTTGATTATATTATTCATTATCGTATTAGCAACAGTAATCTTATTTTCTGCCTTTGTTGCTTAGTTGCAGCGACGAAGAGTGCATTTTATTTTATGAGGAAAGTAGGCGCTGTTTTTCTTTCTGTTTCTTAGGCCAGCACTACATTGTGCCTTGTTGGTGGGATTTGAAAGAGTTCTCAGAAGTCAGCTGCCTTATTCCTTGAGTGGGCCTGTATGAAAGGACAGGGTTGAAAATTAGATTAGATTAGATTGAGATTATGTAAAAATTATATTAAGATCTATGATGATGATGATGATGATGATGATAATGGGCTGCTACTTAATATTAACTTTCAAGAAACCCTTTTAAAGCATTTCTTTTGCTAGGCTCTCTGAAAGCTGTAAAGGGATATAAGTTTTATTTTGTATTATCTGGTAACATTTTATTATTTTACTATTTTATTACTATTGATACTATTTATCAATACTTATTTTTCTCCCTCTCCTGCGACCCCCCCCCCCAAAAAAAAATAGAGAATTCTCCTTTGGAACAAAGAAGCTCAATTTCACAAAATACACCAATACATTAACCATATCTTAACATTTCTCCCATATGCCTCCTTTTCTCCTCTAACAATGCCACCATCCTGGAGCAATGCCTCATCACCTCATACCTAGACTATTGCTGTAGCCTGCTGGTTGGTCACTGACACAAGTCTCTCCCTATTCCAGTTCATCCTTCACTCAGCTGCTAAAATGATTTTCCTGGCTCGTATTATGCCTCATTTGCACCTCTCTAGGTAGAGAGAATTATGTATTATTAGACCTCTAGAGTTAAGACTCATCATTACACTGAGCTAAGTTATTATCATGTCTTATCATTTTAGTTTTTAATCACTTGAACCCAGGTTCAGAAATTATGCAATTATGATCAGCTGATGTTCCCTCAGTAATGTACCTCATGAACACAACCAGTGTGTTGGCCAATATACTGGTTGAGGATCCCACTAACAATTTACCAGTAAAGTGCTAACATTATTACCTAAAAGGTTTCTTTGGAGCCTGTTACAAGAACCTTTTCAAATTAAGAATTTGGTCATATTTTAATCCTAGAGAAAGGGTGACTTTTTCAAAGAAAAGCAGAGTCTTTAAAATGATACATCTATGCTGCCTCAAAGGAAAGATATATAACCAGGTAAAACTTACTTCACTAACCAAGGAGATAAACGAGAAGTTTGGGGGAGGGGCTGGTGTTTCTTTGTTTGATTTGGTCCAGACCTGTGATTTCATCAGCATGGGGAACTCTCAGTGTGGAAACTCCCTCCACTGGTGCATTTAATGTAAAATATGTAACTACAGCTCTGATGGATGGACCAATTGGGAGTAGGAGTGGAGAAAATTCTGCTAAAGGATCTAGAGAAGTTATTTTTATTTTTAAAATACCCCAGGACTTGAAGACCATGTTAGCATGAAGAATTTCCAACCACTTAATATTTTATGTCATGAAGTTTCAGTGAATTAGCTTTAAACCCTTGTATAGAAGTCATAGAAATCAAAATTTCAGATAGAAGAGACCTTAGAGATTTTTTAGTCCAATCATTCACTTATAGAAGAGAAAACATAGGTCTGTTGATCTGCCCTAACCACACTACTGACTTCCATCCCGTCTTACATTTTCAACTGCATTCTAGACATATCTCAAACTGGATGACCTATAGATGTCTTAAACAAAACAAGTCCAAAATTGAACTCATTATTTACTCCCCAAAATTCTCCTCTCTTTCCAATTTCCCTGTTATTGTTGAGTATAACGCCGTCGTCCTAATCACCCTGGCTTGCAACATGTATTATCATGAACTTGTTACTCTCACTTAAGCATCCCTATCCAATTTGTTGACGATGTCTGTCAATTTTACCTTAACATTTCTCACATATGCCTTCTTCTCTCCTCTGACAATGCCACCATCCTGGTATTATCCCTTATCATCTCATTACTGGACTATTGTAGTAGCCTGTTGGTTGGTCAGTCTGCCACAAATCTGTCCTTACTCCTGTCCATTTCATCCTCTACTCAGCTGCCAAAGTGATCTTTCCAAAACAGGGGTGTGACCAGGTTACCCCCTATTCAGTAAACTCCAGTGGCTCCCTATCATGTCCAAGATAAAACATAAAATCCTTCATAACCTCCTTCCTCCTCTATCTTTCTAGCTTTTTTATACCTCACATCTCTCTAACTACTCTGCACTCCAGTAACACTGGCATCTATGCTGTTCCTTAATCCAAAAACTCCATCTCCTAGCTCCAGGAATTTTCACTGGCTGTTGTCCAGGTCTGGAATGTTCTCCCTCTTTATCTCTACCTCCTAGCTTCTCTGGCTCCCTTCAAGTCCCTGATAAAATCTCACCTACAAAAAGCCTTTCCTGATTCCCCTTAATTCTAGTGCCTTCCCTCTTTTGATTATTTTCATTTTATCCTGCGTATTTCTTGTTTGTACAGAATTGTTTTACATATTGTCTGTCCCAATGGACTGTGAGCTTCCGAAGAGAGGGGGCTGTCTTTTGCCTCCCCTTGTATCCCGAGCACTTAACACAGTGCCTGCCCCATAGTAGGCTCTTAATAAATATTTATTACTAATGGACTTTTTACCTAGTTTAATTAAGACCTACCTTGGAGTCCTATGCTTAATCTACAAGTTCAATGATGTTAACTTTGAGAAATGTGCCCCTACTTTTCAGTAAAATTCAAAAATGCTGATCAAAAATTTTGATCCTTCTTCCCACATGGCACTTAGGATGGATTCTCAGTCTTTTTTTTTTCCTTTTCCTTATCTCTTTCCATCAAAAATAAAGGTCCGAGGCAACCTTCTTTAGCAGTACTGATTAGGACTAGACACATCCTGACTACACAAAAATCCAGACAATTGGGTGAGATTTTTTTAAACTTAGCCCTCTGCAGGACGGGGAGCAGAGAGAGTTGACACAAGGGGAGTCATTCTTTTATCTAAACCAACATTGCTAAATGGGTCAAGGTGAACCCCCCTTATGTACCCTAGCTTGTACAGCAAAAAGAATGCCGATAAATCAGAGACTGATACAGGATAGGGCCACATACTACATCAGGGATTCCTAATCATTTTCATTCTTTATGCTCCTTTTCAGTAATCCTCCCCATAACTCCTATTTAATATGAAAGGAATACACATTTTAGAGTTATTAGGAAAAGACATGGAAGAAATTAAAAGAGTAATTAAATTCAGGAAGCTAATATGGTTATTTACCAATAATCCCTTGACAAGCTTCTCATACTCTCTGGTGGTATCAGTACTCCAGGTTGGGAATGTGTGAAATGATCCCGAGAGCTTTAGAACTACATCTCAATTTAAGGCCTATGTTCTATCCTCAACTGAACCAAGGAGAATTCTCTATGGTACCAAAAAATAGGCTTTCACTTAACACATTAGCATTTCCACTTGATTTTCTCAAAGAACAATGGGAAATTCTCCCGGCGTCCTTAGGGGTTCTGTACCACGCTTTTGGACATTTAATCATATTCCATCTTGTATTACTGTCCAGTTCTGTCGTGGTATAATACAAAGTGCATTGAACTAGGAATCAGGAGAGATCAGCATTTGAAACCTATTTTCAATACTAATTGTGTGACCATGAGCCAACCAATCACCTAATGTCTCTGAGGTTTAGTTTTGTCATCTCTAAAACGGAGATAGTAAAGCCAGTCAAACTGGCTTCCCAGTGGTATTGGAAAGATCAAATTAGATAATCCCATATAACGTTAGCTCCTTGGGAGCAAAGGCTGTTTTCATTTTTTTCTTATCTTAGCCACCTAGAGACTAGTTGCATAGTAGGTGCTTTATCGATGCTTGTTGAGTTGCACAGTCAAACAAAAGCACTCTATAAAGCTCAAAAATACTTCATAAAATACTTATATGAATGTTAAGTAGGATTACTCTTGTCATTTTTATTATTGTATCATCACCTAAATGAAATTGACCCTATCAAGGAATTTACAAGATCATGGGTCAATAGAGTTGGGGGATCACCCATAGGGTATGATTTTAGGGGTTCTTAGAAAACTGTCCCCCCAAAGAAAGCTTTTCTCCTTTCCCAGTTGACCATGTACCTAAAATTCTGCCGTTAGAACTTAATTTCTCTATCTTTAGGATTTTTCCCCCGTTTAAAAGCAAATACCCCTTGAAGAGGTCTGTCATACCTCTCTCATAGCATAGGCAGAGCAGTTATGTATCCCTTATGGTCGGTGAGTAGTTGAAAAGCGACACGACCTGCAATCAGTATTAATGACCTGGTTTCAAATCCCAGATCCCTCACTTACTACCTGTATGACCTTCAGCAAATTACTTAACCTCTTTGGGCCTTAGCTTCTTCCCCTTGGAAATGAGGGAACTGGATTTTAAGGGGGTGGAGCATCTCTAAGTGCCCTTCTAACCCTGGATCCTCTATACAGATTTTAACAAGGAGGCATATACACATATGTGGAGGAGTAGGGTGGGAAAAATTATTAAGGAGAGGTTGGGACCACAAGAAAAACACTGCTGCTTCGTATCACTGGCTGTGGTCTAGCCAGGAGCTCTGGGAGAGCAAGGAAATTTGACTTTTGTTGTCTATCACAATGCCCGGGCATCTTGGGGATGTCCTGAACTGACTGGGGTAACATACAGCAGTCAGAACATAAAGAAATAACTGCCAGAGTCCTCCCTTATCTCTGCCGCTTGTACCAAAACGGGAGCAAAGGGCTGTTGCTAATTTCTTTACCCCCAAGGAGCTTCCTGGAGGCAGAGGTGAAAGAGCCATCTGTAACTGTTTCACATGTTCTGTTTGATGGCTGACTGTAGCATCAAAACTGTGCCCACAGAGTATCTGTACAGCTGTACTTCCCTACAGAATCCTCCTCACCACCGCTGGGGCCATGCTGTAACTAAGTGAGTCTTGTCATGTCATATACGATTGTTTTATTATTTTTTTTCCTTTTGGATCAAACTCAAAAAAAAAATTAGAGGCAACCAGCTGTCAGATCAAATGTGTGTGATTTCTTGGTAGAAAGCAGCCCCCTGCAGGTTGCTACACAAGGGAGAAAAGTGTTTGTTTTTCTTCTTTGTAAATACAGTACTTCTCTTCCTGTTGTTAAAGGCTTTTCATAGGTTGCCAATGGCAATTCACTTCTTGTATGCCTTTTAGAGGTTATGAGTTACATATAAGCTATGAAACTTATTTAGCTCAGTGTGAACCACAGGATATGTTAAAGCAGTCAGGGACCTTAGATATCATTTAATCTGTTTTTTGAAAAGAGGAAACAAAGGGATGGGAATATCAAGTAATTTATCCAAGGCCACACAGTTAGCTGGCATATTAATAAAGCATGTGAAAGGCTACCTTTTTTTTTTTTAAGAAAAAGAAAACTTTAGTAGTGTGGCTTGTCCCGTCTCCATGAAGTAGCTTCCCATTTTACATACATGTGCATACGCACACACATCTTGTAAGGGGTTTTTAAATGGTTTTTAAGCACTTATGCTTCTAATTCTTTTATCCTAACCCAGCAAACTGTATACTCAGTAACCTTATCATAAAGCTATGATTGATCCTCATCTTTCTAAGCTGATATATTTCTAGCCCTTCCTGAAACCAGAGAGAACAGACTGTAAGAGTGTTTGAAGTCCCTTCCAGTCCTTCGATTTTGTGATAAGCAGCCGCAGTCGTCTTGGGTAGTTTCATGAATTGTCTGTGCTCCTCATTCCCCATGAATGAACTCAACCAACTAAATGTCCACTAGGTGGTACTAGAGCTACAACCAAAGCATTTCATGTAAAAATTAACATACATTCCTAAAACTTCATTAATCTTGGGAAAAAGACCCTGTTGCTTCAGGAAAAAAAAAAGTATATATATATGTGTGTGTATATTTTATATGTATATATATATATATATTTGCAGTATTAAACACATGCGCGCGCGCGCACACACACACACACACACACACACACCCCAAGCTCATGGAATTTTAGAGTCAAAAGGAACCTTAGAGATGATCTAGTCTTTTGCTTCCCTCTCTCCCTCGCCTTTTCTAAATGAGGAAACTGAAGGTAACAGAAGTCAAGTGGCTTGATAAAAGTCATACAACTAGTTAGTAGCAGAATCAAGACTATGACCCAGATTTCAATCTCAGGCTCATGAACTTCCCACCATTCCATGTTGCCTCCTTAATATTGAAAACTCTTCTATGATATAGGGTAGTATGGGATCATACATTGGGAACTGGAAAGAACCTTGGAGATTATCAAATACAACTTTAATTTTACAGAAGAGGAAACTGATACCCAGGGAATTTAAATGATTTGCTATGTAACTTTAATATAAGGCAAACCAGTTACCTTATATTAAGACAGAAGACAGGATTTAAACTCAGATCTTCCTAACTTCCTAAGACCAGATCTCTACCCATTATGCAACACTGTCTCTCACCGTGTCATATTGCCTTCACAGAGTGATGCTGATTAATGTTTAATGACTGGCTCTCAGAGAGAAAAATGCACCCATGACACTTTTAAATCTAGACAATCACTAAAATAATAACTTGATCCCTAATTTGTAGTGTTTGCTATATCCCAGGATGTAAATGCTAACATTTAAAATTTGAGCTGATATCAGCACACTCCTAAGTCTGGTATGGTATGATAGATTGTATCATATTACATCGTGATATGTAGAGTAGAATAGTATATAATAATGGAATGGTACAAAATAGTGTATCATATAACATAATAAAAGCTTTTCATTATAAGTGGAGAAGAAAAGAAAAAGGAAGAGAAGAAAAAGGTTAAAAAAAGAAAAGTGGTAATATGTCATAGTTGGAAGGTGAGCACCTCTTTACTTGTTACCACATCTTTCAGTATAACTTTTGTATGTCCATTTCCTCAATTATACTATGTTTGACAGTCCTTGACTGCTTTTTTTCTCCTAGAGTATCATGAAGTTGTAGGTTCGTTAGATATTTTTTTTTAAATTCACCTGTAGCTTTTACATTTTTTTTTCAATTTTTGTTTGGTAAAATAGTCCCAACAATACATAAGCATATCTTTTAAATGTTCTATACACCATGATATTCTACCTCCTGCCTGTGTACCTTTGCTCAAGTGGACTCCATTATCTGAAATTCAGTCTCTTTCTACTCCCCCCCAACCATAAACTCCATAGTTTTGTTCAGTGCACCACTCAGGTTCCACTTCTTACTCAAGGTTCTTCTGATCATCTCCATTATTCTTTCTCTGTCCTTCTGACTCTTGTCTGTCTCTCTGTCTCTGTCTGTCTGTCTGTCTGTCTGTCTGTCTCTGTCCTCTGTCTATCTCTCTGGGTCTCTCTCTCTCTCTCTGGGTCTCTCTCTCTCTCTCTCTCTCTCTCTCTCTCTCTCTCTCTCTCTCTCTCTCTCTCTCTCTCTCTCTCTCT
>CM053624.1:218346948-218365439 GCA_028646595.1 Phalanger gymnotis
ATCATCTCCATTATTCTTTCTCTGTCCTTCTGACTCTTGTCTGTCTCTCTGTCTCTGTCTGTCTGTCTGTCTGTCTGTCTGTCTCTGTCCTCTGTCTATCTCTCTGGGTCTCTCTCTCTCTCTCTGGGTCTCTCTCTCTCTCTCTCTCTCTCTCTCTCTCTCTCTCTCTCTCTCTCTCTCTCTCTCTCTCTCTCTCTCTTTCCTCCAGTGATTTTGTATCATTTTGTGTTTGCTTTATTCTTACTTACATCCATGTATGTTGTCTTGCACCACCATCCCCAAAGAAATGAAAATTCCTTGGGAATGAAGACAGTTTCATTTGTGATTTTGTATCCCTAACACCTACGACAGCATCTTTTCCTTAGCATTTTATGATTATTTATTGAACTGAATTAAATAGGTGGATTTTCTACAACTACAGCAGTACGTTGCAAGAAATACAAAAAGAAGACAATCTTATTTTTATAGGTAGGCTAAATTAATAGCATATTTATAGGTTCCCTATACACAGTAAGTGACAATCTAGACTACTTGATCATTTACAGATTTTTAGGCAGTGTTTCTTACCTGTCTTTTCCCTGAGCAAATTGAATTGCTTCTCCTCCTCCGGTGTGCTTTGTTTCTCACTTGTCTGTCTGTTTATATTATAAACCCAGCAGACAAGGACATTGTCTGACTCTGTGTTCTGTACAGTTCAATAAGTGTTGATGATCTCGTTCAGAACAACCGCTTATGTTTACCCTGATAATGAATGTAAAAGAAGTCTCCACGCATTTGAACTAACAGAATATTCTAACCTTTAAAATTGATCTGCAAACGTGCTACTTTTCTTTTTCCATTCCTTTCTCTTTTGTTTCTTACATCTACAATTAATTTAAGGCATCCTATGAAAGTATACTAACCTAGATACAATCAGTCAACTAGCGTTTATTACTGCTATGTGGCAGACTCTGTGCCAAGTTCTGGGGATACAAAGAAAGGCCAAAATTATGACTACAACTACAACAACAGTTTCTGTCCTCAAGGAGCTCATGGGCCAATGGGGAGACTCCATGGCAACAACTATGTGCAAGCAAGATATCTGCAGGATAAATTGAGTGTAGACAGGAAGACATCAGGATTCAGGAAAACTAGGGAAGGTTTTTTTTTTGGCAGAAAGTGAGACTTGAAGGAATCCAGAGAAGCTAGGAAGGAGGCAGAGATGTTCCAGGCATGGGGCAACCTGACAAAACGTGTAGAGTCTAAAGATGGATACAACATTAGATTTAGTTAAATAAATAAACAAGAGATTTCTTTTAGTGTTTCCCACAGTGTGTCTGTCTCCTGCTGTTTTCCAATTATTAATGGAACAACCACATACAACGTAAAATAATCTACTGTCTATACAAAATAGAAAAGTCTTAGGATGCTCTAGATTTTTGACAACTGGGAAATTCGTTAATTATATCACTTGGGGGATGGAATTGTAGGATCATTGGTCTAGAGTTGGAAAGAACCTTTAAGGTCATCTGGTCTAACCAACCTCATTTTACAGGAAAAGAAACTGAGACTCAGAGACAGTAAGTTCCTTGCCATAGGTCACACAACTCTCAAGCGCATGACTCAGACTGAACACCACATCTCCTGATTAAAGGATTCTTTCTGTGATATTATGCTGCATGATTATTCTTCATTTCAATTTGTCTGAACTCAATAATGATTTGTTAAGTGTGTTAGATACAACACAAAGACATAAACAAATAATCCCTGCCCTCAAGAGCATTTTCTCCCAGAGGAGACAACATATACACAAAGAAGTAAATATCTACCAAGCCAGTGTGTAGAATTTAGGGGTGAGGGAGAACACTAAAAACTCATGGTATTAGGAAATATTTCACTTAGAAGGTCATATTTGAATTGAGCCTTCAGAGACTATGAAGGAGCAAAATTGAAGAGAGAGAGCTCTCCAGGTATGGGGAACACTGGTTCCAAGGCAGAACACAGAATGCCGGGTACAGGGAACAGCAGGAAGGCCAGGTTGACTGTAATGTAGAACGCACTAGGAGAATTAATGTACGATAAGCCAAGAAGGGTAAATTGGAGTCAGATTGTGAAGACCTTTAAATGCCAAACAGAGAAGTCTGGCAAGAGGAAACTACCGTCAATTTTTGAGTAGGGTGATAACATGGTCAGACCTTTGTTTGAGGAATACCAATGTGGCAGTGGTGTGGAAGATTGATGGGAAAGGAGAGAAGGGGCAGCCAGGGTGGTGGACTAAAGAGGTTCTGGTGGTAGTCCAGACAAGAGATGACGAAAGCCTGAGCAAGGGTGGTAGCCATGTGAGTGGAGAGAAGGGGACAATGGATGTGAGAGATATTATGAAGGTCAATTGATTGGATGAGATTACTGTGAAGGTAGTGGCATTGAGGCTGGCTGAACAGAACTATTACAATTCCAATAAATTATATCCTGCTACCATCCATCTCTGGAAGTTGAAACATTTAATATTTTATGGGTAGACTGGAAGGTAGCCAAGGAAACATTTCTGGGAAGGCACTGTATGAATATCCAAGTAGTTTCAAGCCTCAGACACACTGTTTAGAGTCACTTTCTTGAACTGCTATCAAGAGGGCAAATTGTTTGGAAACCTCACAGAGTGGGTATTTAAATAAATGTCATTTAAATTAAAATGTGCAGTAGGATCATAGATTTAAAACTGGAAGGGACCTGAGAGGTCGATGAGTCTAAGCCTGTCATTTTACAGGTGAGGAAACTGAAACTGATGTTAAAGGATTTGCCCAAAGTCACACAGCTGGCAGAAGTCTGAAGGGAGATTTGGATTCAACTCTGCCTGACTTCAAGCTTCACGTGCTAGCCATTGTGCCCTCTGGCAGCCTCGCTGCCCCACACCTAGTGGCCTCAATGAATATGGAAGTGCAGATCTGAGCACAGGTTATATATTCCCTTGCTCTAATCAAACTTGCTTTCTGAGGAACTCTGCTATGCATCCACGGAAGTAGCAGCCTCGCCCGTGAAGCCGTAGGTCTCTCAAGGCCAGCCTCTTGTTTTAGGATGCTGTGTACCAAGTTGTTTGGGACTTGCTGATCAGTTGTCATATAGGTTGTGGGGGATAAGTTAAAAGAAAACCACCTCAAAAACACAAATGACTCCATGTGTATGTGTGTGTGTGTGTGTGTGTGTGTGTGTGTGTGTGCGTGTGTTTAAGGGGCATCTAGGTGGTACAGTGGTTAGAACACTGGGCCTGGAGTCAGAAAGACCACAGTTCAAAGCTGACCTCAGATACTTACTAGTTTTATGACCCTGAGCAAGTCCCAACCCCTGCCTACATAACAATGGGAGAAGGAAAAGGCCGACCACTCTAGAATCTTGGCCAAGAAAACCTTTTGGACAGTATTTTAAAAAAAAAAAAGCTAAAAAGTATGACATCAGAAAATGAGCCTTCCGGTGGAAAGGGCCTGGAGTGCTTTGGTACATGGGATCAAAAAGGCTTAGACACAACTAAACAACAACCATATGTGTGTATGTATATATGTGTGTATGCGCATATATGTACACATACTCATATATATACACACATATAATGTATACATATAACATACATATGCATGGATGTATGCCTATATATACATATATGCATACACATATATGCACATAGACACATATATACACATATATGTGTGTGTGTATGTGTGTGTGTGTGATTTGCTTCACAGGAAGGGACAATTTATATTGGATAAAGAAGAACGTTCCAGAGAACATGAGAGCATAAAGCCAAATAGCCATGTCTGACTTAGCCTAGAGATAGTAAAATGATAAAATAATAATGATGACTGCCACTTACATCATATTTTCAAATTTATATTACTTCATTTTGGTTCTCATAATAACTCTGGGAGTTGTGCACTATAGGATGTATTGTTCCCATTTTATGGGTGAAGAAATTGAGGCCTAGAGAAGTGAAGTGACTTATCCACAGTGACACCAACAGTAAAGAATCAGGATTCAAACCCAGGTGTCTCCTCACTCCAGATTCTTCACCCTTTCCATTACTTTGTACTGACTTTCCTGAGTGATCACAAAAAAAAAAATTTTGTCTTCAGTCATTGTACCTCAAGGTCTACAAATGAAAGTTTCTAGAACTTTAACTAGACTGATTTCCATATTTTTCCAAATACATGAATGTATATTGAAACAAAAAAAAATTATTAAGTTCAAGACACTTTTGTTTGCATTCATCAGGATTCAGCTTTATTCAGGGTTCTAGGTTCAAAGCAGAATAGTTTCAAGGAGATTTAAAGCAATTGAAATGTGCATGAAATACATAGCATTATGTGCCAGCACCAGCTGGTTTGAATTCTGCACGTACCTACGTTTTAACATACATTTTCATAAAACCCAAGTAATGAGTTCATCTGATCTGTTTAAGAAATGAATTTTAGCATATTCCTTTGGTCATACCTGAACCGAATGCTTCTACATGATAGGCGTATGTTAGACATACACTGAAGCACATGGCTTTCACGTTAAATTTGCTATCGGTTATGAGATGTTTGCCCTTGTGCCCATTAATTGTGTTCAGAAATGTTGCTGATGACTTTAATGGCTTTACAATGTGGTAGAAAAGGGCCTGTACCTACAGTCAAGGGAGACCTTAACTCATTTAAATCCCACCTCAAGCATTTACCGGCAGAGTCACCACGAACAAGTCCTTAAGACTCTGAACTTCAGTTTCTTCACCTTTAGAATGGGCATAAAAGTGTAGCCCAGGATTCTAATGTACCCTCAGTTACCCCTTCAGTTTATGGTACTTTTCTGAGTAATTATCTACTGTATTTAAATTCACAGTTTTGAGACCTCAAAAGTGCATGGCCATACCAGACTAAGCCATATGACTCATGGGGAAGATGGGATAGTAAGACAGTGAGTTCAGAGCCTTTTTTAAAGAAAAGCTACCCTATCTCTGATTGCTACAAGTAAGGCTGATCTTTGGCAGTAAGCATAAAGCCTGGTAGATTTCATTTCAATATTATGGCAACTACCATCTTCCCCAAACACTCTCCTTCTGGCTGATACCTTAAAGTCCTTATTAATTTAAGATTTTAATCCCTACTAAAATGCAGATGTAAGGATCAACACATTTCAGCTACTGTCAGTTATTTTCATTTTAGAGGGAAATGCAGTATTTAAAAGCAAGTTTGAATTAAGGGGATGGGAGAGTATTAAGGGAATGGGAGGCACAACCTATCTGAGCTAGATGGCAGCACTATGGGAAAAGGAAAAAAAAAGTATACCATAATCATAAAATGTCAGTTCTACTGCATATTAAAAAGAGTTTCAACAAAACCCTTCAGGTGACCCAGTCTACATTCTATTTAAACAAGCAATTGTTCAAGAAGATGAATTCCTTAGTTTTAATAGTTTAATAGTTTGATATAGTCTTAGAACTATATTTATCAGTCTTCCAAAGAATAGTTAAGTATCATTGACTGTTCTGATGTCTACATAGCAGAATAAGTTCCGTAACAAGTTTTAATTCTGTTTTGCTGATTACAGTCTTGGACTATCTAAGCATCTCTTCAGTGCGGATCAGTGCAGAAAGATGGCAAAGTAGAGCACAACATTTGGACTCAGTACACTTGTGTCCTAGGCGTGGCTCTGATATTTCCTGGCTATGTGACCATCTGCAAAGTGGGGATAATATTTGCATGATAACTGCCCTGTGATGTAATTATTAGGAAAGCTCTTTGTAGTCCCAAACAGATAAATCAATGTAAATTATTGTTAGCCATTTCCTTTCAGCATAATCTTATTCAAATGCTTCTTTCATAATGCCTTTTCCTTACTCAATAACTTTCACTGGCTTCCTTTTTCCTACCAAATCAAATATAAACTGTTCTTTCCAAAGACTGAGAGGCATAATCTGAGTCCGCTCCATTTACTCTTTTTCTGCCTCACTGATACATACTGCTGTCACTGTTCCCCATACGCACCTTCCTTATTTTTGCCTCCATGCTCATGTTACTCCCCCTACCTATTTATTAAGTACCCAACACAATACGTTAAATACGTGCAGTACAGTGATTGGCAAATGTTTGCTTAATGAATGTATGTTGAGTGAAAAAATATTTCTTTAATGAATCCTTTCAACCCATACAAATTATATCCAACTCAAGTCATAACTCAGAGAACACGGAACATTAGAGTTGGAACAGACCACAGACCGTCTGCTGTCTCATCTTTATGAGGAAACTCAGAAATGTATAGACTATTGCCCAAGGTCATACAGCCAGTAAATAGCAAACATGGGACCAAACCTAAGTCTATCACTCTTTCCTCTACAACATGTGGGAAACATTTGTACCTCGCTGATCAACCCAGCCCTCTGCTCTATAAACTACCATATTTAAAGGCTGCACCATGCAGTTTTGTACTAGATTGTAGACTGTTTTGTATTATTTGCTAATTGTTTCAAGTGTGTTAGAAGTTTAGTATTAGAAAGGAACTTAGAAATTTATCTGTTCAACTCCCTCATTTTACATATTAAAAAAAAAAAAACTGAGGCCCAGAAACATTAAAGGATCTATTGCCATAGTGCCTCTCACAGTGCTAAGTGCATGATGGGTATTTAACAAACACGTGTTCATTGATTGATCACCAACATCAGTCTATAGCATTCCATAATTACCAAACAACCAACTTTTATTTCTTTGAGTATCTACTGTGTAAGCACCTACTGTGAGGTAGATATGGTTTGACAAAAGTACATGTGACAATGAATGATCTAGGGGTTTTAGTAGACTAAAAATGCAAATAGGAAGATGGTAGCCAGGAAACTAATGCAGTCTTAAACAGTAGTAAGAGTGGTTTAATGTCCAGGACTAGGTCATAATCTCACTATAATCAGCCCTGGCCAGACTATATATGAAGCATTTTATTCATCCCTGTGCAACCACATTTTAGGAGAGACCTTGGTCAGCTGGAGAGAATCCAGAAAAGGGCAGTCAGGACAGTAATAGTTCCTAAGTTCATGTGGATCAACTAGAAGAATTAGTAATGGTTAACCTGGACAAGAGAAGATGTGATAGCTTTCTCCATGTATCTGGAGGTCTATCTGTTGAAGAGGGATTAGACTTAGTCAACTTTTCCTCAAATCAGAACTAGGAGAAATAGATAGAGGTTACAAAAACATAAATTTTGACTTGATATAAGGAATAACTTCTGGCAATTAAAGCTTTTCTGAAGTCAAATCAGCTCTCTCTCTTTGTGAAGGCTGTGGGTTCCTTCATAATGGAGGTCTTTTAAGCCAAGGCTGGATGACCACTTGTCAGGTATAGGTTGTACCAAATGGCCTAAAAAATTTTGATTTGTTGTCATAACACTCTATGGAAAGTTGATTTTCCTGCCTTCAAAAATAAACTCTTCATCTGTATCCTTATCATTCCAGAAACAAAGTTGGTTCATGTGTTAGCAGGAAGCAATGAGAATAACTATCTGTATTTTGGAAAGGTAATAAACAGTACAGGGCAGCTACATGGTGCAGTGGATAGAGTGTCAGACCTAGAGTCAGGAGGAGCAGAGTTCAAATCTGGCCTCAGATTCTTACTAGCTGTGTGACCCTGGGCAAGTCATTTAACCCTATTTGCCTCAGTTTCCTCATCTGTAAAATGAACTAGAGAAGGAAATGGCAAACCACGCTAGTATATTTGTCAAGAAAACCCCAAATGGGGTTACAAAGAGTCAGAAATGACAGAAAAACAATGGAAAAAAACAGATTATACCTAGCTCTCATTTGACTGCATAGGTGAATAAATAATATTGCTCTACATCCCATAGTGATTACAAAGGAAGTGGGATTTTGGGACAGACGTAGGATCATAGGATCATTAATCTGAGCTGGAAGACACCTTAGAGGTCATCTAGTCCAACCCTATCATTTTACAGATCAAAAGAAGCCAAAAGAGAGTGATATTTAAAAAGTCCAAGAGACATCATTTCTGGGTAATTAATCATTTTTGTTAATAATGCCAGCATTTTTAATGAAAGGAGGTCAGTGGCACTCTCAGATGCTAAAGACCATCATGGCAGCCAGTTCAAAGCTTATATGCCCTTGGAAGAGGGTTGTTCCTGAGGGAGGTAATCAACTCTGATTGGTTAACAATTAATGAGAGGTGGAATTTATAAAGAGAAATGAGCTCACTCCAGTGAGAGGCTGAGAGTGACATCATTTCACTATGGGTCCTGAGAGACTATCCCTATACCAAAATACTCCCAACCTCGAGCAACCTAGACGAAGAATCTATATCCCCCACCCAAGTTGGAGCTAGTTGGGTGAAGTAGCAATAACCAGAAGGAGGAAAATATTAATTCTACCTTCCATCAGCCCTGTCCTTTAGAGATTAGACAAGGAAATAGGACAGGGGGGAAAAAAGTTTGGGTATCCCCAGTTTTAATGATTGGCTATTAATATGAGATAATCATTTCTCTCAAGAGTTTAAATAACTTGCACAGGAGTTCCTAGTGTTGTTATAATGTACATACAACGTAATAATATTTGAGGGTCAAACTTGAAGTCAGAGAGAATGAGTGGCAGAGCCAAGATTTGAACTCATGTTTTCTAACTCTACAGCCAACTTTTTCCAGTACATCATTAGTTTCCAATGTTTTTTTTTTCATTCTGAGAATCCCTATCAGCAACAACAGCAGAAAAAGTGTTGTGAACTCCAGGATAACTTTAATTACTACTCATGATATTCCTTATAATTACAGTGTCCTTAAAGAATGTTTAGACCAAATCCCTTGGACCATTGTCATGAACCTCTAAAAGGGTCCATAAACTTCTAAATGGGAACCACTGTACTATATCATATGTCTTGTTTGGTCTGTTGATTTAGGCCAATGCCTTTTACTTAAAGAATTGTGAGTAAGAATAAATTTTAATAAATCTCTTCCTTATTTTGAGACTTACTTCAATTTAAAGTTAATTAGGAGATAATTAAATTAATTTTATAGATGACATAGCTTCCTTAGAGCCAATGAAATCCAAGAAATTCATTGGATGTGAAAAGGAGAGAAAACAGTCATTGGGACAACATACACAATTACTACAATAATGTAAAACAAAGAAATGCTAAAAGACAGTTCAAGTCAGATTAATTGGTCTAAGATGATGAAATACACCTCCTTCCTCTTAAGAAGGAGGTGGAGGACTACAGATTTGCGATGCTGCATACACTGACCACCATATAACTAAGTGGTGCTTAACTGTTTTTCTTGGTTACAAAGAGGACTCAGTGATGGGAGTATGTCAGAAAAGAACTGCTAGGACAGCAAAAATGTCAATAAAAATTAGTTTTTAAAAAGAAAAATATAATATATACTTAAGCATTTCTGGGGGATATGCATCTATAGATATGACGTAGTTTTACAGTGAGGAATTAAGGGAAATAGCATTATGCCTTCGGTATGGACACCAGAAGAACTACACTGGGAAATAGGAGATCTTGGTTCCAGTCCAAACACTCTTATTAACTAGCTATAACCTTGTTATGGGCTGCTAGGTGGCGCCATAGTGCACAGAGTTCCCAGCCTGGAGTCAGGAATACTCATCTTCTAGAGTTCAAATTTGGCCTCAGACACTTACTAGCTGTGTTACCCTGGGCAAGTCACTTAACCCTGTTTGCCTCAGTTTCCAAAATTAGCTGGAGAAGGAAATGGCGAACCACTCCAGTATCTTTGCCAAGAAAATCCCAAATGGGATCGAAAAGACACAACTGAAATGACTGACAACAACTCTCTGAACCTCAATTTCCTTATGTATGAAATGATAATGTTGGGCTAGATGATATCCAAGGTTTATTCTTACTGTAAAAGTCTGTACTTCTAAAATGGATAATTATAGCAGTTACTTAAATTATGCTTTTTTATCTTATTTTTCTGGAATTATCCAGATAATTGCCTTAGTTTTGTGATTAAGGTTGTTCACATAGATTTAGGCATTCTGACCTCTTCATTCAACCTTGCTGATTTGGATGAAGCCACGAAGCTCCCAATGATGTCATGATTGTCCTTTCTAGTAGCCTTCTCTCAGTCCTTATCCTTCTTGATTTCTTTGCAGCCTTTTGTTACTATCAATTGCCCTCTTTTCCTAGACGATCTCTTCTCTCTAGGTTCTCATGATGTTATTATTTCCTGTTTGTCTTCCTGCCTGATTACTCCTCCTTTGGTGGATCTTTATCCAGGTCTCACCCACTAACTCTCAGTGACCCCTAAGTCTCTATCCTCAATCTGCTACTCTTCTCCTTCTATATCATTTCACTTGGCTGTCTCATCAGCTTCCATAGGTTCAGTTGTCATCTCTACATACAATTCCCAAATCTGTATATCTAGCCCTAATCTTTCTATTGAACTTCAGTCTCCTTTCACCAACTGCCTTGTGGATACCTCAAATGAGATGTCTCAAATTCAACATGTACAAAAAAGAACTCATTACCCTTCTTCCCATTTCCTCCCCAACTCTCAACTTTCCTATTTTTGTCGAGGGCACTACCATCTAGTTGCCCAGGGTTCTACCTGGGTGTCATTCTCAACTCTTCTCTTGGATTTACCTTATATATCCAATCTGTTACCAAGTCTTGTTTCTACCTTCACAGTAGATCCCCCATCTCCTTCTCTCTACCCTGTTACAGGCACTCAGCATCTCATGACTTAACTATTATAATAGCTTTCTGGCTGCTTTCCCAGTCTCAAGTCTCTCTCCACTCCACTCCATCACCCACTCAGCTACCAGAGTGACTTTTCTAAAGCACAGGTCTGTGTTGTCCACGACATCTCCAATTCACTAAGCCACAGTGGCTTCCAGTTACTTCTAGGATCACATATGAAATCCTGTTTGGCATTTAAAGCCCTTCACAATCTGGTCCCTTCCTATGTTTCCAGTCTTTCTCACACAATGCTTCTGGCCATATACACTTTGATCCAGCTATACTGACCTACTTTCTGTTCCTTAAACATGGCACTCCATTTCCCAACTGCAAGCCTTTTTGGGTGGAACTCACCAATGAGAGAAGGGGATTAGCAAAGGAGATGGAAGTTCTTGAATAATAAATTCTTCCCCCCACTACCTTTACTATAACATAAAGGTATAACAGGTGTTTATAAGTATATATTGTGGTCCAGTGACCTGTGATAAGCTAGTGAAGTTTGTATATGATATTGTCCTTGCCCTCATGGAGCTTATGTTTACTGGTAGAATATGACACCATTATAATATTACACAATAATAGAGTTTGTAAAACATAGATTTCATGAAGTCTAAGGGAGACAATAGTCATCTTTGAAGGGTGAGAACAAGGAAGAGAGGGGAATTAAGGAAGAGTCATAAGACAGATTCAGATCCTGGCTCTATCATTTACTATGTGAGTGATGTTAGGCACACTTCAGCTGTTAAGAGAAGGGGGTCGGTTTATTTTCTGTCTATATAAGGGGATTCTAATACATGATCTCTAAGGACACTTCTAGTTCTACAAATCCTAGCTGTAATTCTATACACATTCTAGTTATATTAGCAGGACAATAGTATAGTCACCCTAGGGTCCTCATATGCGGCTTGAGTCCAGTAGTGATCCAGCTTCTAGCATGCAAACATGAAAAAGGCATCAAAGAGTAAGGCTTTTTGGAGACTTATTCCTTTTCATTTTACAACTCTTTCATAAAGTAAAACATATGCCAGAGTGATTTACTGACTGCAAGTGAAAAACGTGGTCTTTCATTCATAGGCTCATAGATCTAGAGCTGGAAAGGACCTCAGAGGCCACCTAGTCTCTAATCCAACTCCTTATTTCTCTCTACTGTTTGTCCATGGGCATTAACCCATGTCCTTTTGTCATTCAACCCAAAGAATATTTGTGATTCGACATGCAAGGTTGATAAAATTGGCTCTACAGCAGCAGTGTAAATTGAAATCATCATAATTCAGGCCAGTGGCATATCTCATTCCAAATTCACTTTTTTACATTTCCTTTGGCAGAGTAACAGTTCCTGTTGGAATTCGTATAATAACTTTAGCAACCTGTTTTCTCAGAGGTCACTATTCCTTGGCTCCCTTTCCTGGTTGCCATGACAACAGCCTGTCAACCTGAAACTGTAGGAAGTGAAAGGTCTTTCTTATTTATTACCGTAGAGAATGAAATCCTGCTGACTCAGACACAGATTGTAACCCTTGGTTACTATGGGGTGGTAGCCTCGCTTTTAATGAGGTCAGCAGCCTCTTTCTCCTTTTCTCTGGGTTACAACCTGTTTCATCTTACCTGTAGGCCCCACCATAGTTATTAATACCTCCTAGAGTCCAGAAAACACACCCATCAGACTTCCACAGTCACCTGTAGGTTTCAGAATGTAAAAAGCATAGCCTGCTTGTTCTCTGAAGTGGGTCACATTGTTTGCTACTCTACTCTCTCACCTTCTAGAACTTTTTCTGGCAGTTGGCTTCAGTTAGGGAAGTCTCTAAGGCAACATGGAATATTTCCACTGTCTTAGAAACACCTCCAGATGCAGTGGATTAAAAATATGATCAGGTTTAACCATGTAAGGTTAGACAACCTCCACCAAAAAAATAAAGCCAGATAAATTCCCATGATGCCAAGCCACTTGGCAGTGGTTTCTGGGTGTAGTGGGTTATTTCCCACCCCCAAGAAAGTTGATGCCTGATGTATCTCTGATTCTATATCTTTCCAGGTGGGGACTTCCATTGATTCCATGGGGTAAAAAGATATATGAAAAGCAATAGGATTTAGACTAAATAGAAATGGACCAGGAGGGATACAAAGTATCAAAAACTGTAGAAATAGTTACATTCATTAGAAACTTAATTTGACATTTATTAAAGTCAATTACATTTCCTTTAGGTTTATACTCAACTTTCCCCATGTTTATGTTCTTGCTCATTGATTGATTTCCCTGCTTAATTTTGTTTCATAATATTGTGCCTTGGTAATGTCCAATAAGTATTTTATTAGTAATATAGTCATATTGAACATGTATGAGGGACTAGAAATAACACTATTGTTTAGTAAATGGAAAGTAGATGCATAATGGTTTGTTATTAGATAGCTAGGACATACTAGTAATAATAACGATAATAGCTAATGGTTATATGGTCCTTACTATGTACCAGTAACTGTGATTTACAATAATTACCTCATTTGATCCTATTAACAACCCTGGGAGGGAGGTGCTATTATCATCCCCATTTACAGATGAGGAAACTGAGGCAAACAGAGGTTAAGTGACTTACTCAGGGTCACACAGCTAGTAAGAACCTGAGGCTAGATTTGAACTCAGGTTTTCCTGACTCCAGGCCCACTGCACCACCTAGCTGACTGATAAAGAAACAAGTCTTGCACTTATTACTTGTGTGACTCTGGGCAAATTACTTGATCTTAAGTGCCTCAGTATTCTTATTTACAAAATGCTGGAACTGCTTTCTTCAGCTGTAAATCTCTAGCCTACAGTCCTGTGATGAAGTTCTGCCTTCAGAAACAGCAGAATCAAAAACATTATATTAATTTTCTTACCTGGACTTGGTTTAGTACAAGTTGCTTTACAAGAAATGCTGAACAAATAGTTAAGAGTTTGAGATACATTAATTTCAATTTTCTTCACAAACTGAAGATTCATGGGAAAAAAACAAACAAGGAAGAATAAAATTTATTAAGTTTCATCTTAGATTGGTTCCTTGATTTCTTTGAGAATGCTGTTATTTCTTTTAGGCCCTAAACATGGGCCTTTGTCAGAAACATCCCTAGGGTGTGGCAAATTAGAGTTACCACTCTCTGTAAATACTAGCTGATCACACATGCGCGCATGCGTGTGCGCACACGTGCATACACGCACACGCACACAGCGGGGGTGGAGGTTAGGGTTTGGCCATGAATCCAAGATGAGTCAACAGGATGCCATGGTAGCCAAAAAAGAGAATAATATTCTAGGCTGCATTAAGGAAGACAATGTTCAGAACAAAGGTCATCCCTCTTACACTCTAGTCTGGTCAGACCACATCTGGGGTGTCATGTTCAATTCTGGGGACCATGTTTTAGAAAAGATAGAGACAAATGGATTGGAGTGTGTCCAAAAAAGGCAGTGAAGGTGCTGAAAAGGCTTATGAATGTGTCATAGGATGATTATGTGAAGATGCTAAGGATGCTTGTCCCAGGGAATTCTGAGACTTGGCTTTTTTCAATATATGACCTATACAAAGGACTGTCATGTGAGAGAAGGATTCTCCTTGTTCTGGATGACCCCACAGTGCAAAATATGTGGAGCAATGAATGGAAGTTGCATAGAGGCAGATTTCAATAGAATACACGGAAAAGTTCCTAATTCTTAGAGCTGTCCAGAAGTAGAATGAGCTGCCTAAGAAGGTAAAGGCTGAATGACCACTTTACTGAGTATGTCGTAGAGAGGATTCTCATCCAGGTGTGTGTTGTATTAGATGGTTTTTGAGGTCCCATCTAGCACTTAGATTCTATGCTCTCCTCTCTATGTAATGTCTAGTTTCTCTTGACTCTTGACATACTGATAATAAGATCTTTACTGGCATAAGAAACTTGAATACATCAGGAAGCACTGTGTAGAACAGTATTTAAAATTTTATATTCACCCAACAAAAACCACGGTCACCAAGAGACAAGGGCTGGCCACTTTCCACAACAATCCTTCAGTTTACATGTTTGGTTCATAATAGATAGATGGATAGATGGATGGATAGATAGATAGAGCATTAATTAAGCACCTACTCTGTGCACTGTGATAAGCACTCCGGTGTACATGCAAGATAGTCCATGCTCTCCCTCAAGGAACTTACATTCAAATAGAGGGAAGACAGTATAGGAAGAGAAACTGAGAAGTGGAGGAAAGTGATATATGGTTTAGAAATGGTGACAGAACTGACATTGAGACCTGGTTCTGGTCAATGTGAGACTAAAGCTCACCTAGCAGAGCCCAGGATGGTTCCAGGGGCAGAATCCAAGGTTCTGGTGTGTGGAAGATGCAGGTCATGGCCAGAGAGTAGGCAACACAATTTGGAAATGATAATTCAGTGGATCCTCCTATATGCAATCTTTTAAGGTATTCAATTTAATTCGGCTTGCATTTATTAAGCACTTCCTATATGCTGGGTACTGTCCCAGGCCTGGAAGTACAAAGACAAAAATAAAATAATGCCTTCACATTCTACTGGATAATAACTCCCAAAATTTATTGTCGTTTTTCACATGATAACCTGATGTAAACCTCACATCAATCCTGTGAGAAAAAAGTATGCCATGTGAAGTTATGCCCATTTAAAAAAATAGACTTGTCCAAGTAGTAAGTGGCAGAGATGGAATTTGAACCCAGGCCCTTCCTACCTACCTCTTAAGTCCAGCATGTGATCTACTACATAATTTGTGAAATAGTGACAAAGTCATTTTTGTGGGCTATTCATTTTTACAACGCCCATTCCTGTTTTCTCTATTTTATGGATTTAGAGGAAGCCATAGAGAAGGCAGAGAGAATATAGCACAGAGGGCTTTAGCAGTGGTACCCAGTGATCCCACAGTGATTCAGAGGTAAGCCTAACATGGAACTCAAAGGTGGGATTTGCTCCAGTCACTTTCCCTGATCCAGATCAGGTTCTGAGACTACCTACTCTGCCGTCAGCCTCACCACTTCCTCTTAATGGGAGGCAATTACACTCAACATTTACTTTGCTGCTTACACAAGGCTTCATGCTCTACAAAGTACTGTCATTTGTCCTTAAGTGCTACCGAAGTTAATTGGAGTGCCAAGAACATTTCCTTTTCACTGAACAGCAGTGATTCTCTCCATCTCTGCCAGCATAGTTCTAGTTCAGCCCAATCAGGTTTTACTAATACAATTTTATTGCCTAGGTTTGAGCTTTTCAGTGCCCTGGAACTGCTACATATGGCCTTTAAAGAGGTACAAGATTAAAGGAGGGATAGGAAAATCGAGCAGGCTGAACAAGAGGCTCCAAAGTACAATGCAAATGAGATCATTAAGGATTCTTGAATGTGAAGTCAACAATTTAAACATCATAGCTGAATGTATTTTATTCCATCTGCATGGGTTCCACCATGTTTTACTGCTGGGGCCATAGTTTGCAAATACACATTTTAAAAGACCATTTTGAGTTATAAAGTTACAAGTTTATAAAGTTATAAATGTCACCTCAAAATTCACTTTCCTGAAGTGACTTCGGTCCCTCCAGTTGCTACCTGCCCTTAACAAAATTGCAAAATAGGTTGAAGTTAGGTGGGAGGTCTCTTCTCTCTTCCATTTCAACTCTACTTTCCCTACCCCCCGCAATCAGTGCTCTCATGTTTTTCCTGGCTGCCCCTATAAGACTTGGTCTAACAAGGAAGTCCGTATCCCGTATTCCAGAATCTGGAGTGGGGAACCTGTGGCCTCGAGACCACATGTGGCTCTCTAGTTCCTCAAATGCAGCCCCTTTGACTGCATACAGACTTTACAGGGCCACACTTAAGGACCTAGAGAGCCACATGTGGCCTTGAATATGTAGGTTCCCTATCCCTGCTCCAGATCATCCCCATATCACTTCCTCATCAAAGTTTGCCAGTCCTACTTGGCTCCTTGATAGGCAACCAATAAATTGACCTACAAATACTAAGTGTTCTTGACTGATAATGGCTGAATACATCTATTTGCACTGTAACAAAGACTCTTGGGAACCTCTGTGCTACAACTATGGTTTGTTTGTTTTAAGTTTTTATTTAGGAATAATCCCAGCTGTCACTCTACCCTACCTCCCCCCACTTACACACACACACACACACACACACACACACACACACACACACACACAATCTCAGATGATGAAATTTTATGCATCTGGCAAGATTCAAAGGGAGATGTTTTTTGACAAAGTGGGACACCCTCAAAATACAGCAAATTTCACATAACACTCTAGGAATTGTGATTCTCCTTCATTCTTCTTACTTCATGATTCTTCTTCATTCTTCATTTCTGTAGCAGGAGCCAGCCATATGCAATTCTTTATGTCACTTGAATTTATGCTTATAACAATTCAGTTTGTTTTGGAATTGTCTTCTTCCTTAGATCGGGTGTTCTTAACCTTTTTCATATCATGGAACACTTTGGCAATTTGGCATAGCCTATGGGCCACTTCTAAAAAAATATTTTTAAATGCATAGGTAAAATATATGAGGTCACAAAGGAAATAAATTATATTGAAATACAGTTATTGAAATATTTTAAATAAATTAATTGACATCCCACCCCTGAATTTTTTCTATGGACCTCAGATTAAGGACTCTTGCCTTAGATTGTGAGCTCCAGCAGGAAACACTTTTTGCATAACCCAAAGTACTTAATAACGTGCTGTGTACATAGCTAGATTCAATAAGTGTTTATTGCCTAACTTGCTAACATTAATTTATAATGGCGTATCACAGGTGTTGTACCCAAAGATAAAATGGTTTGTAAACTCCCACAACCAAATTTCCTTTCAGGACTGTTAGCAAATAGCACAGTAGCATCTGTCTTTCTCTGTCTCTGTCTCTGTCTCTCTGTCTCCTTCTCTGTCTCTCTTCTCAGGCCACCTTCTGTTGAATGTATTAATAAGAAATGAAATAGGTGATCAGCTGGTACAGATAGGAAATTGTGGAGACCTGGCTCCTTGGTACACAAGTCCCTCAGTAATAGTTGACGTAGAATCGTTGACAAAACAAAATGAAGGAGAATTCCATAACTACTTTAAAAAGATAGGATTTAAAGAAACAGTGTATAAACCTCCCTCTTCAAATTTAGGTAGAATGAAGGCAGCTAGGTGGTACAGTGGATAGAGCACTAGCCTTAGAGTCGAGGACCTGAGTTCTAATCTGGCCTCAGACACTTAGTAGCTGTGTGACCCTGGGCAAGTCACGTAACCCTGATTGTCCCGTCCCCCCCAAAAAAATTTAGTTAGAATGAATTGGCATAAAACCCATGCTTCCGGGAGGCGGAGCCAAGATGGAGGCTGGGAAGCAGTGACTGGCGTGAGCTCCATACCTCCAAAAACCTATAAAACAATGGCTCTGAACCAATTCTAGAGCTGCAGGACCCACAAAGTGGCAGAGGGAAGCAGGGCCCCACCCCAGGAAGGCCGGGGTGGTCTCTGGGTAAGGTAGGTCCCACACGGACCTCCCAGCCCCCAGCCGAGGGGAGCGGAGCTGAGCCCAGCGCCCACGGCACAAACAGACCAGACGCGGACCTACCAGACCAGGAGACGAGCGGAAAGTGCCCTGGCATCCCGAAATACTGAGCTGTGGCATGTACCAGACCTCTCAACCCACAAAGAGCAAAGACAGCAGAGAAGGTTAGTGGGAAAAGCTGTGTGACTGAGTTTGTGGTTCCGGCCACTTGCCCCTGGGGCAGCGGAGGTGGGGCAGCTTTAGAACTAGGCTGCAGTTGCTTCT
>CM053624.1:218365939-218412173 GCA_028646595.1 Phalanger gymnotis
GGGGTGGAAATGGGGAGAAAATCTGTAATTCAAAAGCATGTGAAAATCAATGCTGAAAACTAAACATATTAAAAATAAATTTAAAAAAAAGTATGAGGTTTTGGATCACCCTTGAATTTCTGGATAAATTTCTTTGTAAAGCCTTAAGCTAAAGCTTAATCCTGGAGGGAGAACTGTTTTAGAATTTTCCCTTATGGTCACTGGCTCACCAGCTTTTTTATTTAGAATTGCTTTTGCAGATAGTTAAAGCCAAAGTGTGGGCAGTGTCCTTGCAGTCCAGTAATTGCAATAGGATATGTAGCACCTCATTTTTTCCAAGCAGTTGATTATCATACCTATTATCTACAATCTAAACCTCATGAATCAGTATAAATTAAGCAAAAAAAAATATTTAGTATGGTATCTCCAATGTCATTCAGATGAATTTATATAAATTAAATAAAACTCATCATTATTGTAATCTGTGTGACAATTCCAATGAAATTATTATCATTAAATGTGCAATTATATGTTCCACCAATACACCAGTCAGGTTGGACTACATATCTTCCCCATAGATTGTTGCATATTCTTAGGTTTTTCATCCTAATAAGACTTACATCAGGAGCAAAATTCCTCTCATTCCCACTAGGACGAATTTTCTTATTTAACGAACAGTGATAGTGATTCAGAGGAAGAGATGAATGATTTTATCCAGAACTTTCCTGGCCCTCTCATGCTGAAATTCTTCAGTGTCTTTTTCCATTCTTGTATTTCACTATCCACCTCTTTCTCATCCTGTTTTCACCTTAAGTCCTAGATCTCTTGAAGAAGATTCCTAACTGAGGAACAGTTAGTTGGGACCCCACAAAATGGCATGCAGAAGAGCAAAGAATCCAATGGCCATGTGGGGAAATAATTTATTTTTCCTGGCCCATGAGTATGTGCAACATGATGAGCTTACAAAGGAAAACTCTGAACTCTGGC
The DNA here is from genome assembly GCA_028646595.1 of Phalanger gymnotis. NCBI lineage: Eukaryota > Metazoa > Chordata > Mammalia > Diprotodontia > Phalangeridae > Phalanger > Phalanger gymnotis. The sequence continues at coordinate 218,366,906 of CM053624.1, forward strand.
TGGGATCTTTGTAATAATCCTTACCAGTATAGTTGTTCCTTACCTATTTTTTTAATTGATTGGATCCTCTTACCTATGGCCATCAGCTAGAGTACCATCAACTTATAATTGAGGAGGAAGTGGGGGTAGTCCTTGGAGTGGAAGTACTAGAAGCCACTTATGCTTCTTATGCCACAACTGGGCAGGCCCTTCACCCATGGTTGGTTGAGCACAGAAACTGTGTTTCTGGTTGTCAGTAAAGCAATTACATAGGCCTCATCTGGATTTCATTTTCTTCATCTGCAACCAATTAACCAGTAAGTGTTTACTGGGTACCTTTTATGTGAGCATTTCACAATTCTGGGCCCTGTGGAGGACAAAAACACATAAGACACAGTCTCTGACCTCTGGAAATATTTGGGGAGAGCAACATATAAGCTAATTAATAGTGTAAGAAGATATCATTTCAGCCAAATGAATAGCACAGCCTTCAAGTGCTAAAAGAGTTCAGAGAAGGAGATAATGCCCGTTAGCTGGGATGGTCATTCACCTAATAGTTTCTTAATAAATGACGCTTAATTCATTGATTGATTGATTGAAGAAGCTTTTGCATAGAAGGTAGAACATAAGCTCATTGTTTGGATTGCTCCCAGTGAGTGTAGATAGCAAATGTTTCTGTTCTGGCCAGACACTCTGAGGGTCTTCCCCTCCCAGGTTGATTCTTTTATGAAGGCAAACTAGACCATCTTTTGCCTTAATTCTCACCTAGTTCTTTAATTACTAAATGGGGGTTGCCTCAGATAAACTGAGATTTGGGAAAAACCTTAGCTTCAAAGGGCCAGGGTCTCCCACCGCATCCTGGGCCATTGCCAGTCATACTGACCTATGTCTTACCACTGGACTCAGATGACCCTGGAGGAGAGAATGAGGCTGATGATTTTGCACAGCTCTGCCTCCCTTAAATCCAGTTCACTTGAAAGTCAAGATGTCAGCCTCCTGAGGTCATTCATCCTCTTTGAAAAGGAAGGACCAACAACAGAATGTAAACTCCTTGAGGACAAGAACGATTTCACATTTTGTTATTGTAGCCCTACCACCTTACTATGTGTTAGTGGAATTGAATTATTGAGTTGGGCCTTAAAGAATAGGATTCCAAGAGGTGGAAAGAGAGGCACGAGCAACTGAGAGGGAGGAATATATTAAGTGGGAACAGGATCATGGAAACATACATTTAGAACTGAAAAGGACCTCAGAAGTCATCTACTCCAACCTCTCCATTTTGCAGATAAGGAAACTGGGACAAAGAGATATCTAGAGTGAGTAGATTAGTCTAGTTGGAACAAAGGGTTTTTGTAGAGAAGTAGTTGGAGGTTATGCTGTAAAAGTAGATGGGGGGAGGGGAGGGAGGGCAGGAAGAGAACACTGTGAAGGACTTTGAATGCCAAGCAAAGTAATTTGGACTGTATCCCTTTGGCAGTAGAGAACCAGTGAGGGTTTTGAACAGGCAAGACGTGACAAATGTATTTTAGAAAGATGAATTTGTTTAGGGTGTTTTGAAAAACATGTTAACGAACTTATTTTTCCTATGGCTGCCGTGTTCCAGGTTTATTGGTATGGTGTTAGTAATTAGTTTTCTGGCTTTGTATTTTAAGTAAATGCTTTTTTTTAATGGTGGGAGGAGGAAAAGAAAACAAATGCTTGTTAGTTAAAAAGAATTAAAATAAAATAATTAAGAAATAATAAAAGACATGTTAGTTTATTGCCTTTGACATCCTCGACAAAAGATAAGCTTTATCTTGATCCTGGATTGTAGGATATTCGATTTACAGCTGGAAAAGCCAAAAAATCCAATCCCCTCATTTTTACAATCATATAACTACTGTCAGAGGAAGAATTTGAACACAGCTCTTCCTAACTCTAATCCCAGTTTCCTATCACATCACTCTTTCTTTACTCAAAGTTTCATTGATAAAGATAAGCCAGGGCATGGAGTGTAGAAATTATTAAAGATGCAAGTGTAGGTTTCTGAGGGAGGGCTTACAAGGAGATGCATAAGAGAAAACATATATAACTTCTGCCTTTTTCCGTGTGATTTAAACAATCTTCCTAGCTCTGTATGCCTTTGAATCCATTTCTAAATCTGTGTCCTTTTAACTAATGACAGTGTACAAAATGCTAGAGCCAGTGTACCTAATGCTAGAGGTAGGCTTCTTTCTCCTGAGCCTCAATTAGAGCTATTAGGACATGGGATTTTCCTTCTGGCCTATCTTTCGTGGAGACAACTTCAAAGCTGCTCTTTCATAATTCTGCCAAGTTCTTCTTCCATTCTCACTTCATTTTTTGTCTAGTTGCAAGAGTCCTTGGAAACTTCCTTCTTGGCAAATTTAAGTATATAACTAAGACAAGACAAGTAGTACCTGCCCCCAGTGACTGAAACGTACTGTTCTCAGGTGGGGTTGTATTTTTCTGGGTAGGATAGACCATGTTCTACCCCCTAAAAGTTCCACAATCTGACACATTGTGAAAATTTGCTCACTTTGTCCTAACCAAGAGATGTCAAGCCCTCAAGTCATGGGCCACATGTGGCCCTCAATACTCCAAACCTATTAAAATATAACTGGGAAATATTTAGCAAAATAAATAAAAATACAATAGGATATGGATTATATTTTAAAACAAAGTCAATTTGTGGTCCACGAGGATACTTATGTACAGTTTGCTGACTCTCATTTCTATTTAAGTTTGACACCACTGCCCTAAATAGTAGTCCTATACAGAGCCATAACAATGGTGGTGCAAATGGCACTTGGTCTTTGGGAACCTAAATTTAGAGAAAGCTAACAACACTTGCAATTCTTCAGCAGATAGAAACAACTGAGCCTCATGCCTATTTAAGAAGAATACTTAGTTGATTTCAGAAGTTATGGAGATGTAACTTGTCAAAGTAGATAAAGAGTTTACCTTGCTGTCAGAAAGACTTAGGTTCAACACAGCCTTGACACATGCTGACTGTGATCCTATGTAAAGCCCTTAACTTCTCAATGCCTCAGGCAATTCTCTAAGGCTATAAGGTATTGTAGATGTTGACCTGCATTGGTAGTAGAAATTCCTTCATCAAGAATTCCTTATGCTAATATTAGAAATCACTAGTCTGGTCCTAAAGGAAGCTACCAGTTAATAATGCTACCCTCCTTCCACCCCCTATACTGCTCTCTCCCATGTTGGTGACCTTCTCAGAAGTGACCTCGGGGTATCCTGCAGTCTTTGCCCCTAGGGACAATATCCCAAGGTTTTTGCCATCCATAGCATCATGTGTCCCAAAGTCTGAAGTTTTATCCATATTTCTCTCTATTCCCCACCTACCTTCACAAACTTTTGTCTTGAAAAATTAATGTGGGGAGCCAAGATGGTGAAGTAGAAAAAGAACTTAGCTGAGCTCTCCAAACATTCTCCTTCCAAACAACTTTAAAATAACACCTCAAATTGAATTTTGAAGTTGTAGAGCCAACAAAAGGTCGGAGCGAGACGCTCTACCAGCCCAAGACAACTTAGGAGGTTGGAAAGAGAGATCTGTGACACAGGGATTGAGGGTGGCCCAGAGCCCGTGGGGATGAAACACTCGATGGTGGAGACAGGATCAGCAGCAGTAACTTCAAAAATTCTCATATCAGGGATGATAAAAGGATCTGGCAACTTGTGAGAAAAGAGATTACAAGGGACCTTTGTGCTAGTACCAAATGCAGGACCAAGCAATATTTGGCAATTCCATTGTCTATACTCACTTTTGGGTCATTATTCAATGCCAGAGAGGAGCACATTTGATGAAGAGGGAATAGGATCCCTTCAGGGCTTCATTGCTTTTGGTCACAAGAGATCAGGGACTCTGAGGAACAGTATCCATTGAAATCCCAAGGTAAAGACCAGACTGCATACCAAGAGAGCAGTGACCACACCTCTCCCCAGATCATACCACCTTGGAAGCACCAAAAGCTTCCAAACCCCAGAGCTAGCTCTGAAAATACTAGTGTGAAAAAGCCTAAAGGTTGAGAACATGCTCCTCTCACACACTTAGAGGAATAGAGCCCAACTTTAACATGAATTTCAAAATCAAGAAATGGAGTGGGAAATGAACAAACAACCAAAAAAAAGGACCTGATCATAAGCAACTGCTGTGGTGACAGGAAAAAATCAAGACACAAAGTCAGAAGAAAATGAGGTCAAAACAGTTACAAGCAAAGCCTCAAAGAAAACTGAATTGGACACAAGCCAAACAAGAATTCCTGGAAGAGCTTAAAAAATTTTTTTTAATCAAATAATAGTTTTAGAAGAAAAATTAGGTAAGGAAATGAGAACAAAGGAAGAAAATTATAAAAAGACAATTAGCAGCTCGGTAATAAAAGAGACACAAAAAATACTGAAGAAAATAATGCTTTAGAAAACAGAATTGGCCAAATGGAAAAAGGGTTACAAAAGATCACTGAAGAAGCTAATTTACTTTTTTTCTTTTTTAAATCTATTTTTAGTTTTCAACATCCATTTCCACAAGATTTTGAATTACAAATTTTCTGCCCATCCCTATCCTCCCCCCACCATCCCAGGGTAGCATGTATTCCGATTATCCCTTTCCCTAGAGTGCCCTCTCTTCTATCACCCCCTTCTCCCCCCCATCCCTTTTCCCCTTACTTTCTTGTAGGGCAAGATAGATTTGTATACCCCATTGCCTATACTTCCCAGTTGCATGTAAAAATAATTTTTAACATTTGTTTTTAGAACTTTGAGTTGCAAATTCTCTCCCTTCTTCCCTCCCCACCTACCCTCCTTGAAAAGGCAAGCAATTCAATATAGGTTATACACATATTGTTGTGCAAAACACTTCCATTATAGCCATATTGTGAAAGACTAACTATGTTTCCTTCTGTCCTATCTTGTTCCCCTTTATTCAGTTTTCTCCTTTGACCCTGTACCTTTTCAAAAGTGTTTCTTTTTGACTATATCCTACCCCTATCTGCCTTCTCTTCTCTCATCCCCCATTATCCCCTTCCCCCCTATTTTCCTGTAGGGTAAGATACCCAATTGAGTGTGTATGTTATTCCCTCCTTAAGCCAAATCTGATGAGAGCAAAATTCACTCATTCCCTTTCACCTACCCCCTCTTCCCTTCCATTACAACAGCTTTTTCTTGCCACTTTTATGTGAGCTAATTTACCCCATTCTATCTCTCCCTTTCTCCTTCTCCCAATATAGTCTTCTCTCATCCCTTAATTTTATTTTTAGATGTCATGCTTTCATATTCAACTCACCGTGTGCCCTCTGTCTACATATGTGTGTGTGTGTGTGTGTGTGTGTGTGTGTGTGTGTGTGTGTATTGCCTTCAACTACCCTAATACTGAGAAAAGTCTCATGAGTTACAAATATCATCTTTCCATGTAAAAATGTAAACAAAACAGTTCAACTTTATTAAGTCCTTTCTGATTTCTCTTTCCTGTTTACCTTTTCATGCTTCTCTTGATTCTTGTGTTTGAAAGTCAGATTTTCTATTCAGCTCTGGTCTTTTCACTGAGAAAGCTTGAAAGTCCTCTATTGTGTTGAAAATCCATATTTTGCCTTGGAGCATGATACTCAGTTTTGCTGGGTAGGTGATTCTTGGTTTTAATCCTAGCTGCTTTGACCTCCAGAATATCATATTCCAAACCCTTTGATTCCTTAATGTAGCAGCTGGCAGATCTTGTGTTATCCTGATTGTATTTCCTCAATACTAAAATTGTTTCTTTCTGGCTGCTTGCAGTATTTTCTCCTTGACCTGGGAACTCTGGATTTGGCTACAACATTCCTAGAAATTTTCCTTGTGGGATCTTTTTCAAGAGGTGATTGGTGGATTCTTTCAATTTCTATTTTACACTCTGGCTCTAGAATATCAGGGTAATTCTCCTTGATAATTTCTTGAAAGATAATGTCTAGTCCCTTTTTTTGATCATGGCTTTCAGGTAGTCCAATAATTTTTAAATTATCTTTCCTGGATCTATTCTCCAAGTCAGTGGTTTTTCCAATGAGGTATTTCACATTGTGTTCCATTTTTTCATTCTTTTTGCTCTGTTTTATAATTTCTTGATTTCTCATAAAGTCACTAAGTTCCACTTGCTCCATTCTAATTTTTTCTTCAGTGGTCTTTTGGACTTTCTTTTCCATTTGGCTAATTCTGCCTTTCAAGGCATTCTTCCCCTCATTGGCTTTTTGGAGCTCTTTTGCCATTTGGGTTAGTCTATTTTTTAAGGTGTAATTTTCCTCAGTATTTTTTGGATCTCCTTTCACAAACTGTTGACTTGTTTTTCATGATTTTCTTGCATCGCTCTCATTTCTCTTCCCATTTTTTCCTCTCCTTCTCTTACTTGCTTTTCCAAATCCTTTTTGAGCTCCTCCATGGCCTGAGACCAATTCATATTTTTCTTGGAGGCTTTTGATCTAGGTTCTTTGACCTCGTTGACTTCTTCTGGCTGTATGTTTTGATCTTCTTTGTCGCCAAAGAAAGATCCTATAGTCTGAGTCCTTTTATGCTTCCTGCTCATTTACCCAGCCATTTACTTGACTTTTGAGCTCTTTGTCACGGTATGACTGCTTGTAGTGTAGAGAGTGCTTTGTCCCAAGCTTCAGGGGTTTTGTGCTGTTGTTTTCAGAGCTACTTCTGTTCTGAGGTGATATGATGTTCCTCTCCTGGCCTGTGCTGTGGTCTGTGAGTGATCCCAAGTACTCCTTTCTGCAGTGTTACTACCAGGAGGACTCCCTCTCCACATCCACCACAAGCTCTGCCACACCAGCACTGCTCCTACTCCCCCAAGGACTGCCAACCAGGACTGTGACCCAGATCCATGCAGGGTAAAGCAAGAGAATGCTGCCTCATGGCCAGCAAAGGGATCCCTGCATCCCTGCTCTGATCAGCCACTTGATTCTCTCTGCTGTCTATGGGCCTGTAGCTGTGGAAGCAGTTCCTGCTGCTGCCACAGCTGCCTCCACTGCCCCAGGGCTGGGGCTGGACTGTGTACTTCTCTCACCTAGCTCCAGTAGTTTTCCCACTGACCTACTCAATTGTTTTTCGTGTTTGTGGGTTGAGAGGTCTGGACATTGCCCCAGCTGCCAGGAGTTCAGTGCCCTGAAGCCTGCTCCATCAGGTCTACTCTGGCCTGGTCTCTTCTGGCACGGCCCACACTGGGCTGCACTCCACTCCTAGCATGGTGCAATAGACCTTTCCCAGTGACCATCTAGGCAGTCTTGGGCTGGAGACTTGTTTCACTCTGTCATTTCGTGGGGTTTATAGCTTTAGAGTTTGTTTAGAGCCATTTTTACAGGTGTTTGGAGGGATTTGGGGGAGAGCTCAAGCAAGTCACTGTTTTCATGCTACCATCTTGGCTCTGCCCCAGAAACTAATTTCTTAAAAATTAGAATTAGGCAAGTGGAAGCTGACTCTGTGAGACACTAAGAATCAAACAGAGTCAAAAAAATGAAAAAAGTAGAAGAAAATGTGAAATATCTCTTCAGAAAAACAACTAACCTGGCAGATAGATTGAGGAGAGATAATTTAAGAATTATTGGACTGCCTGCAAGTCATGATTAAAGAAAGACCCTAGACATCCCATTTCAAAAGTTAATATTAGGGTACCTATTATATTGTCTACTCCAGAAGCATTTTGTGGTATTTACTGTAGGTTCCAGAATTGCTGCTTATGGTTCTAGTCTTTTCTCTAGGTTAGAGGGAACAAGTATAGATATATATTGGATAGGCGAGGCAAACAAATACAGTCTTTTCAGTGGGTAGTGAGAAATAACATAAAATTAGATTGTTTAATTCATTATAATAGCAGAATTTTCTACTATTAGAAATCACTACATTTTAGCTATAAATGTGGCTTTGGATCCCAGCTCCCCCATCATGTAGTAGTGTTCTTTTAAGAAGCACATATAATTCTACCTTCCTTGTGGTATAAAAAATCTTCCATAGGTCTGTGCATCTTTAAATCTGTCATTAAGACCCCTGCTCTACTCTGGCTAAAGACTAAAATTATAAGACTTGCTAAGCACCCACTTGTCAATGAGTGAACTCTGAGGTTATAAACATTTGTGGTTTGTGGTACTCTCATAAGTAGGTATGTTGCTGTGAGTATGCACAGATAGAAGTATGGGATTTTTAGGCTAGTTTTTGCTGTTAGAGGTATATAGACATATAATAATGATGAGCAACACAGCAATTTATATCCCTCTAAAGAGATTTATTCAAAGAAACATGAGTCTCTATAACAATGAAGTACTATTTTATGTATCAAGTGTATTTTAATGGAACATTTCTCATGTCCCATAGGTATTTATTTGTTTAAAAACTATAGGCAAAAAGATAATGAGGGAAGGATTTTGTGAACAATCTACTTGAAGCATGAATGCTGACAGCTGAGTGTGCTGTTTTGACTTCATCTTGCCTGGCACCATTTACAGAACAAAAATGAAAACACATTAAGCACCTAATAATCCTGTTTGCTGAGCCTAGTTTCCTGGAGGTTTCTTGGAACAAGGATCAGAAGGTTATGCAAACGGATCTATTTTGGCCCCATAGCTTTGTTATGAATATTAAGGAAGGGTGGTTCTACATTTTAGCAGGCCTGACAAGTTGACAATCTTACAGGCCTAGTAATACTACTGGAATTAGTGATCCTACATGGATCATTCATTCATTTATTTCATTCGATTAAATCTATAGGAATTTTTTGGAAAAAAAAACTCTTTAATGAAACACAAAGGTACTCTTGATCCTGAAATTGATCAGAAGTCTCATCTGTAAGGGTCATAGGGTCAAAGCTCTAGTCAGTAAACATTATTAAGCACTTACTGTATACCACTTTGCTAAGTGCTGAGGATAAGAAGGATAAAGGACATTCCTTGCCCTCAAGGAGCTCCCAAATGGATGTGGAAGACAACGTGAAAATAGCTATGCACAAATAAGCTCATATGCAGGATAAAATGGAAATAATCCACAAAGGAAAAGCACTAGAATTAAGAGGGATCAAGAAAGACTTCCTATAAAAGGATTTGAGAGAACCTCAGAGAATGACTAACCCCTCATTAGAAAACTAAGGTCTAGGAAGATCGAATGACTTGCCCAAGATTATACAGTTAATAAGAATAAGAAGTGGTATCTGAACTCCCATGCTTTCACTCCATGGTCAGTAATCTGCACTGTGCCATTACTATGTGTGGGATTTGGGAACGATTATACTGAGAATGTTTGACTGGAAGAGAATGGGCTAGGCTGGTGGGAAAGAAGAAAAGGAGTTCTTGTAAGACAAGTACAAATTTTAAGAACGAAAAGTATATTTGACTTGTGCTTAGTATTAATGAGCAACCAGACTGATGATTCTGAAGTCCAAGGTGTGGCATTTGAAAGATTCCATTCAAGCAGACTTCTGACAAGAGCCGACTTTGGAGGTCCAAATTTTAGGGACAGTAGCTACAAGTAATTAATGTTTGCGTCTCTTTTTCCAATTCTGTGTGAAAACCAAGGAAAGTGCTCTGAAAAAAATAGAATCGATATAAGGATCCTAGATTTTAAACTAGAAGGAACCTCTGATGTCATCTAGACCAAGACCTTTACAGAAGAGTTGAAACTGAGGATAGAGAACTGAAAACGACTTGACGAATATTGCACTGAGTTAATGGCAGAGCTGGAATTGTACCTATATCTTCTCACTCCCTAATTTCCATGATCTTTCCATTGTATCACAAATATTATACTAAAATAGGAAAGATATATAAAAATACATATGTGTGTACATATATGTATTTTATATATCTTTCTTATACACGTATATGTACACACACATATATACACATATATAAATATAAAGACATATATTTAAATGGGCTGCCAAGTGGTACAGTGGATAGAATGCTGGACCTAGAACCGGGAAGATTCTTCTTCATGAGTTCAAATCTGGCCTCGGATACTTATTAGCTGTGTGATCCTGGACAAGTCACTTAGCCCTGTTTGCCTCAATTTCTTCATCTGTAAAATGAGCTGGAGAAGGAAATGGCAAACCACTCCCATATCTTTGCCAAAAACAAAAAACCCAAATAGAGTCACAAAGACTCTAACATAACTGAAAACAACTGAACAGCAACAACATAAATTTAAACACAAGTATATAAATAAAGATAAATATACATAATGAAAGAAATACATAGACATATATGTGTATATGTATGTGTGTATGGACATATTTGCATTCGCCTGTATATGTATATCAAGAAAAATATGCATTAGTAAATAATTATAACATTATCAATATGAATATACTTTGGGACAAAAATATTAAAGCAGATGGTGTTTTAGCAGTGCATAAACAATTAAGCTTGACTTCAAAACACAAAATTCCAGGAAACTCCAAATGAAGCCTGCTTTCTCGTTCTTAAATCAGTTCTCATGCTTTGATTTAGTATGGGTAATTTTTCATGGTGTTATATGACTGTGAACTAGCCATATGTGTATTTCTGGGCTTTGATTAGTTTTTGGTACAACCATAAAGGTTTTTTTTAGCATGTCTTCTATTGTTATTACTATTCCTTCTGCATCATTAGCTTGTGAGTTTGCAGAAAGGAAACAGCCAAGACCTCGACTGAATCACTTGCAAACAAATTCTGTTGGAAGCTATAAAAACCCTATGCTGCATGAATTAGATTCAGGAGAGAGAATGGCTGGCCTTGAAGAATGAATAAAACCAGCAGATTTGGTAACCACATCATTCACTTTTGGTTTCTCTGATTTTATTCCAGAACCGAATGGAGGAAAGCAAAGCACTATTTAGGACAATTATCACATATCCCTGGTTCCAGAACTCTTCAGTTATTCTGTTCCTAAACAAGAAAGATCTTCTAGAGGAGAAAATTATGTATTCTCATCTAGTTGACTATTTCCCAGAATATGATGGTAAGTCTACCTCGCTCTCTGCATTTTGGAAAGAGGTAGAACTCTAGCTGTTAGCATTTTTTTTTCCAGAGCAATAGCTGATACAAGAGCTGGTTTCCCCAGTTATTACATTACAATGCAGCCAGTGCTGTCATTGCCTTTGGAAACCTGCACATCATGATGGATAGATTACTCATTAATGTTTTCCCTTTTGGCTACTCTTAATGATGTTAGAAAATTACTCTCTATAATGAAACGGAAGTTCTAGAAAAATGAACATTGTTAAGTAATACCAAATCATCTAAAGGGGTAAGGAAGGAGAAAAATAAATCTAATGGGAAACCTAATTTTGGTGGCTTTCCCTAGTGGCTTTCATCAATGTCAAGCACACGTTCACCTCTAGCTCACCAGATACTTTAAGGCCCATTCATTCATTCCTTCATTCCTTCATGTAACAATCATTTATTAAGTATGTATACAAAGGAGCAGCTAGGTGGTGTAGTGGATAGAGTGCCAGGCTTGGAGTCAGGAAGACCTGAGTCCAAATCTGGCCTCAGATACATATTAGCTGTGTGACCCTGAGGAAGTTGCTTAACTCCTGCTTGCCTCAGTTTCCTCATCTGTAAAATGAGCTAAAGAAGAAAATGACAAACCACTCCAGTATCTCTGCCAAGAAAATTCCAAATAGGGTCGTGAAGAGTCACACACTACTAAAAAAATGACTAAACAACAAGATGTACATAATTTATGAACATAAAATACACATGAAATAAATATTGAGGAATTGGGGGGAAAGAATGATAGATAGATCACTGTGCAAGTCTGCATTCTACTATTTTAGCACTTAATTCTTTACTGCGTTGTATTGTTTATTAATTATCGTAAGTGTATTAACCTCATTTCCCCTCACCATGTTACTGATTACAAAGTTTTGGAAGACAGACAACATGTCTGATCCTTCCTTTTATCTCATCCCTCATTCTTCCACTGAATCTTGCATAGCTAAGCACAATATTTATTGACTAATTCACTGGTTATCAATGATAATTTATTCAGCCCCTATGTTTGTGAGGTACTCTCCTGGACACTAATAAAATAAGTTGTCACTGCTTGTATCACAAAATATATGAAGAACTATAGAATTTTAGAAGTCATCTTAGATAGTGAGGACATTTTCCTTGTTTTACAGTGAAGGAATCAAGCATTCAATCATGATGCATTAATTAAGCAATTACTGCATACCAAGCACTGTTACAGTGTTGGGAAACTGAGGCCAACAGAAATTAAGTTGCCTACAAGAGAGTCATAGCTCTGACTTAGGTCTTCAGGCTCCTACTCTAGTGTTCTTTCCACCGTAACACACTGAATGTTCCCAGGTAATGAGATAGCTTCTTCCTTAAGTAAGAAATGGGGCTCATATTTCTTGTAGGTACACTTTCCTTTATGTTTTGCTGTTCATATAAAAGCAGATTCTTCCCTGAGTATAATAGTCTTTCTCTTTTATTGCTCTTAATTTACTGCTAGCCTTGAGCCATAAATTCCTGAGAGCGTGTCTCTGGACAGTAAAAACTGTGGAAGGGAGGAGCTGTACAGTATGGTGTAGGCACTTCTGCAGAACAAGAGACCCATTTTTAAAAGTTAAATCTCAGAGAAAGAGAAATTGTCACCTTGTGTCTGTCTGCCCACAAGGTTCTGAGCTGCCTCCCTGTCTTCTAAGTGCTCAGTGATTACTAGAATCCAGTGCAAGTCGATTATAGGGCAGCTCTTAGAAGACTTTAAAGTGGCCATACTTCATCCCCACCCCCTTCTTCACCACCCAGATTAAACAACCACTTCTCCAACACAGGCTGGGAAGTTATAAGGAGCAGAATGAAAATGGACAAGTCCACCCTGCATGATTTAAACAAACTTCAGAGCAAGCCTCTTCATCTGTAACCTAGGGCCCCAAATCATTTGCACTTCATTTATTCCTGTTGTGAAATGGCTATGAGTCCTGGGAACTACCCTGTTTCTCCATCTCTTCCTAATTCCTTTCATTTGGCCTTTCTCCAATAACTTTTACCCTAGCCACCATTTTCACTAACTCTCCCTTCTTCTCAATTCACTCCCATAAGAAAGGTGCCATAAAAATTAGTTCATTAATATTTTAAAATGAAATAAATTGCTGTTACCAACCTTTTCTATTCCTGTCCCCACCATTCATTCATTTATTCATTCAGAAAATATTTAAGTTAGTTATCACCCACTTGTGTTTCTGTCCCCACCATTCATTCATTCATTCATTTATTCATTCATTCAGCAACTACTTATGAAGTTACTGTTACCAACCACTTTTATTCCTGTTCCCACCATTCACTCATTTATTCATCCACCAAATACTTACCGTTACTGTTACCAACCACTCCTATTCCTGTCCTCACCATTCATTCATTTATTCATTCAGAAAATATTTAAGTTAGTTATCACCCACTTGTATTTCTGTCCCCACCATTCATTCATTCATTCAGCAACTACTTATTAAGTTACTGTTACCAACCACTTCTATTCCTGTCCCCACCATTCATTCATTTATTCATTCAGCAAATACTTATTAAGTTGCTATTACCAACCACTTCTATTCCTGTCCTCACCATTCATTCATTCATTCTTTTGTTCATTCATTTATTCATTCAGCAAATATTTATTAAGTTACTGTTAACAACCACTCCTATTCTTGTCCCCACCATTCATTCATTTATTCATTCAGCAACTACTCATTAAGTTACTGTTACCAACCACTCCTACTCCTGTCTCCACCATTCATTCATTCATTTATTCATTCAGCAAATATTTATTAAATTCATAGTAGTGCATGAAAGATTTGCTGAATGCCAGCTTGGCCCCCTCCATGCCCTAGTTAAGTCTCTTAAGACTGTAAGTACCAGAATGGTTTTGTGTTTGCATTGGTAATTTTCTTGCTGAGGAGTTCACTCTGCTGATGAAATCGCAAGTCTGCTTCACTACCACACCCAAAGGAAATGTGAAAGACAATGTGTCTATAGGTCCTATGGGAGATAAGATGACTAAGGCACTTTTTTTCCACAACTGTGATACCTATGATAATTTTGTAATAGGGGACATGTACAAAAATAAATATAATACACAAAGAGTATGATGTACAAAAGGGAGTCATGATATACTGTGGAAGTTCACAGGTAAACACACACACACATCCACTGTAAAAGAAAATGTTATAGTTATTTTTTGAAGTAAACCTAAATATTAGTTAGTTGGGGAGAACGTCATAATCCTTGTAAGATGAACTAAAACCAAGGAGAAGCCAAGGCCATTCCACTGTAATGTTTTTATAGCAAACATAATAAACATATTTATGTAAGTGAAATCATAAATTTCACACTTCTATGTTTTTATAGTTAAGTCAAAATTATACTGAATACCACTTTGATTCATATCTTTAGTAAGTAGAATTACTATTTCCATTGTGCACAGGAAATTCACAAATTACAATACTGTCTGCAGGATTTAGGGCTTGATTCCGTGCCTGTGATAATTTCATCATAGGTTAGATTTCATCAGATATGATTCATGCTCATAAACAGGTAGCATACGAAGAAATCTTGAATTAGTTTTATTCTCAAACCCTGATTCTGTTACTACTTGAGGTTAGGAAATAATTCTTCCCCACAAAACTTGAGTACTAGCTCATCATTTTTGTAAGCACAACTAGTTCTAAACTAGTAAGTTGTTATAAAAAAACACAATGATTAATCATTATACCTTTTTTTAAAAATTATAATCATGAGTTTTTAAAAGGCTTAAAAGGCATAGGTTCTTAAAGACAGCAGATAACAAGCTTTGACAGGTTGTACTGAGCTGGAAAGGGGTCAGATAAAGTATGCCATCAGAGCACCCACATAGCTAGGTGGTACCATGGATAGAAAAAGTAGACCTGCAGTGGAGAAGATCTGAGTTTGAATCCTGCCCCAGTCACTTACTAGCTTTATGATCCTGGGCAAGTCACTTCACTTTTGTCCGCTTTAGTTTTCCCATATGTAAATGGGGACAATAATGGCATCTACCTCCCATGGTTGTTGTGAGGATCCAATAAGATAATATTTGTAAAGTACCTTGCAGACCTTGAAGTGCTATGTCAATGCTAGCTGCTTCTATTATTATTGTTATTATTAATTATCATCATTATTAGACCCTCACTCTCTCTTGACTATTAGAAGATAAATTACATGGCCATACCAATCCAGTGTCATTCAGTGAAACCTGCTGTCTTCCTTGTCTTAGTCAGTTTCCTTTTGTTATTTGGTCATTTCAGTCATATCTGACTCTTCGTGACTCCATTGGGGGTTTTCTTGGCAAGGACGCTGGAGTGGTTTGCCATTTCCTTCTCCAGCTCATTTTACAGATGAGGAGACTGAGGCAGACAGGGTTAAGTGATTTGCCCAGGGTCACACAGATAGTAAGTGTCTGAGGCCAGATTTGAACTCACAAAGACGGGTCTTCCTGACTTCAGGCCCAGCACTCTATCCACTGGGCCACCTGGCTGCCCTATTGTCAAGTAAAAATTCCAGGCACGATCAATATGCAATAATTGCACAATTTCGAAAAGGCCCTTTGCTATCATGAGCCCCACTCCCAAATGCTGGATGGCATTTACAGCTGTGTTTGTATGAGGAACCCTTGGCTTAAGAAAAGGTTATATTCTAAGTTTCTAGGCAAGTTGTTGGTAAATCAAAATATTCTTCAAAACAGTAAGTGGTCATTAAGCTTCCAGATCAACTCGTTAGATCCATTCTGTAGTTGAACTGCAGTATTAATAACATTATATTGTGATGTCATTACACCTTAAAACCATAATAGGGAATCTGGACCTATGACGGATAAGGTGCTCCCAAAACAGAAATTCCCTTCTCAGATTCAGTTTGGCAGTTTGTTCGTACTTTATCATCTTAGAATGGTGCCTGGATCACTGAGACATTAGATGATTGAACATGACCACACAGAGCTGGTGTCTGAGGCAGTACCCTAACCAGGCCTTCTTGCTTCCCAAGGCCAGCCCTTTGTTCACTACCTAATGCTATATCCCATAATACTATAATATCATTAATAACATACTAATAAATTCATGGGATAATTAATACTATATTTTAGTGCTATTAATAAATAGATGGCATAGTAGCCCATTGTAGTGGACAAAGGGATGGTCTTTATCACCACCCAGTCATCAAGTTCTATATTCAAGTCCAAGCCTTTCACATGTCCTATTTATATGAAAAGAAAAGTTACATCATCTCTCAGTGCCCCATGTATCTCTCTAAATGGTACAGAAGAATCGCTGATATGCATCAGTGAAGGGAGTTTCCACACTGAGAGTTCGTCATGTGGATAAATTCACAGATCTAGAGCAAGAAAAATAAATATACATTTTTCATACATTTTATATGTATATATGGCATTTGTAAATCTTACATATATGTGGGAGAGAGAGAGAAAGCGAGAAGGGGGAGGAAAAGGGGGGATAGAGAGAGAGAAAGAATTCAGAGAATTCACAGTATACGAGTGCAAGTTCTGGATCTTGGGAACAAAAGGTTATAATGGTACAGGACAGAGGAGGAAGAGAGTTTCCATTTCTTCAGTAGCTGTTTGGTCCAGAACAACATTTTGAAACTGTTAAAATTTAGCTTTGACTCCATCCCTTATCCATCTTAGACCCTTCTGCTGCTTCCAAGGACCCCCTTTTCAGACCCTCAGGAACCTGAGTTCTTCATTCCTCTTAAGCCAAGGTTGGGGAACCTGCGGCCTCAAGGCCACAGGTGGCCCTCTAGATCCTCAAGTGTGGCCCTTTGACTGAATCCAAGTTTCACTGAATAATGATTTGTATTCAGTCAAAGGGCAGCACCTGAGGACCTAGAGGGTTACATATGGCCTCAAGGCTGAAGGTTCCCCACCCCTGCCCTAAGCCCACTTCTGTCAACCTCCTTACCATATTCTACCATTCCAAGTACCCCATAATCCTAAATTGCCTATAACCTTCTGCTCCATCCAAATTCCTTCCCCCAGTACTGGTAGTTTCAACTAAACATTAGGTGGTAATAAACCTGATCAAACTGATTTAAACTATGGCATATAACAAGATACAATGCCAAGACCACTGACTCTAAAATCAGAGGGCCTAAATTCAAATTGTGTCTCTGACACTACCTGTGTGACCTTGGCCAAGTCACTCGTCTCATTTCAACCTCAGATTCCTCATCTGTAACATGAGGGATTTGTACTAGATGACTTCTCAAATCCCTTCCAGCTCTAAATCTGTGAATGTCCAAAAGAAAAAAATACACCCTTTTCATTCTCCATGAGGTATTTCCATGTTTAAAAGCTATTGCTGCTGTTTTGTCATTTTAGTCATGTCTGACTCTTCATGATCCCATTTGGGGTTTTCTTGGCAAGGTTACTGGAGTAGTTTGCCGTTTCTTTCTCTAGCTCATTCTACAGATGAGGAATCTGAGACATTCGAAGTAGATGCTGGTTAACTCATGATCATGGCATTTCAGACAGCCTGAGGGAGTGGAATGTAACTCTAGGCAAGCAGATTCACCCTCCAGGACTCAGTCTTCTGTTCTGAAGAGGAGGGAGCTGTCGGAATTAGAATGATCTTGAAAGTCCCTCCCAGCTCCAGCATCCTGAGATTCAGTTACATGCCCTGCCCAGGAGTCAGCCATCACTCAGTCTTCCAACCTCGTTACAGTAGCTGTTTCTGTTTTTTGTAGGTTATTTTCCTACACTTCTGAATCCATAGATGGTCTCTTTGCTAGAGGCAGCAAAGGAGAATTGGCAGGGAATTGGAGGTGAGGTGGCACAAAGTGCAAAAACATAGAATTTAGAGCTGATGAAGGTCTTTCAGATCACCTAGCCCAACTCTCTCACTTTACAGATGAGGAATGGAGGCTCAGAGAAGTTGAGTAATTAGGGTTACAAGACAATAAGCAAGCAGAGCCACAATTTGAACCCTAATGCTCTGACCCCGAATCCAGTTTGCTTTCCACCGTTGGCATAGGTGGCACCTAGCAGTTTATTTCTGGGTAATTATAGGTAGAGAGTGTTTCAAGCTATGTGACTTCTGAATAAAAATTCTTAGTCATCATTCAGATCTAAAGCTTGATATTTGGTTTACACACTGTCCTCCTGAAAAGAAAGGGGGGATGAAACCCTGTCCCTATGCCTATCCTGTAATATTATTAAAAAAAAATTTTTAATGGGATGCAATGTGATGTATTAGAAAAAGGATGTCTCCTAGCATCTGAGATCTGCCATGATGATCTGAGGACACCAGGTGCTCTCTGCCATGATCTCTGCAGGCATTGGTGGAGCCGTTGTGCCCATGGACTGCTCTGAAACAACCCTTGCTGCCTCCCCCAGCAGCATGCCTGTGAGTAGATAATGCCAACCATAGAGAAAGCATTTGTGAAAACAGATACTCAGAGCCCCCTTCCTTCTGGATATTGTTATGGTTGGGTCACTTCACATTCTGGCTTAACTGTAAAACACTTTGAAGATGTAGGAGACTTGTGATTTCACAGCATCATTGAGTAATGTCTTAGCCACCTGTCCTGCAACTTACAGTCTTAGAGAGTTCTCCAGACCCCAAGAGTGACTTGCTCAGTCACACAGCCAGTACGTTCCAGGAGTATTTCTTGAACCTAGGTCTTCCTGACCTAGGATGTCTCCCAATCTATTTTTAATACCATACTTAGTTTCTAATACACTGCTCCCCAACACGCACACACACACACATACACACAGTTAAACAAAACCAACATGGAGGAGAGCATATGTCATCTTCTACACCCATAGTCCACTCTCTCTGTCAAGGGAAAACTGATTCCTCTTTAGTTCTCTGGGACCAAGATTGGTCATCAAACTAATCAGAATTCTGAAAAAAAAGAACACTGGAGTCTTAGAATCAGAAGGCTTGGGTTTCAGTTTACTTGCCACCTTATGTAACACTAAGCTGGCCATTTGACTTCTTTGACCTTCAGTTTCCCAATCAGGAAACAGAAGGGGTTGATCTAAATGACATTGAAAATACCTTGAGCCCTAAATCCTATCATCTTAAGTATTCAGTGGTGTTATGTTATCATCCTGATCATTATAAGAAAAGAAAAACTACCTCAATGAAATCTTTGATATTCAGGAGTTTAAACTTGAAGATAAAGTATATGAGACAAGAAAATCAAAATGTAGTATGACACCTGAATTATCCAGAGTCACCTGTTGGCTGGGCTTGTCTATGCACAACATTGGCAGGGACCAGGAAGTAAGGAAGAACAAAGAATGTCCGAGTCACTAAAATAGGTGTTGCAAAGTGCACGCACTCAAACTCCTGCTCATTATTTGTGTCCTCAGTCAGAGCCCATTTGTTCTCATTTTAGACACAGTTTGAATAGTCTTGGTTATCTGGTTCCCTAGCCTTCATTAGATTAGAAGCAGACAATTAGGAAAGGGTAAAAAGCCTAGTGAAAGCAGCAAGGAAAAATAGAGAAAGATTTTAAGAGCAGACACAAGTCAAAAAAAGCAACTCAGTTTGGTAATGACTCTAAATTCATCAGGAAAAGGTTAAATTCTGTCTATTATAGTCAGTTTGAGAAACTGGGGAAGTAATTATAAAATAATCATAATTTTATCTGGAAACCCACTTTGTGGGATGGCCTTTCTGGAGAATGTTATAGAAATCAATCTATAAAACTAATATTCGAAAAGAAAGTGAAGCTGACATGTCTTGTGTATGTTTAGGATAGTTCTGTTTTAGGAGTTAAAGGCAAAACAAAATATATGCTTCCATACCTCAATGGGTCCCTGATCTCATCAGTAAGGCTATGACCTCCACGAGTACTCATCTCAATGCCATTTGTTTTCTAATTCTGTGCTGTTCCTGTCATGTCTTCCCATGAATCCTCCATAGAGGACCTATCTGACATCTATCTCATGGGTACTACTGTGGCGTGTGGCCTGCACTGGTACCCATCTGTCATCCCCACTCTTGTTATATGACTAACCTACCTCCTTTTTTGTTTATACAGTTCTCACATGGTCTCTTTTATGCCATATTTTTGGTAAGCAAATGCCTGTTAGAAATATGATGTCTACTTACAACCATCCTGTACTTCTCCATTGCCCTTGGCATCATGCACAATTTCAGTTCTTCTGGGACTGTCTTACTCCATGAGTCATAGCCATATAGCAATACTGGTGGAATATTAGTGCCGTAAATATAGGGTTTTGTGTCAAGGAGCAACCCAGGTTAATAGAAAGAGATTCTATTGCCCTTGCAATTCATTTCCTAAATACAATCCAACCTGCTCTCTTTTACCCCCTCCTCACCATTTAACTACGATGCCTAGCTCATTACCCTGCAGTGTTGGTCCAAGATATCTCTCTCTCTCTCACAGACACACACACACACACACACACACACACACACACACTCTGATGGACTAACACAATCCCATCCAAATTCACATTCACATCTTATTCTGGGCAAGAAGGTTTCTGTGGTTTTTCTGTGTGGATTGTTAGTCTGGTCACTTTTAAATGCTTATAGATCTGACTGAAGAGGTTTCTAGTGCTTCATATAATTATCACAATGTCGGCTGTAAACATACATTTCTGGAGGTCTTCACCAAGATTTAGAGCTAGAAAGGGCCTTAAAATAATTTAGTCCAGTCTTCTTATTTTGTGGAAGAGAAACTCCTTTCCCTCTTGGATTCTGGGGAGAATCTCCTCCATAACTCTACTAAACTTCTCTAGTGAGCTATGTCCTTGATAATCAGAGGATCATTGAATACAGTTATCGCAATGGGCTGCATCTATCAAAGGATTTTATATGAATCTTAACATGTACATTGAAGACACCTTATTGAGAGAAAACCATTAAGGCTATCTAGTCAAATCTTTTTTCTTTTTTCTTTTTTTTTTTTTGGAATCAACAAACATTACACATAACAAGATCCTTATTTTCTATACCTCTTCGTCAATCCTATGACTACAGAAATGTTTTCTGTTGTTAGAAAATCATCCTTCAGAAGGCTAACTGCTTCTTTTTCATATTTTTAATATTTCTCTACCTTTGATATATGTACAATTGCTTTTTTTTAAAAAAAGAAAACAAACATATGACTTGGTAGCTGATGGTTTCTTCTCAATTACATTTTTTTTGGTAATAATACCATCCATGATTTTTTATCTTAAAAAGTAATACTTTTGTGTTTTCAAAAATGCATCTCCTTCAATAGAAATTTCTTCTGTGTGTATTTGAAGTGGTTGGCTGATTTTCCTGACTTTACCCTTTAAGTCATTTTCATTGCATCACATAGCATGATGAGTTTCTGAAGTATTTTCTCGAAATGTGATACTCCCAGAAAATCTGTTTCATTTTCTATCTGTTTGTTGCCTTCCTTCTAGTTTCATCTATAAGTGCTTATGTCTGGTTTTTCTAGCTGGGTCTCATACCAAGCTTTCTTCAAACTAATTCACCTCCCCGTCCCACTGTTTTCTGAAGCAATATTGCTCATAATCTTCCACCATCCTACTGTATTATGTTTTTCAAGTGAATGTATATTCAAACCCAGCACTACCATTGGTTTCCATGTTCTCTGATTGACAAGAGAAGACCAGATGTTTGCTGGAAGAGGCAGTTTCTGGGCTAAACATTCCCATTCTTTGCCTCCTTTGCCTTCCTTCCTGCCACTACACTACCATACTACAGATGTAGAAATCACCATTTTGTAATTTTTTTGTTTGTTTCACCGGTTCCTGTAGCCAAAGAATTCACCACCTCATACCTCATCTGTTGATAATTATTCTATCTATATTTAGCCAAGCTAGCCCTTGGAAGACAGACCAAGTCTATTGCAAAGATTATTCTTGATACCTTGTAGAATCTGCCAGAGTTATGCAGTCGAAGGTATAGCCTTCAAGGGTCCAGGATCACATGGTTGTATCAGAGTTGGATTTTTGTAGAGTATAATGAGTGGGATTTGGAGATGAGTAAATGGGAGAGTTCTGACAAGAGCCTGCAATACCTATCTATCGCAGTTCCTTATGCATAATGGATGCTTAATAAATACAGAACTAAATTGATTCATTTGTTGCAATGCAGATGATTTGAAAGTATTATATGCTTTCTGAAACAGATTCTCAACCTTTTTTGTTGTGATACACCCCCTTTGCTTGTTGGTGAAGCCTTTGGACCTTTTTACAGAATAATATTTTAAAATAGATTGTTAAAATGAGATTACAAGGGAAATGAATTATATTGACATGCGTATCAAAATGGAGAGATTCAGGCAGACATGAATTCCAGGTTAAAAATTTCTATCTAAAAGCTTTAAGAAACTGAATAATGAGTAAACTTTAAAACCTCCACTGTCTTCATTCCCTAGTATTGAACATGATAAATAAATTAGAATCCTATCTTTATGAGTATATTTTGCTTTAAAGTACTGGTTGCCACATAGTGAATTTTTTTAATATGACGTTCTTGTAGACATTAGTAATCTACAAAGTGGTTCCATAGAAGAATATTGTTAGATGTGCTAGTATAACAAGACTGATTTTAGAAATGGTATCCATTTGGTGGTATGTTCAAAATGGTGTTGTCAGGAAAGACTTTAGTGAAACCCCCCATAAGGCTTTGCTATTATATCTCAGGTCAATTAGAAACTCTTCAGCCTTGTATTCATGATCTATTGACTCTTGGGGTCCCTCAATGCTAGTGGTGCCTTTTCTCTGTGATTATCTCCAATTTATCCTGTATGTAGATCTTGCTTATACATAATTGTTTACATGTTGTCTCCCCCATTAGATCATAGCTCCTTCAGGGAAGGGACTGTCTTTGCCATTCTTTGCTATTAGCACAGTGCCTGTCACATAGTAGGCATTTAATAAATGCTTGTTAATTTTACTTTTCCTGTATCTATTTGAATTTTTCTCTCCTTGTTGCTATTATTCTTCACCTCTCTGCCAAGCCACTTTAGTAAATAACTTATAGAGTATATCTTATTCATTCTCACCTCTGTGGCTTCGCTCATAGACTTTCCCCAACCTATGAAGACCCTCCCAAATCAGCAGCTCTAGCCCATATCATTATTGCAAGACCTTTCACCTCTTCAAAGCAGTGATTAATCATGATTAAGTTTACTTGAAGTGTATAGCTAGGCTTGTCTTCTGGAAGGAAATTAATAAAGAGAGTGAATCTATGAAATTCCATGTGTGATTTGGAGCAAATCACTTAAATCAATCAATCTCTCTCTCTCTCTCTCTCTCTCTCTATCTCCCTCTCCCTCTCCCTCTCCCTCTCCCTCCCTCCCTCTCTCTCCCTCTCCCCATTCCTTTGTATTTTATGTACTTTGTAATGTACTTGTATTCCTTTTTGTTTTTTTAAAGTAATGTTTGTCTGGATTGAAAGTTTCTTAAGTAGAGTGAACATGACTTTTTCTATTTTATAGCTAATGGTGGATGCGTGCGTGCATCGTGGACTTTTTTAAATGAAATTTTATTGATTTTTTTATTTAACTCGAATTTCCTGGTGTATTACTCTCCCTCCTCTCCCACTCTTTTACCAAAACAAGGAGGGAAACATTCCTTAAAACTAACCAATACATCCAAAGAATATGATATTATCTGCAAAGAAGGAAGGAAGGTAACCTTCAAATTCCTCCAGGAGGCCAAGCTTAATCATCAAATTTAGGTTCACTTGCTTTGCTATTCTTGTTCTTTCCATTCATGTAATTGTAGTCATTGCGTATATTATGTTCTTGCTTATTTTGCTCTGTATCAGTTCATGTAAGCCTTTTCGTGAATCTCTAAATTCATCTGATTCATTATTGTTTCCAGGTCTTAATAAATGCTTTTGAATAATTGAATAAATTGCAGACAAAGATGTTGACATGAACATCAGATATACATCCATAACAAATGTGGGGCAAATGAAATTTTGGTCCAGGGTACTCCCATGGCAGGGAGATGGCTTCTTTCCCCAGCAAGGAGAGCATGTGTCTTTTCTGGGAGGATGCATTTTCTTCCCATGGTTCACCTTCCTTCCACCTCATTTCTGTCTTTTACACCACTTCACAGCTAAGGTACAACCCTGAGCTACAATCTCCAGGAATCCTATTGCCATGGAGCTCCTCTCTCTCTTCCACCATTCCAAACCCCATGAGGGTAAGAGCCAGATTATACTGCCTCTGGCATCTTCACCTATACTCACAGACAAATTATATAACATGCCACTGCCTTCCATCTGCCCCTACCTTCACTCCTCTACATTTTTTACTCCAGGTGAAAAATTTTCTAGTGATGGCTCTATTCAGATGGTACCACATCTTTCAGAAGTCTTGTAAGGAAGTAATAAGAAATATTACTCAGGTAAAACTCACCTCTCCCTTTCTCCTTTGGCTCACAGGACCCCAGCGAGATGCACAAGCAGCACGAGAATTCATCTTGAAGATGTTCGTAGATCTGAACCCAGACAGTGACAAAATTATCTACTCCCACTTCACATGCGCCACAGACACCGAAAACATCCGTTTTGTCTTTGCCGCTGTCAAGGACACCATCCTACAGTTAAATCTGAAGGAGTACAACCTGGTCTAGATGTGCCTCATAGACGTATCTAGACGTGCCTCTTCCCCTTTCCTTTCTAAACCTTGAGGCCAATTGATGAATACAAGAGGGACTGTATTATCTGTGAAAAACAATTTGCATAATACTAATTTATTGCTGTCCTGGACTCTGTGCAAGTGGCCACAGAGTTTGTAGTAAATATTATGATTTTATTTAAACTATGAGAAGGAAAACCAAAAGATGCTGAAGTACATTTCCAGCACATTTCCTCTCTCTTTTTTTTAGGCAAAATCTTGTGACTCAATGTATTTTAAATTCTCAATAATGCACTCACAAAGGATAGGGGTTTGGGTTTTTTCTTTTTTTATTTTATTTTTTTGATAATGAGTATAAAGAGTTTATTCCCTTCCTTTCCTTGCCTGTTTCTCTCTCTCTCTTAATTTTTCTGAGGTTACAATAGCCTTCTTTCCCCAGTTGTATTCCTCAGTAAAGTATTTCTTTTTTCTTGAGTGATATAGATAGGAAAAATGTCATTCAACTTAAGCCATCATTCATGAACCTAATTTAACAGTATGTACTTTTTTCTGAAGGATCAGAAGTATTACTACTGTGGTTTTTAAACTATTGACCTGAGTATAAAATCCATACGGTTTTTGATACTGTCTTTTCTCACTTTGGGCCTGAATAATCCTCAAATGGTAAAGTGTCATTTCTTTGGGATTTTACCTTCAGCCATACCTTGGTGATTCATAGAAATGCACAGAAGACAGTAATGTAATTGCAAAGACAAAAAAAAAGTGACCCTCCTGTTGACTTGCTGTGTGCCATTTTTCTTTTTGACTTTTTTAAAAAATTGCAGATGCCAAACAAATATGCCAACAGACACTACATTCCCCAGTGATTGTAGCCTGGAACCTTGTTAAGGTGGTTGTTTTTCTTTTTCTTTTTCTTTTCCTTTTCTATTTCAAACTTTCTTCCTTTTTGAGTGTGTTTACTTCACACTTTTAAGATACTTTCTTTTGGGAAATAAAAATTGCGTTGCCAAAGCTGGCTTTTTTTATAAAAAAATAAAATAGAAATTCTAATATCATAAAATATGACCAAGATTGAAAAGCTAAAATGAACTGGTTGAGAAAGAACCAGCTAAGACAACCTCCAGACATCAAATAACTGTAGATTCAGCTCTCATGGTCCACCATTTTCTTTGCCCTTATGGAAGTTTTCCGTTTTTGACACCCAGAACAGCACTGCTTCAGCATGCTGTGAGGTGCACCATGAACTCTGCTTATGTTCTCCTTACTTGAATACAGTCTTACTCTGCTCAGTTACTCCCTTTAAGGTAGAGTCAGGCAGCTGAGAACATATGTTTCTAGTATTATAATGGCACCTTTTAGTTGTAAGATTGGAAGTCACTGACTACTTATCCAATTCAGAAATCTTTATTTAAGTGGTGACTAGTTCCAAGGATTTAGGGTTTAACGAATGGGTTTAACTCTAAAGTGGCCTCTCAGTGTTCTATAGATTTATTTATGTAATTGAACCTGTTAAGAAGTAACTTTGGAACTCTAAATGTGCAATTTTTTAAAACAAAAGGAAAAAGAAATCACATATATCAATGAGCCTCTATGAAGCAGCTTGACTTGAAATGTGATTTAAAATGATAAATCATAAGTCTAGTAAAGCTTCCAGAAAGAAGCCAGCCATGATGCTGGTCTGATTTGCTGGGATACCATTAGGATCTAGGATAAATATACCTGGAAAACACTGTTTGGGGCATCAGAGAGGAGAGGGGAAAAATTAATGATGTGTTAGTTGAGTACCAAAGTTAATAAACCTTAATGGAATGTTTTCATTCTTAACTCTCCCAACCCCAAGAAACAAAGGTTACTTATTTTTTGCTCCCTCAAAAAAAATCTGTAATTTAAAATTTAAAACAAAAACTGGTTGTAGGTATAGTGCAATTATGAATGCTATAATCATTGTACATACATCTCTATATATATGGCAGCAACCATACTGGCTTTGTAATCATTAATTTTTTGGCAGATTGAATGTGCTATATTGATATGTATCTATATAATTGTATTGTCTGTCTTATAGCTAATTCACATTTTGAATAATGTTATTTTATTTACTTTTTTAAGAGAGGAGAATGTAAAGTTGTCAGTTTATTTCTGACTAGGGATTTTTTTTTTCCATTTAGAAAACAAACAAAAAAAAACCTTTCTATAGTACAGAGCGGTACCAGCATTGTGCTGTCCGAGATCATTTGCACATTCACGCGCAGAGGTATTACCTATTCTAAAACCCAAAGGCCATTTCACAGCCAAATGCCTAAGTTTTGTTGGAGCTGTCACAGACATGGACACCGACTCAGTAGGATTTTTGCCCACTGATCCCAGACTGAAAGATTAGCTTTTCTACTAATCAGTATTTGGCCAATGCACAGCTTAGTTTAGTGTTGCCTCCCTAATGGCCTTTATTAGAAAGGTGGTTTTTAGAAACCCTGTGATTGATTAAGGGAATTTTTGAATGACCATACACCACTGCTTCCTTGAAAATGTGGTGTTGAATCTGGTGCAATTGTATCACACACAATAACTCTCTGGAGGCTCATGGATACTTTCAGTGGGAAAAACCCAACTTCACCACAAGTATTAGTTGTAGGGACTTGAGATACTCAATTATTTAATAAATAAAGCTCTCCTACATGTAGACAGTTATACACAATCCCAAAGCTCTACAAACATGAGCAAAACTTGTTGCATTGGTCATTGTTATGTTAGAATGGAACTTGCTATGCACAACTGAGGCTGTGTCTTCACTGTTAATTGTAGGGTGCATGACAATATCCCTTCTCTTAACGAGGGAATAAATTGATCACCCTGGTTGCAGTGATTAATATAAACCGAACTGTATCCACACTAGTTAATGGAGTTGAAAGGATCTTCCTTTCCTTTGTTTTTTTTTTTTTTTGAAAGGATTTGGGGGGAGGGAGGGGATTCTTTTCAGTTTTGTATAAAAAAAAGTTTACTTAAGCTTGGTAGTTCTATTGTGATTTCGAGAGTCTAAGAGTGTGCCACTGGAATATTTCTTTTGATGCTATAGGTAAATGGGGCCTGTGGCAAATGTTGAGATGACTTGGGAATGTTTTAGGAAAAAAACAAACTTTTTTTCTTCCGCATACCAAGACAAGCCACCATTTCATGACTCACTCAACACAACATCACAGTGTACCAGTTTACAAAGCATTTTTCCCCTCGTGAGTGACACAGCAGTTCCCACCCACAGCGAATTACTTGTTATTTGCAAATTGGTGGTTTCTACTATGCCTTACAGAGCTCATGTGCAGAAGTTTGTGCCTCAATCCAGAAACTGAGGGGAAACATACACATATACATACATGCAAACAAACAAAAAAATAATAAGCCCCACAAACTGTTGACTTTTTACTTTACCGTAACAAAGAACTCTTGTTGAATGTCATGAATAGAGTGAAAATATTTTTAAAATCCTTCTTGGGAACCTGTATATTCTAGATACTCACTAGCACAAGGAATCTGTATTGCATACATATGTGTTTTAAAAAAAACCTTAACTTTTTCATGCCTTTACTGGACAAATTGGCTGGCACCGTCCTGACCTATGGAGAAGATAATGCAGCTAACGGGCAATTTACTTTTTATAACTCAGACGATCTTGATTGTCAAGGTGTATGAACTGTAACTTAAAAAAAAATCTTACTGCCACATGATTGTAAATTTCAGTTGTTTTAAGTTTGAAAGTGGGGCAGGGATTTTATGCTGGACCTCAGTCAGAATTGACTGTATGACTTGCAAAAACTTTAAATGGGGAGAAAGGGCTGAATTCTATGATACTGCAAGATTCCCAGCTACTGGTTGCAAATGACCTTCAAGCTACTTATCCTAATTACCTTCTGTTTTCAATTCTTCACAAAAAGAATAAAAAATAAATAAAAAAAAGATTTTTAAAAACCCTAGCATAATGTTAACACACATACAAAATAAAGTCTACCCAAATACTGTAATTTATATTGCTGCTGTTCTTGAAATTAAGGATTACCAACCACTTTACTGATAATTAACAAACACTGTAATGAATAAAATTAATAAGGTATATACAGCATATGTTAAATTGGCCTTCCAAAGATTTGTCTTTGGTTTGAATCACATACGATTTCTAAAAAAGAAAAAAAGCTATGTGTCTTATCTGTCTGTCTATATTGTCAGCATATGTAGTGATAAATAGTTCTGTCCTGGTTATCTTTGTCTTTGAAATTTCATTTTAGTACCATCGAACTAGGAAAAGAAAAGGAAGCTTAGCTCTATGTGGTTAGCAAACAATCCTTTGGACATTCAGACATTTGCCGTTTAGTACATATGATGATCCCTCTGTGGCATATTGTCTAAACTTTCCTTTGTTTTGTTTTTTCACAGGAGAACAAACTGCTCTGCAGGTCCTCCCCAACTACTACTGTTAGTTCAGTAGAAAACACTTGTCTTACTAGTTTCTCAGGATTGTATGTTCAAAGGAGTAGATTTGTCCTCATCCCATATAATATATTCACTCCTCTAAATGATTCAGTTATAGACAAAAAAATAAAGGAAATGGCACATATCAGTAATTCAAAAATCTATTCGGATAATCGGTGTCTTTCCTGAATAAAAGAAATTCCATAACTTTCATATAACCCTTTGCTAGAGTGGGGAGGATGGAAGAAGAAAGATTGCTGGAGGGGTTGGAGAGAAATGTTCTTTCAATAAAAACGTTATGGAAACTGAGTAAGGGGAAAGAGAAGGAGAGGGTGAGAGATATCATATAAAAGTCATCCAGATGAACTGAACCGTAACAAATGTTCTTGCTGGGTTTTTCCCCCTCAAAGGATGGTCTAAAACACAACCTATTGCTGGACTCCTTACCTGCCATTGTGGTGGAAGCCCCACTAGAGACATGTATATTTATGGAGTTTTGTCAGAAACATTTTTAACTTGCAGTATTTAAGAGAATCATACTTGCTGTTCTTAAAATGTCATTCAAATGCATGTATCGTCTATTGTTTGGGGATGGGGAAATAGTTTTGAAAAAAAAAAACTAATGTTGTATAATAATACCCCCAAATGATCTTGCTGGTTAAAAATACAGTATTTTTGGCCATACTTTTTGTACTACAGTATTCTTCATTCCTCGAATTTTGCTTCTTTCAAAGTTCCCCAGCTTACTTGTCCTCCTAAAATACTTTTTATGACAATGAGTCCTGGAATGAATATTTTTATTCCTTAAATGATGTTTCTTATGACACATAGTTTCTCCTAATTAGGTACATTTTTTTTAAAAAAATCCAGATCTGTTCTTCGATTGATGTGAGACATCCCTTCTACTAACTCATGCAGGCTGGCATCTGCTCTGTGCTGTGCCATAACGGACAGAAAACCAGCCTGGCACCCAGGAAAGCATAGTCTTGCCTCTGACACCTATTAGTTTTGTCAAGTCTCTTAAACTCTTAAAAGAAGATACAACCCTCCAAATTTTCCCCTAACAATTATATTCAGAAACTACATTTCTGAGTGGAAGCTCTTTATGTGATAATAA
Source organism: Phalanger gymnotis (assembly GCA_028646595.1). NCBI lineage: Eukaryota > Metazoa > Chordata > Mammalia > Diprotodontia > Phalangeridae > Phalanger > Phalanger gymnotis. The sequence goes on from CM053624.1 coordinate 218,397,068, forward strand.
CAAGACAGATTGGCTACTGCTCTCCCTGAAAAATACTTTCTCACAGTTAATAATCTGATTCTAAAAATCTGCTTTTTCTCTATTGAAATAGTTGCTTAAGTAATATCAAGAATCTCTACTTGCCTTCAGGGTTAAGTAGTCAGAACGAGGCAGGTTTGAAAGATAATTTCCTTCTGGTCTGCTGGGCTGACAAATAGCTAAAGAGTCTGTAGATACAGCATGCTTTGCAAATTCTCTGACCATGCAGTGAGTAGGGCAATGGCAGCATCCCCACATCTCAACTCACCTTGGAGAAAATAAGGCTTCATTGTGGTTGCCCCATGAAAGGAGATTGCTTAATAATTTTGACTTTTGGAGTCAGCAGAAACTGAGCTCCTATATGTGTAGGGATTTTGTGGTTCTGTGGTGATGGTGGTAAGGGCTTTCTCAAAAAAAACTTGGATACTCCTGATAAGCTAAACACAAAGCCAAGGATAAAACTGAACTGGCCTGGACTTTGGGGTTATGAAAAGTTGTTAATGTCAAAATATTGGCCATTCAACGTGTAGAATTTAGCTAAATAGGACACTTCATCATTGTGGATGCTGCCTTGAATAATGGGGTGGGGGTGGGGAGAAGGGCAGGAAGGAAAGTCATATCTCCTCCATATCCAGCATGATTCTTCTGCATATCTATAAATTCTGGATAGAGGACTCAGTCCACTAGAAACCTTCTTCTGGTTCATTTAATATTAGAACTACAAATTCACTGCTCCCACTTTCCATCTAATATCTTTTAAACTTGCTACATAACTAAGAAGCAGAGTCAAACCACCTCCTTTTCTATTCCCATAATTCCTTGACGATGATGATGCCATGCACATCCTCATTAGTGATACTCTACAGCCAACTTGCACCCCCTGGGCATCTCTCACTATTCTTTGCATGGTGTATACCTGTTATTTTGATTAATGCAAAATCTTATGCTCCTATATAGCAACTTTTGGAGAAAATTGGAATTAAAATGAGAACATACGGAGAGGGAGAAAAGCCACCATTGTGTTTCGGTTTGTGAACTAAAAGATTCTTCATGAGCAATTAGAAACAAATATACATGGAAAATCAGTCAGTTTTTTTATGTTGCTGGAGCTCACTAAGTCCATTAAAGTTGTAGGTATGGGTTATGAACTGGAATTAACCTGATCTTCAGTGCAGGCCTAATGTGATAAATTCCAAGTAGGTAACTGTTTAGAAAGCACTATTGTTAATCAACACACCTGGCATCACATCCCAAGGGATCTCTGACATTATCCTCTGTATGGCATACCATCTATGGTAGATGTGGCCAAGACCTTAAATACTCATTTTAGGGAACTTAATGAAAAGGGAAGACTGGGAGAAAAAGAATCTATTTAAAACAAATTCTATGAAGATTATTTCAGCCAGTTATTGTAAGTTGATATGCGACTGCATAAAATAATGTGCCTGCACTGAATAAGGAGTCTCCACAATCCAATCCAATTTACATAAAGATGATCCTGCTACTATCTTAACTTCTTATACCTCCAACCTTCTCTTACATTGTGATTTCTCCCACCTATTTTCTGATCATTTCTAGAAGGTTCTACCTCTGAGATATATAAGACAGGGGTCAGTAAAATAAAACCCACAAGCCAAATCCAACCTGCCACCTATTTTTTTTTGTATAGCCCATGAGCTAAAAATGGGTTTTACATTTTTTTAATGGCAGGATCAGAACTAAAATTTCCCTGACTCCAAGTTTAGTGCTCTACCCATCACTATACCACCTCATTACCTTACAGATGAACTCATGGGCCCGTCAAATTACAAATTTAAGGTTTGGTAAACTAATGGCCAAAGGCCAAATCTGGCTGTTTGTATGGCCACAAACTAAGAATGGTGGTCTAACAGTGAATAAAGCACCGGGCCTGGATTCAGGAGTTAAGAACTTACCTTAAATGTTAGCTGTGTCACTCTATAAATCACTTACCCTCAAAACACTTAAATGAAGTGTTTGGACTTAGGCCTTGAAGATCCCTTCCGGATCTAAATCTATATTGCTATGATTTATATGAGCCTTCATGCATCTCAAACCCTCCAAACTTTTGCATCCCTCATGATTCTTGTTGGTCTTCCATAAATCCTCCACAGAAGTCCTTCCTGACATACTCAAGGACTTTCTGTTCTGTTACCATCTCTAGGATATAAATATAATAGCCTGTTCCTCCCTTGTTGCTTTCTTGATATATGATTAGTCAGTCTCCTATTCCAGTTAAACATATCCTTCCTTATGTCTTTTTACACTGTGTCTTGAGAAATGTGCTGTGACCTAGATATGCCTACCTTGCATCCTCAGGTTATTCATCATTCCTCTGAGATCACAGTATTCCCATAACATCACTTGAAGAATAGTGGAAATTTCCCAGAGATGATCTACCCTGATTCCTTCCTTCCTTCTTCCTTAATTCCAGTTCATCTTCACAGCCTTTCCACGTTTGTATATGGATTAATAGACAAGCTGCCTATTCCACTGCATATTGTTATTGGAGCAATGTAGTTTTTACCTGCTTTGTTTTTCCAGTATGGAAGGTTAGACCAATCTCTTTTGCTTTGCTGTGGGTTTCCATAAGGATAGTTTGGAAGCCTTGTTACTCTTAGGTCAATGTCATTTATGAAAAAGGCAATTTGTAGAATCATTAGGGTAGGCACAAAAAGCTTCATTCATTGTGGAATGGAGGTGACCTAGAAGTCTCAAGGCTCCATACCCAAAGAGGGAGTAGATTTTTTCCACAATAGAAAGGCTGCAAATGTGAGCCTGAGGATAGTACATAAGTCTGCTGTCCAAGGCATCAGAAATAACACTGGAAGATTGACCACCAGCTGTTGACTCTTTTGATCTGCTATGAAACAGACAATTAGGCCACCCTTAAATGGATCTATAGCTTCATCAGTGTGACTAGTCCCACCAAGAATGAACAAGGATAGCTTTAATGGAGAGAGAGGGAAACAGTACACCTTGCCCCAGTTTTCAAGGTAGCTAGGCTTCTTGTTTTCTTGTATTTGGCTACTTTTTGAGGCTCATCTTCTCAGATTGCTCATTACCTTCAGGAGACTTGGGCAGAGAAGAAGGAAATTCAAATTATTTCATGTTGCCTTATGTAACACTCTTTTGAAGATTTGCTGAGAGGTTTCAAGATAGTAACTTAAATAAAAATATATAGGGTTTTTTTTCTTAGGTATCTTGTGATTTGGTCAACTTGGGCATTCCTTCCACCACTCAATAGCTTTTATTAAGTAACTGCCATGTGCCAGGTGTTGTTATAAAAACTGGAGGAACCAAGCCAAAAAAATAAATAGTCCCTGCCTACGAGGAAGCTACAATCTAGTGAAGGGATACAACATGAAATTCCATTTACATAAACAAAGGCACAGGCATTTATTTATTTGTAAAAGAAGTTGCATTTTCTATCAGTGCTTATAAGATAATTTGGGGGAGAATACAGTGGTATCTGGGGGGGAATAGGAAAAGCTTCATGTAAAAGGTGATGTTTGAGCTTTCCCTTGAAGGAAGCTAGGGATTCTAAGAGGTGGCAGTGAGGAAAGACTGCATTCTAGTCATGGGGGAGAGCCAGTACAAAAGCCCAGAGATGGGAGATGGAATGTATGTGTGAGGAACAGTAAGGCCAGTTTATGCAGACTATGGTATGCATGAAGAGAAATAATGTGTCATGAGACTAGAAAGAGGATAGGACTGTGGTAAAAACATGGCAAACAGAGTTTATATTTGATCCTAGAGGTAATAGGGACCCACTGGAGTTTATTTAATAGGGTAATAACATGATCAGATTTACTTGCACTTCAGAAAATTACTTTGTCAACTGTGTGGAAGATGGGGAGGGGAAAATAATTGAGACAGAGGGACCAATTTGGGTACTATTGCAGTGGTCCACATTAGAAGTGTTAAGGGCCTGCAGTTAGGTTGCCATGAGAGGAGCGAAGGGGACAAATGGAAGAGATGCTATAGAGGAAAATATGACAAGATTTAGCAAGTGACTTGGATATGAGGGGTGAGCAAAAGCGAGGAGTAGAGGATGACTACAAGGTTGTTGGTGCCTTCCACAGAAACAGAAAAGTATGGAAAAGGAGTGAGATTGGGAGGAAAGTTCTATTTTAGACATTGCATTTGAGATGCCTATAGAGCATCCACTTTTAAAAGACCAGTAGGAGTTGGTCATGAAGGGCTGGCCCTCAGGAGAGAATCTAGGGCCGGACATATGAAATGTCCCAAAAATCTTGGTGCTGTTTTAAACTTTAATTGTATAAAACTGCACCAAGACTTTGGGGAGACCTGGCTTAGTGTCATTAGCATAGAGATGATAATAAAACTTGTGTGAGCTAAAAATGCCACTGAGTATAGACAGAAAAGAGAAGACTTCCCAAGACAAAGCCTTGGAGTACAACCATAGTTAGAGGGTATAATGTTGATGATGAACCATCAAAGGAGATGCAGGAAAAAGGGTTATACCTATAAATCAGAGAGCAGTATCACAAAAGCCCAGAGGAAAGTGGGGTCAACACTACTAAATGCTTCCAAGAAGTCAAGAGTGATGAGGATGGAGAAAAAACCCAATAGATATGGAAAGTAAGTAATTTTGAAAAGAATTTCCTTTGAGGATCAAAGGCCAAATTGCAAAGTGTTAAGAAGAGACTAAATGCAAATAAATATAGGTCAATTTTTCAAAGTGTTTGGCTGAGAAAGGGAGGAGAAATGATAGGCCAATATTTTGAGGAGATCATAGGGATTGGAGATTTTATTTTTAAGGTTGGGGGTGACTTGGGCATGTTTTTAGGCAACAGGGAAGGAATGCATAGATATGGAAGAATCAAAGATAAAGAAGAGTGAGGGAATGATTGTAAGGATAATTTGTTGGAGAAGATGCAAGATTAAATGAAGAATTCATATCAAGGGGTTGGCCATGGCAATACTCTAAGCCTAGCACTCAATCCACTACACCATGATGACTTTATATAGGTTATCTCTACCTTGCAATTATTTCTTTACTTCAGAGCCCAAGACTAATTGAAATTCATCTAATTCTCTCTCTAGGAACTAAATGAGAATATCTTTGAGAAATATATGTTAATACAGTTATTACCAGGAAAAGCCCTAAAATATAGGTACAACAAGACTTTGCAAAAGAGTGGATTGAAGGTTTTTTCCTTAAAGTAGATTGAAGATCATTTTCTCCAGGAAATTCCAGTGTTTCGAAATAACTAATGCAGCACAGTCCAATGGAAAGACTACTGGTTCTTGACGCAGAAGACCTGAGTTCAAATCCTGGTCTGCCACTTACTACCTAGTGACCTTGGGCAAGTCACATCATCTCTTTGGGCCTCAGTTTCTTCACTTGTGAAATGCAAAGATTGGACTGAGGGTTTCTCTAGATGTAAATGTTGGAGTCTAGCTCTCTCAGTGTCCTCTCATATACCTGTGAGAATGGAACTGTTTTATACAGTCTCTGGATTCTGGAACTATTCTTGAAGCCCCTGGAAGTGGGCCAGGATCCAAGAATGTAGAAAGGACCATGATTTTTGTTAATTTTTTAAAAATAAAAACTATTTACATTCTCTTTTTCTTTCTTCCTTTCTTCTTTTATTGAGAGAAGAAAGAAAGAAAGAAAGGAAGAAAGAAAGAAAGAAAGAAAGAAAAAAGGAGAAAGAAAATGAAAGGAAGGAAGGGAGGGAGGGAGGAAGAAAGAAAAGAAAGAGGAAGAAAGAAAAATGAAGGAAGGAAAGAAGGAAAGAGAGGGAGCAAGTAAGAAGGGATAAGAAAGATGGAAAAAAGGAAGGAAGAAAAGAAGAAAGGAAGGAAGAAAGAAAGAAGAGAAAGAAAAGAAGGAAGAAAAAGAAGGAAAGGGAGAGAGAGGAAGGGAGCAAGTAAGAAGGGGGAATAAAGATGGGAAAAAAGGAAGGAAGGAAGGGAGGGAGGGAGGGAGGGAGAAATAAAAAAGGAAGTAAGAAAAAAAGAAAAGAAAGTCCTTGTAACAAATATGCATAGTCAAAACAAATTCCCATATTAAACATGTCCAAAAATAAGTTTCATTCTACATATTTAGTCTATCACCTGTCAGGAAGTAACATTATTCATCATTAGTACTTTGCAATTATGATATGATTTGTAAAAGATCCTGGGGCCCTTTGAACTCTGTGCATAACACAATGGTCCACTTAAGAATACCCAAGGGCAATGGTCAGAGAGGTAAAACATAAACCACCAAATTGATGCTCTGCTCAGGATATCCATTCAGTTGCCAGCAATATGATGCAACTGCCAAGAGCTTTGTGAGGGGTATAATGAAACCCTGCCAGTGGAGACACTGGGACCCTGGGCCCTGCCCTCTATTAAGAATTACTCTCTAATTACACAAACAAGCTGTTCATGATAGCCTTTAAAGAGCACTGCTCCATTCCTGTGTCATATGGGGGTTTGTGTGGCTTCATAGCTTTAAATTCCTGACAGAGAAGCACTCAACCATTATTAGTTTGAAAATCAGTAAGCTAATCTCAAAGGCAACTAGGTTGCATAGTGGTTAGAGCACTGGGCCTGAAGTCAAGGTTCTTCTTCCTAAGTTCAAATCTGACCTCAGATACTTACTAGCTATATGACCCTGAGTAGATCATGTAACCCTGTTATAACCCTGTTTGCCTCAGTTTCCTCATCTGTAAATTGAGCTGGAAATGGGAAACCACTTCAGCATCTTTCCCAAGAAACTCCAAATGTGGTCACAAAGAGTTGGACATGGCTGAACAACAAACCAATCTTCCGGATCAAGGCCATCTTCCTCTTTTTCTCTTTTTATCATCTTTAAAATACTAAAGCGTTGTTGAAATATTGGTGCTCCAACTTTCCCATATGGCGGGAGGGTCTGGCTGATTGAATTGATAGTAAGAACATTCCCTTTGGCATCGTTCTTCCTTTATAGTCCTTATGGACCTGGAGTCAAGAGGAACAAAAGCTTTCTCAACTAAAGATCATTCCTGTCATGGCAGCATCAGAAAACAAGAAGCTTTATTAGAAAGATGAAACTCTGCTAAAAAGGAATTCTCTTTGTTTGTGATGGATGCCAGTCATAGGGATTCGTGTCCTAGAATTTTAGCTCTTCAGAGTGTATGGATGAAGCTAGAGGATTGGAATGCAAATTCAATGGTATTTATGTTCAGCCTTATAGATATGTGTGTCATCAATCTGCCAGAATCTTTGAGCTGGTATCTTTTTTGGTGGATACAGAGAACGGCTCTGGAGTAACATGGTTACATAGTCTGAAATGCTGGATCACTAAATCCCAGTACATGTGCCTAGCACCTAACCCAGTACCAGCTAAAAAGAGCATCTGAAAATGGTCTTATCTCAATAAGTTTGTGAGAGTGTATATGTGTGCTGATAAACATCTAATCCTCCGTGGATAAGAAGAATATTGGCATTGGGGCTCATCCGCAATAAATCTTATTCTCAAGTTCTTATTAATATGACTAAGCAGAGGGGACAATAAAATCTATTATCATTGACTGTTTCCTTTGCCACAGTGGCTAGAGAGTTAGTTCATAGCCAGGGTTCAATGGCCACCTCTGACACGTTCTGGCTATGTGACCCTAAGCAAGTCACTTAATCTCTGGTGAAGAAGGTACCATTCTGCATTGATGGAAGGAGTTTTCTCATCTGGAAGTTTCCTGTACCAATGAAATCATAGGTCTCTAACCTAACATATAAATCTATCTGTCCACCTAAGGAAAGTATAAGTTGTAAAAAGGTTAGGATTAGAGTTGGATCCCCTTAATAATAAAAGGATTTGTTGTATGAAGTTTGGATTCAGTCAAAGGGCTGCACTTGAGGACCTAGAGGGCCATACACGGCCTTGAGGCCACAGGTTCCTCACCCATGGGCCCTAGAATAAAACTGTCAAGTCCAAATGGATGACACATAAGTGTGAGAAAACTTTGACCCTATGACTAAAATAATAATGTTTCCCAGAAGCTACCTTTAATCCATAAAAAAGAAAAAAATGGACATTCATTTTAAAAAATCCAAAAGTTCTGGCCATTTGAAATCTTTCTATTTAATTTCTGTTTGAAACCCTTTCTTAATTTCATTCAGTGACTACTTAGCATTTGATATTCCCCTCCGGGAATTTTTAAATAAATTGTACCCTATAAGTAGGTCTTGAGAGGCAGCAGTGATATAGTAGGTAGCATATTGGTATTCCATTCAGGAGGACCTGGGTTCCAACTCTGCCTATTATACATATTGGCTAAGTGATCATGGGCAAAGAATTAAAGCTCTCAGTGCCTCAGGCATTTAAATCTCTTAATACTAATTGTTAAAGACAAATTGCTCATCTATATAGTGGAGGGAGTTCCCTGAACTGATGAAATCACAGGGCAACACCAAAACTAGGTTTTAATGTAATTTCTACTTCACGTCTATTGTGGGTCTTCAGGGCAGAGCCTGGTGTTGGGTAGGTTGGGGGGTGGGAATGCTAGGAATAAGGGCTGAGGAAGGATTATTCCTGCAGGGAAAAGAAGTGTATTGACATTTATTTGTAAAGAAAAGTTGGCATTTTAAAAACAGAAAAATCGGTGATTTGCAGATATTTAAAATGCAAAGGAATATTAGCTACAGGATATGAGGGTGGGAATACTTAGGTGTAAAAAAAATGAAGACAAGTTCATAAAATTTAGATGGGACTAAAGATGTGTCCTTAGAAGACACACACAGAGAGAGAGAGAGAAAGAGAGAGAGAGAGAGAAAGAGAGAGAGAGAGAACGAACCACTGTTTCAGGATAATTATACAAGTCTCTAAAGCACTTTAAGGCACCATGCCAATACAAATATTATTTGTCATTATTTTGTGTGTTCAAAGACATGCTTAAATGTGCTTCAATTGTATTTAGTTATTTAATCACTTCATTAAATTCCTGCGAGCCCTTTTAGACATCTTCACTGAACAGGCTTCTAATTGGAGGCTGTCTGCATGTAGTAGGAAGGCTGAATTTATGATCTCAAAAAGGATCATATATATATCTGAATGGTTCAAAATCGCAAGGTATGTAGAATTCTCTAAGTAGAGGGCATCAGAACATTTATTTAGGGCCCACAGTGACAAATTCACCAACCAGCCTCCCCATTCCAATATTGTGATCACAAGCCTCCAGGCCCAATAAGGCCGCCTCACAAGAGTAGCCAGGAGGCCACAGAAAAACAAGATGGCATAAATCATATTCACTGGCCTCAAGTCCTTGCTCCAACTCCTGGGTCCACACATGGGTCGGCTCTGCTTCCACAACTCCTACTTTGGCTTCAGCTGTAGTTGTCTCTTAGCTCGCCTCTCCTCGCAGCCAAGCCTCTGGTGTTCTCAAGCCCCGCCTCAACTACCAGAGACCAGAGACCAATTGGTTCCGGAGTTGGCCCCCCTTAAGTCATCAATCTACACCCACACAGGTTTCACACCTGACAGGGCTCTGGGCCTGGGGCTTAGCACTTAACAGCTGAAAGTATTTTCACTCAAGGTAAACAAAAGCCAAACTCCTGAAGTGCTAAGGAGCCCACTCAAAGTAAACAAAAGCCAAATTCCTCAAGGGCACCCCCAAACTAAGTACTAAGGAGCCCATTTTGCCTTAGGGACACACTGCATTAATAGTCTTTTTTGGATGGCCCAAGCATAGACAAGACTCTGTCCAAACCCAAGTCCTTGTATCTTTTCAAATGACATGTATGACCTGTGCCATTTAGCAGAGAAATTTTTCCCCAGGCTTGGTTCTATAGTGAAGGATTGTAAGATCACAGATCAAGAGCCCAAAGGCACCTTAGAAGTTCAGTCCAATCGTTCATTTAACTGATAAAAATCTGAGGTACAGAGAACTAAAGGGACTTTGAAGGGAACTGAGGCAGCGTTCCAACCCAAATGCTCTTGACTCCAGGACTGATGCTGTGATATAGCTTAGAGAGAATTGGTCCTCGAGTTAGGAGGGAGGAGATATTTTTAAGGCAAATGCAAGAATTGTATTTCATAAAGCACTTTGTGGTTTCTTAATAAATTTTAAATAAAAATTAACTCATATATTAAGCATGTACATGACCCTACGCCCATAAGCCTGGAACTTAAAGGGGAGAAAAAGAAATCAATGAAATCAGCTAGGTCCAATTGAAATAAGGCAATGGACACAGGAAATCAGTTCCTTGTTCTGAATAAAGTAAGCAAGTGGTCCAACAATAATTTTCAACAAGCTCTGCTCCTTTCATTCCCAATTAACTGCCTGCCCTTTTTGGTCTCTGTCTCAATATCTTACCCTTCCTTCCCTTCCATCTTACAATTACTGAAGTACACTTGAATTTCAATTAATCAGAGGCTAATTTGTTGATTACCTAGGTCCATGATTTTTCCTCCTCCTGTCTTCCTTACTTTTGTCTTTATCAAGGCTTATTAGCATATCCAGGAGCAATAAAATGACAATGCATACACCAACAATTATGAAGAGAGGAGTAGGGAAAATGCAGTCATTCAATTTGTTGAGCATTACACACAGTAGGAACTTAATAAATAATTATTGAAATTTATTGGATTTTAATTACACACCTCCCACTGCCAAGGATCATTAATAATTGTTTATATGCTACACTGGAACCTGATTTAATCTCTTTTTCTCCCCATTTAAAAAAAAGTGGTGCCTTTTAATATCAGGGCCATATCTTTTATACTCCTTCCTTCCACTGAATCCTCCTTTGTAACAAAGAAAATCAGTTAAGCAAAACTGAGCAAAAAAGCAAATAATTCTGGTAGCGTATGCGACATTCTACAGCCACAGGCCCCCACCTCTCTATCAAGGAGAAAGGTGTCTATTTCATTTGCTTTTCTCCAGAACCTAGGTTATTCAATGCAATTCATTTTAGTTCAGTTCCCTTTAACATTGTCTTTCCTTTATTCTCTTAGTTCTGTTCTCTTAAGTCTCCATCAGTCTATATAAGTATGTTGGTAAGCAAAATGGTCTTTGTTTTCTTTGAATAACTCAGTGTATTTCATTGAGCCTTGCTAGGTGCTAGGCCCCAGGCCCAGAGCCCTATTGGGTGTGTAACCTGTGTGGGTGTGGATTGATGACCGAGGTGGGGCCCAGGGTGGGGCTGGCTGGGGGGAAGTGTTGACTCCAGAGCCAACCCAGAAGCAGAGCCAACCTGTGTGTGGACTGAGGAGTGCTGAGCAAGGACTTGAGGCCAGTGGGTAATCTTCTTATGGGAGAGGGGAAGCATGACTATGATTTGGTTTAACACCATCATGTTTTTCTGTGGCTCCTGGTTACTCTTGTGAGGTGGACTTATTGGGCCTGGAAGCTTTTGATCAAAATATCAAAGTGGGGAAGGTGGTTCGTGGGTCTGTTACTTTGGAGCCTGAATGAATGCTTTAATTCTTCTGCCTTCTACTTAGAGAATTCCTTATATCCCGCGGTTCTGAACCATTCAGACATATATATGATTCTCTTCGAAATCATAAATTCTGCCTTCTTACTACAATAAGGCTCCCATAGTTTCTTGATTCTCCCAAATACAAATGTGACAAATGCTTCAGAAGTACAAGTAAATGTGTGGTGCACATAGTCATGGCATAAGGATATCCTAGCCAGCCTCTGAAAATGGCTTCTGTTCATTTTCATCCTAGAGAGGAGTTAAAATGAGACAGCTTTAGTTCTTCTAGCATCTACTCATACAGAAGAGTATGGGAGAGACTCTACAAAATTGGAAACAAAATATGTTAGTCAGTCAATAAGCATTTATTAAGCACCTACTATGTGGTGGGCACTGTACTAAGCACTGGAGAGATGAAGAAAGACAAAAGACAGTCACCACTTATAAGGAGCTCACAGTCTAATGGAGGAGGCAACATGGAAGCAGCTATGTAGAAACAAGACTTATTTGGAATAAATTTGAAATAATGAACTACCCTGAAGGGAGATAATCAGGGAAGGTTTCTCCTAGAAGGTGAGTGCCCATCAATTGGGGAAGAGTTGAACAAATTGTGGCATTTGAGTGTAATATTGTATGTATAGTAAATATAATGTAATACTGATGCACTGTGGGAAATGACAGAAGCAACTGAGAAACAAACATTGGCATCAATCCCTTCATTTCAAACCCTCTGCAATCTAGCAGTCTTCCCTGATTCTCCCTGCTGTTTGCATGTTCTCTCTCCTCCAATATTCCCACACATTTTGATCTCTTCCCACTTTTTACCCCATTTTGCATCATATGTAAGTGTCATAACCCCCAAGTTATAGGGGTTATGACACAACTCCTTAAATTCCTTTAGAGGAAGGCCTATTGGGAGAGGAGTTGGCACAGTGGATAAAGCACTAGCCTTTGAGTCAGGAGGACCTGAGTTCAAATCTAGCCTCAGATGCATACTATCTATATGACTCTGGGCAAGTCACTTAACCCTGATTGCCTCTCAAAAATAGAAAAGAGCAGAACCTGTTTTCCTTTTGTGACAAAAGGCTTCCTAGAGAAAGGGGTGCCTGAGAAGAAGAGCCTGGAAGGTTCTAAAGTGGAAAGATGAGGGGATGCATTCCATGAGTGGGGTAGGGCACAACTTGTGTGAATGTACAGAAGAGGGTGATGCCATCTTGAATTCAGGAACAATCAAGTTTAGCTAAAATATAGACCACATGAAAGATATTAAGAAACATGTCTAGAAATGTAAGTTAAACTCTGACTGCATAGAGGCTTAAATGAATAGACTGACCCCATGTTTGTGCTCCTAGCACTTAGATGTTTCCTTTTGAAATGGGTACAGCTCAATGGGTGTGGTAACATGATGGAAGGAAGGAAAGAAGGGAAGGAGGAAGGGAGGAAGGAGGGAGGAGGAAAGGAATGAAGGAAGGGACGAAGTAGGGAGGAAGGGAGGAAGGGAGGGAGGGAGGAAGGAATAAGCATTTATATAATGCTTACCATGTGCCAGAAACTATGTTAAGTGGTTTTCAAATATTACCAATTGATCCTCACAACAACCCTATGAGGTAGCTGAAGTTATTATCCCCATGTTACAGTTGAGGAAACTGAGGCAAACAGAGATCAAGTGGATCCCACGAGATCACACAGCTAGTATCTGAGGTCATATTTGAACTCAGATCTTCCTGACTCCAGGCAGTGCTCCATCCCACTGCACCACCTAGAGCAGTCCCAGACAAAGTTATTTAACAAAAAAAGAAACTCATCCCAGGATTTCTGATCAAGGGAAGTTGGATCTCAGAATAGGATCCTTGTCTTGCCTAATTTTTATTTGAAATTTAGGCCTGTAGCATGAGTGGAGGGAAGGGACTGAATGACCAGGAGAACTGCAGAAATCACACATTGTCTAGGGGATAGCATCTATAAGCAATATTGAAATTGTCAAAGGGATTAAAGGTGAAGTTTATGGGAAAAGACCCAGGATGAATGAAAAACAATCGAACAGTGCTATAAGCATACATTTCATTATCAGGGACTTTAGGAAGTGGTGACTATAGAAGGCAGGGGAGTACTAATAAATGCTGAATAGCCTGGGGGAGTGGCATATGCACCCAAGACACTTTTAAACTTAATCTGCACTATTAATGCTTTCTTAAATCTAGGCTCTAGATAAGCCTTATTTACACCATTTGCTGATTTCCAGGGTGCAAATGTTCACACTGAAAATTTAACAATTGGCTGGAGCCAGCACACCTCTGGTAGAAGGTCCGGTCACAATTAGCCTAGATACAGTATTTCAGTAGACAAACAGTCCTTCTCTTTCATAGCCCAAAGACAAAGTTGACAACAGCAAACACATAGTTTAGGATCGAAAGTAACTGTCCCAACCATTCAGAAAGCCTCTCTTAACAGCTGATTGCTGTAGTAGCAAAAAGCTTTCTTGGAAGTGGCAAACTTAAATAAACAGCCAGTTCTTGTAATATTTCTTCAGCCCCTGACTTGGGCTGGATGAAATGGAGGGGGCCAGATGCTTCTTCATGATGAGAACCCAAATGAGATGGCTTTGAAACTTTTTCCCTCCTTCTAGGGAGGAAAAAAGTCTTATGGAGCCAAGAAGTCTTCCACTGGGAAATACTTTACTGCTAGTCAGGTTAAACTAACATGACAGCCACTGGGTGGGGGGAGGAGAAGTGTGAGTCAACACTTCAGGTGACCTGGCTCTTGGATAATTTAGGACTTTATAAAGCAGGAGTTGAGTCCTGTAGTCAGGTCCTTCAACAGATGGACCTTCTCCAGAGGTCACAGCCTCATATAGGAAGAAGCTGGAAATCATGAAATCTCTGAGGGAAAGAAATGATGTGGGCAACAAACTATGAGAAGCACATACTTTAATCATTAGGGTATTTGAGCAGTGGTTAACTGCCAAAAAAAAAAGACTAAGTCTGCACTTAGCTCAATTTATTGGCTCTTGCTCTTGCCTTCAGATAAACCTGCTGTCTGGTCTCTAGAAGGAAATAAACAGGCAAGCTCACCCTTTCCTTCCCTGTGTGTTTGGTTTCTACTGGGATTTCCAACTTGGCTATTGACATCAATGGCCTTGTATCCCAGACTTTTCTTATTTGCCTTTTACCCTAAATGCCACAAATACTGCCATTTTAGCTCTTTGGGAACCTGACCCAAATCTACCTGTGATTCCAAAGGACTCAATCTACAAGTACTCCATATTTCATAAAAGCATATAAAATATATAAAATTAAATTGTATAAAATAAATATACAAAATACATAAGTAATACATATATAAATAAAATTATATAAAAGTTACATAATCAATTAATGTAAATAGTGTGGCTGTGACATGTGGACCACATATGCATATCTACAACTCCAAAGGTTTATTGAATTGGAGGGGGCCAACTGTTTCCACAATCTGGCTAGCAGCTTCTGTGGGGGGTCCAGATCCACCCACAGCCAGCACCCAGAAAGCTGCCAGACAGCCAGAAAGCCCAGGTTCTTTTAATCTGCCTTAATAAGGAGAGCAAGGTTAAGGGGTTGGCAAGCTTACTTTAATTCAGCACACAAATATCATTCACTTAGTTCAGGGGAAAAAGCCAGCA
>CM053624.1:218412673-218431985 GCA_028646595.1 Phalanger gymnotis
GAGAGAATTTGGAACTCAAGGTTTTTAAAAAAATAGATGTTCAAAAGTAAAAAAAAAAACCATAGTGTAATAACAAAGATGATTGCACATGAAACTGCATATCTATTATGTACAACTTGCTATTCCTTTTAAATATATAATAAACTTATCATGTGAATTCTTTTTTTCTCCCCCACCCCCCAGATGGCTACCATTAGACGAAGGCATTGCTCAAAGATCTGTTCTTGACTTCTCTCTCCATACTCTCTACTTTGCTAAATTCAGTTGAGTGGCTTCAACAACAATCTCTATGAAGGCAATTGCCTAATTTTTAATTTACAGAATAAAACAAGCATTTCCATAACACAGCACAATAAAAAAGATGATTGTACATGAAATTGCAAATATACTATACACAACTTGCTATCCCTTTCAAATATGCAACAAAACTGTCATTAAATTTCTTTTATTTTTTCCCTTTTTTCTCTCCCCACCAGAGATGGCTATCATTAGACACAAATAAGGGTGTGTTTGTATACACACATAGATGTATATGTATGTGTGTGTATACATACATATATATGTGTAAAATTATTCTAAATATACTTCTATTTATCAGTTTTTTCTCTGGATACAGATAGCATCTTTCTTCATATGTTCTTTACAGTTAATTTGGGTATTTATAATAGACAAGATAACTTATTTTGAACAGCCCTTTTCTTGGAACTTCCCTCAGCCCTTATGTTACAACTGATAGTTTCAGCCCCAATCTTTGCTCAGAGATGCTTGTAAAGATGATGGCCCTCCTCAATCTCTCCCCTCTCTGTTATAGCTCAGTCCTACTTTTTCTTTTTGCCTATGAGTCCTGTGCGGTCAATCTTTTTTGGGCTTAGCTCTTGATATTCCCATGCCTCCCTCTCCACTGTCACACCCTCAAATCTCTAATTCCAAATTAGTTCACTGAGTTTATATAAGCCTGTATTAGCAAGGCAATAATCACAATATAGACAATAATTGTCAAAATGCCTATGTGGTTCTGTATCGCAAAATATAAGAGACTCTCCATATAGAAAGTAGAAAAAGTAAACCATTTATTCAGACACCAGGGAACCAGATGCCAAAACCAATGAGCCCAATACATCACAGCAGCAAAGAATTCAATACACAATATCACAGCAGAGAACCACTTCATCCCATAACCTTCCCGCCCCCCGCTGGGGCCTTGCCACCAACACTCACTCAAAGCACTGCTAGAACACGTCTGTTCTCTCCCTCAGCTCTAACAACTCTCTCAGCATTTCCTGTGATGCACTTTCCTTTTCTTCTCAGCAAGCTCCTCCCACCACATGTGACTTAGGCTTCCTATGACATAAGTAGGTCACATGGCCTATTAATGGGAAAGATCTTCAAATCTAAATTGTCATTACAAAGCCCCACCAGGATAAACCCATTAAACATTCATAAGTCCAAGAAGGGAGTCCAGGACTTGTTTGTACCTGGTTCACAGGCTAGATATGTTCTCACACAAGAAAGGAATCCCTAAGTAGGGCTCACTTGATTGTCTCAATCAACACCACCCCCCTCCCTTTTAATTAACATGCCTTTATCAAGGGCACCTAGGTGGCACAGTGGATAGAGTATTGGCCCTGGAGTCAGGAAGATTCATCCTCCCAAGTTCAAATCTGGCTGCAAATACTTACTAGCTGTCACTTAACCCTGTTTGCCCTAGTTCCTCATCTGCAAAATGAACTGGAAAAGGAAATGGGAAACCACTCCAGTATTTTTACCAAGAAAATTACAAATAGAGTCACAAAGAGTGAACACCACTGAACAATCAAGTACAAGAAATCCACCCATACTGGTGTCCTACAGTAGAGTCTGTTAGGCCTGTTTTCTCTGAATACATGCAGGTCTGTGACTCCTGGTATTAAAACTCTCTCCACCAAAGCCAATCTCAACTGTTGAGTCCATGACTAAAAGTGATAAATCTAGGGAAATACTTGAGATACATTGAGGTTAAGCAACTTGCCCAGTCACAAAGCTAGTGAGAGAAGAAATATGAAACCTATTTTACTATAATAAGCCTAGCATTATATCCATATCATATCCACTATGCCAAGATACATACTTCTCCAAACCAAAACAACAATCCTATAATACACACATATATACACACACATATGTGCACTTATGAAAAAAAAAGAATGAATTTTTCAAACATTTCCCATGCATTCTGCATGGATCTTTCCTTCTCGTTATGTAACATTCAAGCTCCTGGAAGTCAGGGGACTATATCTTTTTTTTTAATCTTTCTATCTTAATTACCCATTACAGTGCCTAGTAAATGCTGAATAAAAATAATTCATTAGCACCAAAAAAGCAAAGTTCTTTTTTTCTTCCCATCCTTCTAAAAAAGGGGAAGGAGGGAAAGACACACACACAAAGAGACACACACTGAGAGACAGAGAGAGAAAGAGTGTGTGTGTGTGTGTGTGTGTGTGTGTGTATTGTAGAGGGATGTTCTATTTGTTTTTCCTTTTCTCTCTAGGCATCCTTCTATTATTTTTATTTTGAATCATACATGACAATTATTTCCTCATCATATTTATTTTTGTTCCCAGTGTCTGCCTTTGGTTTTCTTCCCTTATGCCTTTCACTTCACAATGCAGCAGATACTTTAGTCCTAACAGGGATAAACAGGCCAAACAGAGAGCATCAGAGAAATCCAACTATTCCTTCTACTCAAACAGTTTTCTCTATCCAAGTGTGCCAATTATTGAGGACTGCTTCCAAATTATTTCACTTTAAAAGCGACAGAGAAAAATGGAGTCATTTTCAGAAATAAAATTCAAACCACTTATAAAATGACTCTTGGTATTTCATCAGCAACTTTCCTAAACGTAATCCACTTTCTCCCTCTTAATTTAAAACTCTATTTTTTCTTGTTTGTAAAACTATTCTTTTGTATCTGGCATGAAACCAGAGGACTACAGAAGCAGAAGGGACCTTTGGATCACCTAGTTGAAGCCTTAGCCAAATCACGAATCCAATCTACAATATCTTCATGTGTGGGCATCACTTCTTCTTAAAGACTCACTGTTACCTGAGGCACATATTTGCATATTTGGGACTGTTCCAATAGATAGAAGCAAATTTTTTCCTTATGTTAAACCAAAAATCTGCCAGCCTCTCTATAACTTCCATCCATTAGTCTCAGTTATGCCCTTCCAAGCCTAGCAGGACAAAGTTTATTCTCTCTTCTCTTTAGTCCTTCCACATGAAAAAAAAACCTTTAAATAATTGAATCCAAATAATTGTCCCCAAATTCTTCAATTTTCTAGGCTAAAATATCCCACTTCCTTCACCCACTCTTTGTATATCATGGTTTAAACTGTCACTATGCCATGTAAAATGGGGTGTAGGGTGTGTTCAAGGAAGACTAATACCTCAGGTGTGAGGGCTGCTTTCCACCTTTGGTGTCCACCTGATCCGCCTAACTCTCAGTGGCTCAAAGAAGCTGTAGCATGCACAGTAAACCATTTTGGCAGATGGGCTAAACCAGGTTGAGGGTAATCAAGGGGTCTCAAACCCATTGGTGACTTAGGGGGGTATCTACCTCAAGCATGTGAAGAATGGGCAGATGAGAACAATTTGTTCCAATGACTATGAAGGTAGTTGAAGCAGGCACTGTGGAGTGCTTAGAGTTTGGTTAGACATCAAAGATGCCAAAGTCATCCACTTCATCTCAAACCATCACCAGCTGTCCTGACTCTGTCCTGCCACTGGACTGTGATGACTCTGGAATAGAGAGGGGGGCTGCAACTTTGTGCAACTCTGCCTCACTTAAATCCAATTTATGCGTGAAATCAAAAGACCTGTACCATTTTATCATTTTTTTTTTATCTATCTCAAAGTCCTGTGGCTACAGACAAGTGATAAAGCAGCAGGTGCAGATATACGGGGAACTGTAGTCACAGCCCTGTACACAGGCAGCACAAGCCATAGGGTCATCTTCTCACTGGAAGCAGCAATGGGATTCGGCAGCCCCCCGAGTGTCACAGCACCTCCCGGTGTGAGGAAGGGGCTAGAATAGGTACTCTAAAAAACTGTCTACTTACCCAACCCTGGCCTGATTACCACACAACAGGTGAGGATCCCACTCTGTTGCTGAAATACAGAAAAAGAACCAAAACTCCTGCAAAGATGATTCCCCTCACCATTGGTGTATGGAATGTGTGCACACCTATAGACAACAAAAAATCCAGTAGATCTGAAAGATCTAATTTCGAGAAAACTCAGTAGGTATCACATCCAAATAGCAGCCCTGAGTGAGAAAAGGCTGGCAAATGAAGGCCAACTTACTGAAGTTGGAGCTGGATACTCATTTTTCTGGAGTGGCCACAGTGAAGGGGAGCACCGTAAAGCTGGTGTAGATTTTGCAATCAAAACAATCTAGTCAACAAGCTTCTATGCTTACCAAAAGGAGTGAACAACAGGCTCATGAAAATGCAATTGTCACTTGCAGGAAAATATCACACCACCATCATCAATGGCTATGTTCCCACCATAACGAACCCTGATGAGGTCAAAGAAAAATTTTATGAAGATGTGGAGACCCTTATCATCAATGTGCCAAATGAGAACAAGCTTATAATTCTAGGTGACTTTAATGCTAAAGGAGGCTCACGCTACCAGACTTGGCAGGGAGTCCTTGGGAGGAGTGGAGTTGGAAACAACAACAGCAATGTTGACTACTGAATGACTGAATGACTACTGAAGACCTGTACATCTCATGACCTTCTCTTCTCATAACCAATATTGTTCTTCTATTTACCTAAACACAATAAAACTTCGTAGATGCAACCCTCACAGCAAACATTGGCATTTAATAGATTATGTGATTGTAAAGAGAAGAGACAGGATGTGAGAGTGAAGACAATGTGTGGTACAGAGTACTGAACTGATCATAGACTTATCCTCCCTAAGCTAAATATTCACATTAAACAAAAGCAACAGCCCCAAGGCAAAATGACTACCAGAAGAATTAATATCAACGGATTGCAGTACTTCTCTGTGTAGGAACAGTTTGTTGTTAACTTGGAAGGAAGGTTGAGCTAATACATAACTGGCAACAGTAGAGCAGAAATGGAGTGGGCAGCTTTCAGAGATTTGTGTACAGCACTGCATCTGCCTATCTGTGCCAGAACATTCACAATCATCAAGACAGGTTTGATGAAAATTATGGGGAAATTCAGAAGCTGCTAAATGAAAAACAAGAACTCCACAGGGTTTGTTGGCGGGATAATTCATTCATCTCTAAGAAGGCAGTATTTAATTCTATCAAAAGTAAAGTACAAGCAAAGCTTAGAGAGGTGCAGGATTCTTGGCTCAGTAAGAAGGCAAATGAAATTCAGTCTTATGCTGATAGTAACACTCCAAGTGCCTTCATGGTGCCCCAAAAACCATTTATGGGCATTTACGGGCTATGGTGCATCTCAACTACTCAGTGCTGATGGAGCCACATTGATCAGCGACAAGGACATGATCCTAGGGAGATGGACTGAACACTTCCATAGTGTTCTCAACAGACCATTGTCGATCTGTGCTGAAACCATTGACTAACCTCAGGCTGAAGTCAATCCCTCCATAGCTGAAGTTCCAATTGAAGAAGAGGTTTTAAATGCTATTAGGCTCCTTTTATGGCAAAGCACCTGGTGCTGATTCTAGTCCCGCTGAGATTTACGAAGTAGGGTGTGAGCATGTGCCAGTGCCATGCCAGGAAACTGAATCTATTCCATTTGAATTGTCTTAGGAAGATTCTGATGATCACTGTGCAGGATAAGATACCAGATACTGAGATCTTTTCTTGAATTAAACTGCCAAGCATTCAAACTCTACTGCAGAGAGTGCAACTCCTATGGGCTGGCTTCACTGTTCAAATGCCAAACATATGCCTGCCAAAAAGACTATTTCATGGAGAACTCACACAGGGCAAGCACTCACATGGCGGTCAGAAAAAGCAATACAAGGACACTCTCAAGGTCTCTTTCAAGAACTTTAGAGTTGATTGTGTGACATGGGAGACACTGATACAGGACCACCCAGCATGGCACCCTCTCAAAGAGGATGCTATGCTCTATGAGCAAAGGAGAAGTGAATTGGCTTAAAAGAAACATCAGATGTGCAAATTTAAAGACTCCATCCCCAAAACTATCACATGGTCTGTTTGTATTCAACTTGTAGTAGAGCATTCCGAACTTGTATTGGTCTGATCAGCCACAGTTGGACACACTCTAACATGGTGATGTCATTTTGGTCCTCTTTGACAACAAAGGACAACAACCAACCAGGTATATCACAGATTAGACTATCAATATCCCATCTAAAATGTAACACCAAGAACTTAGTTTCCAGATGTGGTATGACCAAGGCAAAGTATAAAAGGATTATTACTTTCTTGAATCTAGACTAAGACTTCTTAACCTGAGGTCTGAGAACTTAAAAAAAATAGTTTGATGATCGCATTTCAATATAATTT
The DNA here is from genome assembly GCA_028646595.1 of Phalanger gymnotis. Taxonomy (NCBI): domain Eukaryota; kingdom Metazoa; phylum Chordata; class Mammalia; order Diprotodontia; family Phalangeridae; genus Phalanger; species Phalanger gymnotis. The sequence continues at coordinate 218,419,191 of CM053624.1, forward strand.
GTTTCATTTGTAAACCTATTTCACTTTAGGCATTTAGAAACATTCTGAAAATAGGCTGCCTATTTTCCATTGTTCTGAAAATGGGCTTCACCAAATGCCAAAGGAGTCCAAGACTCAAAAAGCTTAAGAACCCCTGCTCTAGACTGCAGCCAAATATCATATTAATTTCCCCCCCTTCTATACCAACACTGTTGACCCATACTAACACAATAACCTCTCAGGCCTATAAAATCCCCAAGTCTTACTTTCCAGAATTGGCATCTTCTCCTTGCTCAGTGTGTTATTTCCAGCTTTTCTTCTTTAGAGGGTGGAGGGTAACTTTAACTCTCAGGCAAGTCTCTCCTAAGTAATTGTGCTCCTATGTGATAAGGTCACCTCCTAGTCCCATTATTTACATGTAATAGCTAAAAGAGGTTGGAAACTGAGAAGCCATTCAGGTCTGTAACCAACATCTTAGCTTTAAGAACCTGAGGAGGAAAAAGAAAAAAGAAAGAGGGAAGGAAGGAAGAAGAAAAAGTACATTATCTGTAATGGTACTAAGAAAAAAGTTTTGTTTGGAGACAAGGACAGGAAGAGACAGACAGACAGACAGACAGACACACACACACACACACACACACACAGACTATTAAATGAAAACTGGTTTCCTTTCATCTTCTCCAGAAGTAGCAATTCTCCTATCTCTTCCCACTTTAATCACCTAAAAATAAAAGTCCATTTGAACTTCCAAAACACTCAACACCACAAGATCAAGGCATGTCACAGACTAGGTTCTTACTGAGGCTATGTGTTGGTAACTCAACTGTTGCTATTCTCCAGATGATAACTAACCAATGACATGCTACACTCCTTTACTAGGTAATATTTAGCTGACATTTGGAATTGTCTGCTTGACCCTCTGGGTTGTGTTCCAGTTTCTGCTACGTCTTTTGCCCCCAAAAAAGCAAGCTCACTAGCAACTTAAAAATTCAACTTGGAAGGCACTTAAGGTCCTGCTCAATCACACTGGCACCCGGAATATTTCAATGGTAAGAGCTAAATCCAGAAAGACAAAAAGAGTTAGGAGGATGAAGAGGTAATGGAAAGGGATGCTATATACATAAGATTTTCACTTTTGTTCCCCACTACTGCATCTGAAATATTTTTCACTTGCTAAAGGATGAGGGAGGCTGTTCTACATTTCCTTTTCATCTCCTGCTCTTTCCACTTGAGAAAATGATTTCTAGCAATTATTCATTATAAATCCATTACAGCAAAACAGTCTTTATTACCTAGCTTCAATTATCCTAAGTAAGCACTTCTCTTGCTGTAATTTTTAAAAGAATGTGGATGAATTTGTGGGAAGAGCACTGGCCTGGAAAGTCAAGAGACCTGGACTCCAGGTCTGATCTCTAGAACTAGTCAACAATATAACCTCCAGGAAAGTCACTCAATTTCTTCACCTTTAAGGACTGACAATAGGACATTTTAACCACCCTGAAGCAACCGGTCAATGTCAATCTTAACCAAATCCAGTATTTTTTTAGTTTACCCAGGCTAGAGAAATTCAGGCTTGTTGAAGCTGGCAAGCCCAGACAAAATAGTCTGCAGTCTAGGTTCCTGTCCACACTGAATTAGCAGAATGGCCATTTAGTGGATGCCTCTGCCTCTTCCTCCATTATAAAAGCAACAGCAGGAAGGAATGAAGTTTTTCCCCTAATCCCTTTTCTGGGACATTTAAGAATAAAATAAATTTTGATTTCAAAATTGATCTTCAAGTGTTTGCTTGACTACATGATTTGTTATAAAAAGACCTTTATTTAAGGGTGGGGTGATAGAGTTTAGAGATATTGTTATTTTAAAAAGAGCATCAATGAATCATTTTTTAAATTTATTTTTATTCTGAACTCAAACACCCCTCTCAATGGGCCATTTCTATGATAGAACAGAAAAAGATAATTGTACATGACATTATGGATCTCTACTACATGCAGACTGCTTTTTTAAAGTAAATTCAAATTCAATCTGCGGCTTTCAAAGCTGACTTGCTTGTCTGTGCTTCTTTCTGCCCTTCCTTTTGTTTCCTTTAATGAATCATTTGTTAAGCATTCACAGAAGGGTAATATTGGAAACTACAACACTTTTAAAAAACTCTTATATTGGTTGGAGATTCATGGTTTCACATGCAGAGCTCTTCTCTTCTTTTGCAGATTCTGGCAAAGTTCAAAATAATAAAAGGAAAACTTATTTTTTTATTGTTCTTGGGGTCCTATGGTGGTTCCAAATCATGTATGACAGAATAAACTCAAGGACTGTACTACTTAACATTCAGAATCCAAAAGCTGCCAAATGAATATTCTGGTGACAGCAGAGTAAATCCGGGTACTGTTGGTGAATGGGCAATAAAACTGCACATTGTATTTGATAATAAGGTAGTCATTGCTAGACAGTGGTATGCTGGAGCCAGCCCAAACTGAAGATTGTTAAATTTTTAGTGTGAATATCTACACCTGTAAATCAGCAAACCTTACAAATTAAGGTTTAGTTTATTGTTTAGTTGACTGTCTAGATTTAAAAAAGTGATGGAGAAAATATTAATGCAGATTAAACATAAAAACGTGCCGCGTCTACATTTTTTCCCTGGAGAACTGGTTGTCAAGCATTTACCAGTACATCACTGTTGGTGGTCTAAGTACAATTTCAACAGAATGGTAAGGAAAGAAACTCAAATGGAAAGAGGGATCAAGCACGGAAAGCTTTTTCTAGAATTCAGGTATTAAAGAAAAGGAAGAAATGTCACAGAAACATAAAAAAAGGGTTTTTTTGGTTGAGAGAGATTTTTCCTTTCAGGGGGCCTCAATTCACAAGCTGGACCATCTGTTTCAAGTGTGGGGTGGAAGCAAAGGGGAAGTGAAGTAGGAAGAAGATGAAACAACTACTGTGGGGAATGAGATATAAAAATCAATATGTCATCAATCCTTCAATTCCTGCAGTAGCAAGAGGCCAACTGACATTAGACAACATAGATTTACAGTAGATGAAATCAGCGTGATTGTGGTAAGCTCCAGCCACGATTAGTAGCCTAGGAGAAGGATGCTCGTTTCAGCCTGTATAAAACTGGAGAAGGAAGAGGAGAAAAGGTTAGCAAACATAAAGTGTAATCTTTATTTCCCTGCTCCCCTTTAGGTGCCTGGTATTGGTATTAGGGCCCAGAAAGGAGACATCTCTGAACACTGTAGGAAGTCAGTAAATACTTCCTGTGTATAAATGGAATAATCTTCCTTTCCTGGGCTAGTATATTCAAAACTGCACATTTGCATGACCTAAATCAGCTACAAAGATATTTCCTCCACTGTAGTATTAAATTCAACTCTTCTCTAGTGTCTCCTCTTCCTTGCCACCAGGTTATCTATAAGGTATATGTAGAGAGGAAGAAAATGCAAGCAAGCTGTCAGCTCTTTCTTTACCATCCAACTCAATTCTGTCTGTGCTAAGTCCTCCTCCAGATGTGACTACCCCTTCCACTGGGACTTCTGAAATGCACACTCCATAATTAACAAACTTCCTCTTATCTTACACCATTTCCTTCCTTGCTCCTCTCAGCTTTTGGCACTCACTAAGATTTGACTACTTCATCCTCGTGATGCCACATTCCTGGCCACTCTTTCTAGTACTAACTTAGACAATCATTCATCCCCTAGTCTCCTCAGTTGTAGTGGGGGAGCCATAATATTCCTTGTTTTCCATTGCTACATCTAGACCAGGGGTGGGGGGGCCTGCAGCCTGGGAATTTGTTCTGTGAAGTCTGGATTCAGTCAAAGGGCCACACTTGAGGACCTAGAGGGCCACATGTGGCCTCAAGGCTGCAGGTTCCCCAACCCTGATCTAGACACTCCCTCTACTACCATCATTCAGCAACCTCTCTTCTTTTCAGGTTCATGAATCTAAATTTGTCATCGAATCCAGATCATGGGAGCCATCATCTACTGACACCCAGACTATTCTCTCGCCTTTTTCAATGGGTTCAGTGCAGGTCTCCAAGCTTCCTCTCTACCCCAAAACCTGCTACCACTGGGTTTGTTTATTAGAGCAAAATAGCACGTTAATAGAAATTATAATGCTGAATTATATTTTAAAAACATCACAGTTTTTTTTAAAGTTTTCTATGTAAATTTTGGAGGATGAAAAAAGAGGTTAAGATAAAGGCTAAGAGAAAGCTTCCAGAAGGAGTCTGAGTTAGACTCTAAAGCATGGATAGGAATTAAAAAAGTAAGAAGCTATGAATGGAGGGCATTTCAGGTAAAAAGAACAGCACAAGCAAACATGTGAGATGGGAAATAATGGGGCACTTCTAAGGGAAAGCAAGTCTTCCAGTCTGGCTGAAATATAAAGTACATATGGGAGAGGACCATGAAATAAAGCTAGAATGACAGAGCAAACCACCAAGAATCTTGAATGAGTTTGACTATTGGTAAAACACTGAAGGTTTTGTTCCAGTGACATGACCAAATATGTGTTTAAGGAAGCAGAGTCTGGCAGTGGGGTAGAGGAATGACTGGAAGAGGGATTTGGTAGAAGCCATAAGAGCTGTTGCAATAGCCTGTAATAGACCAGGTAAGGAGACCTATACCAGGACAGTGAGAATACACTGTAGTAGGCAGGCAGGGAAGATCTTGCAGAAACAGAACGGACTGGACCGAGTGTGTGGGAAGTGGAAAGTGGCAAGTGATGGAATAATCTAAAATATTAAAGTTTCAATCACGGGACTATGGGAAAATGATGGCACCACTTTCAGAAACTGTCGTCATAAGGAAGAGCAGATGTGGGGAGAAAGAGCTTGTTTGGATACTGCTGGGGCTGAGGGAGTGGCCAGATGAAAATATCTTCTGTAGACAGTTGAAAATTCAGTTCTGGAGCCCTGAAGAGGAGACACAGGGGTCATACAGGAAACTATGGGAATGAAAGGGATGGTCAAGGAAGAGAGAACCTTCAGAAACATTAATAGCCAACAGTTGAATAAAGAAGATAGACAGTTTCCTTAGATAAAGACCATTTGGAGAGATAAAGAGTGAACTGGGGGAATGTGTTGTTGTTTAAGTCCACAGAGAAGATAGTCAAAAGTAATAGATGCTGGAGAGCACTCAAGGAAGAAATACAAAGATCATTGGATATATTGACTGTGAAATTATTGTGGATCCTTTGAGAAAGCAATTTTCAGAGAAAAAAAGTTGATAGAGAAGCCAGATTTTATTATTAACTAGAAACTGGACACGGGGAGAACTAAATAAGATAAAATTTAATAAACACAAATGTTCACAAATGTATCTTGAATTAAAAAAAAATTTACAAGATGGAGAGGCATAACAAGATATTAGTTTGTCTAAAGATCAACATCTGAGTGGGGCTGGGACTTTAAAGAAAATATTGGAATATTTAAGCTCAAGAAGAGGAGATTTGAGGAATATATGATAGCTGTCTTGTAAAATATATGAGCTTAATAAATGTTGGCTGAGCTGAATTCCCACTGGGCACCTAGCTTACACATGAATATCATTGGATCTGTGATTTTAACAGAAATTGTCTTTCACTTATTGGTTAAAAGCAGACGTTCTTAACCTTTTCTGTGTCATGTACCCCTTTGGCACTGTGTCAAATGAAAAACCTGAGACAGTTTCTGGGTCATTAACAATCAATTTATTAATTAGGCCAGCTAATAATCAATAAATTGATGGTCACTTGCTTCTCTCCCTAACTAAAGACAAAGCCATGAAGAGACTGGAAGCCTTAATATACTTTTAGAAAAGAGAGGTACCCTTGATAGGTGAAAATCAACTCTGATTGGTGGATATTTAAATGAGAAGTGGGCTTTAGCTCCTCCTGCTGAGAAGGTGGCTTGATCATGAGGCTCAATTGCCTTCAGCAATCTGGACAGAAGAATCCATCTCCATTCAGAGCACTCTGGTCCGTTTTCTCCTTCATTAGCTGGGTCACCCTAAACCTTGGTGGAGGGGTTCAAGGACAGCATACTTATTCCCTCAGGGCAACAATTTGCCTAGATTCGATTTGGTTAACACTTCACACAGAAGTCTCCTAGTTAGGTGGGGTCCTGCCCAAGATTGAAGAGCATAGAGCATGGAGAGATTTACAGTAGATGAAATCAGCGTGATTGTGATAAGGTCCAGCCACAATTAGTAGCCTAGGAGTAGGATGCTCATTTTAGCCTGTATAAAATTGGAAGAGGAATTAGGGTTAGGGTTAGGGCAGTCCCCTGTATGATGCCTTTCAGAGACTCATTAATGAACCTCCAGGGGCTAGTCCCTGAATGAGGAAATAAAAAGCCTGTATCCTAATTAATGTGTTATTAATATAATAGAAAATAATAATTTCTCTCAGCAGTTTGGTGATGTCTATGGGCCCCTTCTCAGAATCATGTTTTTAAATGCATAAAACACATAGGATTATGAAGATCAAATGTATTGCAATAGTTTTCAAATTTTAAACAAACGGAGTTCTGACCCTGTTCTAGAGTTGACTATTCTTAAGAAGCTGTTTTAGAGAGTTGGTTGTTTTGGGGCACGAAGATTAAATAATTTGCCCAGGATCACACAGATAATACAAAAGGTGGCATTAGAGTCCAAGTGTAGATCTTACTACATGCCCAGCACTCTATACACAAACAAATCTGCCACTAAAATAAAGAGGCATTAAAGTAAAACTGTACGTAAATATATTAAAATTAAATTAAACATAGCCTTGTTTGGTCACTCACACAGAGTGGAAACACTCAATGTAGGTACTTAAGCTTAGCAATAATCATTAGCCTTAGACGGGCACAGTATAATCCCTAAAGTTAATCTCCAGAGGGCGCCCCCCCCCACTTTTCCTCCTAAGTCATACTATTCAAGGCTCTGGTATAAAGCACGTAACACACACAAATTTTATTGCAAGCAGACGGTTTTTCTGACAAGGAAGTTGCAGAACTTTAAATATAATATGGTAACCACCCCAGAAGGTCTCTGAAATAATGACAACCAGGACTTAACTTCACAAAGAGCTGCAAAAGCGGCAATAAGGTTGAGCGTTGGGCGGAAATCAACAGCAAGATGGGAATAGCCCATTTTCAGAGCATAGAGCAAAGTGAAGTGAGCATTGGCATTGTATCCCCCGCCACCCAGCTAACATTCTTCACATAAAGGGCACCTCCATGGTCCAGTGCAGCAGAGAAGGGAGATTTATTGCTTTAGGAGGAAGGCAAAAGGGAAAGAGGGAAAACATTGGGTTAATAACATGGTTCAACATCCAGCAATGACCAACTTTGCTAGACTTAGGCTCTTCTAAGACAATACCAAAAGCCTCAGATGGAAAATGCTATCCACATCCAGAGAAAGAACTATGGAGTTTGAATGCAGATCGAAGCATACTATTTTCACTTTGTTTCTTCTTTCTCGTGGTTTTTCCCTTTTGTTCCGATTCTTCTTCTATCTGATATGATTGTACATGTGTAGCCTATATCAAATTGTTTGCTATCTTGGGGAGGAGGAAGGGAAGGGAAGGAGGGAGGCAAGAATAGAGAAAAAAACTAAATTCAAAATCTTATAAAATTTAATGTTGAAAACTATCTTTACATGTAATTGGAAAAAAATAAAATATTAAAGGGGTGGGGAATAACGTGGTTCAAGTCCTTGGCCTAGGTTTTCTGGAATGGTGGGCTGTCACTGGTACAAGATAAATGGGAAGGCCAAAAAAAAAAGTATCGCGAAGGGAACTTAAACCTCCAAGATTACAAACTGACCGACCAAACTTTACGGAAAGAATTTAAAAGGTGCCAAATAAGAGATCGGCCAGTAATAAGATTACTAGAAATTAGTCCTACTGTGTGGCGCTGGTATTTCCACCAGAGCATCCTCCGAGTACGACTGATCGGGCGCCTGTTATGTGTATGTGCGGGGCTCCACGGCCAAACTCGCATTCTGTATTGTACTCACCCAGCAGCAGCAGCTTGAGCTCCCTGCGCGCATCCTTCTTGTCCCTGCGCAGCTGCCGCTCAATTTCGGCACTGATGCGCTGCGACTCCTTCTCCTCCGCGGACAAGCAGCAGCAGCCGGCCATGGTTTCGCACTGCCTCCTAAGTATGGGTCACCCGGGGCGTCGGGACCAGACTTACGACCTACTCCTGATTCTCTACCCGAAAGTGGTTTCTCCTTCGCAGCCTTTCCAACACCAATCTGATCGAGGGTTTAGTTGGAGAGGAATGGTCTCTTTTTCCTCTAAAACGCGTCCCAAGAGCTAACTCGCCCGAAGGGGTTTCTTTCTGGTTTGGCAGTTCTTCCCAGGGGGCGAAAAGGATGGTTCCTCGGCAGCACAAGCAAGGAAGATGCAGGGTTCCCTGAACTTCGGAGGTGCCAGAGTATGCAGAGCGTGTGAACAGATAACTTTATTCGTTTTTTTTTTTCCCGAGGAGATCAGAGGTTTGAGGGGCTTCCTCCAAACTCGAGTGCGCTTTGTTCTGTGCGCCAGAGTAGGTGGACCTAGAGAGGGGCCGCGCTTGGAAAAAGAGGGCGCGACTCACGCGCAAAGTTGGGGTGGAGCTGCCCAGGGGCCCCGAGACCACTGGCCAGAGGCGGCGGTGGAGGAGAAGGAGGCAGCCGCTGCAGGAGGCCAGGGAAGAAGACTGGCCAGGGAGATTCAAACCCCAAAAGCAAAAGGGGCCGCTACCCTTCCAGTAGTCAAGGTCCCAGGGAAAGATTTCTGGTTCCTGCTGTAAGCGGCTGAGAAGAAGGCGGAGCGTCCGCAAACACTCCGCGGCAGCTTCTGTCCTCGAGCTGGGCACCCCCGATAAATGGCGTCTGTTGGCTATGGAGCGGGTCCCAGAGGGGCTGAGTGGGGTCGGGGGTGTGGGTGCGCTAGCGTCGGGGTCTAAGCCTTCAGCACCTGCGCTCCTTCTGGCTCTTCACTATTGCAGGAGCTTCTGGAGAGTGGCGGCAAAACCCTGAGTGCCCGCTCTCCCTTCTCTCAGCAAATCCGGGTTCTGACAGGTGAGGGAGTTTCCACAATTCCCCAACAGCTGAGGAGAAGGCTGCGGAAGGTGAAAGCACGAGGAACAGAGCCAAAGTTCCTGCCCTCACTTGGTATTGAGGCTCCTCGAGAGTCTTCCGTTCCCCAACCTATTTTCCCCTAGAGAAACTGCTCTCGAGCTCCCAAATCGCTTGTGTAGATAATCACAGGGTCCCTTCTACTGCTTTGTGGGAAGAGTGTTAAAAACCTCTCGGTTATAGTCTCCTCTCCTGGATTCTACTCAAGTATTTAAGTGAAGGCGCGTGTAAAAATCACCTCAGGATCTTTCCCACACCCACCGGATTTGAGAGAGGGCATTCGGGGGAAAGAGGAAATTGAAACTGACGAATAATTTGCATATTTTAGAATAAAAAAAAAAGCCCTTCTAGAAGTTAGAGCATTAGAGCAACACCTGACGATTCCTAATTAAGCAGTTGATTGTCGCAGACGCCTTTAAGAGTGTGTCCATATGAGTTATTTTATATGAAGACTAGAAATAAAGTTTTGTTTTCATGTACTTCTATGGATATTTATGCGTGCACATCTATCTATAGATGTAATTGTATACTGTACATCTATAATTTGTGGGCATGGGTAGATGTATACGTGTGTCTGTCTTTTAAAACTTTTATATTCAACTAAGAAACGCAATGTGCTATAGTAGCTAAATGTCCGGCCTGGGAGGCTGGAAGACCTGTGTTCAATTATTGCCTCGGACAGATTGTAGTTAGTAACCAAAGTTTGACTCAAGCTTTCAGTGCCCCAGGTAACTGCCCCAGGGAGCAGTTTCTCCCCCAGGTCTAAAGCACCAAATTATAGATATGCTACTTAATCTGCAGAGTAGGTGGGATTTTCACCCCGGGAATCACCTAAAACTGGTAAAAATCGCTGGCCAAGAATAAGCAAAAAGTCAAGTCTAAAAGGCAGAATGTATTTTTTTTTTGCATTGTTTTCGCCATGCACCAGACTGAGGCATCAAGAACAGGTATAGAGAGAGGGGAGAGAGAAGAGTAGAAAAGAAAATGTGAAAAGATTAATGTCTTCAATGACTAAATTTTCTATTCCTTCAAGGCTTTGAGTCAACATTTACACTGTAAACGTTTTATAGCGGCAGACAATTAGCTGGTGGTGCCTAATTAAGAAAAAGCAAGTGTAAATTTAGAAGGAGAATCATATCTTTTAATCATTGATAATTGGGCAGCATGTTCAGTGAAATGAGTTGCGTGTCTTTTATAGAGCATACAGAACTTGGCAAGGTGGAGCTATTTTGCTGCAGGGTTGTACTGTTTATTTTACAGTCCAAAGAATGTAAGCTAGTCATGCATTAAAAACGTATTATGTGCATGCATTTTTAAACGTTTGCGGCTTACTTCTGCCCCTTTACCATAGCAGAAATAGGCTGCTGCTAACAGTGACCCCTACAGGAAAATTTCCTGACTGAAACCTTAACTAAGTCTAGGCTGCTGGCTGTGCTATCCGCACATTTTCACTTTTTACAATTTCATTTAGCATTTGTGCTATGGACTTTTAGAGTTGTCAAATTAATAGTTGATTTATATTTGATTGGATTAAAAAACAAAATCCCTAGAAAGCTCGATGTCGTCTGCTTAGAAAACATTTAAGAGTTTTCAGCCATCTATACTATCTACTGCCAAAAATGTAGAACAAAAAAATACAAGATAGGTGGTAGGATTTCAGTTCACTTTAACAAGCATTTATTATTTCAAAACGTTTATGAATTTGTGGGAAGAGCACTGGCCTGGGGAATCGGAGGACATGGGTTGTAGTGCCTTTCTCTAGAACTAACTAGTAAGCTATATAACCAACCAGTCGGTAAATATTTATTAAGTACCTACTAGGTGCCAAGCACTGTGCTGAGCTCTGGTGAAACAAATATTTTAAGAAAGAAAAAGAAAATAGTTCTTGCCCCCAGCCTCATCTTACAATCTAATAAGAAGAAAAGACAAAAGGAAATTGAAAAAGGGGTCGGGGGAGTGCCTGGGGAAGGTACCCTACCTAGAATTATGGTGGAAAAGTCAGAGAAGTCCTCAAAAAAAGTAGAGCCAGATGAAAAATGAGATGTTTCGACCTGTGCTCTTTCCTTAAATGGAAGTTTTGGAGAACATGGATCTACCCAGCAAACAGAGGGAACTAACTAACTGGTCAGCTAACCTCAAGACAAGTCATTCAGTTTCTTCCCCTTTAAGAGCAAGTTGCATTAAATGAGAGGTTCTTAACTTGGGATGGGAAATAATTTTTTTAATGTTTTGACAACTACTTTGATGTAATGGGTTTCTTTTGTAATCCTAAATGTTTTAATTTTACAGATTTAAAACCATTGTTCTGAAAAGAGATCCATAGTGGTCACTAAGATGCCAGAGGTCTATACAAAGAAGGTTAAGAATCCCTGGATTATATGATAGATTTCAGAGCTGGAAGGGATTTTAGAGATCATCTTTTTTTAATATATTTATCTTACAAATGAAGATATGGAGTTCCAGAGAGAGGAAATGAATTGATTTTCCAAGGTTTTCATTATGCCTCCTCCTACAGACCTTTAAGCTCTCAGCTATACTATGTCACAATTCTAGAACAGTTTTTGAAAATACATATTTTTTAAATTTACAGGTTTAATTCTCTTTTTTTAGTTTCAGCATTCATTTTGAGTTCCAAATTTTTCTTCCTCTGACTTCCCTCCTCCCCAAGACAGCAAGCAATCTATAGGTTATACATGTGCAATCATGTTAAATATATTTCCACATTAGTCTTGTGGTGAAAGAAGAAACAGAATAAAAGGGAAAAACTCACAAAAAAGTGAAAATAGTATGCTTGACTCCATAGTACTTTCTCTGGATGTAAATAGTATTTTCCATCATGAGTCTTTTGGAATTGCCTTGGATCATTGTATTGCTGAGAAGAGCTAAGTCTATCAAGGTTGGATCATCAAACAATGTTACTGTGCACAATGTCCTCCTGGTTCTCTTCACTTCACTCAGCATCAGTTCATGTAAGTCTTTCCGAGTTTTTCTGAAATCTGCCTGCTCATCATTTTTTATAGCACAAAACTATTCCACTACATTTATATACTACAAATTGTTCAGCCACTCCCCAATCGGTGGGCATCCCTTCAGTCTCCAATTCTTTGCCACAACCAAAAGAACTGCTTATAAATATTTTTGTACATGTAGGTCTTTTCCCCTTTTTCATGATTTCTTTGGGTTACAGACCTAGTAGTGGTATTGCTGGATCAAAGGGTATGCATAGTTTGGTTGCTCTTTGGACATAGTTTCCAATTGTTCTCCAGAATGGTTGGATCAATTCTAAGTACAAAATTCTTTAAAAATGTTGAGCACACTGAAAGAAATTGAACAAAATAAAACTAAATGTTAAGAACCTAATATCTACAAAGATACAGAAAAAGTCCTAAGGAGGAGGCATATAGGTCCAGTTGGGGAATAAAATTAACAGAAGTGAAATTTTTCCTCATACTTATAAGAAGATATTAAAAATAATTATTAAAAAAACTGATTCCCATCAATTGAGGAAAGACTGAAGTGTTGTAGTAGGAAGGCCGAATTTATGACCTCAAAGAGAATCATACATATGTCTGAATGGTTTGGAATTGTTAGATATAAGAAATTCTCTAAGTAGAAGGCAGAAGGATTAAAACATTTATTTGGGGGGGGCGGAGCCAAGATGGCAACTGGAAAGCAGTAACTGGCGTGAGCTCCCCACCAAGTCCCTCCAAAAACCTATGAAAAA
>CM053624.1:218438432-218465052 GCA_028646595.1 Phalanger gymnotis
TTAGGTGGAGCAGTGGCTGATCTTCTGTAAGGGCCTGTGTGAAGAAGGCAGCCGCAGGTTCTTTCCATTTCACAGTGCTGGTACCCCAAGGAAATATTAGAGGAGAAGCTACGACCAGGCCGTGGTCCAGATCGAGTTGTCCGGTGGTGGCATTCATAACTGGCACTTGTTCTATCAAAATGTCGGAAGGCACACTGTGGACTAATGCAGTGAGTCCTGTGAAATCTGTTGCTGGGGCAGAAAGGAGGATCCCGGAGCAATCAGCGGGAATCCGAATAGGCGAGGCCAGGGGGACACACGCAGTCTGCTGGGGAGTGAGGGTATAATAGCCCCCACACTGCAAAAGGATGGATTTCAACTGTCCCTTTTGGAAGCCTCCTGGAGAAACTGATACCTCAGGTTGACTCTCTGAGGAGTGGGGCTGTCTTCCCACCTTGGGCCCTGGGCTAGTGGATTGCCCGTCTGGAAGTTTAAAAATTGTTGTGGGTGGTCGTGTGGGACATTAGCTCCTCAGGGGGAGCGGCATTCATTCGCCCAGTGCCCGGGGCGATTGCATTTGGGACATGGAGTACATGGGCGAGAAGGGTGCCCTTGGGACGGGCCAGGAACACAGCACTCCCTTTTAAAACGTCCCAGTTTCCCACAATGGAAGCAGGCTCCTTTAGTAGGGCTTTTCTGGGCATGAGGATAAGGTGTGGTGCGAACTTGGGTGGCGAAGACCTCCGTGCCCACCATCTCGCACCGTTGTATCATTTCATCAATCCCTGCGTTCCTTCGGAGACCTATCATAGCCTTCTTGCAATCGGCATTGCAGTTATTTCTCAAAATGTCTATCAGAATCTTGTCTGCCCCTTCCACTTCCCCTACAATGCGGGCCACTGCTTCTTGTGCGGTGGCGCAGATTTCGGCAAAGGGCTGTTTGGGCCCTTGCCTGACATTGACTAATGAAGGTGGCCTTTCTCCTTTAGCAGGTATTTTATCAAAAGCATTCTCCACGCAGGAAGCAAGTCTCTCATACAGTTCTATAAGGTGTTGTATTTGTGCTGGAGTGGTCATATAATCTCCAGTGCCCACTAGCATTTGATAATATCTTTGTACATTGTTTGGGTCAGCATTGTGTATAAGAGCCATAGTCGGGCCTCTTGATGAAATAATGAGGTCCATATAACCATCTCCCCAGGGGTTAGGATAGCCCTCATAACAAGTTTCCAGTCATTGGGGGTGAGGACGTTGGCTGCAAGACATTTAAGTCTGACCTTAATACAGGGGGATTTCAGCCCATAATCCATCACAGCCCTTTTCAGTTCTTTGATCTCTCCTGGGGGAACTGGTCTGTGGCTGCGCTGGCCACCATGATCCTCCATGACAGGGAGGACTGTAGCGGCCTCAAGGCTAAACAACCCTTGAGGGTCTTCCCCTCTTTCTCTCATAAGAACGATGTTTTGCTCAACAGCAGATCGAGGGCGTCCCCATCGAGATGGTCCCAAGGTAAAACAGTCAGTAGGGGGGTCTGCTGGGGGATCGATTGCCCAGTCATTTTCATTGGGGGGGGCACTAGGGCCATCCCCAGGTTCCTCCCAATGGACCTGTGTGTGAGTGCCTTTCAACAATGGTCCTTTGGGAGCTGTTCCTGTCTTACTCCCTTTTTTGGCCATTTCTTGCCTTACTTCCCCTAGAGAGCATTTTCCCAGTCTTTTCAGCAAGTTTATAAGTTCCTTCCCCTCTTCTGTACTCAGTTCCCAATGCGAGTTCCTCTTTCTCTCCTGCACCTCCGCCCTTGTGTCCTCGTCCTCTGATGTGGATGCACTGGACACCCCTGCTGTGTCCGAGGTCCGTGTCATAGCAGAAAAACTACGTGGCTGCCGGCGTCTTGTCCCTCGGCACCTGCAAGTGCGGCTTTAATAACATTATATACTGTGAAAGTGCTCTCGAGCAGAGTACTTTCGCTTTCTCTCTCTGTTAACTGTTCGCCCAGAATCTTCCAAGAGTGTAAAGTAACAGGTGGATGGTGTACAATCCAGGGCGAGGCAGCCTCCGTGATCTCAAGGAAAGTTCTCATGACTCGAGGGGTAAGTGCACAGCCTTGCTCTTTGCCGCACTTGTAAATGATCTTAACATAGTCTTCCTTGCCACTAAGCGGAGTGGAAAGTTTAAGCCCTATGGTGAGTGACCTACCTTGTCACAGCTCGTAGAACGCCTTGTCTGCATTGTCTCTTGAGGCTGAGGGGACTCCCGGGGCGCGTGAACCCGCCTGCTGCTTGCTCAAGCTCAATCGAGCAAGCAAGACCTCGAGGATATGGGGGACAGGGGGGCTTCCTGTCGCCCCACGTTGGGCGCCACTTGTTGGGGGCCTTTGACCACCCACTGACTGCTCAAGATCCCCTGGGGGTCCCTGAACCTAGTGCCAGACCAGCTAGCCCTAGTATCTTACCAGCCGCACACAGATGAGGTGGAAGTCATACAGGTGGTCAAAAGCTCCGTTTATTGTTACAGCAAACAGGATATTTATGCAGTACTAGCCTTTGTTTCCGGGTGCAAGCATGCTCGTGCACGATCTCTCAACCTATCAGGACCGTGTTTCCGTGTGCTCGTGGACAGTCTGTGCTCTGTACTTATTTGGAAAGGGTTATGGAGTCAGTTTGCGTGTTAAGGCAACAGTGGGGGGAACTGGATGTTCTATTTTCAACTGCTTATCTAACTTTGTACAGTTCTTAACTTTGTACAGGCTGTTCTATCTTAAGTTACAGTTTAACTCTGTTTTAGGGGCTTGGCCCCTCACACCTTGAGAACTTGATCTATTCAATATAAGATTCTAGAGAGCAGAGGCTGTGCCATTTCCCTCCCATTTTCCCCCCAGTGGCTCCAACATATCTACTGTATTTCCCCATGTATAAGACACAACTTAATTTGGGGCCCGAAATTTGAAAAAAAAATGTATTACATAAAGTTACTGAACTCAAGTTTTATTCATCTGCTCATAGCTTTCAGGGCAAGTCTGGTGTGGACACATGCTTACTCCATTCTGTTTCATGAACCTGAAGCACCAGTTGTGTCCTCCTTTGAAATCAGTAGCTTCTTTTTCATCAGCAATTCTTCTTGCCTCAGGCTGAACCATCTTTGTGAACACAGGAATTCCAATTGCCCTTTGCTCTTCAATCCATATCTTCAATTACCTCTCTAAATCAGACCATTTTGCTGACTTGCCTCTCATGGCCTTCTTCTGCCCTAGCATTTTCAGGAGGGTTTCTTCTTCTTGTAGCCAGTCTCAGATTGTTTTCTCAGTTGGAGGAGGACCAAACACGTCCAGCAGCATGACTTCCATTCACTTTTGCAAACTGGATCGTTTTTAACTTGAATTCAGCACTGTATGAAAATCTTTTCTGAGCCATTTCTGGGCAGAATGTGGCAAAATGTAACCAAATATACTGGTAACAAATGTGAAACAATGAGCACAAAGACAACAAGTGCAAAAAAGAGGGAAATGCAAGTAAAAAAATCTACAACCATTGTATAAGAGGCACCCAGTTTTTATACCCCAAATTTTTCGAAAAAGGGTGTGTCTTATTCATGGGGTATATGGTATATAGTGCTTTGTGGCTTACAAATCTCTCTAGAATCATTATCTCATTGCAACTGTATATAAGGTAGGTGCTCCTATTTTAGGAGGCTCAAGGAGGTCCAGAGTCACACAGTTAAGTGTCTGAGGCAGGATTCAAAACTCGGGTCTACGTGATCCCAATATCAGGTATCCAATGTGTCACCTAGCTACCATTTAACAGGCTGACAAGCTCTCTCATATTGGCCAAAAAAAGTTCTCCTATCCTTTCCAGAACCACAAAAATCAAAAATTCTATACTAGGTGTGCACTGAATATGCCCTTGTAAATAAGTACATTTGATTCTGTCCATGTTTTACCCCTTCAACTTCCTCTTTCAAGACACGTTTTACATGACTAATGTTTAACCTGGTTGTACATGTAGAGCATATATCAGATTGCATGCCATCTTGGGTAGGGGGAGTGGATGGGGGGGCGAAATTTAGAACTCAAAATCTCATAGAAGTGAATGTTGAAAACTAAAAACAAAGAAATTTTTAAAAATAATTTTAAAAAAAGACATGTTTTATCACCAAAGGATCAAATGAGAAAGTATTTGTGAAGATCTTAGTCCAATGCCTGGTACAAAGAAGATACTTAATGAATTCTTATTTCCTTCCCCTAGCTCTTTCCCAAACTCCATTCTTATTATTATAGGCTTTTGTTATTTCTAGACACGGTTCACCATTAAGAAATGTTTTCATTTGGAGAAACAATAAAGCATAATTGTAATATTAAAAATTAATTTCTCAAAATTAATGAAATACAGAAGTTAAATTACAATTTAAGGGAGGGATCCAAATAAACTATTAAGCTTGCTGATTAAAGCAAAAAAAGCTATAACTAGCCTCAAATATATGTCTTGAAGACCCAGGACAAAACATGCCTGCTAAGTTTTAGAGTCCCAACCAGACATAAGCAGATGTCCCAGGATAACCCAATCAAGAGATGAGTCCTGATGGTTAATGTTTTCAGGTCATTTTAACACAATTTCATGACATGGAGCAATAATTTACAAAAAATGTTTTATTAGTGACCTTGTGTCGGTAAAGCAAAATGGGCTCCTTAGCACTTCAGGAGTTTGGCTTTTGTTTACTTTGAGTGAAAGGCACTTCAGGAGTTTGGCTTTTGTTTACTTTGAATGAAAGTACTTTCAGCTGTTAAGTGCTAAGCCCCAGGCCCAAGGCCCTATCAGGTGTGAAACCTGTGTGGGTGTAGATTAATGACTTAAGAGGGGCCAACTCGGAAACCAATGGTCTCTGGTCGTTGAGGTGGGACTTGAGAATGCCAGAGGCTTAGCTGCCAGGAGAGGCAAGCTAAGAGACAACTACAGCTGAAGTTGAAAAAAAAAGCAGGAGCTGCAGAAGCAGAGCCGACCTGTGTGTAGACCCAGGAGTGCGAGCAAGGACTTGAGGCCAGTAAATATTATTTGGCTAAATACCATCTTGTTTTTATGTGGCCTCCTGGTTACTCTTGTGAGGCGGGCTTATTGGGCCTCGGGTTTTTTGGTCAAGATGTTGGAATGGGGAGGCTGGTTTGCGGATCTGCTGCTGTGGGGCCTAAATAAATGTTTTGTTGCTTTCTACTTAGAGAATCCCTCATATCTTGTGATTTCAAACCATTCAAACATATATATGATTGTATTCAAGATCATACATTCAGCCTTCCTACTACAGAATTTCACCTAGAAATTCACCTAGAAAACCTAGAAATCAAAGGGACAAGGAATTTCCACAAGAAAGAAGCACAAGGCCTTGGGTTTTCGACTACACCTAGCCAACACACTGTTTATGCTGAATAAACATTTAGAGAGATTAATTTGGTGAAAATTAGATATAGGCTGCCAATGTTATCCATGAAAATTATTCTTTCATACCCCAAGCGTAAAGCTAAAACTACTCTCAGCAACAAAACCACCAATTCAAATCAGCATACTTTTTGAATACCTACATGCAGCCAAAAAAGGGTGCTCATTGTTCTCAAATTCACACAAGTCAGGATATCACTCATGATGTCACTGGTCCTCTTCACAAAGGACAAACAACAAGAAAAAATGACAGTCCAATGGATGGGGGGGGCGTGTGGTAATATGAACACAAATGAGCACAATACACAACAGATATGATATGGACAAAAGAGATATCTAGACAAAGCACTCTGGGAAAGTTTGAGCAGAGATATCACCTCAGCAAGAGGGTGAAGGTGGTAAGAAATTGGGAGGGGCTTAATCAAGGTGTTAGATGGTGACAACTAAGCTTATCTCAAAGTTCTTTGAATTTCAAAGGAAAAGTTAGAAGAAGATCTACATATAAAAACTACTCTCTTCATCCTTAGGGACTTTTTGTTTGTTTGTTTCTTTTTAGTTTACAACACCTGGTTCCACAAGTTTTTGAGCTCCAAATTTTCTCTCCCTTCCTCTCCTCTCCCCTCCCCACCCAAGATGGCACATAATCCAGTATAGGTTCTATATATACCTTCATGTTAAACTTATTTACACAATAGTCAAGTTGTAAAGAAGAATTATAACCAATAGAATGAATCATGAGAAAGAAGAAGCAAAACTAAAAAAAAGAGCAAAGAGTTTTCCTCAGTCGGCATTCAGACTCTTTCTCTGGATGTGGATAGATTTCCCATCATGAGTCTTTTGGAGCTGTCTTTGAACCTCGTATTGCTGAGAAGAGCCAAGTCTATCAAAGTCATCAGAGATATTGTGTGTCTATAATCGTATATAATTTTCTCCTGGTTCTGCTCCCTTCACTCAGCGTCAGATCACGTAAGTCTTTCTGCTCCTCATTTCTTACAGCACAATAGTATTCCATTACATTCATATACCACAATTTGTTTAGCCATTCCCCAATTGATGGGCATCTCATTGATTTCCAATTCTTTGCCACCACAAAAAGAGATGCCATAAATATTTTTGTACATACTGGTCCCTTTCCCAGTTGTGTGATCTCTTTGGGATACAGCCCTAGAGGTGGTATTGCTGGGTCAAAGGGTAGGCACATTTTTATAGACCTTTAGGCATAGTTCCAAATTGCTCTCCAGAATGGCTAGATCAGTTCACAACTCCACCAACAATTTAAAAATGTTCCTATTTTCCCACATCTTCTCCAGCATTTATCATTTTCCTGTTTTATCATGATAGCCAATCTGACAGGAGAGATGTGGTACCTAAGAGTTGCTTTGATCTGCATTTCTCTAATCAATACTGATTTAGAGCATTTTTTTCATATAACTATAGATATCTTTTAATTTCTTCCTCTGAAAACTGCCTGTTCATATCCTTTGACCATTTCTCAATTGGGGAATGACTTGTATTCCTATAAATCTAACTCAGTTCCCTGTACATTTTAGAGATAAGGTGTTTGTTTGTTTTAAAAGTGTTTCAAAATACATTCTCACTTCACTTCCCTCTCTGAGAATCCCTGCCTTCCTTCAAAGCTCAGCTCAGGTGCCTAATTTTTTTATGAAATCTTCCTGGATGAACACAATGTCCCTGGCTTTTAGAGTTTCTTAATCCTCAACAGTTGTTAGTGGTTGTTTAATTCTTAAGCCTCAAATGAATTATACCTAATAGCATATCCACATGTCTACTCCTTTCCCATCCTCTGAGTAGAAGATAAGATCTTTGAAAGCCAGGACTATTGTCTTTGTCACTGTATTGCATCTAGCACAGCATGTACTTGGCATTGTTTCCTGCATATACTAAGTGTTTGATTAATTTTTGTAGTACTGGATTTTTGGGCAAATCAATTGAAAACTCATCAATAGTTTCCAGGAATCTGGAAAAAAAACATTTGAAAAATAAGCACCAATATCGACACTCTCATTTGCAGAATAAATTATATTAATCTAACCCTGAATGAATACACTATATATAAATCAAATAATGGACTCCCCACCCCCCCCATCTTAATGTTGTATACTTTAAAATGGATTAGCCCTTCCCAGTTCTACCATTAACTCACTATGACCTTGGGCAAATCATGTCTTTTCTCTAGGTGTCAGTTTATTCTTCTATGAAATGAAGATGTTGTACTAGTTAACCTTTAAATGTCCTTTCAGCTTTAATATTTTACGATCTCTTATTTATGATAAGATCCTCATTCATTACCATCCCCAGACATCTCTGAATTCTCAATAGCCCACCAACTAAAGCACGATGACTCATTTTCAACTACAGAAGAAAAGGTATAATTAATTGAGCTCAATCTATTAACATACCTTTTCAGAAGGCATGTTTATCTTTTTCAATAACCATTTTAGGAACAAGAGTGGATGAGTGACACCTTGGAAGAAAGGAAGTATTGGACAAATTGACTGAAAGGTAATATTTATGTAGCCAGCAGGTGTCTCTGTGAAGCAGGGGTTGGTTATATAAAAAGAAATCAAAACTACTACATAGGAGGAGTAGATCCTTTCCAGACCACACCTTTGGCCTTCTATTTGATGGCTTACTTTCCCTTGGAGGTTGCAATTTTTTTTTTTCCTGAAGCTTCCAGGTTCTAAGCCGTGCCTAGCTTTGGGTACAACATTTATGATTTCCATTCAGGCTTGAGACTCACCTGCTTCTGATGGAGCAAAAGGCAGCAATTGAAGCTTAATCCCTTCTGCTCTTACTTCATGGGAAGGAGTTAACAAAAGATGACCCAGACAAGAGAGAAGACATGATTACTGAAGCAAAGTCCTAGAGGCATCAGCATAGTCTGGAAGGAGGACTGGATTTGGAGTAAGAGGACCTGGTTTAGGTCTTTACTCTGCTACTTTTCTTCTCCAGGCCTCAGTTACCCTCTTCGGTAAGATGACAGTTTAGATGCAAAGATTCCTTCTAGCTCTAAAGCTATAATATAATGAAATGTGACTGGAATCAGATCCCAGTCCAGTCTCCTGAATATCAGCTGCTATTTCTTCCTAATGTTAAGGGATATTAATCCTCTATAATATTCTTTTAGAACTGATTCCTTACAATAATATTTATATAGAGATCCTTATAGGGATTACAAATTGCTTTGCATAGATTATCTCATAGGATAAATAAAAAACAACCTCATGAGGATATCATATATATTATATATAAGGATATTTATTAACACCCATAAGGGGTATTATCCTCATTTCATAGATGAAGAAATAGTCCTAAAGTGTCTAAGTGACTTGTCCATGATCACTCAGCAAGTAAATTTCAGGGTGGAATTAAAACTCAGGTTTTCCTGATTTGAACAAAACTCCAGGATACATTATGATATATGAGATCTGAGACATGAGACATTAATTTTATTGGTGACCTTATTTTGAATTATTCTCCCCCAGTCAATTTTCTCCTGACTAGTGAAATTTAAAATGAAAATTTTAGGTATTCTAAAGTGTGTACTCAGGGAGACCTGATAGACTTGAACAAGATACCTAGGTATATGATTTACTGAAGAGATCTAAAAGGCAGGGATGGACTATAAGGAAAAAAAAAATTAAGTAGTTAGATCAGACTACAGAATTATCTAGGTGCTCAAGGCTTGAAAATTGGAAGAGAGTCCTATTTCACAAGAAAGAGATATTGAATTTCAAGTCAAGAAACATTTATTATGCTCTTATTACTATAAGATACTGAGTTAGTTATTCTAGGGGACATAATATGAATAATTCATAGTTCTTACCCTCGGGGAGTTTTATAGTATAGGCAAGAGGGATAATAAATTTACAAAAATAAAAATGAAAAGTTGCACATACATTACAGGTAGAAATGTTTACGCATAAAGGGACACAGAGGTTAGGGAAATTACTATCAGATGTTGGAGGGAGGTGAGGGAAAGGAGGCTTTGTGGTAAAATTTGATCTGAACCTTTAAAAGTGTGAGTAGGAATTTTGTCAGGTGGAGATTCAGAACAGAACATTTAGCCAGAAGGAATAATGTGGGTAAACAGCACATTTTGGGGGCAGCTAGGTGGCACATTGAATAGAGCACCAGCCCTGGAGTCAGGAGGACCTGAGTTCAAATCTGACCTCAGACACTTGACACACTTACTAGCTGTGTGACCTCAGGCAAGTCACTTAACCCCAATTGCCTTGCCTCCTCCCCCTCCACCCCCCAAAAAAACCAGCACATTTGAAAGAAAGCAAATTGCATATTGTTCCAGGAACAACGAGTATTCCAACTTGGTTGAAGCACAGGGAAACATGAGGAGAAGAAGAAAATAAAAAACTGGGAAGGTAGGTTGGGATCAAGCTGTAGAGAACCTTGGATGTTAGACTAACATCACTAAATATATTTACATTTTATATCATGGCCTAATGGATCTCAAACTTTTTCACTGGCCCTAAACTTCATTTAAACAAAGTTCAAGGAACCTTTCCAGTAAAACCTTTTAAAATGCCTGCTAATGCTACCATAGAAGAAAAGGCTATTTTTTTTTAAAAAGCCAAATCCAAAAATCCCATTTAATATTAGACTTTCTTTGAAGAGTATATTCCTACTAGAGAGACAGAGTCAGAGAGACAGGGAGAAAATGAGACAGGCAGAGGGAGATAGAGGGAGAGAACTCTAGGAAACTGAAACCTAACATTTCTTGTAATTCACTTTTTAAATCAAACCCATGGTAGAATTAAGAAGAGGATCTCTAGGAATCATACATTCTTCCTTTATTCCATGAAAAACAATGGAAGAGAAAGATTGGGATGAATAGTAGATGAGACAGTTGACCCTAAGTCAGTATGGAAGTGAAGAGGAGTGAGACCAATTCTAGTCTCTCAAGTGCACTGGAATGTTCAGCAGAAAACATGGCTATCTAGGCAAATAAAAGGGTGCTTTCTCTACAGATTCTTTCTCCAACTCTCAAGGGGGTTCACAGAACACCTAATGGCGAAAGGTGGAAAAGGAGAAGGGAATATGGAACAAGTAAACACAGAAAATGGCAGAGGAGGGTAGGGGACAGAGAAGAAAAAAGTGGTGTCCCAAGAAGGGGAAGTAGATTTGGGGAAAAGTCAAGGGAAGAGAGAATAATTGGGGCAACAGAGAAGGAGTTGCCATAGAACAGAATGAAAGACTCAGAGGCTGTGGTTTGTCCTTCATTCTCAAAGAGAACCATGACATCAGGAAGATGATGACATAACTTGCAATTGAGTTGGATTTAAGTGAGGGAGGGCTGTGCAAAGTCACCAACCCTCACTTCCTCTTCCAGGCTCTTGACTGCTTCCCCTATCTTTAATTCTAAATCTCATTCAAGAAGGAAAGTTACTGCTGCTACTAGTAATACTACTAGTGGTAATAGTTAACTTATATAGAGGGCTTATTATGTTCCAGGAACTGTGCTAAGCACTTTACAATTATCTCATTTGAGCCTCATAACAATCCTGGGAGTTAGGTGCTGTTCTTATCCTCATTTAACAGTTGAGCAAACTCAAGCAAAGAGAGCTTAATTGACTTGGCCAGGGTCACACTCGATCTAGTAAGTTTCTAAGGCTGAATTTAAACTCAGGTCTTCCTAACTCTAAGCCTGGAGTTCTGTCCACTGTGCCACCTAGCTGCTCTCAGGTATAAATCCCCTGGGAGTGAGGGGAAGCAACAACAAATCCTCCTTTGACTTCTGCTTCTTCAAATTCCTCTGTGAGAGCACTGGGGATGCTTCTGGGCTAAGAGTGAACGGCAAGGACAGCAAGAGTTGATGTCCTGGGTCCTGAAAGTCCCAGCTACCTGATGAGGCTATGGGTATCCTAAGCACTGACTACCAGAGCTCATTATCCCTGGCATGAGACCACTAAAATGGTAAAGCAGGCTTGCCATGTGTCTTTGCTGGCCACCACAGTTTTTTCCTTGAAGAACACCCATTGGAGTGGGTCCATGGAGTGGAGCAAATGAGTTAAAGGAAACAAGGGAAAGTAAGAGGAAAAAATAAGAAGAGAGGTAGAAGAGAGGTAAAAGAGATACAGCCTTGATGTTTATCAAAGTCCCAAGAAGGAAAAGAGCATTCATTTATTAATTCTTCTCTTTTTTGGACTGAAGAGAGAAACATAACATAAGAAACCCAGAACTCTCCAGAATAAAAAATAATAGATAAAAACTTGCACAAATGTTAGAATTCGACATACATTCATTGAATCCATGGGCTCCTAATAACAACCTCTGAACATTAGAATTTAGAGCTATAAAGGACAACCTCTATTTTTATAGGTGAAGAAACTAAGGCCAAGGGAAATGAAGTGATTTTCCAAAGGTCACCAAGACAGTCAGCAGAGCCAGGTTGGAGATCAGGTCCTATGATTCCAAATCCAGGATTATTTCACCATACCACAGTGGTTTAAAACAAAACATGAATATACAACTCTCACTTGGGAAAGTATAGTTTTCAATCATCACATTAAAAGTATAAATACTTTGATGTTCCCTCCAACTTCTGAATATCTCCCCCAAAAAGCATATTTCTTTTGTGGAGAAAAAAATTCTCATCTGCAAAATGAGAGGGTTATTCTACAAGAGTCTTAACCTCCCCCCTAGATGATCATGGAGAAATTTCAAGGGTTCTATGAGTTTCTGGTTTTTTTTTTAATATTTAGATAGCTGCATTTCAATATACAATAGGGCAGCAAGGTGGCATAATAGATGGAGTATCGGGCCTGGAGTCAGGAAGATTCATCTTCATGAGTTCAAATCCGGCCTCAGACACTTACTAGTTATATGACACTGGGTAAGTCACTTCACCCTGTGTGCCTCAGTTTCCTCATCTGTAAAATGAGCTGAAGAAGGAAATGGCAAACCATTCTAGTATCTTTGCCACAAAAACCTCAAATAAGGTCACAAAGAGTCAGACATGACTGAAAACAACTGAACAACAACAAATTTCAACACAAATGATTTTCTTTGTAATTCGATATTTTATTTTGTGCAGTTGAAAATATTATTCTGGGAAGAGTTTCCTAAGGCTGCACCCAACTGTTGAAGGGGTTCATCTTATAAAGCAAAGGTTAAGAATCCATGGCCTACATGGTCTTTTACACATCTAAATACTAAACCTTGGAAAATTAAACTTCTTGTGTTAGACTTTCTAATTTTTCATTTATTCTCCACACAAAATACAGCATTATGAATAGAAATCTAATAAATCACTCCAAATTTGACTTTGGAAGTAGCTGAACATCAGCTTCTTCTGCAATTAGAAAAGCCTCAGGGTAGAAACTATAGTGTTTGCCAATATGAAGAATATGTTTGAAGAGATACAGAGAAAAGTTCTTTAATCTTGGGGATGAAATCTCTCGAGAAATAACTTTAATTATTATCAGGTTAAAAGGACAGACTCCATGGAACTTAGTGCTTGGGGGAGAAGGGTTAGGGTTCCAAGTACTCCAGAAGTCCAGTTTGAGAGCCAAGGAAATCTTGTTTTGCCTCTTAAACAGCGATTCTTGAGTTTTACTATGTCAACATTCTGTTTGGTTAAAAGAAAAATAAAAGAGAGATTGCTCTTCTTAAGTCACCTGCTTTACATAAGTCCTCTCAAGCATGAACAGCAGGCTGTCCCATCATTGCTAAATCCCATCCTGAAGTTCCATTCCCTTGGAAATCCCAAGCCCTAAAGAACACCAGGACTGGGTACAGGCATCTCAGAGATTCCTCTAGGTACTCTGGAGAATGTGACAACTTCACCCTTCTCCTTCAAGTTCCACCACAGAGACATCGGCAATTATTGTTAAACCCCTTCCTGGGCCAAAGCCCAACTCCCTTTCCACATTCCACTTAATTCAACAAATGCAAACAACTACATGTTATGGGTACATACAGACCTATGCTAATAACTGGAGGGAAGCAAAAATAAATCTCTGACTTTGGAACCCACAATCAGACATATATGCTAATAAATATAACAATAAATAGAATGAGACAAATGCTACATGAGATTCAAGCAAAGTGTCATGAGATAATGTTGATTATTGATAAGGCTAGCATTTGTATAGCCCTTTAAGTTTTACAAAATGATTTATATATTATCATATTTTCCCATGTATAAGATGCACCTTAATTTTGGAGCCTGAAATTTGAAAAAAAAATGTATTACATAAAGTTATTGAACTCAAGTTTTATTCATCATAAAATTCATGCAACTCCTCATCACCATCAAAACTCCCATCCATTAGCTTGTCCTCATCTGTGTTTGATGACGAATCACTCTCACATATTGCCTCGTCCTCAGTTCCATCTATGGCATTTGAAATGCCACACTTCTTAAATGACTTGACAACAATCTCAATCTTCATTATTATCCCAGGATCTTTTGAACCAGGTACAAACTTCTATAGTTGGTTTCTTTACTCTTGTCTCTCATGGCCTTCTTCTGCCATGGCATTTTCAGTAGGGTTTCTTCTTCACGTAGCCAGTCTTGGATTGTTTCCTCAATTGGAGGAGGACCAAACTTACATTCAGCAGCATGATTTCCATTCACTTTTGCAAATTGGATCACTTTTAACTTGAATCCAGCACTGTACGAAAATCTTTTCTGAGCCATTTCTGGGCAGAATGTGGCAAAATGTAACCTAATATATAGGCAACAAATGTGAAACAATGAGTGCAAAGACAACAAGCGCCAAATGCAAGTAAAAAAATCTACAACATGATGGAGAGAGCTATCTACATCCAGAGGAAGAAATACGAAGTATGACTGCAGATGGAGGCATACTATTTGCTTTCCTTTTTTTTTTCTCCCTTTGTTTTTTTTCTCTTTTGTTTGTTTTTAGTTTTTTTTGGGGGGGGGTTGTTTCTTCTTTCTCCTGATTCATTCCATTGGTCATAATTCTTCTTTACGACTTGACTATTGTGTAAATAAGTTCAATTCGAAGTTATATGAAGAAGATATATAGGATTCCATGCCATCTTGGGGAGGGGGGGAAGAAAATCTGAAACTCAAAATTATGTGGAATTGAGCATTGTAAACTAAAAATAAAAAATCTTAATTATAAAAAAAATCTACAACAATGAGCACAAAAACAAGCATGGAAAAAGCAGGAAATGCAAGTAAAAAAACTACAACCACTATATAAGGCACACCCAGTTTTTAGACCCCAAATTTTTGGAGAAAGGGTGTGTCTTATACATGGGGAAATACTGTCTCATTTGATCCTCACAACAACCCTGTGAGGCAGCTGCTTTTATTTTCTCCATTTGACAGATAAGTAAACTGAAGCAGAGAGGTTAAGTGACTTCCCCAAGGTCATACAGCTGGGTAAGTGTCTGAAGCAGGATTTGAATTTATATCTTCCTTACTCCATATCCAGGACTATGCCATCTAGTTCCCAATCAATAGAATGTGTCCTACATTCATGATTAGATTCCCATCATCACTCAGTGTAGGAGATAATCTACCAACTTGTATCAGTAAGGCAAGATTCACCAGATCCATAGTGACCATTAATATGCCTGTATAGTTCAGAATTGCAAAACATAAGAGACTCTCTATGTAGAAGGCAAAAGAAGTAAAACATTTACTCAAATAACAGAGGATCAGATCCCAAAACCAGTAATTCCAATTCAACATAGCAACAATTGTATCTCAAAACCAGTAAGTCCATTTCAATATAATAGCAAGGAAATTAAAATGCAATATCACAGAAAGGAGCCAAGCCATCCTATAACCTTCACCTCTCCTAGGGCTTTCCCGTAAATGCTCACTCAGAAATCCTAACTATCTGCTTGCCTGCATCTTCCACTTCCAGAGTTCTCAAAGCCCTTGCAGTTCTCTCTCTGTCTCTTGTGTTGGTAAGCAAAATGGCCTTTGTTTTGTTTGAGTAATTCAGTATATTTCATTGAGCCTTACTAGGTGCTAAGCCCCAGGCCCAAACCCCTATTAGGTGTAAATCCTATGTGGGTGTGGATTGGCAACTAAGGTGGGGCCCAAGCTGAGACTAACTCCAGGGAGGGCCTAGTTTACATGTCTGGGACAGCAGAGGCTTTTAGACCATGTGAATTTAAGTCACCTCTTTGTGACAATTCTAGGTCATGTGGGTGAGTCCCATGTGTGACTCACCCCTGGGCTTAGCCTCCTCTTCCTTGGAGCTCTTTGCCACAGCAGTGGTGTCGCGCGACTCTGGGCCAGCCCTTGTTCTGAGCTCCCGGGCTGAACCTAGATGTTGGTAACTATGAATTGTATTGGATCTGTCTGTTGATGTTTGTAATTTGTTTGTATTTTGCTCTGAAGTTCAGTGTGCTGGCTTTTTCCCCTGAACTAAGTGAATGATATTTGTGTGCTGAATTAAAGTAAGCTTGCCAACCCCTTCACCTTGCTTTCTTTAGTTAAGCAGATCAAAAGAACTGTGCTTTCTGGGTGCTGGCTGTGGGTAGATCTTGCACCCCCACAGAAGCTGCTAGCCTGATTGTTGAAACACTCTTTGTCTCTTCCAGTTCTCCAACTATCTCAAAGTTCTCTCTTCTCTCAGTTCTGTCTTCTTGGCAGCTCTGTCTACGCTCAGTTCTCTCTTATTCCCAGCTTTCTGTACTCTGAGCTTAATGGCTACCCTCAGGGTATTTATGTATATGTATGTGTGTGTATGTATATATATATATGCACATATATATGTATGTATGTATGTATGTACACACACACACACACACACACACACACACCCTCATACCCTGTTTAGGGCCCAAGGGCTTCACACCTAATGAGCAAAAGGGTGTGGGCTTGGGGCTTAGTACCTACTTAGCAAAGGAGTTTGGGCCTTCCTACAAACAAGCCTCCCCTAATCAAGATTCCCTTAACTAGCTCTACCTGAGGCCTATTAAGGGATCTTTAATCATGATCTTTAATCAGATTAGCACTATGCAACATTTGGTTGAGTTAGATTTATCAGATTCAAGACTCATCCCAGTGAGAGTGAACCTGACCAGAATTTCAAGATTGTAATATCTGGTTCCAAGGCGCTAACATCCAGGTCAAATGCTGCTTCTTTCACAAAACCTTCCACTTTCTCCAATGCCCCTAAGCTGGCAGCTCTCCTTCACTATGTAATGTCTTTTCTGGCCCCTCTGCCTAGTTCAATGTTCCCACTTCATGGGTTTATTCCTCTTTTAGTTCTGTCAAGATTCTATTCTACTTTTGAAGTCCACCTTAACATCACCTCCCCCGTGAAATCTTTCCTAATGCCCAGTGCTGGCAAAGACATTCCCCTATCCCGTGATCATGCCGCACTTTGCTTATAGCTCTCCTATGACCACTATTCTTAGAGTACCAGAGCACAGAGGCCAGAAAACTGACCTCAAAAGTCAGGAAGACCTGGGCTCAGGACTGGCCACTGACACACTGACACTAGCTATGTGCCTCTGACCAAGTCACTCAACCCCTTAGTGACTCAGACAAGTAGGATGATGTTGGAGAAAAGGTGCTGATGATAAGAAAAATAACTAACATTTATAGAACATTAGTATAGTGTGTTTCCCCTGGACAAGGTAAATGTATAATTCAGGTGTCTAAATACCAGGTCAACTTTGCTGCTATTACTGGTCCTGTTTTCACCTTGTATATAAATGGTGGTATTTGGGGCTGCTAAAATAGATGGGTGGGAGAGAGAATTTGTAGTAGACTATATGATTTCATCACAATTGGATCATCTATTTCATGGAAAGAAGGGTCAACCGTATAGTATTAACAAACTAAGCTAAAGAGCTGAGAGCTGAGCGAACCATTTCTTTTTACTGTCATTTGAACACAACTCTTTCTGCCTCTTCTCCAGAGGAACATAATATGATAATGATAATTATAAGGATAATAATAATTCACAGATATTTCATAATGGCCTTAAAGAATGTTATAAAGCACTGGCCCTAAGGCAACATCATGAGGCAGGTGAACTTTGTCTACGCAGTTCCCAAATAAACCCTAGAATGTAAGCTCCTAGAGGGCAGAGATTTTATTTTGTTTTGTCTTTGTATTCTCAGCACCTACATCATGCCTTGTATACAGCAGGTGCTTAATAAGTGATCACTGGACTAGACTGGAAGTAGAACCCATTCTATAGAGAAAGAGACAGAATCTCAGCCTTGAAAGGGGCTTTAGTAAGTATTTAGTGGATTATCTTCACTATACAAATGCTGAAGAGAAGCTTAGAAGGAAGGAAAACCACTGGTAGGTTACACTTCTAAGTTTTGGTTTACCTATATCAAAATGTTCCACCCTACCCCCCATAGTCCTCCTTGAGTTCAATACCTAGTTGTCAGTCTGGTTTTATATAAAATAGTATTTATTTCTCTTCCAGAATTTCAAGCCTAAATATCTTACAACCCCCTCAAGGGTTTCCTCTAGTTACAAGAGCTCTTAATGGGTCTAATCCACAACCTAAAGCAGGAAACAACAAAACTTTTCTTTTGTAAATCTACTCTTGATACAGAGTTATAGCAATAAGTAAGAACAAGCAAGAGAGAAAAGACACACTTAGTTTTATACCCCATTTATACTCTATGGGTCATTAAAGTTTCATTTAACAAGACAGAATAATAGCATATGTTTGAGAAATGTGTAAAAAGTTCTGGAAGCAATACCTCATAGTTAAAGGAAATCTCATCATTAATTGGTTTTGCTGATTCCAGATGCCAAGCAGATCTTTTTAAGGAAGTTTCTTACAATAAATTAATTTTCTTTTGAAGAGGTTGGACTAAATGATCACAAAATTGTGAATCTATGATCATTTCTCTATGTGGTTTCTTCATTGCTTTAATTATGAACTCCTTAAAGGAAGGATATCAAATATACACTTCCATGTTACCTACGATAATTAAAGGAGACTCTAGAATGGTATCATAAGGTAGAACAGTTTCTTTTTCATTAACAAATTAATACTTTATCTTTGAACTATTTTTTTTCTGTTCTAGTGGTCTTCTATTCATAGGCAAAAGGAAGGAAACAAGCTGAAAATATTATTGCTACTGTACAAATTCGACCTTATACCCAGAAAAATATCTAAAACCATTTTTCCTGGTAATTGTTTTTGGGTTTGCTTTTATTTTTGCTCGGTAAAAGAAAGTATTAATAATTTCTGGCATTGAAAAGGAGATTCGAGCATAACCAACAACTGAAGTCTGACTTAAAATATTTACTCTGATCATGTCAACCCCATAAGGTACAAGAAAAATGAGGTATGTGATTCATTGAGGTCTTAAAAAGATTTCTTCAGCTCTTCTCTCTTTAATCCTTTACTAACATGCCATCCGCCTCTCTTGATAATATTCAAACCAATACGGTAGAAAGACTGTCTTTCCCAGGATGATCAGTTGGGAAGTCCAATGATAACTCCATCCTTGAACCTGACACACACTATCATTTGTTGTCATCACTGGAAAACTGCACAATTCCATAGGGAGGTATAGAAATGTTTGTGATCAACCAAATCAGCCCGCAACAATTCTGGGAAATTGCCTGGGGAATCTAGATGGTGCTTTGATCATGTTTCCTTTCTTACCTGGTCCTCAGAACCCATGATTTAGTTCCTCTGTGTGCATGATTGGTATAGAAAAGGCATCTCTCCCCTTCCTCCACTGCCATGATATCCTTTTTGTCCATGAAATTTCTCTGAAACACGGTGGCATAAAGGCCAGAGCTAACAAAGGCCAAAGGGTTTTGTAGAAAACTGCACCTGTATCCCTTACAAAAGAAGCTGAATTCCCAAAACCTAATTAATGCAAGAGGTTGACATGTAATTAAAGAACCAAAGTTACTCACTTACAGGTGGTGTTAGTGGCACAAGGAAAA
The DNA here is from genome assembly GCA_028646595.1 of Phalanger gymnotis. Taxonomy (NCBI): domain Eukaryota; kingdom Metazoa; phylum Chordata; class Mammalia; order Diprotodontia; family Phalangeridae; genus Phalanger; species Phalanger gymnotis. Next base: position 218,457,744 of record CM053624.1, read on the forward strand.
AGGGACCAGTCAGTCAACCAGAAAGTTCATGAAGTATCTACTAGGTGTGAGGCATCGTAGATACAATGACAAAGATTGAAAGAGTCCTTGCCTTCAAGGAAGCAACATTCTACTGGGGATATTACATTAACATACGAGTATCTACGAAATATATAGGAAAGTAATCTGAGAGAGCCACTAGCAACTGGGAGCATCAGGTCAATCAGTCAGCCAATAAACATTCATTAAGCATCTATTATGCTTCAGGCACTGTGCTACTGGGGGTACAAATAAAAAGACAAAAGAGAGTTTCTGACCTCAGTTACGTTCAATGTTACCATCATCCACACTCCGACACACTGCAGTCTCTAAGCACTTACATTTTTGTTAAAACAAAGCAAAAACTAGAATTTGGACGCCCACCCAATGGATCGAGTTAGCCCCCAGTCCTCTCTGCATACAATAGATTTGTGCAGCCCCTATTGGCTCTAGAAGTATTTGTCTGCAAGGCCAAGACACATAGGACTGGGCCCTCCTGACTGACACAATTTGTGCATTTGAAGGAGGATTAGACTCTAATGACTCTTGGCTACGCACCACTACGCCTCACAAGGACCTATGGGGCAATGCTCTTCCTTCCTCCAGCCAGAGGATCCAGCAAGGGGCTACATGTGCCTGTGTCCAGGGCTGTTACCTAGGACCTTAAGGGATCACAGGGTGCTATTATGGAAATGACATCTACTAAAATGTCTAGTCTTATGAGATGTGAGTGAGTATGGGGCAAGGAGCCCACCAAGAAGATGTCAAACCTACAGTAAATCCTAACAAATCCCTTCCATCCCTAGGTAGGGTAATTCTAAGCTTTATCAGGCTCTGATTCTGCCCCAAGGCCACAATCTCATTCTGGTGGTAATGTATCCCCTAAATAAGACAGCTTACTTCCTGTGATCACAGTCACCAAGACCACATTCCTACTCTGGATAGTAACTTAAACTGGAGTTCTATTACCTAAATTCACATTTATGGTGCTTTAATTTACTACCTCTGTGACCTTAGGAAAGTCATTCAACCACTCTGGGGCTCCGTTTCTTCATATGTTATATGAAGTTGTATTAGTTGACCTTTTAAGCCTTTTCCAGCTCTAAATTTGAGATCTTATGACCTCCATTCTTGGGTAATTATATTCAACTAAATAAAATTTTATTAAACACCTACTACATACAAAGCAGCTAGGTGGTTCAGTGGATAGAGTGCTGGGCCTGAAGTCAAGAAGACTCATCTTCATGAGTTCAAATTGAGCTTCAGACACTATGTGACCCCGGGCAAGTCTCTTAACCCTGTTTGCCTCAGTTTTCTCATCTATACAAGGAGCTGAAGAAGAAAATGGCAAACTATTCCAGTATTTTTGCCAAGAAAACTCAAAATGGTGTCATGGAGAGTTTGACATGACTGAAAAACCACTTAATAACATATATGGTGCTGGGATGTAAAGACAAATAAAGAAGCTTCTCCCCTCAGGTCGCTTCCATTCTACTGGGAGGAAACAACACATACACAGATAAGTAAATACAGGATATAGAAACCAGGAGGAATAATAGTAACAACTCAGGAAAAGCAGGAAAGCCTTGTATTGGTGGTGTCACTAAGAAGAACTCAGTCTTGAAATGAACTAGAGATTTTAAAGGTATAATAATAATGAATGATAATAATAAATATATTTGATATGATCCGAGGAGGAAAAGTATTACAGGCATGGGGGACAGCCTGCACACCCCACTGAGATATCCTACCCTTGGGTCTACAAGTAAGTTTTAGGGCCAAATTTTTTAAACCTTTCCCTTGGTTCTCACAGCCATCAGTCTCAGAAACTGAGCAAATCACATATGCAAATACTCAACAATGGGAAAAACTCAAATATTTGGCAGATATCTCCTCGGTCCAATATCTGACGTCTCAATGGCTTTTAAGGGAGAAGTGAATTTGAATACATCTGCCTCGTACTAACTGTTAGCATTTGCAAATTGTGGGACTTTGCCTTCTAAATGTGATTTATGCAAAAAGAAGTGAGATGGTTGGTTTGGATTAAGAAAGTCAGGGTTCATATCTCATCACCCTACAACAATACTCGCTGGTTTCTCCTGGGGGCGAGGCATTGCTTACATCTTCTTCTCCAAAATCATAGCATGAGTCAGTTCTAACTTTATAGGTGCATGTTTGTTGAAGGGGGTTTTGTTTGCTCGATGAGGGTGGAGAGAGAAGTGGGAAGCTCAATATTGCCTTTATCCTCCGGTTATAATCACCGTCAGCACACGCTGTGTAAACTTTGAGTTACCTAAAACAACACTGGAAGCTGGAATTGCTTGCTAAGACACTGTCTCTTAGATTTCCTACATTTGATTTTAATTAAGAATAACAACTCTAGGTTGTTTTCTCTTCGGTACCAGCGACAACTCCTAAAAAGATCACTTCGGAGAAAGAGAGCTTAAAAGGAAAAGTCAAAATCACAAGAAGAATAAAAACGTAGAGAGGAGGCTAAAATTTCATATTTTTCTGTCTTAAAATTGGCAAACTTGCCGCTGCTTGTTTTTGTAACCCTTTGTATAGAATTTCAGGGTAATTTTCTTGTTCTGGACCAGAGACAATAGATTTGGCTCCTCTTCAGAGGTAGAAAAGCACTGTGGTTCCAAACTGTCAAGGACCTACAGGTAGAACCAAAGCTAAACGAATCACAGGCTCTAAGGGGTAAGGCTTGTGAAGATCTCTGTGCAATGTTGTTATCTCCACTTTATTAGGAGGCAGCTAGTGGTATAGAGTGCTGAATCTGTAGTCAGGAAGATGCAAGTTCGGATTTAGCCTCAGTACTAGCCATGTGACTGTGGGCAAGTCACTTAAACTCTGTTTATCTCAGTTTCATCAACTGTAAAGTGAGAATAGTAGTACTTCTCTCCCATCACAACGATCAAATCAGACAATTGTAAAGTACTTAGCACCGTGCTTGGCACATAGAAATAAATGTGAGCTATCATTTTTATTATTATCACATGAGATAATATTTGTAAAGTGCCTCGCACAGTATCTGGTATATAGTAGGCACCATATAAAAGGTGGCTACTACCACTACTACCATAACAGCAGCAACAGCTACTGCTACTGCTGCTACTACTACTACCATTAGAAGAGAATGGGCATTCATCCATAGGCAAGTCTAAAAAATAAAACTGTGGCTTACAGAAGTAAAGAGTTAACTAAGAATGATAAACAACATTGGAAAATGACTCACCCTTCCAAGTAACATTCCTTGCTATGTAACTCCACCACTAACACATTCATATCATCAAAATACCTTAAAATTAGAAGGGAATTTAGGATTGGAATGCCCTCATCTTACAAGAGCTAGAGAGACACAGTAATCTGGCTGAGGTTATAAAACCATTCTTAATAAATGAGACTGTGAGGGGCTGAATGTATTTTTTAAAGCTACCCTCACATCTATATTTTAGGCAAAGGATCCCAGCTCACCCTTGGTTTGTTGATCTCTGTTCCGCATATAAGACCACGCAAAACTGATATACTAAGTTAACATACTAAACTTTCTTATAAAAGCACCCTGTCCTATCACAGCATCCCAGAGAAGTCTTTCTAGAAACAACCCTGGCATCTCCTGAGCCTAAGCAAGTGAAGAATGAAACAACATGAAACAATTATAAAAAAGCAAATTAAGATTATATGCTTATAAAATACTGTGTGTTCATTCTATATTTAGAAGTGATGAGAGCCAGGATTTAAACCCAGATCTTCTGACTTCAACTTTTACTAGATATGTAACCCTACTAAAATGGTAACTTCTCTGAAACTAAGTTTCCTCATTTGCAAAATCAGGCCAACGAAATACTTTTATGACAAACTACACCTGAATGCTGTAGGGAAAAGACGTCCTAAGCCTTTAAAGTACTATAGTGGAGGGGCACCTTACCTGAGAGATAAATTCTAAAGTGCCCAGGTAAGGTGAATGCTATCTCCACAGGTCTCTAAGGTGAGCAGCCTCTCAAATGTAGTAACATATTGTTAAGGAAAAGTAAGAAAAGCCAGAGCTATGACTTTTGGGATAAAGATTAGCTCTAAAGGATAAGGAAGAGAACTGAGTCAATCAATGAGGCTGGAAGAGCTGCAGTTGCTGCTGCTCTTTCCTGATGTTCTCAGGGTTACGTGGGCAGTAAAATCTCCCATGTCACACCTACTCTGGGAGATACACCGGTTAAGGGAGATGGCTGATTCAATCCCTCATAATACTGGCCTCTTTCTCTCTCTCTCTCTCTCTCTCTCCACAAAAATAGCTGAATTGCGTAAATTAATGTGAATATGATGTGAGCTCATCTACCTTTACACTCAACAATGAAATTCAGACCTACAAATGTCACTCCCAAGCCTAGGGTTAACACGGTATTCCTTAGCCTTTCCTGTTGGTCTCTACCACCATTCATCTCCCACACTCATTATACCCTCTGCTTTGCCCTATTAATATACCCCTCCCCCCCAGAATACCTCTAGGAAATAAGTTTTCATCTCTGGTTTATGATACAGAAAACAATTATTAGATACTATCTTAAATTAAATCTCTTTCCTTTAATGAAGCAGATATTTAAGGAATTCTGCTAGTTAGGAGTTTATTTGAGCTGAAAGATTTATGATGATCATTGGGCAAACATCTGATGAAGCGGAGGAAGACTGGATGTACTAAGAGATAATCTTCAGCAAGAAAAAAGGGTACAGGCTACGTTACTGCAAGAGATAAGAGAAAATAAACAGGGCTAGTCTGTGAAAAGCTTTGAAGACGAGGGGCAGCAAATTATTTTAGCCAGAGATATGAGAAGCCATTGAAGGACTATAAGAAGAAAACACCATGATTAAAGCAGCAGGCATGGAAAAATATGTGGAATGCAGGATCATAGAGCAAGAAGAGGGCTAGAAAGCTTTAACATATCAGAGAATCACAGAATTTCTGAGTTCTTCAATCATTCAATCAACAAGAATCTATCAAGAGCTTACTTGTGTGCTAGTCATTGTGTTAAGTGATAGGAGGCATAAAGAAAAAAAGCAAAAACAAGAACTGGAAGGAACCTCTGCAGCTAAGAATATACTTCAATAGTGGTATCAAACTCAAAAAGTAACAGAGTCCACCAAATCATACATAAGGCTGCATGGCCCACATACCGACTTAGAAAATTGAACATTTGTATATTTCTTTTTTTAATTAATATATCAACACATTAAAATCAGATAGGAGCCACCTTTTAATCTGGTTCAGGCCACATTCAGGAGCTGTGGTCCAAATAGTTGAGGCCTCTGCTCTACAACATAGCAGACAATCATAGGAACTGGCAGAAAACTCCCAGTAAAGCGAAATCCACCAGGACCTGAAGGCAGCCCATTTGACTTTTGCGCTTAATTATGAGAAAATTTTCCTTATACCAAACCTAAATCTGCCTCTTTGCAACTTCCACTCCTAGTCCTACTATTAGGGGCCAAATAGAAGTATCATAGCACTTCTCAGCTTGGCACAGTGACTTCCAGCAGTCACTTAATAAATCAGAGTCTTTCAAACACATTAACTACCTCCCTCAAGTTTTCACATATACAGCTAAACATCCTCACCTCCTTCAAATAATTCCCACAAAGCACAAATTGGATCCATGAGCTCTTCCAAATGTTCTCCACCTTATCAAATGTCCTTCTATGTATATATATCTATATATATAGATAGATAGATAGATATACGCATATATATATAATGTATGTGTGTATATATGTGTATATATATATATGTATATGTATATGTATATCTCCATAGCATTCCCCTGATTCACTACTTTAGTAACCCTGTTGAAAGTTTTCTAGAGTTTCTAAGTTTCTTTCTTCCGGGTAAATGGATTCACTGACACTCAAACACTATGTTAATCGAAACTTTTCCAAAGAGTAACTGGCACTGGCTAATTAATACCAGAACCATAATGTGCTTTTCATCTAAGTACAATCTCAAAGTACTTTGCAAGTGATGCCCAGCAAATACCAATTTGGACTGGACCCAAGATTCTCAAGCTTGCAATGAAATGAATAACCATAAAGCATTAGGAATGGGTTTTGCCTCTCATTTGAAAATATTCTACCTCCCACATAAGTCATATCCATTCACTGTCTCAAGGGGGAAAGGAGAAGGAATTCATTTTAGTTGGAAATGTTTCTAAGGCTCACAGCCTTAAGTACCAAGACTGAGTAGCAAAATGAGCTTGGATTTTTTGAGCAATGCAGGTCAGTTCTTTAACCATACAAGGGCTACTTAAATGGAAATTAAGTCAACATATTAAAGGTCTGTGTTTTCAGCTGGTGTCGAAATACCTTCGACCAATGCATAACTGTGATTCATAACACAGAGGTATTTGTGAATTGCAATGCCTTAGAAAGGTTGAGCAACTTGCTAAGGCATACAGATAAAGCCAGAGGCAGGATTTGAACCTAAATCTACTTGAGACTAATCCCATCCATCTAGCCACTACACCTGGCTGACTCACACTGAAGTGTGTATTCTATGGAAGAACAAAGTCTTTTTAAAGCCTTATTAGTACTGGTATTAGAACTTGTAAAGTAGTAGGGGAGCACACTGGTACTGACTTTAAGGTGAATCAAAGAGGTTGTGGTTACAGTAAATCTAAATGTTGGGGGGTGGGAACAAGCATTTATTAAGTGTCTGCTATATACCAGCCATTCTGCTATGCACTTTACAAATATTATCTCAGTTGATCCTCACAACAATTTTTTTTTGAGATAGGTATTATTCATTCCTTTTTCACAGTGAAGAAAACTGAGGAAGACAGAGGTTAAATGACTTGCCCAGGGTTACACAGGGTTTTTTGAAATACATAATTCAATCTCTCATCAATACCCTTTAGTATTTCCTTTTTTTATTATTTATTAATTTATTTAATATATTTAGTTTTCAGCATTGATTTTCACAAGAGTTTGAATTACAAATTTTCTCCCCATTTCTACCTTCCCCCCCACTCCAAGATGGCACATATTCTGGTTGCCCCATTCCCCAGTCAGCCCTCCCTTCTGTCTCCCCACTCCCCTCCCATCCCCTTTTCCCTTACTTTCTTGCAGGGCAAGATAAACTGCTATGCCCCATTGCCTGTGTATCTTATTTCCTAGTTGCATGCAAAAACTTTTCTTTTTTGTTTTTGAACATCTGTTTTTAAAACTCTGAGTTCCAAATTCTCTCCCCTCTTTCCTCCCCACCCACCCTCCCTAAGAAGGCAAGCAATTCAACATAGGCCAC